>CM037853.1:84649999-85349999 GCA_021234595.1 Delia radicum
AACAAATTTATTTGTTATTTCAATTAACCAAAATTTAGATCAAATATAACTAAATATTTGTAGATTTAATAGATTTATTTTTGCTATTCATATCTTACTAAAATTTAAAAAAAAAAATCTGCTAATTTTAACAGTTTTTCAACTAATTTTTAGTAGTTTTGGCAAAATGCTTTACTTATTTTTTTCTATTAGTGTATTGTATAAGCTAATTCTACAAGTGGATTTTATGTGTGTTGTGATTTCCCCCGCCTTTTAAATTGGTTAATTTTTTTTTTTTTTTTTTTTTTTTGATAACATGATTTTCTGCCAAGATTATTTCTTTTTTGTTTTAAAATTTATAGTATTTTTTTAACAACCGGCACAAAACTTGTCCCATACTGTTGCGTCTATTGTTTAGATAATTTCGTTGCAATTTTTTTTTTGGCAATGATTTTTTGTTTTATATAAACAACGTTGAATTTTTTTTTTTTTTTGTAAATTTGATTTTGTTTTTTTTATAAATTTTGGTTAGAATTTGAAGGTTTATTGATATTTGTTTAATATTATTTTCTTTTATATAAGCAAATTTAATGTTTTCATTTATTTTCATTCAATACAAATTGTTTTTAAATTTAAGCCAGAAATTGTTCATATCAAAATATGAAAGTCATAGATTGCAATATTTTAACGAGGTGCATTTTTCATTTCGTATGAGTAAGAATTAATACAAATATTAATCATACGTTACGTGCACCATCACTTTGAAGACAATGTAGATAGTACACTCATAGAAATAAACCTGTAAAAATAACAAAATAAAAGCTACTACAAATTAGTTAAAAATGATCTAGCAGAAAAAACTGCTAAAATTAGAAGATTTTTTTACTAAATATTAGTAATAAAAGAATAACAAAAATAAATCTGTTGAATTTACAAATATTTTGTTATATTTGAGCTAAATTTTAGTTAATTAAAAGTTATAAAATAATCTGCTAAATTCAGCAAAAACATTTACTAAATATTAGTAGACAAAAAATCATTAAAAAGTGTGAAATTGTTAAATTTTTTTTTTATTATTATTTTTTAGTGCGAATAAAAGTCTGCCCTTATAAAATCAGCAATTTACAACTTTTCAGCAAAAATTTCTGTTGATTTTAGTAAAATAAAATGTTATTTGGATTCTACTAAATTGGAGATAAATGTAGCAAAAATTTTGTTAATATTACAGTTTTTTCTTGTCTACAAATATTTAGTAAAAGCTTTTGCTAATTTTACAGAGTAAAATGCTATTTTTAATTAACTAAATTTCACATCGAATATAACTAAAATTTTGCAAAGTTAACAGATTTATTTTTTTTTTTGTTCTTATTTCATTAATATTTAGCAAAAAAATCTGCTAAATTTATTAACTAATTTTTAGTAGCATTTTTACAAGGTTTATTTCTATGAGTGTTGGATTGTCATTTATTCGGCTTTTGATTTTGTTCGAATAAACGATCAAACAATTTTTGATAGAATTATCAAACGGTAAAATTTTAAAAATTATTCGATTAATCGAGCGAATAACAAATCAAAATAACCTTAAAAATACATAAATAATTAAAATATTTCACCCTATCATCTCAAAATTTTATGAATTTTGTCATCAATTTGAATATTACAACAATAACAATTCTCAAAAAATAGTGCTTACACAGAAGCAGTTCTGGAAGGCATTATCTAATTACCGAGCGCTTCGGCTACCACCCCATAGAATGTGATTTTTGCTCGCGACCTCCCACTTGGGATGTCTTTTTTTTTGAAGGTGAAAAGCGCTTCCTTTACGTGCTTTAAGAAGCAATAAATTCATGCTTTCGTATGAAATGAGAGACGCTTATTTTTGTGTATTGACAAAATTAATGCTTCATTGCATGCATTCTTTACTGCTTCATTGTATGCATTATTTACTGCTTCAAAAGAATGCATTCAGAGAAGCACAGCGAAATGCCTTCCCAATTGCTTTATTGTATGCAAGACGGTTAAGCGCTTTCTTGGAAGCATACACTCAGGGAACTTCTGCTGTAAATATCTGTAGTTGTTTAAATTGTATCTATATTTTTAAATGAAAAAATTTCACTTTTGACTACAATTGTAGTTCATTAAAAAAAAAAAACAAATCACATCAAATTACTGTATTATGATTTTAAATTCATTTTATGCTGTAGTTTTTTTTTTTTTTTAAATAAAACAATTAAATGTTTGTTTATTTTTTACTACATATTTATATGGTTCATTTGTACTGTGATTATGGTTCATTTTGTATAGTAAAAAATAAATGACATTGTTAGTTGAATTTACTGAAATGTAAGTCGTCCTTTTTTCAAGTAAAATTTCATTTGTTTTCAACTACATTTGCAGTGGTCTTTACCTACATAGTATTCCTTCATGTACAAATGTAATTACTGCTTACCAAATCGAGGTTATTTTTTGCTGGGTATAGTAACGACAAAAAATTTCTCAATCATACGCCAATTGACATTATCTCGTGATGAAAAAATTACAGTTTTGAGAATCGTTAAAAATTTGAATATACACACTTAGGAAATTATGTTGGTAAAGACGACTGCAATTGTAGTCAAAAACAAATGAAATTTCATTTAAAAAAAGGACGACTTACATTTCATTAAATTCAACTAACATTGTCATTTGTATTTTAATGTTCAAAAAATGACTAACAATTGTAGTAAAAATGAACCACATGGTAGTAAAAAATAAACCAAACAATTTTTTTTTTATTTTTTTAAATAACAAAAAACAACTGTAAAAAATGAATGTAAAATCATAAGACAGTCATTTGATGTGAGTTGTTTTTTTAAATGAACTACAATGTTAGTTAAAAATTTTATATGTTCTTCAAATGACTTACATTTACATTAAAAATAATGAAACAGTATTACAACCCAAACAACTACATATTTTTAAAGCAGAAGTTCCCTGAGTGCATATATCGACCATAGTTCGAGCTGTTTGTTAAGATATTTTAGTCTTTTAGTCTTTAGATCTTTTAATTAGATCTTAGATCTTTTAATCTTTTAGTGATTGTTGATACCCAGCAAAATAAGAGCTGAGAAAGAAGTAGTAAAAATACCACATCTACTGATCCGGATGTGGTGCAAATTTAGGTGAATTATTAATGATTTTAACATTGTCGTATCATTGGGCGGATGGAGTGAATATATTACTTCTTTAATAGCATTTTATACAGTGCATGAATGTTATTTTTCAATAGTTCATAGTTTCAAATATATAATATTTATTAAAATTTGTATTTAATAAAAATGTGCAGCATACTTTAGTTATGTATGTTTCTTTAAATATTAAAAAAAAAAATATTTTGGTACCAGCGAGAATTGAACACACGAATCTGAGTTACGACCTGCTGTATTAAAGTAGACCGCTCTACAATTTGCACCAAAGTTACTTATGCAGTACAACAAACTTAAAAGGAACTTAAATTGAAAATATTGATATATTTTTATGAAAACAAGAAAAATATGCTACACAAATATATAATAAAAAAAAAAAAAAAATATCTCGTATCACTGAGATATAAATTATTTTTAAGTTTAAATATTTTTAAGTTTTGATGAGGTTAAAAAAATATTAAGAAATAATAAAAGAGCTCATTTAACAATTTTGAATTTATTTCATATTTAAAAATATTTTTTTAATAATTGATTTGATGAGAAGTGTCTTTAATAAGATAAAATATACCTGCAATGAAAAAAAGTATTTTAGAAGTAGTTTAACTACATGTAATGAAAAGTGGTCTGCAATGAAACGAGTGTAGCTTGGAACGTAAGATATTTTAATGTTTCCCGTATTTTTTTCTAAAGATTTGGAGAAAGAGGTCGGCAAAAACTTATTATTAATAATATTGCTAATTTTTTGCGATCCGAAACAATAGAATGAAAAATCAAATAGATTTTTAAAGCCAAAATCAAATTTTTTAACCTAGTTGTTTTGAATATTGCACACGTTTCAAGTCACACCTAAAAAGTATGTCTTGAAACAAATATGAAAAATTCGATAAACTTATTTTAAGCAGTGAAATACATCTTTGCATTTGCTTATCAACATAACAATAAAAAATAAAAAACCTTAGGTTTTTTTTATGATTTTAAATAAGTTTTACAGAAAGTTCCATCGCAAAGGCAAAAAATTGATTTTTATCAAATAATTATTTGTCCACTCTTGATAACAAATTTCTAACAAAAATTTCTTTATGATTAAAGTCAAGATGTTTATTATTTTGTCGTTTTTAAATTACTTAATTCTCTTAAAATACTCAGAAAAAACTAAATTAAGTAAAAAATATTAAAAAAAAATTAATTAGAATTAAAAAAAAAAAAAATAAAACTATCTTCCCGGCCCTGTATCGATCTAGCAACCTTCTGATTGCAAATCCAACCACTTACCACCTCAACCTCCATATGAAAAAAGAATATATGAACTTATGAAAAAGTACTTCTTAGGATGTTATAAAGATAGCAATTAATTCATATGGTGATGCAAATGCTGTTTAAAATAACTTTAATTTAACATTTTTGGCAGTTGTTAACAATAACTTCTATTAAAGTGAAAAATTTGCGTATGCTAATGCTTTGGAAGTCAAGTTAAAGAGGTTCTTAAAGCACTACTTCAACTCTATTTTGCTGGGTAGTTTTGTATAGTTTAGACTTTAAAAATCATGCTATATTTTATCGATATCACATTATTATCTATGAATTCCTTCACATTGTTTGCTTGAAAGTCAAATCACATATCTTTACTAGGGTTGTCACTCGAATAAAAATTATTCGATTAATCGAACAAACAAAACGACAATTCGAAAGAACAATTTAAAAAACATAATTTTCGAATAACGTATTATTCGTATACATATTGACGATTAATCGAATAAAACGAATAATTTTAAAAATACTTCTTTTAATAAAACTTTTTAGAAAATTTAACAATTTTGGGAAAATTTTTATGAAAAATATTAATAGACAAAATAAAATCAAAACTCTATTGAAGAAATAACCAGGAATGGCAGGCAATACGGATAAAATACCGTTATCGATTCAAAACCCTCTCAACTGACTGTTATCCCTAAAATACCGTAACAGAAATAATTAAAATGCCGTTATCCGTAAAATATTGTTACCGATATAACCAAAATAGCAAGACCCTTAAAATACCGTTACCGAAAAAATTAAAATACCGTCATCACTAAAATGCCGTTACCGGAGTAACTGAAATAGCGTTATCCTTAAAATACCGTTACCGAAATAATCTGAGCAGATCAGAAAAAAAAATCGC
Source organism: Delia radicum (assembly GCA_021234595.1). Classification (NCBI taxonomy): domain Eukaryota; kingdom Metazoa; phylum Arthropoda; class Insecta; order Diptera; family Anthomyiidae; genus Delia; species Delia radicum. The sequence goes on from CM037853.1 coordinate 84,655,322, forward strand.
TGTATATATACGTAATTTCCCAATTTTTCATCGTAAACTAGCCAGTCATTGAAATTTGGACATAATGGGACGAATAAATACAATTCGGAATAAAAAAAATTGTGGAAAATTGTTAGCCAGAGTTGCCAAATAATTATTTGAAAAAATCAATTTTTGACCTTTTTATGGACCTTTTTTCAAAAATTATTTAATAATTTTAAAAAATTATAGTCTTTATTATGTTTATGTTAACATGTTTTCGAAAAAAAGTGAAAGTAAAATTGTCTGCTATAAATTAGTTCATCGATTGCATGTAATTCTAGAAAATTTAACCGATCGGACCATGAAATTGTAAATACACAAAGTCTAAAACATTCCAGAATTTATTCCGTTTTCACTCAAAACATAAATATTGGATGATTTTTATTTAAATACTACTACACTTAACAGGGTTGCCATATGACAATTTAAAAAAATTGTCGAAAACCACAATATTTTACAAAAAAAAAAAAAATTAAAAATCTGTTAACTTAAGAAAATTAAGTTTTCATACATATTTAAATAAAGATTTGCTCGCAAAATTATACAAAGTTTAAATTTTTAAAGCTCTCTTAAACCGTCTAGGACTTATATGCTGTCAAAGTTTCAACTTAGGCTGCCAATATTTCCACTAGAGGGAGCTTTAAGGCAAAAAAAACTACAAATATTTCTTAATGAAGCATGGTTCTTATAACTGGAAAGTTTGGTTTGAAAATAACAAAATCGGTTCTCACTTCGTCCATGGTCTAATATTTTAAAGGAACTAAAGTTTAAAGTCATATTATTTCGTTTATTATAAAAGTGTGATTTCCTTTCAATTTTGTCTGCAAAATTTATAAAACACTTTAAGAAACTAAAGGAATTTGACTTTTTATTAATCATTAATGTTTTTCAATCTCTTTTTGATATTTGAATTAAAAAAAGTGGTTTATTCATTATTAAAAATTTGAAATTGTTCAATGAACTTTATTCAATATTAGATGGAAATTTTTTGTTTTAAATTGTGAAAATATAAAATAATTTTTAGCGTCTAAACGGTTTTTTTGGCAACAAATCAAAGAAAATATTATTAAATAAAACCCCTTCCCCCGATAGAAAATATAATGAAATTTTGGCAAATATATATTTGCTAAATTAAAAAAGAAATAAATGTGTAAGGAAAAATTTATGATATTCAGGCTTCTTAACTTATCTCAATTTATCCTCTGGTTAACCCCTGAAATAGCCTTAATTATTGTTAAAAATATATTTATTTCATTACATTATCAAAAATTAAATCAAGTTTTTCTTCTAACCATTGATAAAATTTAACCATACAAATTTCTATGGTTACACTCATATAAATAAGTCTGTAAAAAAAGCAGAAAAAGTTACTAAAAATTAGTTAAAAATGAGGTTGCAGAAAAAGCAGTAAAATTAGCAGAATCTTTTTGCTAAATATAAGTAAAATAAAAACAGCAAAAAAAAGTTGTAAAAATATATGTACATCGGAATGCTATGTGACAAAGACTGAATCGTAATCTAAAAAAATTAAAATAAACGAAAAATAAGTAAAAATAAGCACACTCAAAAAAAAAGTTTGTGAAGAAAAATTGTAATTTAGTTAATTTATTTGCTGAAAATCATAAAACATATTTTTGTGATTATTTTAAAAATAATTTACAATAATTACGAAACATAAAAAGCTCGTTATAAATTGAAAATAACATAAAAATAATCTCGATGTATATAAAAACAAAAAAACTAATATAACTGTAAAAAAATATTACTTGAGCCAGAGTACACACTAAAAATTTTTTATATAAATAGAACATTTTTGGTCTTCAAAGTTTAGTAACGTCATGATGCTTGTTAGGAAAAGACCTAACCACGTGCTTGATTACTAAGAAGACAAGAATGGAGCAAAATTTATTATTAATAGGTTTTTTGTTAAAGTTCTGCCTATTATATAGGCTCTAGCTTTTCTAAAACTTCGGGTTCTGATGAGATCTTTAGCCACATCGAAATACTAGTATCAACCTAGCTAATATGTTTGATTTGCTTTATTTTTGTAAATATACGGAGGTTGAAAGCTCGTTATAAATTGAAAATAACATAAAAAAAAAAACTCGATGTATATAAAAACAAAAAAACTAACATAACTGTAAAAAAATATTACTTGAGCCAGAGTACACACTAAAAATTTTTTATATAAATAGAACATTTTTGGTCTTCAAAGTTTAGTAACGTCATGATGCTTGTTAGGAAAAGACCTAACCACGTGCTTGATTACTAAGAAGACAAGAATGGAGCAAAATTTATTATTAATAGGTTTTTTGTTAAAGTTCTGCCTATTATATAGGCTCTAGCTTTTCTAAAACTTCGGGTTCTGATGAGATCTTTAGCCACATCGAAATACTAGTATCAACCTAGCTAATATGTTTGATTTGCTTTATTTTTGTAAATATACGGAGGTTGAAAGCTCGTTATAAATTGAAAATAACATAAAAATAATCTCGATGTATATAAAAACAAAAAAACTAATATAACTGTAATAAAAATTTTCATTTTCCCACATTGACGACATGAATTAATTTAATATCTCAAAATATATAGAAATAAATATATATAACATAACAAAAAATTTCTTTCAACTCCTTACATCAATGGTTGTCTAAATGATGCTATCTTTTAAAGGACGCAACTGCCGAAGATAATTATAGAAACGAAACGAAAAAATAAACAAAAACAAACGAAACGAAAAAACAGCCCTTTTTTTACTTTACTTTTTTTACTCTGTCTACATGTCTGTATATGTTTGTTTGCAATTTGACCACACTAGATTTTTAATCCATAAACATTTAGTTTAGAAATACATATTAAATTTCAATATTTTATTTTGTCTTTTATTTAATTAATAGACAATTATTTTCACAAGCCGGTGACAACGCAAAATTTAAGTTGTTTTAATCCTCAATTTTGTTTTATGTATGAAAAACAGATACAAAAATCTTCCATGGTTGATTTTTTATATGTCTTATTAGAGTTGTACTTTTTAGTATCATTTTCCTCTTCTCTACTACATCTTGACATGCCGCGACATCTGCTTCATTCTGCGCATATCTTTCAATCTGGTTGTTGTCCACACTATTAATGTGCTTATCAGCACAATTTTTTTTAGTAAAATTAAGTAGTAAAACATTAGTATAATATCAGTAAAGCATTAGTATAAAACAGTTAAGTGCTGAATAAGTATAACAAAAATTTTAGCTGAAAACACGATTTTAGCAAAAAATTTGCTAAAAAATAGTATACCTGATTTACAAGACGTTTTACTAACTTTTGTACTAACTTATTTTTTTGAGTGCACTGATTTTTCCAAAGCCTTCAATATATACGCATTGTTAAAAGAAAAATATTTTTTTAATTATTGTATTTTTATGTTTTTAAACATTATAAATTATTTTATAAACACAAAAATCACTTTAATAATATAGTAATTCATAGTAATTCAATTCAGAAAAAGTTTTTTTTTTTTCTTTTTTACTTGAATATTTTTTAAGCTTTATTTTGTATGAGTTTATAATAAAATCATTTACATAAATGTTTCAAAAATATATTTCTAATACAACGCTTTTACTCCATTTGTCTATTTTATACTGACAAAATATAAAAAAAAATACATAAATACTGAAAATAACTATTTTTATTACTAACAATTGATATAATTTCACACTCAAAATAGTTTGACAGATACTACATTACAGTAGTTTAAGTAGTAATAAGTATATGTTGTTTTTAACTGCAATTAGAGTTGTAATTTAAAAAACACTTTTTGCACAAAGGATCCTTGTAGAAAAATTGCTAATTTAGCGTATTTAAAAACTTTTCTAATCTATACCTTTATAAAATTTAAAATTACTAGAGTGGAAAAATTCAAAACAAAATTGCAATTTATTTGAAGTTAAGAAAATTAAGGTCTCCTATTATAGTCAGCACATAGTATAGTTTTTGTACTAAAATTTTACTTAAGACATTTATTTTCAAATTTCTTTCTTTAGTAAAATTGTAGTAAAAAAGTCGCACTTGATGCTAACGTATCACAAAAATAATTTGATAAAAAAAATATTCAGTTATTTTGTATTTTGGGGTTGGCAAAGCACTTAAATCTTCAGAAATCCAACGCTCTGCCAACGCTCATACCACCGTTGGAAGCACTGGGCCAATGCTTTGCCGTTCGTATTTTTCTGGCTGGGTTGTTTTAATATTTTTGTAAACAACTAGCATAACAGTAATTTTGCAGTAATCTGTTAATTTTTGTTAGTTATTTAAAAATAAAATATAATGTCGAGTTTTGAAAAATTCTCATTTAGTTTATGTTTGTTAATATTTATATGTTCATAGTTTGCAAATAATAATTAGAAAAATTTATTGTATCTTCAATGCATATAAACGTCATAACTGGAATACCGTTTAGAATTTTGACTTTGCATTTTAAATACACTTCAAAACCAAAGTCCTTGCAGAAAAATTGCTAGTATCAGCAAAATTTTTGCTAAATTGCTAGTATCAGCAAAATTTTTGCTAAATTTACTAATTTTTTGCTGGTATTCATTATTATTATTTTTTTATTTTTATTATTTTTCTGCAAGGATTCTCCCAACAAAAATGTTGCTGATGCAAAAAAACGTATTTTTTAGTTAAAAAAGGCTTAAAAAAGCACACTGCACTCTTTTCATCATTAGAAGAAAATTTTCTGAATTTTTTTTTTGAAAAGTTGTTGAATTAAATCAATTTGCTCATAATTAATTTAATAAATATGAAACAAAACTTGTAATAAACACTAAAATTAAGCCATTGATTCAGTTTCATATTGGAAAGTTTCACAATTTAAACACTTCTCGACCAAAATATACGATTTTGGTTGATTTTTTTGAGGCTTTAAAATTTGTTTCTCTACAATTTGTGGGTAATAAACGAAAATGGCTAAAAAGCACTAAATGCACCAACGAAATATTGCAAAAGCACCAACTTAGTGCTTTTTTACAATTTGGCACCAAGAGTAAAATTTCCCCGTTTAGGGGTCATCGAAAACCACCATAAGTAGTGCTAAAAGCCCAACGTTGGCATCACTGTTTCATACCAGTCGCAGCGAACGGTCTGAAAATGATTTAAATGCAAATGTATGCTGAACCAAAAACAGCGGTGTGAAATCAATAGAATCTCATTGTTATATTGATGAATGGGTGATCACTATACAGCCAACAAAACCTGTCCGTAATTTTAGCAAATTATTTAGTAAATGTATTTTTTGACGTTTAACTATTTGTTGATTGTTATTTTTATGAAATATCGTCAAATGTAGTAACATTTTTTATTATTTTAACCATTTTATTTAACCAAATTGAATAATTATTTTGTTGTTTTAACAATGCGCTTTATTCAATTTAACAATGCGCTTTATTTAATATATTCGTATTTTGTCGGTTTATTATTAATTTTTAATTTTATATTTTATAAATTTAAATTTTTAATAATATACGTCTTTAGTTAGTATATTAAAATAAAATAATGAATTTGATAAAAACTATAAAAAATAATAAAATTAAAAATTAAAAATTATAACGTAATACGTACCCAAACCCCAATTTTTAAAAACACATGAAGCATTACATTTACAAAACACATTAATTTATTTAATATTTAAATGAATTATGTTTTTATAAATAGTTTACAATGAAAATTATTCAATTTCGAGGCCATCCTCTATATTTCTTTATTAGGATATTATCCTAACAAATAATCTATAGAGTTTTTGTTTTCAAATTTATTAATTGACCGCTTTCAGGAATGTGTTGATAGATCTATTTCGGGAATTTTCTAGGTTCCCGTCATTAGAACAAGTTTTGAAAGAAGTGACAATCCCATGAAAACATCAAACATTCATATAACCTAGTTATCCCACTAAATGAGAACTAATATATGAGTTCGAAGCTAAAGATTAACCCCATTGATCGAAAATGAACTGAAAACTTGTTTGTTATGCGCAAGCTCTACCTTTGGTAGAAAGATATACAATACACGCTTTTATTCTCCTTTTTATTTTTACACTTGATTGATCATTTCTATGTCGGGAAGAAGTCATGTGTTTTAATTTACGATCAAATATCGGCATCGTGCTTTTCTAAACACGATTTAATATTTCTTGCGTACAATTTTGACATAAAACTACAGGAACTTACTTACACATATCGTGATTTTAAGAACATAAATTTTCAACAGTTACAGCAACACGCTGTTAGTATTGATTGGAATACACTTTATTTCTTGGTCTCAGTCGACTCTAAACTAGAATTTATTGAATCAAACGTGTTGTCAATGTATAACTCATCAGTACCGGAAAGATCGAAGGTTATAACTCATAAATATAGACCGTGGTTTACTTCAGCAATCAAAGCTTTGATTGAGTTAAGAGACATTTCTTACCTGCGTTGGAAACGCTTTAAAACTACTGCTTTACGAAACGAGTATAATATTGCGAGACGTAATGTAAGCAATAGGATAAAAAAGGCTAAATGTGATTACTATTCAAATCGTTTTTCGAACGCTATTAATAGTAAACAGACTTGGCAAACTATCAAAGAAATAGGTATTGGTAAAAATGAAGATAATTGCAATTATTCTGTTGATGTCAATGAAATTAATGAATCATTTGTTAATATACCAATGATCCAGGCTAATCGAAATTTTTATGATGTTGACAATGGTACAGATAACGATGATGATGAACTAATCAATAGATTTGAGTTTCAATATGTTGATCAAATGGATGTATTTTCTTGCTGTTTAGGAATCAAATCTAATGCAGTTGGTACAGACAATATTCACCCTATGTTTGTTAAATTACTGTTGCCTCTTCTTTTACCATACATAACTCATCTGTATAATGCTATAATTACTACAAGCTCTTACCCGTCCAAATGGAAACACGCTAGAATAATACCTGTTCCAAAGCAAAATTCGGAATTTAGACCAATTGCTATTTTGTCATATCTTTCTAAAGTACTTGAGAGACTACTTCATAATCAAATAACCACTTTTTTAAATCAGCATAGACTACTTTCTGAGTGCCAATCAGGTTTCCGCCCTAAGCATAGTTGTGTAACCGCCCTTCTTAATGTTACTGAGGACATAAGAAGGCATATTGATGATGGCTTTGTTGATTTTTTAATACTTTTGGATCACTCAAAAGCATTCGATACAGTGGACCACAATATATTATGTTTTAAACTAAAGAACATGTTTAATTTTTCAAATACCTCATCTAAATTAATAACATCATACCTTTTAAATCGGACCCAATCTGTATGCATGAATAATGATTCGTCTAATGCTTTATTTGTAACAAGAGGTGTTCCACAGGGATCAATATTGGGACCCCTTCTATTCACTCTGTACGCAAATGATCTTCCTTTACAGTTGAAGCACTGCAAAATATATATGTATGCTGATGATGTACAGATCTACTTGAATAGTACTGTGCAGTCAATTGATGAGTCAATATTGAAACTTAATGATGATTTAAATCGAATTCATCATTGGGCTTCAGGAAATGGGCTAAGCCTTAATCCTGGTAAGTCTAAATGCATGGTTATCCATAAAAGAAACCTTAACCTTAATCGAGATTTTAATGTTTTTCTTAACAACCAGAAAATAGAAATAGTTACCTCGGTAAAAAATCTTGGTATAATAATTAATGACACTCTTTCATGGAGCAATCATGTAAACACAATTGTCGTTATTGCAAAACAAAAGGATAAAAAAGCGCCTGGTTACGATTTAATAACGGCAAAGGTACTGAAAGAGCTGCCTGAAGAGGGATTGCAGTTCATCACGTTTATTTATAATGCAATTTTGATTAAATCATTCGTTCCACCACAATGGAAAATATCTCAAATTAAAATGATTCCTAAGCCTGGAAAGCCCCCAGATGATCCGAAATCATATAGGCCCATTAGCCTGTTACCCATTCCATCAAAAATTTTGGAAATACTGTTCCTAAATAGGTTTAACCCCGTTGTTGAATCTAAAAATCTTATCCCGGATCACCAATTCGGCTTTCGTAAAAAACATGGTACTATTGAGCAGGTCCATAGACTAGTAGAAAGAATACACACATCTTTTGAGAAAAAGGAATATTGTACCGCTGTCTTCCTAGATATCTCTCAAGCTTTTGACCGAGTATGGCACGAAGGATTGCTTTACAAACTAAGAAAAACAATACCTCTAAATTTTTTCTTATTCCTAAAATCATACCTTGAAAAGCGCCAATATTTCGTAAAACAAGGTGACGAAATATCATCTCTACATGAGTTAAATGCTGGTGTACCACAAGGCAGCATCTTGGGTCCGTTGCTATATCTCCTGTATACTTCAGATTTACCGACAACTGAAGAAACCTTGATCGGCACATTTGCAGATGATACAGCCGTAATTGCTACTGACTCTAATCCCATTCGAGCCACACACAAACTTCAAACGGCACTCGATAATATTACCAACTGGCTTCAAAAATGGCGTATAAAATCAAACGAGAGTAAATCCGCCCATGTTACGTTTACTTTGCGAAAAAGCTCCTGTCAACTCGTAAAAATAAACAATATTCAAATTCCTCAAAGCAAAGAAGCAAAGTATCTAGGAATATACTTAGACGACAAACTAACTTGGAGAAAACATATATTTACAAAGAGATTAGCCCTTGGAATTAAGCTAAGGTCTTTGAATTGGATGCTAAATAGTAAATCCAAATTATCCCTCGAAAACAAACTCACTATATACAAGTGCATTTTAAAGCCTATATGGACCTACGGAATACAGCTTTGGGGTACTGCTGCAAACTCAAACCTAGAAATATTGCAGAGATTTCAGTCCAAAGTATTGAGACAAATCGTAGGAGCACCACAATACATATCAATATCTCAATTACACCGCGAACTAAGAATTCCTTTGGTAAAGGATGAAATTCACAACAATGCAAATCGATATATTTCCCGTATACAACAACATCCGAATCAGCTTGCGTCAAACCTGATGGGAGAAGCATCAACATTTTCAAGGCTGAAGAGGAGAGCCCCACTGGGCCTAGTGAACTAGGTGTTATAACTGAAGGATGTCACAATGGCGACATACCATCACACATTTTGTTTTAGTTTTAAGTAGTATTTAATATAAATGATCTCATGTATTGCTGAATGTCAAACAATTTTGTATTTAGACAGATTGCAATAAATAAAACTCCCCTGCAGGAATTGTCAATAGTGAAAAAGTATTGATTCACTATTGACTGTGTCACCAGTACTACTAACCAAATATTCCCCATGCAACGTAATTCGCTATAGACATTTAACATGTACGTGTCATTGAAAATCACTAGTGACATTAGAACTATTGACTAGGTAGTGAATAGGTAGTTCTTATGGGACCATATGTAGACATTGGAACCACAGATTCACTAGTGACTTGGTAGTTCTTATGTGACCATATGCAGACATTGGACCAAAGATTCACTAGTGACTCGTTAGTTTTTATGGGACCACATGTAGACATTAGAACCATAGATTCACTAGTGACTAATTTGGTCGAATGGGATTATATGTAGACATTGGAACCAAAAATTTACTAGTGATTTAATAAAGTAAAAAGTGTAGACGCTTAGTTGACAATGTCAACAAAATAGTAGACAAAAGTGGAGACTTGGAGACACTTGACCACAAGCTTCCTGCAGGGTCAAGTTAAAAAAAAAAAAAAAAAAAAAAAAAAAAAAAACAATTGTCGGCAGAATGTATGGCATGCTACGAACATTATGGTCAACACATTTCTTTACACCACTGAAAACAAGAATTCTTATTGCGAAGGCTTACTTAATGCCGTGTTTACTTTATGGCTGTGAAATATTTGCCAACTGCGACTCGACCAGCATGGAGAAACTTAACAAGGTATACAATAAAATTATTAGATACGTTTTTGGTCTGAAAAAGTATAACAGTATTTCTACGCATGAAACAAAACTTTATGGTGTCACTTTTGAAAATTTTCTTAAAATTAGAAGCCTCATTTGTATTCATAAAATTATATATGAGAAAGTTCCCAACTACCTTTATGAACGAATATCATTCACAAGATCAAATAGGGGAAATAAGATAATTCCTTTGAGATACCGAACTCTTATTTCATCGTGGCATTTTTTCATCGGAACTATAAGACTTTGGAGCTCATTACCTCATAACACTCAGCAAAATAGTAACGCATTCAAGTTTAAAAAAGAAATATTTAATTAACTCCTATACCACAACTTAACTTTGTTTGTTATTGTTATTTTTCACATTTTCAATGTCTTTTTTTACAAAAAATCTCTTGTTCATATAATTTTTTTTTTTGTATTTCATTTGAATAATAATCTAAAATTAAAATTAATTAATTAATTTATAAGTATTTATATGTAAACTGTTTAAATTAATTTATAATCAACATGTTAAATTTTAAATTAAATTCCTATGCTGTAATAATAAGATCTAATCTTGTTGCATAGGAAAGTCATAAATAAATCTAAATCTAAATCCAAATCTTGTTTTGTTTTTATTTAAAAACAAGATGTAAAGGGGAAGTAAACTAAGGCCGTGCTTTGTCTTTTTTATAAGTTTGATATAATTTTTATTAAAAAATAAAAATTTTGTTTAATTAATAATATTCCAATATCATTGCAAATACAACGATCAATAAAATGTAAATCAATTTTATTGGTTCATCTGTGCTCGGCTTTAACAGATGAATGTATAAATTATTTTAGATTGGGTTGGATTCGATTGGGGCACTCTAAATGGGTCAAAGTGGAATTTTTCAAAATTTCACCCTACGGGTCAAAAGTCGGGACATCAGAATTCGTTTTAGAGGTATGGTCCCTTCGGCAAAGTTTCTTATTTTGATCCCTAGAATACGATTTTCCTTGAACGTTGAGCGATTTTTTTGTCTCCATACAAATCGACCCGGCCTACTGTTTAGGGTATTCAAATTACTCGGGTTTGGTTTTGTTGGAGTAAACGAGTAACTCGATTTTGAGATTTTTAACTTAAACGATTAATCGAGTAAGATTTTAAAATTACTCGAGTAACTCGAATAATTTCTATAGTTTTATTTAATTATTATTTTTTCCAATTAAAAAAAAAAACTGATATGAAGCTTTATATAGTTTTATCTAATTTAATATGGCCACACACTTAATTATATAAAATTTCATCCGAAAAATGGCCCGACTAAATTGTGTCACATTAGATCTACATGTATCATATTCGACTTATTTAGATACAATTAGAAGTGATTTGATATAGTTTTTTTGTCTGAATTTTGTTCTCATTCATTTAATCATATTATATCTAATTTAATATAATAGGATATAATATGGTCTATATACGAGGGCGGATCAATAAGTCCGTGACTTTTCGAACTTCCCTCGAAATTATATGAAATGCAACACTGCTCAATTCAAGTACCACCTGTTAATAGACTACTGTCAAATTTTGAGCAAATTCCGTCATTTACTCTGCGTTTAACAGCTGTTCAAAACACACAACCTCGTGGATTTTTTAAAAATGGAAAAAAGTGAATTTCGAGTGCTCATTAAACATTATTTTTTGCGAAAAAAAAACCGTCAATCAAACCAAGGAAAAGCTTGACAAATACTATGGGGACTCTGCACCATCGATTTTGCACAAGTACAAATGACGCTGAACGTTCTGGAAATGAAAATGTAAACTATTCAACTTCGAGGACATACTCTATATTTCTTTATTACGATATTGTCCTAACAAATAATCTATAGAGTTTTTGTTTTCAATTGTATTAATTGATCACTTTCAGGAATGTGTTGATAGATCTATTTCCGGAATTTTCTAGGTTCCCATCATCAGAACACGTTTTGGAAGAAGTGTCAATCCCATGAAAACATCAAGCATTCATACAAACTAGTTTTCTCACTAAATGAGAACTAATATATAAGGTCGAAGTTAAAGGTCGAAAAAACATAATTTTTATTTTTAATAAAAATTATATCAAACTTGTATAAATAGTTTGATTCTCTATTACAGATGATCACTAATGTAAAAAATAAAGTAATGACTGTAATAAATATTTATAATTTACATAAAACAGTATTAACTTACATAAATTTATTTAAAAATAATTAATAAACACACACTTAACTATCTACTATAATTCACCGAGTTTAATTAATAATTCACAATTCTTTTGTACAAACCCATTTAGTACAATTTTTATTAACTTTTACAATTGGCTCTCACACGCTAACACGAATACTGACGCCAGAAGACTAAACTCATGCCAAATTATTTTCTACAGATGTTTTACATCAATTTGAACAACATAATTGTTGTTTTAACAATAAAATTTGTCAAAAGTTAACAAAAATTTTATGTTGATATGACTTACGACTTTTTGTTCAGTGTAGTGTACACCTTTTCAACTGCAAATGTAGTTATTTTAATTGCCATTTGCAGTTAATTTTACCTACATAATTTTCTTAGTGTACATAAGTAGTAAAACCTACTGTTTTTAACAGTTATTTTTTCGGTATTTTAAAATTGTTTACAATAAAAATTTGAATTTTCTACATCCTATTTAAAATTCAAAGTCAGATTTCCAAACGGTATTCCAGTTATGAAGTTTTTATGTATTGGATATACAATGAAATTTTCTAATTATTATTTTCAAACTATGAACATATAAATAATAACAAATATAAACTAAATGAGAATTTTTAAAAACTCGACAAAGTCTTCTATCTTTTAAATAACTAACAAAAATTACTATTTATTGCAAAATACCTGTTTTGGTAGTTGTTTATTAAATTACTAAAATAAATTACGATGTTATTTCCCATTCAGCATACGGAAGCATAACTGAACTCGAAAGATCTCTATAGATTGTGGCCGTCATTGTGCTAGTAATGCGGTGAATTGGGCCAATCCCAGTTCCTGAAAAACACCCCCACACCATAATGTTTTCACCTCCGTGCTTCACTGTGGCAGTTGTGTATCTGGGATTAAACTTTTCGCCTCGTGGTCTTCGAACATTGGCTCTTCCATCTGATCCCGGAGGTTGAATTTAGACTCATCTGACCACAATACATTTTTCCATTGCTGTTGAGTCCAGTTCAAATGGGTGCGTGCAAAGTCAAGCCGAGCTTTTCGGGTTTTTTTCCGACACAAACGGTTTTTTTTGTACATCTATAACTTGTAAGACCATATTCTCGGGTTCTTCTTTTAATGGTGGGAAGACTGGCATCTATTAAAAGTTCAGTTTTAGCTTCTCTGGGAACTGCTTTGGGATATTTCGTAAAAAAATTATTGATTTTCCGATCCTGTCTTACAGTTGTAATACGGGGTCGTGCACCTTTATGAGTTGTGTGGATGTTATCACTACCCTGCAGGAAACTTGGGGTCAAGTGTCTCCAAGTCTCCACTTTTGTCTACTATTTTGTTGACATTGTCAACTAAGCGTCTACACTTTTTACTTTATTAACTCACTAGTAAATTTTTGATTCCAATGTCTACATATGGTCCCATTAGAACTAATTAGTCACTAGTGAATCTATGGTTCTTATGTCTACATGTGGTCCCATAAGAACTAACGAGTCACTAGTGAATCTTTGGTCCAATGTCTGCATATGTTCTCATAAGAACTACCTAGTCACTAGTGAATCCATGTTTCTAATGTCTACTTATGGTGCCATAAGAACTACCTAGTCACTAGTGAATCTTTGGTTCCAATGTCTACATATGGTCCCATAATAACTACCTATTCACTACCTAGTCAATAGTTCTAATGTCACTAGTGATTTTCAATGACACGTACATGTTAAATGTCTATAGCAAATTACATTGCCTGGGGAATATTTGGTTAGTAGTACTGGTGACACAGTCAATAGTGAATCAATACTTTTTCACTATTGACATTTCCTGCAGGTGCAGGGTATTAACAATGCGGCAAATCGTTGATTTTGGAACGGAGTACTTTATAGAAATTTCTTTTTGGGAAAGTCCCTTTTTTAAATCATTTAAAACTTTTGATTTAGAATCAGAATTGTATTTATTTCCAGCCATTTTTTACAAAAATTATTCTTACGCTGTTTATGCTTCCAACATCTTATTACAACTATTAAAGAACAATAATTATAATAAATTTGTTTAAAAAATGTAACGGCCTGAATCTCATATTAAAAAGGAATGCGATTACCGTTACATCCTAGCATTTGTTAGTATAAATTGTTTCGTTAAGCGTAAGAATAATGAGAGTTGCAAATGTTTTGAACACCTGCATTTTGAATACATCTATTATTATTAGTTTTTTTGTTGTTTTAATTTAACGGAATTAATTTTTTTTTATTTGTTTAACATAAAACAATGTATGAAGAATATGTAAAAAATAAATTTTAGTAACTAAGTGTGATTTGAAGAAAATAAATCAATGAAAACAACAAATGCGATCTCAGTTCCACATGTTTTGACCACTACTGTATATGTAGTTAATGTAAGAATATTCAGAGTATACCCATGTTTAAGTGAAAGTTAACTTCCTGAGATAAGTTAACGGCCCTTAACTAGTTTGTTAAACAAACAAACAAAAAAAAATTCTATGCGATATAAAGACATAAATTAATTGAAATATGTAATATGTAATAGACATTAAGGATTTTGTGTTATGAGTCAAAAATACTTGGAATTTTAATTGAAACGTATAATTATTATTAATAATATTTTCTATTTTTTGCAATGCGTTTCTGAATGGCAGTGAATAAGAAGGTATTTGGCACATTTGACAAATTATAAATTCTTTTTTTGAAAAATTTCATTTAACAAATTTTGTTATTTTCCACCCCGCACAAAATTTGTGTTTATGTACGAGCGAGCATATTCAATAAATGATGCACAGCATTTATTCATTTTATGCTATTTTGTGTTGAAAAAATAAATTAATAGAAAATTTTATTAAAAAAATTTAATTTTAAATTAGGGAAAATGGCGCCCGCCCTTATTTTGCGACTATGAATATTACAAAATATTTTAATTTAATTAAAAGAAATTGTATTTTTTTTTTTTTAATAAATTTAAATAATATGTTTAGCTATAAAAATATAAATTTTTTCTTATATTATTTATAGATGCCCTATTCAATATCATGGACGTCCTTGTGCTGCTGCTCCCGCTACTGGCAATAAATTGCAACATTTGAAAGAGTTGCAGAATTTTATTGTTAGTATATTTGGAGAACTGACTGAAGTTGAAAAAGAAGCTATTAGAAAAGAAAATGAGCATAGCATTGCACAAGCTAAAGCTTTGGCAGAACAAAGAGCTAAAAAATTGGCGGGAACTTTAGGAGCTACTGCAACCAAACCAACAGATTCAAAAGTTTCTGGAAAATCTAAAGATATTAAACCCACTCCACCACCTGCTAAGACTACAGATAAGAAAAAATAAATTAAAAACTAAATTGAATAAAATTTGAAAACAAAATTTTTTGTAAAAAAAATTTCATTTCCATTTTAAATAAAATTTGCAACAAATTTATTTGGCCCATTGATTTAAAAAAGTTTAAAAATATGGAGTTTTCTTAATATTTCATATAAAAACCGATTTTTCATATTAAATTAAGCGTGATCCTAAATTTTGCTAAGTTGTCATCGTAGTCCTATAATAAACAAAATAAATTCAGAATTGTGTCTATATTTCATACAGTGTAAACAAAATTAAAATAAATTATGATATAAAATGAATTTCTGGTTAAATTTATGAGTGTTTTGTAAAATGTATGCGTGATTACAATTTATTCTCATTTTAAGTGTAGCTTCTTTTAATGTCTTTGCTAAATTTAATAGTGTCCGACCGAACAGTTCGGCCAAAAAACTATATTTTGTCGGTTTTTTTGATATTTAGAGGCACTGATGACAAATTTTGACATTGGAAACATGTTTGTTAATCCGATTTAATTCGATTTTGTGTATAAAATTTAAGAGAAAAGCCGAAGTTTAGCTATAAAGTTAAAAGTTCGGCCGCCGAACTATTTTCAATTTGGCCGAACTTTCTGAGGCCGAACAGTGAATTCATTGCTTAACTACAGACTTTTCTTCAAATTTGACACTCAAAATAGCATCTAATCAGCCCAATGAACATTTTTCCATCCACCAAATTTGTCCATAATGCTTTAAAATACCGAATACAGACCAAATGCATTTTCTGGCCGAACTGTTCGGTCGGACACTAAAATTTAATTGGATTCTTACATGTATTAAGAATGTATGGTTGTTGTATTAGTGCCTGTAATTATATTCACCATAAGAAATTATCGAACAGTGTTACCTTTAATAGTAGTAAAAATACTACTAATAAATCAATACTAAAATTTGTTTGAGAATCATAGTTTTTTATTATTTTTTTACATACACACAAAAAAACAACTAGGGGGCATTTATGAAAAAAAGGGTATAATATTAAGTACAGTAGGAGCATTTCAATTAATAACAATTTTCAGTAAAGTTTGTCGATCAACTTAGGCAAATGTCTTGTACAACAATAGAATGACATTTAACTACAAAAACTTGGTAATTCAATTTAGGGATCCTTATGAAAATAAATAAATTGCTTTACATAGGAATGTAACGGAGATCGATAGGAATTGTAATACTGAAGACGGTAAATGAAATGAAACGAGAAACTAACTATATACTATTCGAGTATGATTAGTTGTATTATTACATAAATAAGTACAAAAAAAAAAATCACCCTGTGGCTGTTTTATGAAAATTAATCAATCGGAATCTCTACCGGACTTAGCGCATTTATATCATAAGGATGTATTAATATTCCTGAGGAGCCGTTATGCACCATCTCGCTTTGTTTAAGAGATACTGACCATTTTAAAGAATCACTATTTAATAGTATCTCGAAATCTAAGCGAGACATCGCAAAACGGACAAAATTTTTGCAAAACTGAGCCTACGTAACACGTTCCGATAATTCAAATGTGTTAAGTGTTCCGATTCCACTCGTTTCCCGTTCCATTCCATATCGTTCCATTTTGGTATTTGGGTATATGATCAATAATTAAAATTAAATTATTCACTTTTTAGCAAAAAACAAATAAAAAATATGAATTTTCAGTAAAACAAAAGAAATATATAAAAATAAACAAAACATTTTTTCTTAATTTTCACAAAATAACATAATTTTAATTATTTTGACAGTTATAATTGTCAATTCCCTAATGGTGGATTTTTATATATGTTGGATTCACACAATATCCATACATGTGAAGAGAGTATTTTTTTTTTAAATGACGTTTAGAGTGTTTCTACTATATTATACTATGATCCAAAATTTTATTTAGTCAGTATAGTCTAAATATTCTATATTCTTGTTGAATATGCTTCGACTCTATAAAAAATTCAAAGAATTTAATAGTTTGTCTTATAAAGTAAAATTAAAAATTCAGACTTATCTTCAAATTTGAGTTAATATGGGAAAATGTTTGTGAAGCGAAATTTATTTTCAATATTTTATTTTTTTTTCCAGACATTTTGACAATTTCAAATTTAAGTACAGTCGGGCCTCGATTATCCGTGATCCGGTTAACCGGTAACCCCGATTAACCGTGATGGACAAAGATCAGTCTATTGTTTTTTGTTTGCAATGTTTTCAAATTGTTTGCTTCGATTAACCGTGATTACCTCTATTATCCGTGATGGCAGAGTTTTTTTTAGTTAGTTGGATTGAAAAGCACCACACATACAAACAAGCACACAAGCACGTCACTGTAGCTGAATATAATAAACATGAAAACGGGGAATTCCCTTGTTTGCATACGATGAGCCTGAAGCATTTATAAGTGATTAGTTTTACTTATTTAATTTAAAAATGTACATAAACTTTTTGAATTATTTTTTTTTAATGTAAATATGTATGCACACTTGTTAAATAATACAAATATTAAAAAAAACTGTATAATAAAAATTGTTATTTGATTAACCGTGAAAATCGATTATCCGTAATGTTCTGGTCCCGACCATCACGGATAATCGAGGCCCGACTGTATTGTATTTATGTTTAACCGAAACTATTGTTGATAATTTTTCGGATTTAACTGAGAAATAATTCAACTGAGCAAATAAGAAATTTTATCGGTGTACTTTAATAGATTCTACTTCCAGCGATTTTTAGTCTGATTTAGTTACTTTAAAAAAAAGTGTTGGCAACAGTGATTGACATTCAGATGTTTACATTTTATTGCGAATGTCAAACTAAAATTGCATTTTACAAATTTGTTCTAGATCTTTTCAAAACGTAAATAAAATTTTAGCATTACATTCTAATTTGGTCCTAAAAATATTAATTTTATTCATATACTCATAATAAAAATGTTTGGTTTAATAATATCTGGAAGACTGGTAACATAAAAAAATATGAAAAATGTGTTTGTTATAATGTTTCTTTGTATATTTACTTTTTTTTTAGCCACAAACAGATTTCACACCTTTGGATGAAAATAAAGCATTAATAAATGTGCCTGATATAGATCATATAAATTATATAGTGGTCTTTTTGACAGGCATACAGCCTCTACCAGAGGGTACATCTGCTGCCGTATATTTCAGTTGGCCAGATGCTACAACAGCTCCAACATGGCAGTATTTGGGGCATATATCAAATGCTAAACCGTCGGCCATTTTTAAAATATCTCAATTGAAAAAAGCACATGAACTAGAAGCACAAGAAAACGGTATGATATTTGGAGCTCAAGAAATTTCACATACCGCCCAAATAGGTGTATCGGTTGAATCCAGTAGCACCATTACACAACTAACACCGGCTGTGGTAAGCAATTGCAAACTTTGTATGTTTAACCTGGTACTTGTATAAAATTTTGCGTTTCTTCTCATTTCAGTCAAATGCTAATGCAAATTTACAGTTTAGCCAAAAAATGCTCGAGAATTTCTTTAATTATGCCTCTAGTTTTACAGTAAGCGCTCAACAAATACCACCTCATATGATTAATGATACCTTGGTACCACTATCAACCTTACAAAGCTGGTACACAAACTTCCAAAGGCGCATGGAACAAAATCCTAATTTCTGGAAATATTGAGAAGTCGGATGACATAAAAAACTTATGAAATGTAATGTATCCTATTCTCAGGGAGTTTTTTTTAAGTGGAAAAGCATGAACACACATCTTTTAATACTTTAATTTAGTATTCTTTATTAATTTAAGAAAACTTTTTTATTTGTTTATGCTCAAGGAGTATTAGTTATAGAACCAAGATTTTTTTTTTTGGTTTTTTAATTATGAAATACAAATCTGTGTTTTTCAACCACTTAAGTTATTTTTTTTTTTTTTATTAAAAATTGGAATTGCGGTTGGTTTTATAAAAAATGTTATTGAATCTGTTTTCATCAATTTCAACTCTAGATAATTTAATAAAATGTATATTATAGAGACCCTAAGGGCTGAATCAGCCAGACGTAAACGTATCTTGGTATAGAAAATTTAATAAGTTAAGTAAGAATAGAAGATGTGCAGTGCCTGGTATTTCATTCATATGCTTAAAACAAATAGGCCATTTAAAAAGTATACTCTGAACTATGGGTATTGTGTTTTACTAAATTTAAAATTAGTGTGTAGTGAATAAAATTAAAATTATTGTTTTTTTTTAAATATGAGAATTTTTTTACTAAAATTTAAATATTTTTCGATCCCATGGAGGACCCACTCTGAATTTTGGATATGCTATACAAGACAATATGGTCTAGCACCACAAATTGTTTGAAAAAATCAAAGATGTAGTTTTTGAAATATTCGCAAAAAGATTTAGTTTTTGTATTTTTGGAAAATTTCTCTAAAAAGACTATGATTTTCAAACCAATATCTAAAAGTAGAATATACAATCTTTCATATAGATAAGACTTGTAAAAATCGGGTCAATGGCAAAAGTTGCACACAAATATTGCGTAGTGTATGGATTCCTTTACATTTGTTTGTGTATCAGTATTATTGTCACTTTGCCCTACACAGTGCAATAAAGTGTTCATTATTTTTGCACAAAATATGACACCTCTCCTTTGGTCTGTTGTGAAAGGAAATAAAAATTGCACTATGTGGCCAACACATTACAAAATATTATTCACATTTCTTGGTTGTGCAATAAGAATCAAAATCTTTTTGATTTTTTCCAACATATATTACAACCTTCCAATATGACACACACTAATACATAATATTTTGTACAATAGCAGAAGTTGCCAAGAATATTGCGTAGTGTAGGGTATCCTTAAGAATATACTTTTTCTTGGGGCCAACGCTTACACTTTTTAGATCAAAAAAAAAAAAATTGTGCGTTTTTGGACAAATATAACAGCGTTGTATTATTTAGTCTTATCAGTAGACATCAAGATATATTTATATCTTTAGTAGACATAAGTGTATTTCAAACGATGTGTTTTTCTTGTCAAATTGAAAAAAAAACATATTTCGACCAGAGATTCAAGCCGACTCAAAATAATCGGCGACTGAAGAAGCTGTTTATTTTTAATACATATTTTTTAAAATAATTCGATTGCAAGACTATGTGCGAAAACCATTTAAACACAGAGCAAATTAACAAAATTATGTTTTAAATATAAAAAAAAAAATCTAATTAGGCACTACTAATTTAGATTTGTTAAAGAAAATGCTTTTTTGTTAATATTTTTGCAACTTTGATTTTTTTTCTAAAGTTTAAATCAATTTTCTAAAACTTTATCTGGAAACATCACATAATGACTACAAAAATTTTGTTTTTGCATTTGCAAACAAGCTCTATGAAATATGTTTTCATATTGGTTTTTTTTATAATTCAAGATTATGATAAAAATCAGAAGGTTTTTACTAAAATACTAACAAGTTAATAAAAAAAATTAAGTTCAACATTTAAAGCTATGTTTCGCACTTTGAATTACAAAAAATTATCGAC
Organism: Delia radicum; assembly: GCA_021234595.1. Classification (NCBI taxonomy): domain Eukaryota; kingdom Metazoa; phylum Arthropoda; class Insecta; order Diptera; family Anthomyiidae; genus Delia; species Delia radicum. The sequence goes on from CM037853.1 coordinate 84,676,392, forward strand.
TAAAGCTCTATATACACTTGAAATATTATTGCACAACTTGTAGGTTTTGTTGTTTATTCTATTACATTATACGGTAATAGATTAATGAACAAAATCACAAAAATTGCACAATAATATTGCTAGTGTATGGTTACCTAAAGTCGGGTAGAAAAGCATTAAGCACTTGAGCACTAAACATAAAGTCGACGACGGCGCCAAGCCGGCTTTTGCGGCCATCGACTTGGAGCTTTGATTCTGACACCACCTGCAGAGCAAGTTGCAAATTATTGGAAAATTTTATTTTTGGATCATCTGATTAACAAATAATGGCTGGACTTGTCCACTTGGCTAGATTTTGCAGTAAACATCATATTAATAAGAACCACAACAAATCGTATTCTATCCTTACACGATACACAAACTGCAAATTTAATGCGTACGGTCAACTTGTGGCACCACATCTGGTAAGTTTTAGTACTTAAACTTTTCAAGGCCATTTTTATTGAGTACTTAGTTTTAAGACTTCCTACAACAACTATTTCGTAATATTTATGTTGATTTTGTATTTGAGACCCTTAAATATTATCGGTGATGTTTTAAAGGGTCAAAGGTAGTGTGTGTTTTATGGATATTTAATAGGCAAACGGAACTAGTATCAAAATATAAATATTAAAAATTGGACCCAAATCGGACGTCCATAGGTGGCATTTGTTCTTGGAATTTGGGGGAAAAAAAAATTTTTTTTTGGATTAGCCCTTTGGCAACCATACATTTTCCGCCAAAGCGATTTTGGTTTTTGTGATCTGCAACAAGATATATTTATAAATATATATATAAATATATATATAAATATATCTTGATCTGCAATTTATTAAAAAATAAATAAATAAATATATATGTATCTAGTAATCCACATTGCCCTTTATTTAGCTTGTCAAACATAGTGTGCCTTATATGGTTCCATGTATGGGCATGTATGAACATATCTGTAATGTATGGAATTATATATGGGTAAATACATGGAAAGGGAAAAGTTTATATATTGATATGTATGACACCATATATGATAATATATTGCATATATTGTTTCATATATTGCTTCATATATTGCTTCATACCATATATCTCCATATATGAATTCATATATTATTCCAAAATGGGCAATATGTTTTAATTTTTTTTATCAAATGTTACTATTTAAGGAAGATTTTTTTTATTTGTAATCCCTTCTCGAATTCATGACAAAAATATTTAAAAGAAAATAAATTTTAAAGTTTCCACAATTTATAAAGACGAATTTTATTTTAATTATAATATTAAATCTATAAGGTTTCATTGAGATCTTTACGCAGTTTTTTTTTTATAATTTATGTTTTAGTACATCTAAAACTTTTAATACTGCTTCACCAACACTTATTTTACTATTTACATACAAGGCATGAAAGATGTTTTGGTTCATATGAGATATCTCACTTGAATCTAAAGAAATATCAGTAGCATTTGATGTGCTTAATTCTGACTAACCATCCCGCTTTTGGCGGGACTATTCCGCTTTTCAATATAATTTTTTCTCAATAGAATTTTTACAAAAAATTAAATGACTTAAAAACCTTCAACATATTATAAATTTTGTAGCTTTTTGATAGAAATAAAGTTTTAGAGCCAGTGATATGATTTCGAAATCGAAGTCTAAAATGTTTGCATTTGGTGTGCCGAGTCCCGCTTTTTGATCAAAATTAGTTGGTCACGTTAGTAGTACTTAACTCTGTCTCAGAAGCTGACTTTGTCTCCATCATAATTATCACTATCACTATCTGAAACTGATTATTCATCTCAATTTTTATCCGAATTGCCTTCTCTATCAATCTCTTCATCACCATCGGCCATGAATTGTCATCATCGGAATCAACAAGCTAAAGTTTAGTTCCAACCTTTCCAATGTTTCTAGTGGTACCTTTGCAACTATCAAACAATCATTCTAGTTAAAGTTTTTTCTTATAACATTTATAAGAATTCTTACCAAAGGACTTCTTTTGTGGGTTGGCTTGATTACTATTGTTATCGTCGTCATCTTCATTTTCCAAATTATCGAATTTTAATTTTGTTTTGGAACAATTTGGTTTTCTTTTATACCTACTGTAATTAAGAAGAATTTAATCTTTCCGAAATTGTATTTTCTTTAAAAATTTTGTTTTGAACTATTTATATTTATTAATTCATTTTGAATTTAAAATGAATGTATGAATTTATCAGTAACATGTTCTTAGATGTAAAATAGAAACATTTTCTTTTAATAAAAAGACAATATTTTTGAATAAAATTAAAAAAATGGCCTTTTTATACGAACATGTAGGAAAAGTAATAATATATGACCATATATGAACATTCATATATGCCCATATATGACCATATATGTCCATATACCCTCAAATTTCGGATCCGAACATATAAGATTCATATATGAACTCATATATGTGACCATATATGACAATATATGAACATTTTCACCTGGGTTCCCAAAATTTGTATCTTTAACCTTTTACTGCATAATTTTTAGTTGGTTTTGAACAACCACTGTTTTAATTTTCAAAATTTTGATTTGTTTTGCAAATATTTTGAGAAATATTTTATAATTTTTTATACAAAATATTTTTTATTGAATTGGCTAGTTTAGGTGTTATGAAAAAAACTAAATCCGCTGGCTGAGGTAAGAACTAGACGACTAAAACTAAAAAATGAGAAATTTCCAAATCCTTACAGAATCCTGAAACATCCTTGAGCATTAAAACAAATTATTGTACTCAAATGAATTTTTAAAACTATTAAAATGTTTTAAAATTTCAAGTTCGATTTCACGGCAATGAGACAAAAGTGCAAACAAATAGGGTGTTCAATAAAAATCAAAACAGTTTAAATACACCTATCCCTCATTTACGAGATAATTTTTTTACACGATTTGACGTTAACAAAATTTTTGTATTTCTCGTGTAATCCGAGGTATGTGGAAATTACCTCGATTTGCACGATTTTTTTACTGAATTGTTTTTAGTAAATTTAAAAAAAAAAAAGAAAAATCTTCACGGCAAAAAAAAACCAGGAGTAAGGGGCTCTTTGTTCAGATCTATAAGAGCAAAAAATTATCAAGTATAGATTTCGACGACTTCTTGTTATAAAATCGTTTCAAATTAAAATAAAAGACAATTGTAAATTTATATGTGCTATTTTAAATTGATGGAAAAGCGTCTTTTGGTTTTATTTATGGTATCTTTACTTAAAGCATTGCAAAAATGCATTTTAAAATATTCTAATGTAGTGGCACAAAACTGGTCACAATTGTATGACGAAAAGCTTTAAAAATAATAGTAAAACTAAACAGATTACTCCACATTTATATATAGAAAGACTTTGGAAGCCAGGAAAAAAAATTTCTACAGAAAAACTTTTTTAATTTGCCAACTGAAATTCGGTTGTTAATACAACAGAATTTTAGTTACTCCAAACAAAATATTCTGAAATCACATTTGAATATGGTTGTACCAACCGAAATAATTGGTTGTATCCATCAATATACTTTATTTTTCTGTGTGCAGAATATATGAAGGGCTTATTGTAAAAACTTGATAAGCCACATTTTATTTTTGGGGCTTTTATACTCTAGGGACGTCTGGTAAGTGTTTAAGACTTCTTCCAAAAAATTGACTTCTTCCAAAAAATTGTTAATGGATATTTAGAAAACAGCGAAAACTAGAAAATAGTCAAAGTGGCTTATCAAGTTTTTATAATAAGTCCTTCATATGATATGTAATGTATTTTTATGTGGTAGACTTTTACCATTAAAAATCTTTCAGATTTTAGCAACTAATTAACATCCGTAACAAAATTAATACGGATTGTTCTACAAAGTAACAATGAACTACAGGAAAGTACAAACAATTTAATTTTGTTTTTTTTCTTTAGTAAATGGGATATCATTGTTTTGGTTTTTTATAATAATTACAATATTGTCAAAAGGATTACTGATGAAGGTTGTGTTACCAGAAACTGCGCAGTCTAATTCAATTAAAAATTTACAATGTAGTTATGATTTTTAGAAAAGTATGCTTAATCTTCTCTACCACGCCTATCTCAAATAATTCAACATTATTTCTGTTAATATACATTAAAAAATAAGAAATATATGCTTTTATTTGCATATTATGTTTTTTCCGATTTACACGATTTTCCACACTAATTCGATTTACACGATTTTTTCAGGAACGCACCTATCATGTAAAGCGAGTGATATGTGTATATCGAAAACTAACCGTGTTATTTAAAATTGTGTTTTTTCAATATTTATATTCAGCTTTGCAAAATTATGTATTGCAAGAGGAGGTCCTTCCAAAAATTGTAATTATACGAATAGTGTACTCTTATCGCTTTCAAATTTGCTCCCCAGTTTAGACTTTTCTTTATGTTTCATATATAAACATTAGACCGACTCACAAAAAAAAAGTTTCTTTTGTCCACCCCTCAAAATATACTGTGGTTGGTTTTATGATGATTCCCAAAATATTTCCTATCTTACATTGAGATCCCGTGAGCTGGAATGTTTTTAAAAAAGGTATTATTTTTTAAATTTTTCAAAGAATTTTGTATTTTAACTAACGGCGACTTATTCAATATTACCCAGCAAGAACCTATTGCAAATAGGACAATCTCCATATAAAAAGAACCAGTTGCAGAACATAAATTAGAACCTGTTATAATAAAGTATAAGCTGTTCTGCAACCAGTTATTTGGATTTTACTATTTTGCTGGGTAGTATCATATGAACGTTTTTTAGGCCCATCCAACGGTACATAAAGGGTATTTTTTAAAGAGGTATAGAACTTTGAAATGGAATAAAACAAAGATGCATTTCTTTAAATTGACATGAAATTTACGTTTCGGAACCATCAATTGGCCTCCAAGATAGAGCGATTTAACGGACAATTTTCTGTGGGGATATGTGAAGTCGCTAGTCTACGCCGATAAGCCCGAAACGATTGACCACTTGGAGGACAACATTCGCCGCGTTATTGCCATTATACGGCCACAAATGTTGGCAAAAGTTATCGAAAATTGGACCTTCAGAAAAGACTACGTCCGAGCTAGCCGTGGCGGTCATATGCCAGAAGTCATATTTAAATTATAATGAAGATTCTCTTTCGAATAAAGTAAATTTCATGTCAATTTAAAAATTTCATCTTTGTTATATTTCATTTCAAAGTTCTATACCTCTATAAAAAACACTTTTTAAAACATGTCAATTCTTATCCAGACATATTTTTTTATCAGGTATATTCTGTAAAAAACATGATTTTTTTAAGTTTTTTGTATGGAAATTTTTGTCATTTAAATGTGAAATTGACATATTTCAATTCTTAGACGATTTAAGTAAATACATGTTTCAGCTTTTTTTTTTTGAAATTCGCACTCGTTTTAGCAAAAATGTATTATGGTGGGAAAACTATTATCAAACTTATATCATATCAATATCTGTATTTTTTTGTATGAAAATATTTTAGAATTTTGGGAAATTTAGTTCGTTTTGCTCGGACCAAATTTTGAGAAATAATTTTATTTTATCAAATCTGCAAATGTATTTGGTTTCTAGTTGATTAAAGGATAAAAACAAAGCTTAGGAGAAAAAATCCAAAGCGAGTTTTTTCCGCAACATAACTTTTTTTGCGAATTAAAAAAATTTACTCACTTGTTTATTTTTATATATGTATATCGAGCATTAATTGTTGACTTTTTAAACCAAAAATCTTTGTAAAATTTTGAATTCGCTAAAAAATTATGCCGGCAAAAAAAGTGCGTGGTGGGATTTTTCCTTTAAGCCGAATTTTTATCCTTACATCAAATAGAAACTCAGTCGACTTGCAGGCTGCATTAATTAGATTTTCAAAACTTGGTTTAGTCAACCTTGAAAAATGCATTCAATTCGCAAAATTTATATTTTTTTCCGCACATAGATGATGCACTTTACTAAAGAAACATTTAAATACCGAAATTGAACTGATTAGAACATATTTTCCCACAATATTGAATTTTTCCGAATTTCGAAAAAGCTAAAAATCAGATTAAAATATGAAAATTTTGTACAAAAAACTTGAAAATACTTTTTTTTTACAGATTACCCCTATAAAAAGCACATGGGTGGACATGATTTAACAAGTAATATTGATACTTATATTGTTACTTATATTTCATATGATGCTAATATTGCATACTTTGTCTTTACTTAAATTACAAAATTCTTTGAAAAACTAAAAAAAGATATGTTTTTAAAAACGGTCCAGCTCACAAGATCTTTTTTTCAATATCCCTGAAAAAATGATATAAATGGACATGATTTGACACATTTTATATACCGTTCATATGATACTAATATTGTATACTTTGCCTTTAGTTAAAGTATTTATTTTATTCATTCAACAATAATACAAAAGTACAAAATTCTTTGAAAAACTAAAAAAAAACATGTTTTTAAAAACGGTCCAGCTCACAAGATCTTAATTATATACACGAAATAATTAGGGAATCAAGGTACATTTTGAGGGGTAGAAAAAAATACTTTTTTTTTTCCTTCATACACTTTATAAATTAACATTATAATTTAACAGTTGAAATCTACAAACACGAAATTAATACAGATTCCCAGATTTTCGAAGATAAAACCAATGGTAAAGATTTCCACATTCACTATTTGATTAATTGAAACGCAATTAAACTTCATAGTAAACGTTCAAGAACTTTGCTACAAAATTAAGCAATACTAATTTTGCAATTAAAAAAATAATGATATCATATAATACAACTTCGTTCCTTTTGTTATCTTTACAGAAAACTTAAATCTGTTAAACTGAAAAAATAAAAAAGCAAAATATCGCAAAGGCAATACAACATATAAAAGCGACAAACAACTGAGAAAGAGGCGCGTTTTAATAGAGACTGCAAACGCAAAATATATCCAGAACTATACAACACACTCAAGCGAAACCCTATCGAGAATCTAAAAAATTTATAGATTACAATTTTGGTACTATACCAAAAATGGGTCGAACTTATCGTTTTCGTAAACAACGACAAAAATTAGCTTTCGAACAAGATCAAACTAAAGATAAACAGTTTTTACCAGATTTATATAAATTTTTAACATCTTTGGGTTGGCTTAATTCTACATATTTAACAGCACGTAATTATCCTTTCACTGGTCGTGGCTTATGTTCTAAAACTGTTACTTTTGAAAAAGATGCTGAACTTATACGTTTACCCATAGATACCTTATTAACGATTAAAACTTTAGAAAATGATAATGATTTTCAAAGTATATTTAATTTAGAGAAATGCGATAAGGAACTCAAAATACCTTTTCAATCATTGATGGCATTTTATGTTTTATATCAAAAACAATTAATGAATGATTCAAAGTTTAAAGCTTATTTAAAATCTTTACCTACTTCTTTCTCGACCCCCTATTTTTGTCCAGTAGCCGAATTGCAATGTTTACCAGATGCCATATTAGAATGTACCGTAGAACAGAATCGTAAAATTAAAAAATCCTATCAAAATCTTAAATTAGTTTATAAATATGATGACTTTGATGTTAAATATTCATTAGCTGATTTTCGTTGGTCATATTTTATGGTTAATACTCGTAGTGTTTACGTATATGGCAAACAATTAAAACCAGAAAAATTATATTTTCAAACTTTAATATCCGAAGATTGTAATTTAGCTTTGGCACCGTTCTTAGATCTATTCAATCATTCAGATCAATTTCAAACACAGGCCAATTTAATACGTAATCCACAGACTAAAGAATTGGAATTTATTTTAACTTTAGATCATTTATCTTGTACAAAAATTAAACCTTATGAACAGATTTTCATTAGTTATGGAGCTTTAAGTAATTTGAAATTGTTAACAGAATATGGTTTTATAATACCCTCCAATTGTAATGATTATTTTGAATTTTCTCTTAATGATATTGAAAATTGTTTGCATAATGATAAGTCTTTTAAAGGCTTAATATTTCATAAAAATAAATTTAAATTTATTAGAGATCACAATCTTCACGAACAAATGTTTGTTCATAAAAATGAAGGTATATCCCATAATCTTCATATTGTCCTACACTTGCTATTCAAGGAGGAAAGTTATTTTCCTAATATTTTAAATCAGGTAGCATTTGGTTCGGTTGATAATTTATTAAATGTTAATAGAGAAGCTGAAATTTTATTAAAATTTAAAATAAATGAATATCAACAATTTGTTCAAACTTTAAAGTCCAGAAATAATTTAAGTAAATCAGCGTTAGTTTGTATATCTTATTTACAAGAATGTTTGGAATATTTAAATGATTGTTTATTTAGAATACAAGAAAATTGATTGAAGTAATAAATATAAAATTGTATTTTTATATAGAACTAACTGTGTTTTATTCCTACTTCTCATTTCATAAATATTTATCTTATTTTAGCTAACATCATGCCGCACCACCGTTACAAATGTGGACGATGGCTCTTCTTCAAAATCAAACAAGAAAATAACACCATTTACCCCTACGCCGGGTACTAAATTATTGGATGGAGTTTTTATTAAGAAGGCGCCGCAAGGTAATTCAATTTAATTATCATCTCTAGAACTTCTTTAAATTTTACATTAAGTATAAACGGAGTAAACAAATATTTAAAACCCTTTGCGCCAATATATCTCCTTTCTTAATTAAAAAAAAAATAGTTAATTAAAAAAAAATGATTTATGGGTTTGTAAACGAGTAAGCTAAACATTTTGGATTTTTTTTTGTTCATGGCTTGTAAGTTTTTAATTTTAGTTTTGTAAGCTTGAAAAGTAGTTAAAATTTCTTTAATTGCAATTTATCCTTTTTCGTTAGAGTACAAATTTTTAAACTGAAAGACTTTTTCTATCGTTAACTTAAACGAATGTCATACAATATTAAGAAAGTCAATTTGGATGAAATTGAAATATGTGATAGAAAAAATAACACCCTTCAACAACATTTTCACACACGCGGAAAGCTAAACCCATATACTTATACAGGATGTTTCATAGCTATAAAAAATATATATGTATATAAAAATAAAATGATACTTAACGTGTTATAACTGAAAACTAGTAGTATTTGAAATCGTTTGGTTTTTTCAAAAATAATTTTTTTTTTGGAATTTGAAAAGTAAATATGTGTAAATAATTTTCAAAAATTACTTGTTTTAGCTGTAGTGCAAATGTAGTATAAAAAGTAAATTAAAATCGTTTCTAAAAACATTGCGCCGATAAAAAAAAGCTGACTGTGCTTGTTAAGTGGTGTATCTCCTTTTCACCGGTCATATGACCAGTTCATTAAATATAATTTACATAATTTAACCCACAGTAATGGCAAATTATACCAGTTACATAAAAAGTCCTGGTTTAACCAGTCCCGGGATATGTCCATTAAGGGCAAATGACTCCTCATTGTCCGTAGGGAACAAATATAAACTAAACGACATTTCTTAAAAACTCGTTATAATCTTCTTAAATAACTAACTTAAATTAAATGCCCAGCGGAAAATGGACCTATCACAGGACACGTCACGTGACCAGTTCATAGCGCTAGGCTCCGGTAACGGAACCGGGTTTTTACATGAAAGTGACCTGTCACTTTCAAATGGGCTTGTCCTTGGAGGGGGCCATATGTGACATGTCACAGAACCGGTATAAAATAACATGTCACACAACTAAAACCAAATAACATGTCACAGGACTGACGCTAACATATCACAGAACCAACGCAAAAGAACAAATCACTGAAATAACCACTCTTTGTTCTTTATCTATTTTTTTTTTGATCCCTCGGTGTTCTCCCTTGATAAATTTCCCTAATAGATACTTTAAAACCGGCCCAATGATAGGTACTTCAAAACCTGTCATATGTTGCACCTATTCAGACTAGTCACGTGAAAGACACTTTCAAACCGTTAACGTGATAAGTACTTTAGGAACCTTAGGAACCGGTACTGTTTTCACCTACCACGGGACTAGTACTTTCAGACCCATTACGTGATGTAGACTTTTATACCGATAACGTGATATATACTTTAAGAATCGATCCTGCTTTCACCTATCACAGGACTGGTACTTTCAGAACCATCACTTGATAGAGACTTAAACCGGTCATGTGGTAGGCACTTTAGAAACCGGTCCTCTTTTTACCTTTTACGTGATAGGTACTTTAGGGACCGGCCCTGTTTTCACTTATCACGGGACATGTCCCAATTCCCAACTTAACCCTTTTTTCCCGCAAGAAGTTTACTGCAAAATTCCTCTACAGCAGTTTTCTTCAGTTGTTTTTTTAAATAACTATCAAAATTGTTGTTTTGTAATTTTTCAGAGAAAAACAACTGCAATTGCAGTTAAAAACAGCTACTACTGATTACTACACAAACAACTGCCATGTAGTAACTGTGAAACTTTTTTGAGTGTATAATAATGCTTATTTAATTTTATAAAGAAGGTGCCTGGGCTTTTTTCAATTTTCATAATCGTTCGGCTTTAACACGACTTTTTCCGATGAGCTTTTATAACACATATTTTAAATATATCAAATAAGTGGCAAAACCTGGGCACACAGAATAGACAATATGGGTTTAACCATTGTTTTCTCCAGCACTTCAATACTGCGTACAAAGTTATCTAAATTTCTAAAGTTTCAGACATGTTTTCATATCAAAATTTTTGTTTTGTCCAGCACTTCAATACTGCTTACAAAGATATTTAAATTTCAGACATGTTTGCATACAAAACTTTTGTAATATTTGACGCCCATTTTTAACCCCTAAACGTGCGATTGCGCACATAAAAAATACTTGTCTAATATTTTTTGTCCTCAACAACACATCCAATGTGTCCAATGTATCTCATTAAAATCTGCGGATTCGCCACTGTGTAGTTTTCTTGTTAGTAGAATCTACTGTCAAACTTTTTTGAGTGCAGCTAATGTATAATGTGTTCTCACCTGTCTCCATCAATCATTGAAAATTTGGAGTTTGTTTTTACCTTTTTTTCGTTTGATTTGTTTTTCCATTTGTATTTTATTAAATAAACCAATTTTTAACAATAACTTAAAATCTAACTGCCATATTCATAAGTAGAAATGCTTACATTTTAAACACTCAATTTTTTTTTTTTAGTTATGAATACAGCAGTAATTGTTCGTTGAATATCAAATTTGTTTTTCTTGTAAAAATATTAACCAAAAATTCGTTTTACCTAATTAAACCCATTTTATACAAAGCATTAAACCCAGACTTTTTTGATAATAAATTTGAATAACTTCTATCGAATTTGATTTTTCTGAAAATGAATTAATTGATATTACACGATTTGTTATATGCTTTAAGTACATTAAATAAAAAAAATACTGTAGTCTTATATTCAAACGGAGCTATCTAAATTTTTTTTGAAAATGACATTTTAATGCCAAAATATACACTGAAGTAAGTGTCTTCTAAGGTATTAATTTCAAATTTAAAATATCATTCTAACACTGTTTTTTTTTTTTTTGCAAAATTAGATTGAGCTATCTGCAGTACTGTTTATTACTAAGGCCCGATTATCGATTTAGCAAACAGTTAAATTGAAAATTTATTGGGAAGCAACAACAAATGTGTCAGTTAAATTCCCAGTTAGTAGCTAAAGGGATATTGTGAAAATGAAGCTAAAGCTATGTACAGACTGTTGTCAGATCTTACAATATTGTCAGAAAAATGTTCAGAAAATGTCTAACAACAGTGTGAACTTATAACTTTTGCCTTGCAACATTGTCAGAAAAAGCATTGTCTGTACATTGTAAGACATTGTCAGATAGACATTGCAAACTATTTTTCATTGGCAGATGTGTTTAAATTAATGCATCTGACAATGGCAGTATTGTCACAGAAATGTTTCTATTGGCGGCACTGTCCATAAATAATGAAAAAAAACAAAAGTTCATATTATTAAAAAAAAAGTTACATGTAGTTTTCAGTAGCAGTTTTTAATTAATATTGCTGAAGTTCGATTTGCAAATATATTTAATTTGAACAAATTAAGCGATATGTTCACTCTCCTGAACACTTGTACGACAGTAGATAGCTCCGTTTGAATATAAGACAACGATGTAAGACTCATAGCGTTTTCTTTTCTGACAAAAATGTCACATTTTTTTTGCACTTTGCCTTAAATTTCCTTATTCGTGTTCTTTTCTAAAATGAGGTGAACACTCTAAGAGGGTACCGTGTTGGTTTCTAAAAGTGTTGCCTTATAAAAGGCAAAAAATGCAACATTTTCTGCCCTCAAAAAATTTACAGGGTTGGATGTTGCCTTGTTTTTTTTGGCTTATCAATCTCATGTGTATATATTGCAAAGTTTTTGGCGAGAAAACTCTCACCTTGGTAGCAGAGTGGTAGTGTGCTGGCTTCTGATATAGAAGATCCCGAGTTCGAACCCATATTGGTATCACATTATTTTATATTTTTTTTTTTTTTTTGTTAAATTTAATTTACGATTTTTTTTAATTTGTTTTTGCTATTTTTTTTAATTTTTTCTTTTTGTAAGTATTTAATATTTTTTTTAATCTGAAATTCGCTTACAAACAAAATTATAAAAAAAAAATTTAATTGAAAAAAATGTATGGAGCTAAATCCAAATTTTTTAAATAATTAAAAAAACAAAAAATTAATTATTAAAAAAAAAATTAAATTTTTTTTAAAGTTTGCTGGGATTCGAACCCGAACTTTAACAACACTAAAAACAGATTTGTTTAAATAAATGTAATATGTGATGAAATTGTGTTCTATTCTGATTGTAAAAATGCTTCATTTTAATGGGGCGAGGGCAAAATTTGAAAAACGTTGCACATTAAGAAGGCAACACTTTTTTCCAGAAAAGAAAACACCATCAGAATACGAAAAATGTTGCCCTTAGTGTTATATAAAAGTGAAATTCAGAACAGTGCCGTATTCAAGAGTATAAAATGGGTTTAATTTGTTTTTATTTTTCTTTTGTTGTAATTAACTATATGCTTGTGTGTTGCGTGGCCCCTGTAGGGATGTTACTTTGTTGAATTATAGTAAATCCCCGCAGGTCCAGCCCAACAGTTAAACACATTGCCACAACATATGCTACAACTACAACAACCAAAACGACAATGTCACATTCATCTAGGAGGTGGTAATGGGGGTAACTCTCTGGGTAAAATAGATGCACCCGAAGTAACATCCAAGGATATGCTAAAAGTAATGATGGCATACATATGGCCCAAAGAAGATCCATTGGTTCGGAAAAGGTATACGAAAATATCACAAAAAATATTTGTTTTCATTATTTTATAAATTTACAAATTTTATATTCTATTTTAGAGTAGCCATTTCATTGGGTTTATTAGCTGGTTCTAAAGTTCTTACCGTATGTGTGCCATTTTTATTTAAGGGTGCTGTTGATGCTATCGGTACTTTATCAATGGCTACACCAGCCGATGCAATTTTAACTTCAGCCACAGCCATGTTAATTGGATGTAAGTCGAGGGCTGATATTATAATAGTTTTTGAGATTACAGTTTAAATCAGTTGAATAATTTTAGATGGTATTGCTCGTGCCAGTGCTGCTGGTTTAAATGAACTGCGTAATGCCGTATTTGCCAAAGTGGCTCATCATTCCATACGAAAAATAGCCACCAATGTCTTTTTACATTTACACAATCTAGATTTAGCCTTCCATCTTAATAAACAAACTGGTGCGTTATCCAAGGTATGTATAGCATTACTAACAAGAAACGTATTCCAAGATTAGAGTTGGACATTCTACACCATTTTCACTTGATGTTCAGAAAATAACAAATGTAATTTCAAAATTGCATTTGATTTTCAGAAAATCACAAATGTAATTTCAAATTTTCAAATTATATTCAGAAAATTCTAATTGTAATTTAGAAAGTACCATTTGAAATTCAAAAAAAATTTCAAATGCAATTTAAAAAATACCAAATGTGTGCTCAACTATCTTGGTCTAGTGGTATTTGACACATTAATAGCCTGGGGCATTTTTATCACTACGCTAGTTCTTAACCGATTTGGGATTTTTATACCTTTTTTAAAACATAATTTTATCTTTATATCGATAAATTTATCATCTAGAATAAAAAATATTTCGACAAAAATTTTTTTTTTCCAAAATTGAAAAACACAAATTTTTCCCCTTATAAACACAGTTATAATTTTTAATCGATTTCCGGCACGACTTTTCTTTATCCGAAAAATTAAAGAATGATTTTTGTTTATTATGCAATTTTAAAACATTAAACATTGAAGTCATTTCGTCAAATCCCATTGAATCTTCTAAAATACTATATCCACTTTTCAAGCAAATTTGGACAACTGAAATATTTCCATCTGATTGGATACAGGGTGTTATCGTTAAAATTCCGAAAAAAGATAGCCTGCAATAACTGGAGCGGAATTATGCTACTGTGCAGATGTCTCAAAATTTTCTGCAAAATTATACTTAACCGTTTCGAATCAACAAAACTTTACGAAAACAACAAGCTGGTTTCCGGCCCCAAAGAAGCTGCATAGATCAAATTACAACTTTACGTATAATAATGGAGTAAATAAATGAGATGCATGAATCTTTACACCTAGTTTTCATTGACTTTGAAAGGGCATTTGACCGCTTAAGGCACAACAATATATGGGCAGCTATGCAACACAGGGGAATACCGCCAAAGCTGTGTAATCTTATTAAGTCGCAATACACAAACTTTCAGTGTCGAATGCGGCATAATAACCGATTGTCAGAGGCAATAAATGTTACGGCAGGAGTACGACAAGGATGTATTTTATCCCCACTCTTGTTTTTAATTGTGATCGATGAAGTCTTAATAAGCGCAATAGACAACCATCCTCAACGTGGCATCAAAATGGAACATTTCAACGACCTTGTATACGCAGATGACATTGTTCTCCTCTCAAGTAGAAAATCTGATATGCAGTCAAAAATACTTGATTTAGTCCGAATTGCTGATCCAGTTGGTTTAAAAAGCAACATAGGCAAGACAAAGTATATGAGCAACAAACAGGAAGAACAATCATTTAATGTAGCACAGCCGATGGCGGAGCACGTACTGAAAAAGACTAAAGGGGATTTTGCTGCATTGTATAACATTTGGCCCTCCAATTCTATCTCTACAAGCACCAAAATCCATCTATTTAACACAGACGTAAAATCTGTACTGCTTTACGGTTGTGAAACTTGGCTGCCTTCAATAGAAATGAACAACAAGTTGCAATGCTTCGTAAACAGATGCCTCCGATATATTCTTCGAATATGGTGGCCTAACAACTGGATCTCTAACGAAGAGTTATACCGCAGATGCAAACAAAAACGAATAGAAGTCGAAATCCCAGAACGAAGATGGAAATGGCTAGGCCACACATTGCGCAAACATACTGACGACATAGGGCAAGAAGTACTCGAGTGGAACCCCCAAGGCCAAAGAAGTCGAGGAAGACCAAAGGGGAAGTTGGCGACGCAGCTTGTTAGAAAAACTTAGACAATATGACCAACAGCTCTCATGGGCAAAACTAAGGACAATGGCACAGAACAGACAAGAATGGAGAAACTTTGTAATGTCATCATGAGCCGATAATTTGGCGTAAAAGCATTTAATAATAATAATAATGCAATTTTGATAAATTTGCAATAAAATGTCACGTGACGTGGTGCATATTTAAGTGATTTTGAAAAGGGAAAATTTCAGCCTATTTAAATTTTACAAATAATCCGAGTGCTTATGGTAAAAATAAAAATGGCGTCCCAAAAAAAAAAAAAAACTGATCGGGACCGGCGTAGAATAATCAATTATGCCAGCAACACAATGAAGAGTTTAAATCCAGATAATCGATGAGTATTAGATAAATGAGTCCAAATCAACCATAAGTAGGCTCTTAAAGGATTCCCAGGGAATTACTCGCCAAAATCTAATGTTTGTGCCAAGGTTATTACCCCGCCACAAAACTGCTCGACTTGAAAGGAGTTTACAAACCAACTGGAGAAAGGTGGGTCACTAATCGCTGTTGTTGGATGAACTGTTTAAACATCAATTTCTTTTATAGTGATTTTTCCTGATGAGAAAAAAATTCAATCTTGTTGGTGCAGATTTTTCCTGATGAAAAAAAAAAATTCAATCTTGTTGGTGCAGATGGTTTTAACAAATATTGGAGAGAAATACATAAGGGACCACGATATTTCTCAAAAAAAAATTTAGGAGGCGGATCCTTAATAGTTTGGGTCACTTTCTGTTTCGTCGGTGTGGTTGATTTAGCATTTCTAAACACCCGAATGAATTCTTCGGAGTAAATTACAGTATAAGAAGAGAAATTGGTGCCATTTATTGAAAATACCTAGGAAGAAAAATTCATTTTCCAACAAGACAATGCCACATTACATGTAATCCTTCAGACGATGGAATGGCTATCATCAAAAAATATCAGTGTATTGGAACGGCCCACAGGTTCTCCGGAAAAAAACCACATTAACAATATTTGAGGAGCATTAACAAGTCGTGTGTATAAATTACGGGTTAGGGGAATAAGAAAAAGATGGCTTCTTAGTTACTATCTTTTTGAGGGAATCATAAAAGAAATAAAAAATAGCGGGTTCCTTTAAACGTTATAAAAATATACACTGGGTTTTATTTAATCTTTTTAGGTTACGTTTTAAGATTATTCGTTATAAACTAAGATTTAAATAAATTTTAGTGTAAGGTATGTTTACACTTTTAGGCCCTTCTTTCTTTTTTTTTTTTAATTCAATTTTAACAATTTCGCGGACGTGTAGTTCAATAGTTTTTTTTTTTTACTTAAATTTAGTGTTAAATATTTTTACTTCAGCCATTAACTTTAATTAGTTCAATTTTTAACTTTAGGCTTAACTTTAAATTTTAGGGTTTAATTTTATATTTAAGTTTTAACCTTATTTTAAATTTAGTGTGTAAATAAAATTGTTCTTTTTTGTATTTTCTCTGTTGAATACTTCACTTTCGACTTTACGTCGATTGATTATTGGAGAGCCGCACCGATCAAAAACATTTTTGCGAGAAAAACGATAAAGAAAGTTTAGAACAAAATTATTAAATTTCTACCAGATAGGTTTTCTTTATTGTTTGCTATATCTATAGCTGCATTTGTTATAACAAATATTGTTAATTGTTACGCCTTTTTGCACTGAGTATCCAGAGTTATTAACAATTTTTAAAAAAAAGATTTTTTTATTATATGGCCTATAAGCCGTTTTTATCCAATTTAATTGTTTTTCTTTCAAGTAGGTCAAAAGTTTTTTTTTCTTTTAACCATTATAAAACTAGGTTGTCATAGTGCAATCCAATGCTTAAACTTTTTTATTGTTTTATATGCGTTGCTTATTTCAAATGTGTCAAACCAAGATTGACGAATAATGTTTTTATTTTTCTATAGAAAGTTTGACTCATTGGCCAAAAAGTGGTCAATACACCATACCAATGTTAAGAAATTTGTAAAAATAGGGATACGCAGCACATATGGGGCTGGATATTTCCTAATTGATACAAGGTATATAAAAACGGATTAAAGATTTAGAAAGAGGACACATTAATCATATATAATCAATTCAATTCAATTTATTCAGTCTATATATACATAAATCCTTACAGACTATGATATAACAATTTTATAATAATCTTAATATTTACATTATTTACTTAAACACCTAAATCCATCATTATGGAATATATTTGTTGTTTAAAGCTAGTTTTTGATGTCCAAAACTCAATTTGTTGCTTTAAAGTAATTAGCTGTTTATTATTAATCTCATTCATTTGAATAAAAGTACGGGTTAAAATGCTATTAAGCCCATAATTGGTACGATGTAGTGGTACATCAAAAATAGAATTAAACCTTAATCTTCTTGGTGGAACATGAAAATTAATACGGGAAAGCAACTCAGAACAATCAATACCACCACTTATAATATCAAAAACGAATAAAGCAGATTGCAGTAACCTACGAAATTCAAGGGTTTCTAAACCAATTAGTAGAAATCTAGATCTATAAGAGGGTATAGGATCAGTAAACCTAAACGACGAGGTTGCAAATTTGACAAATTTCCTTTGCACCCTTTCAATACGAGCGATATGAGTACCACAATGAGGAGCCCATATTATGGCAGCATACTCCAGTTTTGATCTGACAAAGGCAGTATAAATTAGCTTTAATGTAGTTGGACCAGAAAAGTCAGCACAATTTCTTTTTAGAAAAGCTAACATAGAGTAAGCTTTTGGAACAATATAGTCCACATTAAGCCCAAACGACAACATTGAGTCAAAAACAACACCCAGATCAAGAGTTGAATCCACAGATTCCAAATTATAATCACCAATATAAAAAGTAGCATGAATTGGATTTAATGACATAAAAAACGACATATGGAGGCATTTACTAAGATTTAAATAAAGCCTATTTAAATTGCACCATACAAGAAGATTATTTTTTTTTTTTTTTTTTTTTTTTTTATAATTTAACCAATACTCAGGGGATGCCCCCTACTCATGCAGTGCATTGTATTGATCAGGAAAATAAGGTATGGGAAGGAGGAAAGAGGGAGTAGTGTTTGTGGATATTTGATTTAAATTTTTCTAAATTGTAAGTAACAGGGAAGACTTCTGCGGGAAGTTTGTTCCACATACGAATCGTTCGACTAAAAAACGAATTTTCTCTGTAATGCGTTGTGCGAAACACAGGACAATCAACTACAAACGGATGTGCTCTACTAGATAAGCGAGTATTACGAATAAAAACTCGGGCTCGTGGAATAAGTTCACTTATCTCAGATGAGCATCTCCCATGGTAATATCGATAGAAAAGTGACACACAACCCACATTCCGACGATGCTCCAATGAATCAATAGAGTTGGATACACTACTGTCATTGATAAGCTTCACCGCCCTCCCCTGAACACGGTCCAGAAGCTTCAGAATAGACAGTGGAGCCCCTGCCCATATATGAGAGTTGTATTCCATTTTTGGCCGGATATAGCTGGTATAGATAGTAAGGAGATCGGATGGAGTGAAGTAAGTCTTGCACCGTTTTAGAAAACCGAGACACTTGAATGCCTCTTTCGACACTTGAAATACGTGCTTATTCCAACGGACATCACACTGTATTCTCATGCCCAGAACATCAAGAGTATCCGATTCCTCAATACCTATACCATCCATAGTTACAGATGACAATGTCAATTCCACAGCCCGTCTGTGGGTTAACATACAACATTGGGTCTTGCGTGCATTAAAATCGACCTTATTCGCGCGACCCCACTCGGAGATTGTAGAAAGGTCTTGATTGAGTGTGTCATTCATGTTCTGCCGCATGCCCTCTATCTCCAAAGAGCTTGGCCTATGATCGAATGAAAATGAATGACAAATGTTGCTGTCATCTGCAAAAGAGTAGATAGGGTTGATGGTCTGACCAAGAAGGTCATTAATAAAAATAAGAAAAAGGGTAGGAGAAAGAACAGAACCTTGCGGTACCCCTGAATTTAGCTGAAACTCGTTTGATGAGACCCCATCTAAAACAACACGTATAGTGCGGTCTCTGAGAAAACTCGTTATAAATCGAGAGAAGACATTACCGACACCAAACGCAACTAGCTTAGTCACGAGTGCCCCGTGCCACACACGATCGAACGCCTTAGAAATATCTAGAGCAACCACTTTACTCTCACCAAAGCGGTGGATTGACCGGCTCCAACGTTCCGATAGAAACGCCAACAGGTCTCCCGTAGATCGACCACTACGGAAGCCATACTGTCGATCATTTAAAAGTGAATTGGTCTCTAAATATTTCACAAGATGGTGGTTAACCATGGTCTCCATCACTTTGGAGAGCGCAGAGCAAATTGCGATTGGGCGGTAATTTTCAGGGTTGTTAGCCGCACCCTTTTTAGGGATAGGCTGGACATTGGCCACCGCTTGTAAATCAAAAACATCAAGAAATGTGGAAATTTTATAAAATACTTTTAAATCATCGGCATATAAAAGAAATTTGGTTTTATTAAAAAACACGACGAAATGTCATTAATAAATAAATTAAAAAGAAGTGGCCCCAAGATACTACCTTGAGGTACTCCTGAAGTCTGAATATAAGGTTCTGAAAAATAGGTTTCAATGTTAACCTTACAAATTCTATTGGATAAATATGATTTTATCCAATTTAAAAAATTAGAATGAAAGCCCATTTGACGGAGCTTAGCAAGAAGAATAAAGTGATCCACCTTATCAAAGGCTTTAGAAAAATCTGTATATACTGTTTCAACTTGACTACCCTGTTCTAAGGCTGATATACAGTATTCACTAAAAACTGATAAATTTGTCGTTGTAGATCTACCTGACAAAAAAATCATGTTGATTAGGGCAAATCCATGATTTAGTTATAAAAAAAAGCCTATTATAGACAACGCGCTCAAATATTTTCGACACACAGGTCAACTTGGAAATCGGTCGGTAACAAGTTACGTCATCCCTCCTTCCATCTTTTAACACCGGTGTGATTGTCGCCAACTTCCATTGGTCAATAAAAACACCTTCCTTTAAAGACAAATTAAAAATATATGTCAAGGCAAAAGTTATGGAGGATGCACACTTTTTAAGTAAGTACGCACACAAACCATCAGCGTCTGATTTATAACTATTATTGATCTGAAAAACTCAATTTTGCCAGAAATGGTCTATAGGTCTCACCAATATTAATACGACGTTTTAGTGGGTTGATTGCTTTTACGCTGGTTGAACGTTTTATATTTGTAAGGATTTAAAAAACGTTCTGTCAAGTTAGCTGCAACTCAGTTGTAATAATTGACAGCTAACTTTGAACTGGAAACAGATGACGAAACAGTGTTTGTACTTGTGGTACCTTTTTGTTCGCGGCGTGAACATCGTGTTTACGCAGAAAACCGTCAATATGAAAGCGTTTTTCATTTACAAGAAGCATTATTAAAACTGCTGCTTTAAAATATTTTTCATGAATTTTTGTAAATTTTGATATATTAAGTTTAGTGTTTTTATAGTTATGAGACTCTATTTGATTTTGATATACATATCTTTTTAAATAGTAAAATGAAAAAATAAATAATTTTTTTTGTTACATATTATTAAATTTAGTGAAATTAATGTCTAATTATAGTTTTGGAACGCAGTGTATATCATTTTTATATAGAAAGGAAAAAAATACTCGACCCATCATACCCGCAAAATCGCAAACACCCATAATGTACATTGTTTATTTTAGAACTAAAAAAAAAAAAACAAAATTGAAAGAATTCATTAATTAAAGATTGTTTTATTTTCAGACAATCGATCGTGGTTCCCGAGGTATTAATTTCGTTTTATCTGCCATGGTTTTTAATATTGTACCAACCATTTTCGAATTGGCATTAGTGTCCAGTATTTTGGGTATTAAGGTTAGTACTAGAATTTATACGAACGGGATTCTTTTTATATCCTCTTGTAAACATTTCTTTTAACCTTAAATTTTTCAAAATAATATTACAGTGTGGTTTAGCATTTGCTGGTGTATCTATGGGTTGTGTGGGTATATATGCTGCCTATACCCTATCCGTTACACAATGGCGTACCAGATTTCGTGTTTATATGAATCAAGCCGAAAATGAAGCGGGAAATAAAGCTGTCGATTCTCTCATCAATTATGAAACTGTTAAATACTTCAATAATGAAAAATTTGAGGCAGACCGTTATAATGAAGTTTTAAAGAAATACGAATCCGCCAGCTTGAAAACCAGCACCAGTTTGGCTTTATTAAATTTTGGACAAAATGCCATATTCAGCACCTCGTTGAGTATAATAATGGTGTTAGCAGCTAATGAAATTGCCCGAGGAAATATGACCGTTGGTGATTTGGTCATGGTTAATGGTTTACTCTTTCAATTAAGTATACCACTGGGATTTTTGGGCAGTGTTTATCGCGAAGTACGACAAGCTTTGCTGGATATGCAATCTATGTTTACACTCATGAATGTTGACAGCCGCGTTCAGACTCCGGCAAATGCTCCACCTTTATTTTTGGGTCCTGATAATGCCTCCATTGAGTTTCGTAATGTTAATTTTGAGTATGAATATGGTAAACCAATATTCAGAGATTTAAGCTTTACAATACCAGCTGGTAAAAATATTGCTTTCGTTGGTGGCTCTGGTTCGGGTAAATCATCAATGATTCGTTTACTGTTTCGTTTCTTTGAACCCAATTCGGGTCAAATATTTATTGGTGGTCAGGATATAAGTGAAGTGGATATAAACAGTCTGAGAAAAGCTATTGCAGTTGTGCCACAGGTAAGAATTTGAAAATATTCGCAGGTGGAAAATATGAATTATTATTGGTTCCCATCAACTAAATTCAATATTATATACAATGTTAGGATTCTGTATTATTCCATGATACCATTCGACATAATATTCATTATGGTAATCTTAACAAAGGACAAGAAGATGTTGAAAACGCTGCCCGCATGGCTGATTTACACGATAATATAATGCGATGGCCCAAACAATATGAAACAGAAGTCGGTGAAAGAGGTTTAAAATTATCGGGTGGTGAAAAACAGCGTGTTGCTATAGCCAGAGCTATACTAAAAAATTCTCCCATTCTTGTATTCGACGAAGCCACCAGTAGTTTAGATTCAATAACTGAACATGTAAGTGCTTGAAACACAGATTTCTTAAATTTTAATTATTTATTTTAATAAAAATTCTTTGGTTCTTCTGCAGAATATTTTACAAGCTTTATCTAGAGCTACGATAGGACGTACGGGAATTTGTATAGCACATCGTTTATCAACTGTTATGGATGCCGATGAAATTTTTGTACTTGAAAATGGTCGTTTAGGCGAACGTGGCACTCATGCCGAGTTGTTAAAGAAAAATGGTCTGTATTCACGTTTATGGGAAACACAAACACAACAATTTTGACCTTAAATTTTAGGAGTATAGATTTAGTAATGTGTTCCAGTAGTTAGAGACTGTATTTGTGTGTTTTAAAGTTTATTTTAGTTTTAGGCAAAAATTTGTTTTTGTTTTAATCTAATTTGACTGTACCTAAAGAAAACAATTAAAACAACATTAAAAGTTTTAAGTTAAAAGTTTATTAAATTGGCAAAATTTCATTAATAATGTTAAAGTATGTTCCTGTAAATAATAAAAAACAACTGATGTAACAATAATAATATTCTAGTTTTTCAATAAAAGTTGTATATTTTAATTTCAATATCACATAAATAATTATTTTATATATAAATTAATATATTTTACATTAGTTTAGGCTATTGGTTGGAGCAAATCTTAAAACCTCTTGCAGCTCTGGTCGTGTATCTTTTTCTGCTCATTCTGTTGAAGACGAAATAGTAGTTTGAATCGAAGTTTGAAGTCCAGTCGTGTTGGGGTTTCTTATAATTTTATAAATGTTACAATCGAAGGTATTATAAAAATTTTATCGCAGCTCTTCTTAAAGATTTATCAGATCCATTGGCGTAGATAACACTACTCAACAAACTACAATTTTTTGTAGATCCTTTTTTTGAAATACATAATTTTGAATAGACTTAGTTAGGTTCGCTGATTCCAAATCTCTCAACATTTTTGTTTTTCTCATTTACTGTTTTTAAAATATCGCTGTTTTTATGTTAATTCATTAATGGTACGTCATAGATCCGCTAGACACTTTTCAACCAAACTTTACAGAAATACAGTTATATTAGTTTTTTGTTTTTATATACATCGAGATTATTTTTATGTTATTTTCAATTTATAACGAGCTTTTAACCTCCGTATATTTACAAAAATAAAGCAAATCAAACATATTAACTAGGAAATACATTTTCATATTTTTGCATCAACATAACAATCAAAAATATAAAAGATTAGGCTTTTTCATATTTTTAAATCATTTTTGAAAAAAGTTCCATCAAAAAAGATCAAAAATTAACTTTTTTAAATAATTATTTGGCAACTCTGGATAGAAATTTTTTTTTGTTCTTGCTTGAAGTCAAGATGTTGAATAATTTTACGGATTTTAAATCACTTAATAATCGTTTTTCAATAAAAATATAGCCGTTTAAAAATACTTTATCAAAAAAGGAACACTGTGTCAATATTGAGTTAACAGCATTAACCCCATTTTTTTTTTTTGGATATTTTGCTTAATTTTTTAAAATTCAACCAGCAAAATCATAAAATTTTTCTTAAGAATATAAATCTGCACACAATTATCTTTCATTGGAGTATAATTATGTCGGTGTTTGTTTCAGAATATCTTACCGGTATTGCAAGGAAGTTGAAAATTTTACATGCATAGTTTTATAATTATACATTTTATGTGTGCTGAAAAAAACTTCAAATTTTATCACAATATAAACATTCCACTGAACTCATTTTTGTATTAAAATTGCAAATAGTTTGAAAATATCTTGAAATGTTTAGAAAAGAAGACCATTTTTATATAAAAAAGTATGTAACGTAAATATAAAAACCGCGATATTTCAAAAACTACAAAAGAGAAATTTTATTTTTGCCAGATTTAGACTCAGCGTACCAAAAACTATTAGAAAATATGTATCACAAAGATAGGTTCTGCAAAAAGTTGCAAATTCTTCACAACTAATGTTAATAATATAATTTTATATAAAGAACATTTTTTTCCTTTGGTATTTGAAGCATGTAGAAAATTTGTTAAAAGTTCTTTTCTAAATAGTTTAGGACGTTTTAAAAGGATTTGCAATTTTAATACAAAAATTTGTTTATTGGAATGTCTAGTTTATGCGAAATGATGAAATTCAAAAATGTTTTAACATGCATACAATTCATGAGGATAAAACTTCAAAATTAAAATTTTCAACTTCCTTGCATTACCAGTGCGAGATCCCAATACAAACACCGACATGATTATACTCAAATGAAAGTTAAATTTGTGTGTATTTATATTCTTGAATGATATTTCAAAAACAGCAGATTCCAAACAGATTTGGAATCAGCGTATATAGGTCTATTAAAAAAGGTCTATTTCAAAGAGTTTTTTTTTGGCGTCGAGTAGTGTTATCTGATTTTCGTTTATGAAAATAGGTTTGAAAATAAAAAGAGTACCTGCTAATTCCCATTTAAGGCTAAATTAAACTTAACATTACAACAACTAGAGACTATACATTAGAATGTCTCTTAAAAACCGATTTGTCGATTTTTGCATATCAAATCGTTCCAAATGGCAACCGCGCCGAATTTTAGCAGAAAATGGCATATTTTAAGAAAAGTGGATTTTTATTAAACATTTACGAAATTTGATAGTTTTAAAATGGTGAGCTTGTTTTCCATTACGAAACGATGGAATTTTCGTTATTTTTACGAAAATTTCTTTTCGTTCGTAATAGATAAACGATCACCTAATTTTTTATTTAATTTATTCAATTTATATACTCAACAGTATTCTGATATGGAATTTTGACTTCTCGGATATCATTTAGCCTGGAATCAAAAATTAGTCATGAGTTTTATAGAAATGCAAAAACGTCATTTTTAAAAAATAAGTTTAAGGATTTTTAAAATGCCTAATTTGAAGAAGTCGGTTGATATTTTTATAACAAAATAGTTGTAATTAAAGAAAAAATATAAATAAATTGTAAAAATCATAATTCGTGTTAGCGTGTAAAGCCACTCCTTTCCAGGAAGCTATTATTTTTTTTTAGGTTGAACCAACACTCGGGGGATGCCCCTACTTATGCATTGCATTGTGTTGATATCAGGAAAATATGTTGTGGGGTGGAAGAGGAGTTGAACAAAATGTTAATGTTTTCATTAAAGTTTGCATAATTTTCGGAAGAATATAACCAGATCGAAATACTAGTATCAACCTAGCTAATATGTTTGATTTGCTTTATTTTTGTAAATATACGGAGGTTGAAAGCTCGTTGTAAATTGAAAATAACATAAAAATAATCTCGATGTATATAAAAGCAAAAAACTAATATAACTGTAAAAAATATTACTTGAGCCAGAGTACACACTAAAAATTTTTTATATAAATAGAACATTTTTGGTCTTCAAAGTTTAGTAACGTCATGATGCTTGTTAGGAAAAGACCTAACCACGTGGTTGATTACTAAGAAGACAAGAATGGAGCAAAATTGATTATTAATAGGTTTTTTGTTAAAGTTCTGCCTATTATATAGGCTCTAGCTTTTCTAAAACTTCGGGTTCTGATGAGATCTTTAGCCAGATCGAAATACTAGTATCAACCTAGCTAATATGTTTGATTTGCTTTATTTTTGTAAATATA
The DNA here is from genome assembly GCA_021234595.1 of Delia radicum. NCBI lineage: Eukaryota > Metazoa > Arthropoda > Insecta > Diptera > Anthomyiidae > Delia > Delia radicum. The sequence goes on from CM037853.1 coordinate 84,702,801, forward strand.
CGGAGGTTGAAAGCTCGTTGTAAATTGAAAATAACATAAAAATAATCTCGATGTATATAAAAGCAAAAAACTAATATAACTGTAAAAAATATTACTTGAGCCAGAGTACACACTAAAAATTTTTTATATAAATAGAACATTTTTGGTCTTCAAAGTTTAGTAACGTCATGATGCTTGTTAGGAAAAGACCCAACCACGTGGTTGATTACTAAGAAGACAAGAATGGAGCAAAATTGATTATTAATAGGTTTTTTGTTAAAGTTCTGCCTATTATATAGGCTCTAGCTTTTCTAAAACTTCGGGTTCTGATGAGATCTTTAGCCAGATCGAAATACTAGTATCAACCTAGCTAATATGTTTGATTTGCTTTATTTTTGTAAATATACGGAGGTTGAAAGCTCGTTGTAAATTGAAAATAACATAAAAATAATCTCGATGTATATAAAAGCAAAAAACTAATATAACTGTAAAAAATATTACTTGAGCCAGAGTACACACTAAAAATTTTTTATATAAATAGAACATTTTTGGTCTTCAAAGTTTAGTAACGTCATGATGCTTGTTAGGAAAAGACCTAACCACGTGGTTGATTACTAAGAAGACAAGAATGGAGCAAAATTGATTATTAATAGGTTTTTTGTTAAAGTTCTGCCTATTATATAGGCTCTAGCTTTTCTAAAACTTCGGGTTCTGATGAGATCTTTAGCCAGATCGAAATACTAGTATCAGCCTAGCTAATATGTTTGATTTGCTTTATTTTTGTAAATATACGGAGGTTGAAAGCTTGTTGTAAATTGAAAATAACATAAAAATAATCTCGATGTATATAAAAGCAAAAAACTAATATAACTGTATAACTTTAATTTCATTAGACTATATTTATCTTTACTTTTATTTAGAAAATCTTTAATCCTTAGTGGCCTGAGGACAAAAAAGACCCATGAAACTTTTTAATTGATAATAAAAATACACTTGATGAAAATTATTATTTTTTTTAATTTTATCCTTATATGGTTAACGTTTCCAATTTTGAACAAAAAAAGGTCCATTAGGAAGTTTACAGAATAAATTCTTTCAGATTTTGATAAAATTTGCGTATGTGGTAAAGGGTTGTTAGTTTATAAACATTGCAATTCCCAATTTTACTTTTAAGGCTTAAAATTTTGGTTTCTAAAATAGCTCTAGTTTACTTTTTTAATTTTTTTTACATTTATTCCAAAGAAACTATACAAAACTAGGTATCAAATTAAATGTATTTTAAAATTCCTTTTTTTTTCTTTAAAGATCTATCTAACGATTTACCAAAACAAAAAAAAAATATAAAGGGGTATATGTTTATCCTTAGGGCCATTGTTGACCTCAGCTTGTTAACCCTTAAAAGTTCGCTATCACCTAAAAGATTTTCTTTTTACCCATTTAAAGGCTTTATAATCTTGTAGTCATTGTTGAAATCTTTTTTGTCCCTGGTCACTAAGGGTTAAAGCTTTTTTAAATAAAAGTAAGTATAATTAAAGTCTAATACAATTTAAATGATATTTTCCGGAAAATTATGAAAGGCGTTATTCTGTAAATTTCCTAGTGGATCTTTTTTGGTCAAAAGTGTAAAAATTTAAATGCTTAACGTTCTTGTAGTGATAAATTAAATTTAGTTTCATGGGTCTTTTTTGTCACAAGAAAACAAAGTGTTAAAGAGTGTTTAAATAAAAGCAAAAATAATTATAGTCTAATGAAATTTAAGTTATAAAATCATGCAAATTTTGATGAAAGCATTTAAATTTAGTTAAATTTTTAACAAAATAAATATTTTTCGCTTCAAGCACAAACTCGAGTTATAATTTTTTCAATTTATTTTTTTTTCTTTAATAACAATTGTAGAAATAGCAATCGACATCTCCAATTTTTAGTCAATTCAAAACATCTTTTAGATTAATAAAAAAAACACGTCTTAGCATTTTTACCAAATTTATGGGTCATTTTTGATTCCAGGTTAAATTATATCCGTTGAAGCCAGAATTCCATACCGGAATAATTTTGAATATATAAGGTGGCGCAAAAGTAATCCTCCTATCAGAAAATGCTATACATAATAAATACATTATAAAAAAAACATCGGAAGGTTATTTTTGCGCCACCTTATATTAAATAAATAAATAAAATAAAAAATGATTTATGAAAAAATTTCGTATTTTGGAAATTTTTAATTTAAATTAAATTTAAATTTTTCCGGGCCGAAAAAAAATTTCCTTAAACTGCTTTAATAAAAATATGTTTAAATTTTGGCATGCTAAGCACGAATATTTAAATTTTTTAGAAATCAGACTTACGGTTTTTAAGATATTGCGCCTTTATTTTTACTAAAAATGGTGTTTTTTCTTCCATTCTACTAATTTTTTAAAATTGATCCTAAATTTTGTTATTTTTGCACTAGAAAAATAGACAAACTAATTTTGATTTGAGCATAATTATGTCAGTATATTAGTTGAAGGAAAACTTAAAAATTTACCTACAAATATCTCAGAAAAACAGAAAATTTACGAAGTAAAATTGTTATGCTTTGCAATTTTATCCATACGATTGTTGAAGGAATGTTTACTTTAAATTCTGATTTTCATTAATTTATGTTTTGATTGTTTTCTGGTGTGAAATTTAAGAACAATCGGATTACTACTTAACCTTTGGCGGCCTGAGCAAAAAGCCTCTGCTATATGGACAAAAAAATTTAAATTAATTAAAAAAATATATTTTGATACATCAACTATAATTTCAGACATAATTATAATCAAAAACAAAAAATTCTATGATAATTTTTTGAAAATACCTAGAATAGAGAAAAAATATGTAATTTTTAGTGAAAACCAAATTGCAATATCTCAAAACCGTTAGTCCGATTTCAAAAATTTTCAAAATATTTGTGTTCAGCATTCCAAAAATAATGAAAATTTGTGTGTCACAAGACATTATTTTTATTAAAGCAATTTAAGAAAAATTTTCAATAATCAAAAACTTTGGTTGAGGGGCGTCATGGGTTAAAGCTATTCGATTCTTCTCAAATTTGCACCAAATGAATTTTAGATTGAAATTTTTCAAAAAAGTTTTTCTTCATAAATCCGCATAATCGTTCAGAAATCCATTCAATACATTTCCTGAAATGTTAACTATTTACTAAAGATTTTTTGGATATATGTATCGGGTTATTAACTTAGCAAAAACTTTTAAATTTTGAAATCTGTTTGAAACCTTTTTCCCTTTCGTTTTTCCTCTTCTTTTTTGCTTTACTTTTTTCTTTCTCTTTTTTTTGCTTTCCTTTTTCCTCTTCTTTTTCGCTTTCATATTTTCTTTCTCTTTTTCCTTACCTTTGCTCTTTTTCCTTTTTGTTTTATTTTTGTGTGTGGGGTAAACCCCCCTCCACCCCTTTTTTGATCCTCATCTAATTTTAATGTTTTTCTCTAATTTCCATAGGTATTGGTACATCATACAATAAATACAATACACAATTACCCATGTGCTGTAGAAATCTTTTATAATTATCGATTCTAGTTAAAAATTCTTGCCACAGTGGCAATACAGACTTTTTCTTCGATTGATCATCATCTATATCGTTCTCCAGAACAATATTTTCGAGTTCCATTGTCTTATTGACATATGTGTATAAATAGCAGGATGGTTTCAAACCAATTGTCGTTACATGATGCATAACACCACTGAGCAAATTTATACTCTGGCCGGAGGTTAGAAAATATGATGCGTCGTCTTCTCCATTATCATTATGATAACGTACATTACCCTCGAGTATGGTAAGTGAAACATTTGTCAAGTCCGGTGATATAAAATTATCTAATGTTAAACCGGGAAAGTCGGCTATAAAAATAACATCTGAATAATTATTCCAGTTGAGTACTTCATTGGCTATAGTTCGTAATTTAGGACGTAAATGATTTAGTTCATTGAGCAGAGGCAAAGACCATTCAGTGCTTTTAAATGGTGACCATTCGGCTTTAAGTAAATCTACCCTTGGATCGAATACTCGTTGTTGAAATCGACCATTCATAGAACACCATATATCAAAATATATTGAAATATTTGTTGAACTTAAAGGACTATTGGCGGGATTGCGTTTATGTTCTTCGTTAATATTTCGGCATATACAACGTGCATACTGTTGAGCCATATCAGCATATTTTGTCCAACGATCATATTCGGTAAAGGCATACGGATCTAAATAATGAACTTTATCCTCAGAATTATCAACAATTTTAATAGTTGTCAGTATAGTGTCATAGGAGTGTACCATCATATCCCAGGAATAACCATATAGACCATTGGTCCAATTATTATAACCCTGTGTTATAAAATGTGAATAGGGCAGGAATAATTGTAGTGCACAGTAGAATATAACACCAAAAGTTCGTAATTTCTCTGACAAGCTGGTATTTATGGGAGCTTTAATTATTTTCCTACATGCTTTGCAGTATATTAAAGGATCTTCTGGTATTGCATCGTCTATAGTTTGAATTTTATTTTCCAATATTTCAATTTTATTTTTCGTCATATTCAAATCGGTTTTATTATCATGATTTTTAATAAAATGTTTGTAATTTTTTTTTATATTTGATAGTGTTAATTTACGTGGCCAATCACAGCCATAAAACATTGGTACTTGAGCAAGACATACCCATGGAAACATGCCTGTAAAAGAAAAAACAAAAAACAACTATTGATTGGAAACATGTAATATCAACCACTCGATTTCTTCTATCCCTTCCGATTTCAACCAAACTTGGTATAGAAGTTCTAAGTAATAAAGGGTGTTTTTTTTTTAGAGTTATAGAATTTTGAAATGGAATAAAACAAAGATGAATTTTTTAAATTGACATGAAATTCAGCCTATTTGAAAGATAATCTTTTGGCATTATAATTTAAATATGACTTCTGGTATAAAATTCATAAAATTGATTAAGTTTAGGAAATTTTTGATTCACTTTGTGAAGAAAATTTCATTAGCTTAGTGAAAATTTCATAGAAACACGTCCAAGAAAATTCTCTCTGTACATTTTTATATAAAACTTCAGACTAAACTATTTTGTTATGAATAAGATATGTTAAAGCCATAACCCTTTGACGACCATAGGCAAGTAATTTGTTGTAATTTTACATAAAAATCCCTTCAGCAAAAACTATGTGGTCGTCAAATGACAGTTATTTACGCCGTCCGAAATGAGGGGTAGGAGGGGGTCTAATTTGTTTAACTATTTTTAGGTCAGAGATCACGAAAATCATGAACATTTTAAAAATGCTTCGGCGGAAAATGTATGCTCCTCAAAGGGTTAAAGAAACTTTCATTTCGCGTAGGAAGTTTTTAATAAGTAAAATTTTTATGAAATTTTATATAAAAACTGCATTCATTTAATGAAAAGATTCAATAGAATTCGCTTGACATATCGTAGATCTTATGCAAAAATTAATTGATATAATGCAAATAATTCTCTCAGTGTAAAGAAAAGTTTCATTAATTTAGTGAACATTAAATATCTCTCTGTGTATTAAAAGTTTCATCAGATTCTTGCGCAATTTAAAGATATCATTCTATTTATTTTAAAATTGTTTCCTAAATTGCCATAAATTTAAATTTTGTAATTTAAAAAATTTTTCATACAGGGAAAAAAATTTTCATTATATTTATGAAACAGTTTCATTGGACGAAAATCTATGAAACTTTGTCATATTTATGAAGTTTTCTTAAATATGTTGAAATTTTACGTAAATATTGATGAAGCAAATGTCATCAATAATGGCCCTTATCTCAAAAACCGAAAGAGAAACGCACACATTTTTTAGTCTAGTGGAGTACTAACACACTTCGGTAACGAAATTGAGTCAGATAATGATGGAACTCCGAAACGCATCACCTTAACAATATTTTTTTTAAAACGGTTTCATAAATATTTATTAAGCAGTTTTATTGGACGAAAAACAATCAAGCTTTCATCATATCTACGAAGGTTTTCATAAATATGATGATTATTTTCCTTTTAGTGTACTTACCAATTACAAATAATCGTGAATTCATCAAATGAAAGCTAACCATAAACGGTGTAGCCAGTGCACGAGTTTTACTGCAAGTCATGAAAAAAGCTATTGTAAAATCAAAAATTGCCGTAAACCAATGTACAATCAACAAATCAGTCAAATCTTCCGAAAGAATCCAGCGAAAGGGACTCAAAACCCAATGGCGACTTAAAGATGACATAGCGTAACCGGATAACCATTCCGCGGTAAGTTTTTTCAAACCCGCATACATGTACAGTACGAAAAATTGAAATTTTATAATAAAATAATTCCAATATGGTAGCGTTGTTGGCAGTGAAGGATTGAAATATTTATCCAAAGAACTAAATTGGAAAGTAAAAATTTTATTATTTTTTTTTTTTTATAAATTTATTATAAATTCCTAAACATACCAATATCTATTCGCTTGGGTAAATAATAACAAAGTACCCACTAAACCAAACAGATAACTGTGATTATTCCAAGCTGGTTTGTCCAATAGAAATATATACCAATAGGGTATTAAAAATGCCAAACAGCTGCAACGATAGCGATAGCCCAACATTATACCTATAGCCCCCAACCACATGCATAGGTATACACAGCCCATCAAAGGAAAACTAAAGGCCTGTATACTATCGAACAGGGGAAAATGACAGTGTTTTGCTTCACCAAATCGAACATCCATTTGACTTCCACCTCGTTCCTCTGCGATATCAATTAACATTGCAATACCTAAGAAAGAGATATTGTTTTAATTATACTACATATCGTCACCTGAAATGTAAAATGACGTAACCATTGTATTTACTTTTTCTATAGGAGAAGCAAAAAAAAGTCCAGAAATGTTTTAACAATATCGTTCATAACACTGATAGTTTTAATTAATCATAGAACCAAACAATTTTGTGGAGAAATGTAGTTCGATGCAGTGCTGCATAATCATTAGTGTCCGACCGAACAGTTCGGCCAGAAAATGCATTTGGTCTGTATTCGGTATTTTAAAGCATTATCGACAAATTTGGCGGATGGAAAAATGTTTATTGGACTGATTAGATGCTATTTTGAGTGTCAAATCTGAAGAAAAGTCTGAAGTTAAGCAATGAATGCGCTGTTCGGCCTCAGAAAGTTTGGCCAAATCGAAAATAGTTCGGCGGCCGAACTTTTAACTTTATAGCTAAACTTCGGCTTTTCTCTTAAATTTTATACACAAAATCGAATTAAATCGGCTCAACAAACATGTTTCCAGTACCAAAATTTGTCATCATTGCCTCTAGATATCAAAAAACCGACAAAATATAGTTTTTTGGCCGACTGTTCGGTCGGACACTAATAATCATTCAACCCTACTTCAATATTTTATAGGACAACCAAAAAAATTCGCGAAAACATAAACATATAAGATTCGAACTTAATTTATAACACCGATATTTTTATGGTAGAAGTCCAAAATTTTGTGTAGGCATGTAGTTTAGTGAAACGAATTTTAATTAGCAATAAAACAGGGTTTGGACACTTTGCAAGGTACTCACTTTTGCATTTAGGTGACCATATAAAGGATGATATAATTCCGGCCCGTTTGAAAAACTTGATGTGGGCCACATCAAATTTAATATAATTATATATATTTATCAGAGTTCGTCACGAAAATTTTATTTCGGGATATCATCACTTTTTTACGGGTTTTGAATCGATAAAAAATTGCGTTATTTTTATTTTTAATAAAATAATTTTAAAATAATATATTAATTTTTTTATAGTTTTGGTAACTTTTATAAAATATTGAGATCAGCAACCGAATTTCTGTTGTATATACAAATCTATTTTTAGACATACATATTTAAATTTGAAACATAAAAACATTCACGGTTGAAATAAAAAAAAAAATATATATATTTAAATTGAGTTTAGGCTATAGGTGAAGTAAAGGGTGAATTTTTAAGAGCTTTCGGATTTGATTTAAAAAAAAACAAAAAAATTTAGAAATTTTTATTTGAGTCGATAGAACAATCTATATAATTCAATATTTAAAGATATTTTCATGTAAATGTTGACCTCGGCTACGCCTTAAATGGTTCATACGCTGGGTCTAATTTTGGCATACTCTCTGCAACAAAGCGACCGGCATCTAAATAATAAATTCTTCAATATAGCCTTCCAGTGCGTCAACCGTTGCTGGCTTGTCCCTATAGATATGAGCCTTAACATAGCCCCACAAATGATAGTCTTAAGGCGTTAAATCGCACTATCTAGGCGGCCAATTGACCGGCCCCAAAACTGAAATAAACTGCTCACCGAACTCGCCTCTCAATTGGGCCACTGAAAAAGTACGTTCCAATGATGCCACCGGCCCACCAAACACTGCATTTTTCGGGATGCATTGGCAGTTCTTGCAATGCTTCTGGCTGCTCTTCAAACCAAATACGGCAATTTTGCTTGTTCACGTATCCATTCAACCAGAAATGAGCTTCGTCGCTGAACACAATTTTCCGATAAAAAAGTGGATCTTCATCCAACTTTGCCAGCGCCGATTCACCAAGAGTTAGCAGTTGTGGTAGGTTGTGTGGCTTCAACTCTTGCACCAGCTGTATTTTAAAAGGTTTTACACCCAGATCCTTCCGCAAAATTTTCCACATAGTGGAGTAGCAGACGCCCAATTACTACGAACGGTGCCGAATCGATATTTCACGGTCATCAACAACACGTTGATGACCGAGTGCGTGTTGGTGGTTTAATGTCCAATAATGTAAATTTGGTGCGAAATTTAGTCACAAGATTTCGAATAGTCGACTCAGAAGGTCGCCCAAACTGACCACAAATTGGAAGAAGTACACGATGCACTTTCTTAACCGAGCATGCATTTTGATTAAATAATCTACAAGCGTTGTTGGTTTGTAAGTCGATGCATAGTTAAATTATAGACCAAACTGAACATGTTTAACAGTAAATTATTACACGAAAACAGCTGTGCTGCCAAAAACAGTGTTGCCAAAAAGAAAGTTGCTAAAAAATCACCCTTTACTTGCCTGACAAACGGAAGATCGCCGATTCGAGCGCAGTTGTTGGCATTAGACTGGTCGTAATTATATTTTTTTTTGAAATTTGATTGCTTGCGCTGCTTAAAATATGAGGTTTGGTGTAAGAAATCATGTCCTAATTTTTCAGCTCAATCCGACAGTGCCTAGTGGGGCCCAAATTTCCCCATATTATAAAAAAACATCTATTCAATCAGATCTTTATAGTTGTACTAGTTGAAAAGCCGGTCCCATAAACCGAAAATCAAAAATCTGGTTTCGTTACGATCTTCCGCAGAGAAAGTACTTTAAGTATGCCAAATTTCAGCTTCCTATGTCATCAGATGGCTTCAGAAAGTTGCGGAAAGAATAGGACATACATACAAAAATTCGGACATACTAAGAAATTATATATTGTATAGATTAGAGTGGTTTTAGTTGATATGGGCAAATTTTTTTTTTGAAATTTGAAGGTACTCAGGTCTAGGATTGTGTCATTTAGTGTAAAAATGCTATTGTGAAAGTTTTAGCTCAATCGGACTATGCCTTCCCGACCCCATTCAGCCCTAAAGTTTAGAAAACGGAATACAAGGCGAAAAAGTCACTTTTTTTAGTTTTTGTAAAATTTTTTAAATGTCGTAAAAGTTTTTACTCAAGAAGGTAAATTAATCGAAATGAAGATATAATTATGTTTTTAAAAAGGTATAAAAACACAAAATCGGTTAAAAACTAGCCCAGTAATAAATAATGCCCCAGACCACTAAGGTGGCAATTATTACTTGACCGAGAAATTCGAGCACACATTTTAAAATGTTTTTAAATTGATTACTGAAATATTTTTTTTTTCACTTAAAGGACTCAAATTTGTGGGATGTAGTAGAATTTTTTTTTTTTGGATGGCGTTAACCTGTCCTAATGTGATGTCAAAAACGGACAAAATTTTTAGGTTGTTTTTCAAATCTCCAATTTCAAATTTTAAAAAAATTTCTTCAACAAAATCGCAAAAATTGAGATTTGGACTCCAGTGACTTGTTTAAAACATGTTAGAGATCGAAAATAAAAAATTTTAAAAATATCCCCTGGCACACTTGGGTAGGGCAACGATTTAATTTTTGCAAATTTCGAGAGGAAATTGTGTTTTTTTGGTAATTTTTGCCTTATTTGTTGCCATAAAATATTTAAAATCGAAAATTAGCTACTTTTGTACTATTTGTTGTTTTTGCTTATCATCATGACTTAAGGTTGAGAATAAAAAAATTTGGACATCATTAACCCATGTGGACCAGAGGCCCCAAGAGACCCCACACTTATATATTTCAATTTACAAAAAACGTTGAAGATTTTTTTACTACTTTCGAAATTTAATAAACGTGATGTAAATTATAATATCACAATATTTGAAGATTCTGTGCCAAAAGTTTTGGACATATTAAACAACGTTAACCCTTGCCGAGCCGCATTAAGGTCAAAGAAGAGAATTTATACATATTTGAACAAAAAGTATTTAAATTCTTTTTTTTTTTACAAACCTGGCTTAGACCAGTACTTTAATCATTTAACATATAATTTGGACTGAGCTGAAAATTTAGGACATGATTTCTTACACCAAACCTCATATTTTAAGCAGCGCAAACAATTAAATTAAAAAAAAAATCCCATACAAGATGCGACCAGTCTAGTGGGCATATTATTTTTTTATTAATAAAATAAATTTTGTTGTCTGCATGTGAATCTATTTATAGAATATTATAGTCCATAAACATAAAATATTCAATTGTTACAATAAAATTTAATAATAGTGATGTTACGTGGAACCAAAAAAATTCGGTTGGCAAAAAATTCGGTTGCAACTACAAAACTGTTTTCTGTGTGTGAGAAAACATAAATAGTTTTTTGAATAAAGCTTATTTCGCGATGATTTAACGTCCCGAATATACCGAAATAAAGGACATTTTTTAAACATTATGTCCAGAAATTTCGAGAACCTGTTGTAATGAAGAAATTCTGAGGTCATATTCGGATTCAGCGAACAATTATTTGTCCTGTGTTATTTAGGAAAAAAGATGCTATTAGCAAATCTATTTCCATTAAGGATTTACTACTTTACTTAAACAAAAAATTCTGTAAAAATTATCACACAAATCTGTGATTTTACAGAAAAATTTATTTTTAGGGCAGCAGACCGTTTAGCTAGTTTTAGAAAAACGTTTCTGTAATTATCACTAAAAATTCGCAATATTTTTTTTTAATGAAAAGATTGCAATTTCTTTGTATTTTAGATTATAAAAATTTTCAACTTGAAAAAACTGCTCTTAACTATGAAATTGTAAAAATAAGTTAACATTTTACAATATTAAATGTTAAAGCGGTTTGATGTCGTGTATTTCATTATTGTTACTCGTTATTTCCAGAAGATGCTTACCAATGTGTGATAAGATAATAAATAATAAAATTATTCATAAAAATCAGAGCTCGAGCTTCACAATTATTTTTTATTTAATATAAAGAAAAGGAGAAAAACACATTTACCTATTTTGATAAAAATTTTGCTAATTTTAGCAACTCAGGTTTAAAAACAAGTAAAATATTTTTTTAAAATCAGCATCAAAAGAAAATTTTTTACTAAAAAATTATTTTGTACTAAAGTTTAGTACAAAAACTGTAATTTTTAAAACGTTTAACTAATTTTTGTACTAACTTTTTTATTTGAGTGTACTACTTTCACTTTACTTATAATTACAAAACAACGCTTGCCCTAGTTTCAAAGGCCCATCCCTGATATTTTATAAAGCTTTGTGTGTGTTTTTATTTAAAAAAAAAAAAAAAAAAAAAATCACATATATTTGTATCAGTTTAGATATAAACTGATACAATTAGATACAAAACAAAATCTAATACAATTCTATCGGGCCATAATTCGAATAAAATTCTTCTGGACATTTATCTAATTGCATCAGATTATATCTAAATCCATACAAAGAGATACAATTATATGGGCCTATATTACGGATGAAATTAGCATAAAGTGTCACACAGAAATTGATATGACTAGTATATAATTACTATGCAGATATAATTATATGTATATTGGACCATATATAGTTATATATAATTTTATATGAAATCTTATTAATCAATTTTTAGATAATCAATATCAGAATAATTATATCTAATTCTTTATGGTGCCATACATGATCACTAGGGCTCGGAACTTCATTTAAATACATATTTGTTGTCGCTAGCTGAAAAACAATGATAACCAAATATCTTTGCGAATCAACAAATTTGCAACAAAATTTCAACGATTTGTTAATGCATATTTTGGTATATATGCATATTTTTGCATATTTGCTATAAATGTATATTTTAATGCATATTTTGACATTTTTTGTTGCATATTTTGCTATATATGCATATTTTTGCATATTTGCTATAAATGTATATTTTAATACAAATTTGGCATTGTTTGTTGCATATTTTGATATAGATGCATATTTCGCATGAAAATGCATATTTTTAAGATTTTTTTATGTTTTACAAAAAATAAATTTTACACAATTTATAAATAAAATATTTTTCAAGTTATACATATATTTTTTTTGACCACGAAAAGAAATATAGCAGAAAAATGTAGTTACTAATTTTCAGACAATGTTTATTCGTAATTTTCAATTTTTTAACCAATTTTTAAAACAAAAATTAGGAAAATTGTGGAGCTAACATTTAAAAAGTTCAATAAAATCAGTAATAAATGCATATTTTTAAATTTAAAGTACATATTTTACAATTTTAAATACATATTTTATGTACATAAAACCAGAGATGGCTGGCAATAACGCTAAAATACTGTTATCGATTCAAAACCCTTTTAACTGGTTATCGTTATTCCTAATATACCGTTACCGAAATAATTGAAATACCGTTACCCGTAAAATACCGTTAACGATATAACTAAAATATCAATACCGTTACCGAAATAACTGAAATACCGTTATCGCTAAAATGCCGTTACGGAAATAATTGAAATAGCGTTGTAATTAATATACCATCCGAAAAAATCAGAAAAAATAATCGCTGTAAATAGATATATATTTTCCCAAAACTTGATCATAAATTAGCTAGTCATTGGAATTGAAGCATGATGGGATTAACTCTATCGATGTGCATTGATATTATCTGAATAACTTAAATAACGTTATCGTTGAAATGGCATTACCGAAATATCTGAAATACCCTTAACGAATTTTACCGCTAAAATACCGATATTAGTAATATAATGTTAACGCTACAAAACCGTTTCCGAACTGACTGAAATATCTTTACCCCTAAAATACTGTTACCGAAATAAACTAAAATAGCGTTACGTTTACCGATACCCGCATCTAATCGGTTACCATCCATGCATAAAACACAAATATATATATATATATTTTTTTTATTAATTAATATTCATATAATTACAAATTATATATTATTACCCTAACCGAGCACTAGCTGTAATGGCCTTCGGCGCGTTGTAGCGAAAACAGACCAGTGCCGCTGGTGGGAATCGAACCCACGACCCCCGCACTGATAAGCCAGCACGCTACCAACTAGCCTACCGGGGCGCACAAAAACACAAATATAAATGCATTAACTTCCAAGCCCTAATGATCACATATATTATAATTATGTATAAATATATATATTTATGTATAATCTTTTTTACTCGGAAAAATTGACTGTTTTTGATCTTACCATATAATATACGAAATATTCCTAAAGCGGATGCATCTACTGGTCGATGTAACCATTTTGTAAATTTATTATAATTTGTAAAGTGTTCCAAATCGTAATCAGTACTTAATTTAAATATTTTGGCAATTTTATTCGGGTTTTCAGTTCCATTGCCATTTTGCGTTGTTACAGTAGATGCTTCTTTGAGTTTCGTCGAATGGTGTGTTTTATGCATTGTTTTGATCTAAAAAATTAAGAAAAGAAAAATATAATCACATAATTATTGTCTTCGAAATAGTTACGCCTTTATACAGAGACGGACAAATAAATTTAAGTTTTTTTTTGTAACTTTTTACTTGCTGCCTTTATTTTTAAAATAGAGAATAAAAGCCTATCTTTTTATTCTCTCACGCTGAAAAAAAACTGGTAATATACTTTTGTTTGAAAAACACTTTCGCTTTCCATGGTTCCAATGTAACATGTTTGCTAGAAAATACAATTATGTTTGCCTGTAAACATATATATGTTTAAAACTATTGAAAATAGTATATATGCTTGGCTGCAAATATATATATGTATGCACAGCGCATAGTTTAGGGACACGCCCAAAATTTTCGCCGGAATATGAGGTGTATAGAAAAAATTGTCCTCATCTTATACGCTAGATGTATGAAAAGGCGCGAAAATTTTGGGGACAGTCCCCAAAGTAAGCAAATGTCCCTAAACTATGCGGGGGAACGAATAAATGTCTCTAGAGTATGCGCTGTGCATACTGTCCCCAAAATTTTCGCGCCTTTTCATACATCCAGCGTATAAGATGAGGACAATTTTGTCTATACACCGCATATTTCGGCGACAATTTTGGGCGTGTCCCTAAACTATGCGCTGTGCATACATATATATATATATATATATGTATATATATGTTTATTATAAGTATGTTTACGTGTCCCAAACATAATATACAGGGTGATTCAGTCACGACCCGCCAAATTTCACCAGCGTGTTCGTTGTCTCATTTTATGAAGATATGTCCATTACGACCATCCCCGGAAATGCAAGTGTGCGAAATGGCAGGGGTTTGAAAATTTTCGGATTGGTGGTCGGAGGGTAGTAGGGTAAAATTGCTAACTTCTGAACCAGTGGTCAGATTTTTTTGTTTTTTGGCTTTTTTGAAAGGTCTTTAGAAGCGCTTTCATAATCATTAAAGAAAAATTAAAAATAAAGTGAAGTCACCGAGATAACGAGCTTTAAAAAAAGAAAATTTAAAAAAAAGGCATAGGAACGTGCACATAACCTCAATTTGCTCAGTCAGATGGCAGGTAACTCCTATTTTTTTTTCTATTCGAAGATAGTTCTGCCTCTTACCTTTCCGAAATGTCCTTTTCGAAGCACAGAGGTCTTACCTTTACAAAGTTATGACCATTTGACTGAAATGCAAAAAGTTTTGTTTTTTTTTTTTGATGTGAAATAAAAGCACATATTCATTTGTATGCCTTTAAACACGTAAACAAACCACGTAAACAAAATTTTTCACACGTCTTTACCAACAACGACTTTTAAAATAAAGGCATACAAATGAATATGTGCTTTTATTTCACATCAAAAAAAAAAACAAAACTTTTTGCATTTCAGTCAAATGGTCATAACTTTGTAAAGGTAAGACCTCTGTGCTTCGAAAAGGACATTTCGGAAAGGTAAGAGGCAGAACTATCTTCGAATAGAAAAAAAAATAGGAGTTACCTGCCATCTGACTGAGCAAATTGAGGTTATGTGCACGTTCCTATGCCTTTTTTTTAAATTTTCTTTTTTTAAAGCTCGTTATCTCGGTGACTTCACTTTATTTTTAATTTTTCTTTAATGATTATGAAAGCGCTTCTAAAGACCTTTCAAAAAAGCCAAAAAAACAAAAAAATCTGACCACTGGTTCAGAAGTTAGCAATTTTACCCTACTACCCTCCGACCACCAATCCGAAAATTTTCAAACCCCTGCCATTTCGCACACTTGCATTTCCGGGGATGGTCGTAATGGACATATCTTCATAAAATGAGACAACGAACACGCTGGTGAAATTTGGCGGGTCGTGACTGAATCACCCTGTATATTATGTTTGGGACACGTAAACATACTTATAATAAACATATATATACATATATATATATATATATATGTATGCACAGCGCATAGTTTAGGGACACGCCCAAAATTGTCGCCGAAATATGCGGTGTATAGACAAAATTGTCCTCATCTTATACGCTGGATGTATGAAAAGGCGCGAAAATTTTGGGGACAGTATGCACAGCGCATACTCTAGAGACATTTATTCGTTCCCCCGCATAGTTTAGGGACATTTGCTTACTTTGGGGACTGTCCCCAAAATTTTCGCGCCTTTTCATACATCTAGCGTATAAGATGAGGACAATTTTTTCTATACACCTCATATTCCGGCGAAAATTTTGGGCGTGTCCCTAAACTATGCGCTGTGCATACATATATATATTTGCAGCCAAGCATATATACTATTTTCAATAGTTTTAAACATATATATGTTTACAGGCAAACATAATTGTATTTTCTAGCAAACATGTTACATTGGAACCATGAAATAAAAGCACATATTCATTTGTATGCCTTTAAACACGTAAACAAACCACGCACAGTGGTTCCAAACACAAAAAACATGGTAATAAATATAGATGTTTTAAACTACTGGTCCAATCGGGAAATGGTGTTCCCAAAAATTGAAAAGCGGGAGCTAACCTTTAAGGAAAATGTTTCTGTGGTCACCCTGTTTTAACACAGGGTGTGCTACAGGGTGTCAAAGTTGACCATCTCGAGTATGAAAGAGCTTTAAAGGGGTATAACTTCTATAACCATGCATCGATTTTAGTGTTTTTTGGACTTTTTTAAATCTAGGTTACGAGACAAAGCAAAAACATGCTTCATGTACCATAGTAACTCTTACAGTTAAAAAAATATTTCACTTTGAATTTCAAAATCTTCATTTTTCGCCTTGACTTTTTTAATAGTTTTGCCAATAGATTATTCATTTTTCAAAGAAAATGCTCAAAATTTTTTCAAGTCATTCTAATGACCTTTCTTAAACTCCTAAAGAAAACTTTTTTGAATTATCTTAAGCCGTTTCGCAGTGATACTATTTTAAACTCAAAAATTAAAAGTGTGTTCTGAAAAATGGGGTTTTTTGGTCAGATAAGGGGTAACTTCACACACCTTTATATATATTTTGCTGATATTTTTTGGATTAGTTTTTTACATAGTTTGATAGAGTAGACTTCAAAAATGCTTAATGGTATAGTTTAAAGCATTTTTGGATATGCACCCTACGTCCAGCATTGGTCGAAAATGATGAATTTTTGAACGGAATTCTATGTTTATGACCGTGATAAAAAAAAGTCACGCCACTTAGAGACGATTTGAAATTTTTATACTGTAAAGAGATTTATTCTAATGAGTTTGCCACTTCATTTGCCGCCGCCCGCTCAAAAACGTAGCCTGGAGAGCAAATTTTGTGGAAAAAGTCATTTTTTCAAAAGCCTTTTTTTGATTTATAAAAAAAGCGTACTTATATTATCAATTTCAGCAAGATTTTATTTTATTTTTAATAAAACGTAAATAATTGTCCTACATTCCAAAAATCTTTTCGATATTGCTTATGGTTATTTTTACATAAAACATCAAAGTTCAATGTAGTATATCTAACTATAATTAATTGTACATTTATTGGCTTTTGCTTTCGGTAATGTTAAAAAATTTAAATAATTTCAGAAATTTTTTTACATATTATTAAATTAGACTTAGTTATCAATTCAACGATGCATAAATCGTTTATCTAGTGTAATAAATGAATTCAAACTATTGCGCTTAAATCAGGCATTTCAGGTCAAATTGCAGTATTTAACAAATTTATATATTCAGGTATACAGAGCGTGTTGCATTATATTTCTCTAAAAGGGTTACGGGTTTTTTTATTTTTTTAATACTATTTCAAAAACCTAATAAGATATAAATGCAGGTAGAAAATGCGTTTTATGATGTAACATTTGCATAATATATTGTTCTAATTTTCCATATAAAACAGGTAAATAACTACCATATATTCATTTATTTGAAAGACAAAATAATGTTTTTTTTTTGTTCTAAAGATAAGGTTTTATTAAATTTAACTGGTACAGTAGTAATTGTGCTAAAAATATGAATATATTCCTAAGGACTACACATTTTCTACAAAGTAGTCTGAAGTATCAAAAGTTAAAAGGTCGTTTATATGCATAGATTCAGAATCTTCCTTTTCAATGTCTATGCTTATTTTTGGTAACCATTTTGTTCTTATGGAGTAAAGTACTGGATCCGATGATATTAATAAAAATTCCATCAAATCGGAATTTTGAGCTATTCTGGAGCACTTACGTGTGTTAAAAAGCCTAAAATGTTTGACGTCTCTATTTCTGGCCTCCTGGGCTTCTTCAGTCAGTTCGCCTAAAGGCAACATACTGTTTTCTATTATTTCTTTGGCATGAGCTAATACTTTATGTACTGTTGGTGTCATTGGCCTCCAAGAGTACATGGTGAGTATAATGTCTTTTGTTTCATTGGCAAAGAGTTTAAATTTAGCCACATTAATAGGTTTTTTACTGTTAATGACTGCTAATATAACTTTAAAACGTTTTAGTAGGTTTTTATCGAGACCCGTAATTGAGGAGGTAGTTTCTGGATCTTCGAAAAAACGCCTTGCTGTATTTCCGTCATTGGAACTTCCAAACCCCTGAAGGGGCGTATCAATGATTAATCCAAGTCTTAATTTAAATTCATCTTGAATTCTTTTCTTCTCTTCTTTTCTCATGTTGTGTAGATCAGTGTTTTTGTTTACGGAAAGGCTTAGGTTTCCTGGAATAAGGCGGTATTTGAGATCGTATGCGAGGTGTAAACAATATTCCATAAATCTTATTCTGGCATGAAGTGGCGATATCCCAAACCTCAGAGCGTTTTCGTTCATAGAAATTGTATCACTATCTTCATGAAAC
The DNA here is from genome assembly GCA_021234595.1 of Delia radicum. Lineage (NCBI taxonomy): Eukaryota > Metazoa > Arthropoda > Insecta > Diptera > Anthomyiidae > Delia > Delia radicum. The sequence continues at coordinate 84,721,619 of CM037853.1, forward strand.
TGTGAACTTAATTTTCCACATATATTACATTTCCAAGTAGATGTTGTGTCTGTAATTGCATTTGCAACTTTTCCATCAATCATTGTAAGTTGTGGTTGAAATGAAACTTTAATAACTTGTCCAGATATTTCCACGTAAAGTGGAGACAAGCTCGAAATTTCCCTTTCTATTGAATCTACTAAACTTTGTGTTGAAATCATGTCTTCTTTTACATATTCAAATCGTATTGGACGACATAAAAATTTAGATCCAGGGGTTAAATTCGTCCATATATCATTTGCAGACGAGGTTGAAGGTAATTTATTATACAACCGCATTCTTAACGGCACAAAAGAAGCCATAAAAATTGATGAAAAACTTTTTTCTTTGCTGCTTCCAGATGGTTGTTTGTATTCGGAAAACCCAGATGTGCCATCACAGCCCCATTTGAACATTAACACGACATCAGATTGCTTGCATCTTTCAATATCTTTGCTGCTAAATGTGGACATAATTCTAGAAACAGTATTGTCAATTAACTGTGATAGTTCAACTTTTGCGCCTTCAATAGAGGCATGCACTGGGGATGTTATTGGTTTTAAAATATTTTCTTTTGTTTCTTTTATTGCTTTACTGCTAGGAAAAATATCATATCCTTTTTCAATGAGAGCTTTTCTTAAAATACCATATTTATTTCTCGTTAACCCCAAATTTAGAAAAAGAGCTAATGCATCTTCACTGGTAAAGGAAGTTGATGATTTTGGTGTTGGAATACTTTGTATCATGCGCTTCAAACGCTTAGGAGACGCAGTTGGTAGGACGTCGACAATTTTCCCTGTTTCTTTAGGCTGTATACGTGTCAAAGCTGCTTTAAAAGAATCCTTTATTTCATTAGCGGAGTGTGTGTTAATCATTTCTTCCTGTTTTACCTTCTTAGTCCTAATCTGGACCTCTTCATAATCTTTTTTAGGGCGGCCCCTTTTTTTCTGTTCAATAACTACTGACATCTCCTTATTAAGCCAATCTTGACTCTTCTTCATAAATTTTTGTATAGAATAATCGGAATCTTTAATCCTTTTTTCATAAATTTTGTAAAAATTTTCAATTTCATCTGGCTTTATATTTAAGCCATACGAGTAGACAATGGTATCAATCAGTTTTCCTATTTTTTCCGATCGTATATCAGTATTGGCAAGAGTATCCCAAATTACTTTACAAAGGGAGCTATATTTTATTGTAACCTCCATGACTGCTTAACTCAAATAACCTCCTTTTAAAATTACTACGCTTATATATTACAAATATTTGTTTTTTTATAAACAAAAAATCGAGCAGGTACTGGATTTGTAAAAACAAAAAACTGAAATAGGTAAAATAAAAAAAAAACGCATTATATTAGCCCATTAAAACAATATGTTATGCAAATGTTACATCATAAAACGCATTTTCTACCTGCATTTATATCTTATTAGGTTTTTGAAATAGTATTAAAAAAATAAAAAAACCCGTAACCCTTTTAGAGAAATATAATGCAACACGCTCTGTATACCTGAATATATAAATTTGTTAAATACTGCAATTTGACCTGAAATGCCTGATTTAAGCGCAATAGTTTGAATTCATTTATTACACTAGATAAACGATTTATGCATCGTTGAATTGATAACTAAGTCTAATTTAATAATATGTAAAAAAATTTCTGAAATTATTTAAATTTTTTAACATTACCGAAAGCAAAAGCCAATAAATGTACAATTAATTATAGTTAGATATACTACATTGAACTTTGATGTTTTATGTAAAAATAACCATAAGCAATATCGAAAAGATTTTTGGAATGTAGGACAATTATTTACGTTTTATTAAAAATAAAATAAAATCTTGCTGAAATTGATAATATAAGTACGCTTTTTTTATAAATCAAAAAAAGGCTTTTGAAAAAATGACTTTTTCCACAAAATTTGCTCTCCAGGCTACGTTTTTGAGCGGGCGGCGGCAAATGAAGTGGCAAACTCATTAGAATAAATCTCTTTACAGTATAAAAATTTCAAATCGTCTCTAAGTGGCGTGACTTTTTTTTATCACGGTCATAAACATAGAATTCCGTTCAAAAATTCATCATTTTCGACCAATGCTGGACGTAGGGTGCATATCCAAAAATGCTTTAAACTATACCATTAAGCATTTTTGAAGTCTACTCTATCAAACTATGTAAAAAACTAATCCAAAAAATATCAGCAAAATATATATAAAGGTGTGTGAAGTTACCCCTTATCTGACCAAAAAACCCCATTTTTCAGAACACACTTTTAATTTTTGAGTTTAAAATAGTATCACTGCGAAACGGCTTAAGATAATTCAAAAAAGTTTTCTTTAGGAGTTTAAGAAAGGTCATTAGAATGACTTGAAAAAATTTTGAGCATTTTCTTTGAAAAATGAATAATCTATTGGCAAAACTATTAAAAAAGTCAAGGCGAAAAATGAAGATTTTGAAATTCAAAGTGAAATATTTTTTTAACTGTAAGAGTTACTATGGTACATGAAGCATGTTTTTGCTTTGTCTCGTAACCTAGATTTAAAAAAGTCCAAAAAACACTAAAATCGATGCATGGTTATAGAAGTTATACCCCTTTAAAGCTCTTTCATACTCGAGATGGTCAACTTTGACACCCTGTAGCACACCCTGTGTTAAAACAGGGTGACCACAGAAACATTTTCCTTAAAGGTTAGCTCCCGCTTTTCAATTTTTGGGAACACCATTTCCCGATTGGACCAGTAGTTTAAAACATCTATATTTATTACCATGTTTTTTGTGTTTGGAACCACTGTGCCACGTAAACAAAATTTTTCACACGTCTTTACCAACAACGACTTTTAAAATAAAGGCATACAAATGAATATGTGCTTTTATTTCACATCAAAAAAAAAACAAAACTTTTTGCATTTCAGTCAAATGGTCATAACTTTGTAAAGGTAAGACCTCTGTGCTTCGAAAAGGACATTTCGGAAAGGTAAGAGGCAGAACTATCTTCGAATAGAAAAAAAATAGGAGTTACCTGCCATCTGACTGAGCAAATTGAGGTTACGTGCACGTTCCTATGCATTTTTTTTAAATTTTCTTTTTTTAAAGCTCGTTATCTCGGTGACTTCACTTTATTTTTAATTTTTCTTTAATGATTATGAAAGCGCTTCTAAAGACCTTTCAAAAAAGCCAAAAAACAAAAAAATCTGACCACTGGTTCAGAAGTTAGCAATTTTACCCTACTACCCTCCGACCACCAATCCGAAAATTTTCAAACCCCTGCCATTTCGCACACTTGCATTTCCGGGGATGGTCGTAATGGACATATCTTCATAAAATGAGACAACGAACACGCTGGTGAAATTTGGCGGGTCGTGACTGAATCACCCTGTATAAAAATTTGAAATTTGCAAATACAGTAGATTCGCGGTAACGTGAACTATTAAAACCTGAGCGTGTTCACGTTTGCGAAGTTGTTCATGTTAACGAAGGTGTAATTTTTTACATCTTAAAAATAAAATAGACATATATTTAACTCAAATTCATATATATTTTTTATCAATTCATAGTCGCGCTTGATCCTCTTTTTATTTTTTCTATTACATCCACTTTTTCCTTTAAAGATAAAAAATGTGGTAGTTTTTGCGACATTTTTCACGACACACTTTGTATTAAACTAAAAACAAAATAAGCAAATCAACAGCGCGCGTTACACAAAATGCCAGAATATATTCATAAACAATCATTTACGGGGAATCCCAATTTTAAAAAAGTAGTGATTGCTTAAAAATGTTCAAAAGAAAACAACGTTTTCTATGTTCCATTAATTTTACATTTGTTCACGTTATAGAGCTTTCTTACTGTGTTCACGCTACAGAGTAGTCAGTGTAAAAAAAATTATGTTCATGCAAGCCGGTGTTCACGTAAGGCGGTGTTTTCGTTATCGCGAGTCTACTGTATATCTTTGTATAGGTTTGAAAATTTGAATCACTGCATATTCAAAAGTGTATTTTTTCTGCGTTTTTCAGTTAGCTTTTATCAGAGCATACGGCCTTAACTGCCCCCACAAAAAATGATAAAAAATATGTTTTTTTTTTTACAATTCTTAAAAAGTCTCATGTGGCAACATTGACATTATAATTTTTAAACGTGTAGCAAAAAAAAACTAGTCATTATTTATGTTTTAAGAAAAAAACGGAATAAATTCAGGCATATTTTCGAATTTGAAAAATTCATTGACGGATCTATCAGATTTTCAAAAATTGTATACAAACAATGAAATAATTTTTGGAAGTGAAGTAAATTTTAGCATTTTCACTATATATTGTATATTTTATATCTTTATATTTTTGTTTAAATATATGTATTTACTAGGATATTGGTAATTGATAAAAAATCATTATACTATGCATAAACTGTTCATCAGGGCAAAATAGTCGCTATATTTGTTAACAAAGTTCGAGTTTTTTAATCAGTCTTTATCACCGAAAAAGGGGCGTTCGGTGTATATCCTAAACTATCAACGCTAAAATCTCGAAATTTAGCATGTATCTTCATCTAATGAACACAACAAAACCAAACAATGCATTTTTTGCTTATTCTAATGTTTTAGTGGTAAAAGTGGGGTGAGAAGTTTCATAAATTCGAGGGAGGGGGCATAAATAAACATTTTTCTTTTCAATTTAAGGAACAAGAATTTTAAATCCAAACAGAAATATACCCACGAACAAAAAGTCGGTAGTGAAAAGGTTAACATAACAATTAAAGATATAAATATTTAGGCCATATACTAGGCACGGCGGGCAGGAAGCAACTTATTATTCCATAAAAATGGCGACAAAAACCAAAAGCGGGGATTTGTTTGTGATGAAAAATGTATTCAAAAGCCGTTTGAATTGAAATCCTAGCTGCTCCTTTTCTTGAGATATTCACTTTTTTCGATTTTTGCGCAGGAAGAATTTTCTAAAAGAACATAAAGTAAGATTTTAGCCGATTTTTACACGTTTCCAAGGTGCACCGCGTGGAGGTTTCTTACATTGCACCTCTTTTTTAAAGTTTTTTTTATTTTTTTTTATTTTTTTATTTTTTTTTCTTAATTTTTTTCTGTTTTTTTTTTTTACTTTTTTTTATATTTTTTTGTTAATTTAACTTTTATATATGAAGGGATAAAAAATAAACTACTGCTTTTTTTAATCGGTTCTGGTAAGATGGATCTTCCATACTATTTATTTTGAATTTATCCCAAAACTTAACAAATTCTCTATGAATCGATTCCCCAGCTTGCTCAGACCAGACTCCTAAGCCATCGTTATTTATGAGCATTATAGCTTGTTTTAAATGATCTAAAATCACATGGATTTTAATGGTTTGAGTGACATCTGTACTCTTTAAAGCAATACGGAGCTCGCTGATATTATTATCAAAATCACTTAAATCTACTTTTTTTGTAGAGAAGCAAGATCCTACAATTTTATTCATTGCTTTTAATGAAGCGATATAAGGCAGCATTTCCAATATTTCCCCCAGAAGAATAAAAGGATACGTTTTTACTTTCACAATCGTTTGAATCATTTTCTTCTTAAACAACCGGTCTTTGTGAATTTCCTTCTTTAGTCTCGACATTAGAAAAAGTTGTTTGGTAAATAGTTTCCACTAACTTTTGTTTTTCTTGCATAGGGTGGTTATAATTCGAAGGAACAGATTTCATTCCAACTTTGCTACGAATGAAGTTGACTAATTTTTTCATATAATTTGAAGATGATGCAGTATTAGCTTGAAAATTATATAATCTTTCAGGAGAAAAGATTATTTCCTTTGGGGATTTTTTATTAATGGATATTCGAGTTTTTTTACCTGTTACATTATTCAAAAGTAGCTCATCATCAGTACTGGTTGCACTTTTTTTTTTTCCTTAAAAGACTGGTTACGACTTGATCTTGTTGTTTAGAGGGTAATTTTTCTACCAAGCTAAATACATTTTCACGAGCATTTGAGGAATCTGCGCCTTTACAAGAATGTGAAATACCTTTTCCGATTTCTTGAAAACAATTTCTACAAATTTCTGAAGAAGTTCGCTCTTTACTTACCTTTGAACAAGATTTATCTACAGTAGTTTCGGGAACTTTATTAACATGAATAGTTGGAAATTGTTTTATATTACCTCGACCTTTTTTTACTTTGGAATGGATAGTACAGCGAGCAGTGGAACAAATGTAACAGTCGCAAACCGTTACCTGTCTAGTTTGTTTTATGAATATAATGTCCTCGTAATTAGGCATACATGGAAGAGGTCTTTTCATAACATTTTAACCTTTATTTTGCAATTCATTCAAAGTTAACCTGCAAGTATGACAAATAGCCAGGGGGTATTTTTTTTTTATTCGAAGAGTCAAAGTGGTTATTAATATATTTTTTTGATTAATAAAATATGTTCTACACTCAATATAAAGTATTTTGGTGGCTTATTTTGAAAGAAAATTTTTTTTCCGCAAGGGGTACACACTTTCGATTCAAATGAGTATGAATAGACATTTATTTCCAATTGATAATTACTATAATAGAGGTTGATTTTATTCAAAAATAGGAAAAATATAATATAAAAATTTCTTCACCAAACACGTCTGATTGCATTGATAGTTCATAATATGTTAATACATTTCAAATGCTCTGACAAGTACATTTGCTTGAATGTATACACAAAAAAAATGAAAGAGAAACAAGTATGTACATACTTAAATAAATTTGCTTGTATGCACAAAAAGGGAATTCCCCTAAATTTTTGCTATTTACAATTGCTCTGACCAGTAAATTTGCTTGATTAAATGGGGTTTTCAATTTTGTATCAACCTCCAACAAAAATTGTACTTTTTGGACCTTCGCGGTACCATTTTTTTTTTAATTTAATAAAACAACAAACAAAGTACATAAAAATTCACTTATACACAAAAAAAAACAAAACTTAACAATAACATATGAATACATGAATATATGAGATCAAAATCATGGAATTATTTGTTTAGTTAATAAACTATTTGGAATGTTTACATCATAGCAGCATGAATTTGTCGATCTTAACCAATCCTTTGTCTGTATGAGACTTGATAATATTGGCTCATGTAGTCTGTTTCTTTCCTTAGTTTTTATTATATTTTGAAAAGAAAAAACTCTTCCCGCATTTGCAGGCGAGTGTAGAATGGAACAAATTCCAGCAACGACTCTAGAAATGTCAGGTAACATATTGACATTCAGTTCATTTTGAAAATTAGCTACTACCGACCAAAAACTACAAATGTTTTAATTTTTTAACGACTTCAGTTGCTCAACATCAGCTAAAGCTCTAAAGTGATTATTTATTGAATCAAAATTTGCAATTTCATTCGGGAACATTTTTACTAGAAGATTTACAATACTACTTGTTTTACCTGAAATAACATTTTCAGGAGTAAATTTATGGAACCACATTAATACTTCGTTATTAAAGTTGACTTTGGTTGTCAAATAAGATTGTTTGGCATTTTCTTTCATTTCTTTAACAATAATTTAATTTAATTTTCACTTCTTCAGAATTTTAATAAATTCAAAATAAAAGTGAAGTTGGCTGCAACAAGAGTCAATATATGTCAGAGCACTATACAACACAATACCATTCGTCAAATTTCCGATATTTAAAAAAAAAATCTACAAACTCCTCAAAATGATGATAAATCCTCAAATCTGGCGGATATGGTCGCATATATTTTAAGCGCTCATTACATAAAACGAATAAATGCAATGAAAAAGGACACAATAGCAATTTGTTTGCTATACTAAAAATTCAAAAAGGGGAAAAATTTAAAACTTCGAGTTCTGATGAGATCTTTAGCCATATCGAAATACTAGTATCAACTTAGCTAATATGTTTGATTTGCTTTACGGTTATAAATACACGGAAGTTGAAAATAACATAAAAATAATCTCGATGTGCATATATAAAAACAAAAAACTAATATAACTGTAAAAATGTTTAAATTGTACCAAATGAGTCACGGTAGTACCACGGTACTTTAGAAGGTCACAATGTACCAAAAAAAGTACAATTGTACCAACTTTAACATCCGTGATGTATACACAAAATAAAACGAAAGAGAAACAACTATGTACATACTTGTATGATTTACTGAAAAACAAAGATGCGAAAAATGATTAAAAAATTGTGGTTTTGACCTTTGAATATTTAAAAAATTCTTCCTGCTCAAAAATCGAAAAAAGTGAATATCTCAAGAAAAGGAGCAGCTAGGATTTCAATTCAAATGGCTTTTGAATACATTTTTCATCACAAACAGATCCCCGCTTTTGGTTTTTGTCGCCATTTTAATGGAATAACAAGTTGCTTCCTGCCCGCCGTGTAGGGTGACTATTTTTTCTGACATGAAATCGCTACAAAAATTTAAAAAAATATAAATCTTGTGATGAGTTCTAAAAAATACATCGAATTTAATTTTCCTATATAAGAGTTCAGATTATTTGGAAGTTCGCCTACAAAATTTATAAAAATTATTAAAATTCAATTATATACTGAGAGGGATTATACGCATGATAATGAATGAATTTTTGCATTAACTTAACGAAGTTTCGCTTGAATTCATCTTCTAAAACTTTTCATCAGATTAATGAAGTTTTTCATAAAATTTAATGAAAAATTGTATATTTTTGTTTATTGAAAATAGTTTCATAAAAAATATAAAACTTATTAATTTTGTGTAAAAAACAACATAATTTTAAGGAGAAATTTCATTAAAACTCAGCATAAATTAAATTTTAGTTGTATTAACCGCATTTTATTGTGAAAACCAATATTTAGTTGTGCCAACTGATTTCAATTAGAAGTTTTCTCTGTGTGTGCAGACTGACGGCTTTTTCATTTTTCGCCCTGAATATTTGTTTTTTCTAAAAACACCCTCGATTTTTAAATATTGAATCTCTTGGATTCTAAGCACTTTCCTTCGAACTAATGTTAGATTTAAAGCGAGTTTTCACATAAATACTTTTAGTTTTAAAGTTTCCTTGACAGTTTGCATCAGATTAAAAAATTGTTAATTTAAAAAACACATCTGGTTCTGAATGCTTTTAGCTTTTGAAAATTTTAAATCTAAAAAATCAAAACATTAGTTTTTTAATAGAAAAAATAAAATTTTCTAAAAATGTTAAAAATCGGCACAACCAGTATAAATTTATAAAATCATTACAACCATTACTCGATTTTTTCATCAGTACAAGTGACTAAAAATCAGTACGAATGGTCAGCCTTCCCTATGCGCCAAAAAGACATTAGCACCACGGTGTTCGGTGTTTGTTAAAATCATTATATTTCTATCACTTGCATCATTCCTCAAAATTTCATAACTTTAGGAGAGCGGTTCCCACCAACTTCTGCTTCACGGACCCCTTGAGACACTTCTGGTGCACGGACTACCAAATTTTTTTATACTTAAAAAAAAAAAAAAAAAAATACATATTTTTATACAAAAAATTAAAATAAATTAAATTAAAATATAACAACTCCTAAAGTACTTGTGTTTTAATTGTCAAGATTTTTTTTTCCAAATCAAGATTTTTTTTTGGTGAATGTCAAGCATTTTCCAAATTTGAATCTGACAACCCTAGGGTTATACTTCTTTGACTTTGTATTCAGTTTTAACCTGTCTTCAGTGATGTAAGATATGAAAAGAAATACTCATTAGGGCATTTCAGCTTTAGCCGTTTTTTGGATTTTTGCAACTCTTGTAGCGGAATATGAATGCATATGGCTCAAAATTGTTTTAGGGGGTCGCTGAAATGGATTATGTGCAAAAAATAGGTTATAAAACAAACATTTTTAAATTTTTTTCTCTTGTGCTTTGTTTTCACAAAACCAGATAAATCACTACTCAAGAGTTATAACCTACTAAAAAAAAAAATAGTTCTGGGTACACAGTATTAGTATGATGAAATTAAAAGAAAAAAATCAACATTTCCAAACACAAACCTCCATTACTTTAGAAATAAGCATCGTATTGGAGTGAAACAGGGGCCGCTTAAATGGATTATGTGCAAAAAAAAAAATGGGTTATGAAACAAACATTTATTTTACTTTTTTTCACTCTTTAATTACCGATTCAATAACTTTAACAAATTCACACAGAAATTAAATTTTTCTTTCTATTGAAGCGACTATGGCAAAAAAAAATATTCCATTTTTTTCTTTGCAAAAATTAAATCGCAGTATTTTTTTAAATAATTTTTGATTTATTTTCAACAGTTTTCCGAAAAAAAAAATTATTAAACTTTAAAAATTTCATTATCAATTTTATTTTATTATTTTATTTAACTTAATAAAGTTACAAACCTTATGAGAATTAATAAAATCTTATTGAAATGAATTCAAAATATTTATTACTTAGACATTACCAGCTTACTCTCTGCATTACTTTAACACAAATAATAAGGACTTATATGCCTGTCTTCGATTCTGTTACTTTCCTAAATCATGGAAAAATTCAAAGGTAGTACCGATATTAAAGCCTGATTCTGATTACCCTGGTTCGTACAGGCCAATAAGCTTACTTTCTTGCATTTATAGTAATTAAATGTGCTAAAGTCCCAAAACTTATTTAACAAATTGTGAAAAGCAATCTGATGTAGGCGTGTCCCTATCCGGATTTCATTCCTGCCCAAGGAAATCTTCAGGGGACTTTGTTATTAGAATTTCTAGAGATATTTGTTATGTTAAATCACAAACTCAATGAGAATTTTTTGTCCACGTCTAGGAGCGAGATTCAAAATTTAAAATATCAAAGAAAAAACAAAAACAACAACAAAAAATTGTCACAATTGGCTTTGTCATCTTCCAAATACTACTCTGTTTTTTTGACTTTCATCTGTAAGCAAAGTTTTCGAATAAGTCATTAAGGATGAATTAACCGATTTTATAAACACAAACGACATACTGCCAACCTATCAATTCGGCTTCAGGAAAGAGCATAATACTGTTCAACCACTTTTAAGAATAAGTAATATGATACAGACAAACTTTAAAGAAGGCAAATCAACCGGAATGATATTGCTTGATATTAAGGCGGCCTTTCCAATTGAAACTATTAAAATTAGTCAAAGCTTTCTCTCCGACAGATATTTTAAGGTATTCATAGGTTCCACCCTCTCTCAGCAAAGAACTATATCAGCAGGATGTCCCCAGGGCTCATGTTTATCGCCTATTTTGTATAATATTATTTTACTTCTGACTTCCCAGTTTTAAATGAATGCAAAACATCGATCTTTGCAGACGATACTGCTGTATTGTGCTCGGACATTTTCGCATCTGATGTCGTTATAAAACTTCAGGAAACATTAAAGGATGTACACGACTACTTTACTAAGTGGAAAACTATGGTAAATACTCAGAAAACACAAGCCTTATATTTTTCTATGAGACGCAAACCTCGTTTCTTACCACAAAATTCATTGAGCTTTAATAACAATAACATTACTTGGGCAAAAAGTGTCAAATATTTAGGAGTCATACTTGACCAGAAGCTAAAATTTAAAGATCATATTCCATACATAATTGATAAAATAAACAAACTCACAAGAATTTTGTATCCCCTGATAAATATAAATTCAAAGCTAAATATCAACAATAAGATTCTAATCCTTAAAGCTGTTTTTCATGCCATTATGTACTACGTTGCTCCAGTATGGGCTACGTCTGCCCAATGTCACATTAAAAAATTACAAACCGCTCAAAATAAATTACTTAAAATGGTATATAATTTGCCCTGGCATTTTTCTACGCAACGACTACATTCTCTCGCGAATACTGATCTCGTTAGGGACAAAATCGACAGACTGCCTTCTAATTTCAATACAAGATGCCATGCATCAGAATACAGTCATATAAATGAGTTAACCTCAGCGTAATTCTTTTTATCTTACACTAAAAATGGTTCAAAAAGGTTTTTTTTTTTTGTAAATTTTTCCGCCCTTGCTAAGTATATTACTCATTTTGGTGCTTATATTAATAGTAATCTAGTAATAACAAAGTAGAAAAGGAATATACTCCTAAACTATTTAGCATTTAAGTTAAATTTAAGCATGACATGTAATATCATATATTTAATAAAACTGAAACTGCACTGATAAGGACTTACTATTATTAACTAGTTAATTTTCCCATTATTTCAATATAAAAAATAATGCGTTATCCATAAAGTGTGCGCCCAAATAAACGCAAACACACATGTTCTTGGGGATTTTTTTGAATTTTATTCATCGTCTTCTTAGACAGTGTGCAATTAATACTATAATTAATATGCACATATTTTTCAATTGTTTGAGATAGGCGTGGTAGAGAAGATTAAGCATACTTTTCTAAAAATCATAACTACATTGTAAATTTTTTATTGAATTAGACTGCGCAGTTTCTGGTTCTTTATATTTTTTTTTTGCGATTGATTTAAATATTTTTTATTCGCCAGCAAGGTTGACCATCCATACCTTTCAAATGCCTTTTTCCGTTTCAAACCCGTTTCAAATTGATAACCGATACAATACCAATACCGAAACGCCAGAATTAAAAAAACGGTATACCACAACCATTTCCCTTAATACCGGTACGATACCGGTATTAAATCGGTTTTTTAAAATAAAAATAAAAAAATCCAATTTTTTATATAAAACATCCAAAATTTATATTTATCGTTAATAGAAAATTGTATTACAAACTTGAGATACTGTTACAAGCTTTTAATTTGCATTGACAAAACTTTTATCGAATTTATAAACTTATTTTTTATATGGTCTCGATAAATATTTTAAATATTTGTTGCAAATAAATTTTACAAAATTTTCGCTTAAAAAGTAAAACTTGAAATACCTCGCCACCAAACGAGCTCAAAAATAACTCAGATATAGTCTCAAAATATATTATTAAAAATGAAAATTTTTGTATAAAAGTGGTTGATTCAAAAGAGCGTTCATTTTTGATTATGAAATTACTCAAAAAATATATTTAAAAAAAAATCTATATGCTCAAAAATTATGTGCCTTTTTTGAATTGTTCATAAAATACTCAGTCATTTTTTGGATTTAATATTTTTCTTAAAATTTTTGTGTCTTTTATGATTCTTTTCATTAGTCTCATATTTTCGTCCAAAAAATTAGAAATTTTTGACAACAAAATTTTTTAATTTCAAAAATATATGCTCTATCCCAGCAGAAATGTTTTTTGCTGGGATATTTACTATTTAAATTTTTCGAAATAATCCAAGTTGGACTTTCAAAAAAAAAAAAATACAAAAAAGTTACACGTATCCAGTCAGTTCACAGAAAAAATTATCAACCTAAAATATCTAATTAAAGGTTTGATTTGAATTTAATTTGTTTCTAAACAAATATTTAATTGAGTCAATAAAATTTTTTATTGACTTTTAAATATATAAATATATATTTTATTTTAGACGCAATTATCATATTATTTTTTTAAAGGGTCCGCCAAAAATTTTTTTTTTTTTGAAAATGCTATAAAAAAAAAACTTCTGAATATTTTCTCAAATTTCTTTTTTTATTTGAAAGTACAATCCTTCCGGTTAATAATGGAAAATAATTTCATTCAAATGGCTGCCTCGGCTGGCCATGCAGTAGCCTACACGATCGGTCCAATTTTTAAGCACATTATCGATTGTGTGCAGCTGTATTTCACCAATTGCTTTCTGTTCCGTCCTGTTGAAACCAAATGTTGCCAATATTCTCCTCTTCAATTTTTGTGAACAAAAATTCGTTTAACATGGCCCGATAACGATCGCCATTGACTGTAACGGCCACTCCTTGCTCATTTTCGAAGAAAAATGGCAATTTTCGCGCACATTCTGCAACACTACCATGATTTTCAAAGAAATGTCGCAATATTTCCCAGCGTTGTTCAAGCGTATACACAACCATATTCGTTCAGCGGAAGGATAAAACTAACTATCTGTCAAATCAGACATGAGCTAAGTGTTACCATTCACGAAATAATCACTAGTTGAAAAAAAAAACGTTAGATGGCGGACCCTTTATATACTGTATGCATAAATAGAAAATTTTCAATATAAAATACCAAATGCATTTGAAGTTAACAAACAAAACAAGCACATACACAAACAGACTCAGCATTGCAAAAAACACACATACCAACGTATAGATCACACACTTTTTTTGTGAGTATCATATTTTTTTTTGTAGAAGTTATTTATAACTTTTTTCTCCTTCTTAATTTTAATAAAAGGTTTAATTGATAGTATCATTGCCGTGATAGGTGCAAAATCAATTAAAATATTAATTGATTCAATAAATTTTTTAATTGAAACTCGTTTTTAGTTTTTTCTGTGTTTATTTTAAATGCTGTAGTGCAGTTTAACAAGGACCTAACAATTGGCAGAAAACCTGAAACTGGTAAAACAAAGAAAGATCCAAAAGTTTCTGGCTGCGAAATAGCACGACGCGTGCAATGTTCGAAACATTTTGTGCTCCAAGTTAAAAAAATGTTGGCCTTGGTACATTTAAAACGCAAAAAGTTCGGAATAGGAATGCTAAGAAGTATAAAACGAGCAAAACTACTAAAAAGAGATTTTTTTTAAAAATTTTTAAAATTGTATTACAGACGACAAAAGTTACGTATTTGCGAATTTTTCACCGCTTCCCGGACGGAAGTTTTATGTAGTGGATAGTCTTAGCGACGTCCCGGAATTGTACCAAATAAAAAAAAAACAATTGAACTTTCCAAAATAGTTGTCAAGTCTATATCCTACTTTCGATTTACATAAGTGGACAGAAAATTCATGACAGAAATTGCTTATGGAAGGCATAACAGAAAAATTAAAAAAAATTTATTAAACGCTTAACTTTTATATAAGATTGGTACAAAATATAAATCTGTATAAAATTTTAATCAATAAAATGTTGTATTTTAAACTACGCCTAACTCAGTCTCTATTAATTAAGGTATTCAATTTACTCGGGTTTGCTTTTGTTCGAGTAATCGAGTAACTCGATTTTGAGGTTTTTAATTTACTCGAGTAGGCGAGTAAGATTTTAAAATTGCTCGAATAACTCGAGTAACTCGATCAATTTTAATACTTTAATTTTATTTTCCAAAAACTCACATTTTTGTAAGTTTTTATATTTTATTAGTACTAATATAACATATATATAGAAATTAACAAATTAATTAAAAATTTTAGTAAAAAGTATATCTAAAAGAGAAAAACATTTGCTAAGATCATTTATTATTGCGACAGTTTTGTCTCAGTGCACTCAAAGCAAAAGCGTTATTATATCAATGAAATTCTTTATAAATATGTTGAAATCTTCATTGATTTTCTTTCAATATAACTGGTTCATAAATATGTATTAAACTGTTTTATAAAAATATTTGTAAGGTGATCCGTTTTGTAATTTCACTCAGACTTGACACAGTTTTGTTATATTAGTGTGTGAGTACTAAACGAAAAAATAGTCCATTTTATCCTATCATTTTGGGATTTTGAGATATGTAATTTTTCTAAAAAAATTATAAAGAAGTTTTGAAACAACTTTCATGAATATTTAAGAAGATTTTCATCATATTAATGAAAACTTCATTACTTCTATATGTAAATTTTAATATGTAGAAATTTTGCGTAGGACCGCTATGAATTTCCATATAGGGCTTCTAAAATTGGCTTGTTACAACGACATAAAAGGGAACAACGAAAAGTTTTTAGTAAATGACATTTAAAAATTCCTTTTTGAAAATATAGTATTTATATGTAGTTTCTTTAGATCAAATGGCAACTAAATTAAAAAAAAAAAAATAATGTTTGATCCCACTTTTAACCCTCAAATCCGCACCAATAATCTTAAACACCCCAGTCTTAGAACTTGTTTCTTTAAAAAATATCCAAGTTTCTGCGATATCGGAGTTTTTCGCATTAAGTTCTTCGTTTTTCGTAATATAATTTCTTTAACAGTGCTCACTTAATATAAAAATACACTTAACATTTAAATATTCACTATAACAGTCACATTATTTTATACAAAATATTAAAAAAATATAAAATAGTTCATATTTTTAAATTACTCGAGTTACTCGATTAATCGACCAAAATTGTTCGAGTTATTCTTTACTCGAAATTGGCCACTTCGAATTACTCGAACAATTGTTCGACATCATTTCATCGATTAATCGAGTAACGGTTAACCGATTGAATACCCTACTATTAATGTAACTTTTTCTGTGTTAACGTTTATTTGGCCGCACACTTTAAGTACTTATTTTTATCATTACTTGAAATGTAAAGTAATGTTCTAAAAATGTTGTGCTTCTAGTAAGTACATATATAACTACTTATTTTTAATTTTTTGTTAGCTGGAATGACATTTTGTGCAAGCAAGTCATTTATGTTTTTGTCCATTAATATTTTTATGACGTGAGCAAGATCATTCAAGTTCAAGATAAAGTCCTTACATGTAAGGACCTGTCAGTAGATAAAGTCTGCTTTAAATTAGCGGATGAAGAAATTTTTTAATTAATAAATAAACATTGCATGGTTTTTTGTTTAACAAAAAACAAATTATCTTTAACTTGAATAATCTTGCTCACATCATAATTTATGATAAAAGATCGAAAAATAAACTTTTGGTTTTAATTTTTTAAAACTTAAAAGTAAAACATTAATAACTACTTTTTTTTACTAAATTTAGCTTGTTTTTTAAATTTATTTTTAGACTAATTATTTTTGTTCATACTGGTAAGCACACATATATTTTTAAGGTGTTTAGTAATGATATGTCATTATTTTGCGCTACATCTCACTTTAAGAGTAATGCGATTTGTAATGACAATTGTAAGAACTTGCCATTACCAAATATGTACTTTTATAACTAGTTATATGGTAATGCTTTCTACACTGGAATGTTGGTGTTATGTTGTTTTTTTGTTATCAAATGCTTTTGAGCGTTAGTATTAAAAAATGTCAAGTAAATTTGCGAATTTCAGCAATTATTTAATTGATTCAATTAATATTTAATTGACAGCTCTTTAAATTTTTAACAAAACAAGTTAATTGAAAATAGTTGGGAACTGTTTTTTTCTGCGTTAGTCATTTAAAAAAAATCTCTTATTAATTTAGAAATTTCAAAAAAGAATTCATTCCAAAATTTACCCTCCTTCCTGCACTATGGGATGGAGGTTATAAAAAAAAAGAATACATAAAGAAAACACATTTTAAATACTTTTTTTTAAATTTATTTTCTCAGTTTAAAAATTTGATATAAATACATGCATGCATAATATTGTTTTGTATACTAAATACATAAATTGTTGTTGTTTGTGAATATTATTGTTGTTGTAGAATAATTTTTAAATAAATTACGATTTTTTGTTAAAAACAAAAATTAAGAATTTACTTAATTTCTGGCTAAATTCACAATAAACTATTGAATATGAAAATATTTGTTCGTTTATTGTAAATTGCTGTATATGTAAGACAAATACATATCTTCTGACGATTCAAAATTGATTCAGTAGTACAAGGTTTTTTTTTTTTTGTTTTTGGTATTTTAATTTTTATATCATTTTTGAAAATTTCTAAATTTTTTTTTCTTTTTTGTAATATTACGACAAGCTTTTAAAGAATTTGCTTCAAACTACAGTATATTGATAATTTTTTGAAATCTTTTCATACTAATATTGGTATTTTAATATTTTGTTTTGTTTGTATTGAGAATATTTTTTTTATTGATTTTTAAAAATTAAATAGAAATTTCTTTTTTTTTTATAAAATCCCATGTGAAAATGATCGTATATTATGATGTATGAAGTGTCATATATGTTCGGATCCGAAAATTGAGTGTATATGGCGTATATGGCGCATACATGAAAATTTATTTCAGTTCATACATGTTCATATTTTATTATTTTAAATATTTAATTACACACAGAAAAATAAAGTGCCAACTAAATTAAAAAGTGTATTTTGGTGGTAACAACCAAAAAATTCGGTTAGTACAATCATATTGAAATGTGGTTTATGAATATTTCGAATGTTGCAACTAAAATTCAGTTATATTAACCGAATTTTGTCTTCAAAAGCATTACTCAGTTGTACCAACCGATTTCTAGTCGTAGTAAACGAATTTAAGTCATAATAACTGAATTTCAGTTGGCAAATGGCGAAACTTTTCTCTGTGTGTACTTTCCGGAAAACCGCAAATATTTTTAGAGCCAAACCACTTACAATATCTTATATTTTAAACAAAAATATGTAACTACTTATGTCCGTCCGCCCATTCCAAATGATTGCAGTTATTCCGCTTCTTATTGAAGTTTTTAGGTTGCAGTTGTAACAGTTCGGAATTTCAAGTTTCAGTTAAGTTTGAAATAAATTTAAAAAATGAAACAATTGTATTCTTGTTACAAATAGAAAACATTTATTTCTTCCAACTTTTTTTTTATACATATTTTTGTTTTTATTTTGATAGAAATTTCAAAAATATGCTAGAAAATTTAAAAACTCAAAATGAAAAGTTTTTTTTGAGACTTTAAAATACACCATAAAAATCTTCGTGGTTAAGAAAACTGCGTAATAAAAAATAGGTTACTTTATATGTGTGGTGTAATCATTAGGGCAAGGAATTTCTTGCAAATGCATGTTTTATCTGGTAAGTCCAAAACTGATATGGACTAAATATTCGTCCCAACCATTAAATTTAGCACAAAATGGCATTGATTTAAAGTTGCATATTTTGGCATATTTTGAAAAAATTCATGGTTTTGGATATTTTGACGTTTAATGCATATTATGTGCTTTTTTAATGCATATTTTGCTCTTTTTAATGCAGATGAGTGCATATTTTTTGTTTAATTGTAGTATTTTTAAAATTGTTTAACCAAAAAAGAAAATATGGATACACTTATAAATTTTGATTTTAACAAAATTATTTTAACATTTTTTTAAAATCTTAGTGAACCAAAGAAAAGTGTTATATTTAGTTGCTATTGAAAAAATAACGACCTAATTTACACTTTTTTTTTCTATGTTTTAAATTGTGTGAATTTGGCAAAAAATGCTGTTTAAAGTAAATTTTTTGCGTTTTTACCCGCATTTTGTAAGCGCATATTTTAGGTTTTTAAGTTCATGAAATTCCTTGTCCTAGTAATCATTAGACATAGCACGCGTGAAAGCACTTGTTTTGATACCCAAAACGCACTTATTTCACAGATATAGAAACGGCATGAATTCACTGATTTTAACAAGTAAATGCTGTTATCAACACCATTCATTCGTGCTTTCGCGAAGCTTTTAAGTGTGATAGACAAAGCCCTATTGCTTCTTTTAACACACTACTGCAAGCTATTAATCTTAGGAAGCAGTAGAAGAAGCAAAAAAGAATCAAAACAGAGACAGTTATAAATTTTTTCTCCTTTCAAATTTATTTTGGGATCTTTTCTGAACTTTTTTTTTGAAATTGGGGTTAAAAAAACTTTTTATACTTAATATATCTATATATAAAAAAACTATTTTATTAGAGCACGTCAAAAACATTTTACACAAAAATCCGATATTAAGACATGTCAAATTTTTGTTAGCGCATCTATTGTGACAGTCATAAGACTTAAAACAAAAAAAAATCAGTTTTAAAATCTGTGACTTAAAAATCTGATTTCCAATAACTTTTAAAAAACAATAATTGTTTTATTCCAAGTCAACGATACATGAACATTTGCACTGCTATATGAGCGTATATGAGTTAATATATATTATCATATATGAATTCATGTAATAACATTAATATCATATATGGAATAATATTTAGCATATATTTCTATGCATGATATCATACATTGCCATATATGAACGTTTTGTTGCATGTTTCCATACATGGCATACATCTTCATACATACTGATACATGAAACTATATATGGTCTTACATGGAACCATGCATGTTCATATATTACCTTATATTATCATTTTCACCTGGGAATGTTTTTATTCTTAAATATTAAAATTGAATGAATAAATAATTTATATATTTTTTTTTTTTGAAATAAATATAGAAATTTTATAAAGGAATGTTTTTGTTTTAATGTTTAGAGAAAAAAGTATTTGAAAAGGAATAAATTAAATTTGTTTTGAAATTAAAGTTTAAAATGATTATATTCAAAATTGTTTGTTGTTGGGGAATATACTTAAAGTTAATCTTTGGAAATTTTTTAAAATACATATATTTTTAAAGTAATATTTATTATAATATTTTTTTTTTTTTGTTAAGATTAACTTCTAAATTTTTTTTACGTTTTGAAAAGTTTTAAGTATTTTTTTTTGATAAATATGACAAGATTTATTTTTTAAAAAATATTTTTTAAATATTTATGTAGTTTTTTTTTGGTATTTACTGTAATTACGACAAATATAAGTTATGCAAATTTCTAATACTTTTTTTACGTTCTTTTTGGGGGGGATTTTGAATAGTGATTTTTATTTTGTATTTTTATAAATGTCTAAAATATTTTAAAGTGTATTTGGTTGTAATATTTTCTTTAATAAGCTGTTAAATTGTGTTTGGAAAAAATACTTGTTTTTTTTATTATTTAGTTTAAGCAAAATTTGTTACATTTTTCAATTGCAAACTTTTGAAAATTTTTGAAAAAATGTATTATTAAAAAATTCAAACAACGCCACAAAAAATGCAGAAAGAAATACGTAAAAGTTCTCGAAAATGTTTGATTCCACGATGAGTGGTGTTTTTTTCAGTACCGGCTGATGGTAGGTATCCATTATTGGAAAAAACAAAGCTCATACATAGCTGTCTATCGCTCTCTTACTCTTTTTGTGGTAGAGTTCTGCCTCCTACAATTTGCAATTCAACACCCTTTGACTGAAAACCACCCTCTTCTGCAGTTGCAGTTATTTCCATATTTCACACTATCTCTCATCATTTTAATTTTCGCTCTCTTCGTGTTTATTTCTTGTCTGGCGTTGCATGTCCTTTTTTCCCTTAAATGCGATTCTGATTTAATTGGGAACGGGGTGTAAATGGTGAAACCATTACACCACTGGGCCAAATAGCCTCGTTGAACAGCTCATTGAAGCGATAATCCGGTATGGAAATCTTAAATTTACAATATGACAATGCAGCCAAATTGGCATCATTCTTTACTAGCTTTGTACACTTTACCAGATTCTTATTAATTTTCAACTCCTCGGACAAATGATCAATGATGTCGTCTTCCGAAGTGGAGGTGGCAAATTTGCCCACTTGCACCCATCGGCCATAGTCACATACGACCTGCAAACGATCCGAATTGCAATTATTGCCGACAACAATCAGGCTATTTGTCTGCTTCTTAACTTCATTGGCATTGTTGGCATTACCATATTGGAAGTACTGCTGATACATACGTCCCTGGATTTGGTTGATGCCATTCACAACCTTATTCAATTTATCCTCCATGGCATGCAATTTCACCGCCATGACTTTGGGCGATTGTTGGCGACACTCGTCGCAACTGAAAGATATCATGGGATTTTTCTGTATAGCCTCGAAAAGGGCGTCATCGATGTTAACACAGCTGCGATGATACTTTTTCTGGCAATTGCAGCTGATGCCCTCTTTAGAGTTAATTGACTTTTTGCACTTGCCACAATTGTCGGGCATTTTAGTACGTTTGTTTGAAGTTCCGGTCGTCTTATTGGCCGATACTTTGGTGGTAACTCCTGGTGCTGCTGGCTCTACCGGTGAATCCACTGGTGGTGCTATTTGAGCGTCCGTAGAGTTTTCTGCCTTTGGGGATTCCACTTTTAAAGCTTTGGTTACTCACAAAGGAGTTAAATCAGTCGTAAAGAAATTCCAAAAAAAGGTTAATTAACACCCAAATTACTTATTTTGTTATATGAAAAGTAGAAAAAACCGTGTTTTTCCCTTTCCGTTTTAATTTAAAAAACACCTCTTCTGTGTGGAACCGTTTTAAATACAAACACGTATAATTGCACAAGTATCTGTGTGTGTATTGCCAATAGATACATACACAATGTACGAAGTTTTTTTTCCGTTTTATTTTTTTTTGTTGTTTCAAAACATCTAAATTTAGGGTGTTATAAAACTGAGAAGTGAGGGAGAATTTTTTTGAAATTATTTAAAGAAAAAATTTGCCGCTTCCGCCAAACTATATTTATTTGGTCCGTACGCTCCGAATGCCGCTGTTCAACTGTGCTAAACTTATTTCCACATAACCGGCTATTAGTTCGTTGGCAATTGAAAACCACCCCTGTATAATGTGTGGATTCCATGTATCTCTCTTATTTTATGTGGGCTATCCAGTTGAGGGGTTGTTTTAGTTGTTTTTGTTTTTTAACGCATATGTTAAATAAAATTTTCAGTTAGTAACCACTTTATTTTAATTACAGTATGTACTAGCTATTACTTACCATTATATGTGAATAAGACATTCTGTTTCATCACAATCGATTAATCAGATATTTGGTTAGTCCTTGCAACCAAATGTGTAGTTAAAAAAACTTCTCAGATTTAGAGGACTTTTTTTTTTTACAGAAAACCCCTTAAAATCTATGGATATTTTCTCTACAGAAACAATTTGATTTTGAAGATTTTTTTTTTTATGGAAAAACTCTCGGACTTTGCCTTATAAAAAAATCCTCATTTTGAGGATTATTGCAGTACAAAAAACTCAAAGATTTTAAGGACTTACTCCTATTATAAATAAACTAATCGCCAAACATGGGTTTTTCTGTAGAAAACAATTGGCGGGGTAAAAGGAAGATGTAAAAAATAATAAGACTTTTCATTTGAGGAAATTTAATTATTTTGGAGATTCGTTGCGAAGCTGACGTTAAATGATGACTCTTATTTCTAAAGTGCTTTGAATTGAGAGAAATAATTGATAAAGTTAGGTAGACTTTACTTAAAAACTAATGCTACGTTTCCACTGGAGGTGTTTTACTTTCCACTGGAGGTGTTTAAACAAAAGATGTTTTGTTCATGTTATCCCATACATTTTTCTTACCAAAACACATGCTTTGTTCAAAACATGTAGGTGGAATTACAGTATAAGCCATGCAAAGTTTTGTGGATTTGATGGCCTTGTAAAAGTTGGTGGCATTTATCAAAAATAGCTACGAAAAAGAATAAATTTTCCAACAAAAAAATGCCTCAGAACATATAAGTCGTCAGACTTAGCCGATAGAATTTCTATTATCAAAAAATATAAGAGTATTGGAATGGCCCACATGTTCTCCGGAACAAAACCACATTGAGAATATTAACACGTCGAGTTTACGTAGAAAACCGTCAATATGAAAGCATTTTTAATCTAAAAGAAGCAGTTATTGATGCGTGGAGATCTATAACTTATGAACTACGAATAAATCTGGTAGATTTTCGAGTTGATTCAAAAAAGTATTCCTCACGCATTATTAAAACTGCAGCTTTAAAATATTTTTCTTAAATGTTTGTAAATTTTGATATATTACGTTAAGTGTATTTATAGTTATGAAACACTAATTAATATTGTTATTAATATTTAAATAGTAAAATAAAAATAAATGGATTGTTTTCTGTTCAATATTATTAATTTTCCATTGGTTTTACTTTTATGACGGTTAAACTCTTCTACATTTATTTTTACCTTACGAAATTTAGTGAAATTAATGTGTTATTATAGTTTTGCAACGCAGTGTATGCTCAAAATTATTTAGATATGAAATTTTGACTTCATCGGATGTTATTAACCCAGTTATGCTTTGAATCAAAAATTACCCACAAAAACGTGTTTTTTAAAAATTTATTTTAAAGATATTTAAAATTTACTAATTTGAAGATGGCGATTGCTATTTTTATAATATAATAGTTATAATTAATGAAAAATATAAAAAATAAATCGAAAAAAAGATAATTCGTGTTTTTGTGTGAAGCGATATTTTATAAAAATTGATTATTTTATCCAAAATTTAATAAAATTATAATGTTTTCATCAAAGTTTGCATAATTTTCGGAATAATGCAAAAAAATAGTATAGGAACATACTAGGGTTCTTATAAATCGACTTTCGGCTAACCATTTTTGGGGCTTTTTGAAAATTGACTTTCTAATGATGAAAAAATCGAAAAGTTGACTTTTGCTTTCGACATTTTTACTTCTTATTATGGCTTAAAAGTAAATTAAGTTTAAGTCGATAACACAATAGAAAAAGATAAAGCCATTGTTGTCAAAAAAAAAAAATCGTTAAATATGATATAAAACCAAAAGTTAGCGAGAAAAGCGCAAAATAAGATCAAATCCTACAAAAAGATCCGATATGGATTTAATGTGCCCCTTTGCAAAGCAGGAGTAAGGCTTTTTAACAATAAATTGTGTAGTCTCCCATTTCATTACACGGTGACCATCAGTACACTAAAGTAGAATGCCTCAAGTGTAAAAATTCATTCGCTGCTTTTAAATTTTATTAAAATGATTTTAGTCTTTTGGCAATCTGCTTGATGAGATAGTCTTGTAGTCTAAACATTAGTTGTTTGCTGACATTAAAATTTAAATTTTTAGGAATGACTTTTGGGGCTTTTCAAAATCGTCGTTAATAGTTAAATGTGAAAAAGGTGTTTTTATCAAACTTTGTCTTAAAAATTAGGAAATCTTTAGAATTTTTTTTGTTAAATATTACTTTAACGTTAATAAAATTCGAGTTCGGTATCATTACCAATAAAGCATAAATTCTGCGTTAGGATGCCAATTATTTGGCCCCAAAAAAATAAGTTTTTTCACGAATTAGAAATGTTCATTCAAACAGACGATTAATCGACTTTTACTTGGAAAAAAGTCGAAATGTTGACTTTGGCAAAAAAACGACAGAGTCGACTTTTAATATTTTTACAAAAGTCTAAAAGTCGACTTTTTGTTGCTACTATATAACCCTAGATCATACATGAGATATAAGAAATTCAATTCACGTTAATTTTCTCTAGAATATATCAATTTTGATATCCACATTGTTTATGTTTTGAACACAGCGTTGGCTCTTATTGAAATATTAAATTAATATGTAAGTGGAATTACAGCTTCCGGTAAGGTCCAGTAAAACCCGAAATAAGAAGAATATCGAAAAAGGCAAAAGCCCTAGCAGAGCAATGAACGCTTTGCAAATTCAAATAACTATTTTAAATACCTTACATTTGATAATCAGTTTAACTACGAGGAGAGAATTTTAGTGGTCGAAAAACAATGAAAACTTTCAGAAGACCTATTCTTTCCAAAAAAAACGAGAAATTTCTAAACAAAATTAATGAGAAGCTTCATTCATACCTACACACAGAGAACCGAATTAAAAAGTTTATTTTAATGGTAACAACTTATAAATTCAGTTAGCACAACAATTTTTACATTCGATTTCAGAATATATTGGGTGTTGTAACTAAAATTCAGTTGAACTTTGTTGTGGAAAATAATGTTCAGTTGTACCGACTGAAATTCGTAATAACCGAATGTGAGTCGTAGTAACCGAATTTCAGTTGGCAAATATCTAAATTTTTCTCTGTGTTTACTTTTTATAAAATGACACTTCTTCACTGAGTGAATAAAAAAATTATACATTTCATCAACTTTTATGAAACTTACATTAACTTAAGGAAAAGCTACAGTGGACGATTTCCAGTGCAACTTAATTTATATCATACAGAAAAATCGCACAGGGAATAATAATTGCTTTGCAAGAAATATAAATAATCTTAAAAAAAATTGTTACCCCTTTTCCGCCTTTTCGAAAATATTTGACTCTCTTATTACATATCCAAATTTCATCAGGAGTTCTCTTGTTAGTACAAAAAAAATACTCCAAAACCACCAGATTCTGATGACGTATCCTACAGAAATCCCATTTTTTTGAATACTGGAACTGGAAATGGACACGTGAGTGAATTTTGACTCACACTCACTTATGATTACGAGGGAAATATTCCAATCACGCTCTGTCACTCACTAACAATTCTTTTCTACTCACGTTCACTCTCGCTCTCGCTCACGCAAATAAATTCTGATTTTACTCTCACATCACGAAAAAAATATAACCGGAAAAAAATAAATTGTTAAAATTACCGGAAAAAAATAAAATGTTAAAATTAAGATAAATCGTGAATGTTTAACTCAAATTTCTATGAATATGAAAATTAGCCATTTAATTTTTATTTTACTACTATAAAATCGGAGAAAAAAGTTAATGAAATATTTATTAAAAGCAAAGATGATTGTTTTGGTAAAATTCGAATACACGCACTCTCACTCCCGAAGATTTTTTCCTACTCACACTCACTCACGTGAGTAAATTTAGGTATCACTTACATTCATGCGTAATTCACGTGCCCATCTCTTAGATGAACTCTTAGATTCTTAGGGGTTTTTTAATAGGAAAATTCTCAGAAAAGCTCAAAAAATTGTAAAAAGGCGTTACTTTTTGCCTAAATTTAATTTAACCAAAAAACAGTTTTATAATTGAATTTTCTGCGAAAATAAAATAAAAACCATTTCTTCATAAACAATTTCGGTGTTTAGTCCAGTATTTTGTCCGTGCTGTCTGTCAAAATCCATAAAGCAAAATATGTTTTTCGAAACCATGCAAGACCATTAAACTTGTAGCAAAAAGTGACATTTGATAGTAGTTTCCTTAAGAATTGAAGTTTTCGATAGTTTTTATTGCAATTTTAGGGCTTTTTGAAAAAAATACTAGTCTATAAAACGAGATTGCTGAAAAAGCATTTTAGGATTTTTTTATTTGAAGAGCTTATTGTAAAAACATGATAAGCCGCATTTACTGTTTTATGGATTTTTTGCGTTTTTCTAGACATCGATTGATTAATATTTTATAGAAGTCTTGCTTAAACACTTATTGCAAGTACTAAGATTATAAAGGTCCTGCAAAAGTCATATTGGTTGCAGTTTTTTAAAATTTAAAATGCGAAAACAAACTAAAAATAAAATGTGGCTTATCAAGTTTTAACAATAAGCCCTTCATTTGTTCAAAAAACTATGAAAAATCTAGAAATTTTGTACAGTTAACCTCGGTTGAATTACGAACTAATTTCAAAGTCCTGATGTGTTGGTAAAAATTTCAATGTATCATCGGTTAATACGAACTTGCTTTAGATGAACCCTCTGTTAAGATGAACTGTTTTTGATAGTCCCACAAAAGCATTTTCATATAATTTTCCATTTTTAATACTAGATTCCCAAAATTTTGCAGTTTTTCTTAGAACTTATTTGAGTTTTAACAAATTGTAACTTTATTTATGAAATCGAATAATAGTCGTCCACAATATCTAAAAAAGTTTATAAAAATGTTTATTATTTTGTGGACAATAAAAAAAGTGTAAAGAAATTTTAGTCCAGTAAATACGAATCTCGATTGCAACGAATTAGTTTTTCTGGTCCCTCGGATTTTATCTTAATCAGGTTTTACTGTATTAGGTTTTTGTAATGTGTTTTTGTTTTTAATATATGAAAAATCAAAAAATTGTTGGTGGTCCGTAAACCACTAGAAGTCCCACAAGGGGTCAGTGAAGCAAAAGTTGATGAGAACCGCTGCTTTATAGGGTCTAATACCTATATTTCGATGCGTTACTAACGGAATGACAAACTGATATACTTATACCCTCATCGCAGTATGTGGAGGGTATAAAAAGTTCCATCGAATCGCATTTTCGAGTTGTGGGCCATTCTTTTGAAACCAAAGAGAAAATTACTTTATATTTTACAATCTTTTATATTTTAATGGATTTGAATTAAACACAAAATATCCTTTAATATGAGAATAATCATGTCGGGGAATGTTCAATATACTGGCCTCTTAAGATATGATTTTACTATTCTGTTAGTTGAATATAAATGACTAAGTTGCCCACTGTATGTTTTTTTTAAATATACATATACAAAATTTTGACATTCTTATTGACACTTAATCGCTTCTTGACCCATCTGCAATATCATAAAGGTTTTAGAAACGATTCTAATAACTTAAACAGGCCGAGTATTAAAACTGGTTAAATTTAATAAAACATAAATAAAATAAATGCGAGTCTATACTGTAATATGTATTGTATTTGAATTCCTTTTTTTTTATTCTCTCTTCACTTTCTTCTTTGTTTTTTTTTTTGTTGTTGTTACAAAATTGTATTCGCATTCTCTTTAATCAATTACTCTTGGTAACCAAAGTGTCGAATAATTTTTTTGAGGAGGGGGTTACAAATGTACTGTATTTTGGTACATAAGTATGTATTAGACCGTCCTTATAATACAATTTGTCGCAAATTTAATTAAAACAAAAAAATGCGATTTTAACCCTCTAACCGGCAAGGCTGCCTCCGGACGGGGTATTTTAAAATGGCCATAAGTGCTAAAAACGAGTGTTACTTATTAAGAATTTATGATATTTCGGTATGATACGAAATTTACAAAATATTTTGTGAAGTAATTTTTTATGTACATGGTACGGTTTGGAAGCGAGAATGCGTTAAATAAAGATCAAATTTTGTAAAATTTAAATAAATCAATGTTTTAAAATGAACACAATTTTAAAAAATTTTGAAAACATATTTATGTTGATTAGGAACTGTTGATATTTAAAACAAAGTAAGATTGAAGCTTAAGCTTTTTAAAAACGCTTTAATTTTGGTCCACGGACATACTGGATTCTAAAAGGATACCTGTAAAGGACTTGAAATCGTATGGCCAGAATTTTATGAAATTTGGCAGATAGATTATTATTAGGTAGTACTAGCAAAGGGTTTAAGTTTCATCAATATGTGCTAAAATTTACGTGCGTTTTCGCTTAATTTCGCGTTTTTCGAAAAACGAAAATCGCCAAAATCTTCTTAAGTAAAAGCACCAAAATGGTAATTTTTGGACTATGAATTAGTAGCTGAGATGCGTTCTAATCCTATTTTGGCCCATATCGCCTAAAATAGGTAACGAAAAAAATGTTGGTAGAAAAACATATTCACCATTCACCTCAATTTTCGAATCTCCTTATTTCCCGTGTGTTAATTATTCGTCCCATTTTGATTTCTGATTTTTTTATATTTGTTTATCGTAAAAACGATCGGACAATAAAAAATTTATAAATTTGTATTATTTGAGAGAAAATAAGGTTCGAAAACTGAGGTGAATGGTGAAAGTGAGAATAGAAATCGCTACCATCGTTTTTTTTCTTGTGCCAAACAAGTGGTATACATTTCATTGCTAAAAAGCTGAGGACAGCTTGAGGACGGTTTGAAAATCAAGAAACAATAAACTCTAAAATCCAGAAACTCTAAAATCCAGATACAAAACCCTTTTAACATATTCGTGATCGAATATGTTCAAAAAGTTTTGTAATGGAGAGCATTCCAAAAATTTATAATTTTTTATATCTTTTTAAAAAAATAATAAAATTAGGAGTTATGGTAGTGTTTCGGAACATACATTTCAAATTAAAGCAATTTAGACGAAATTGAACAACATTTGGAAATAGCACAATTGAAAATCGAGAATGCATATTTTAAGGGAGGTCCTACTTATCAGTGACGGCAATAAATATATGTATTAAAATGCATACATACAGACATGTTTATATAAAAATATAGTATACACTAACTGCAAACATGTTAATTTGCCGTTCTAATTTTCAGATTTTATTTAAATATTAGGATGGATTCAAAATTGTCGATTACTCCACACATCATGCCAACTGTATTTTAGTACACTCCACTGAACAGAGTGGAGTACTTCACAATTGTAAATCCAGCTTTTCTAATTCTTATCTTCGAAGTCTTAAAAAATCGTTTTAACCTAAACCTTTTTCTGAATCAACAACTTTTTTTGCGGAAAAACTTTCCTAAAGAAAAAAAAACTAACATTTGATGTCTTTTATTGGGCAATCGCTTCAGTTTATCTATTGCAAAATGTATTGAAACATACACAGAAAAAAATTTCATAACTGAATGTATAATTTTGCAATATTAGTTTGTTATAATTTTTATTAAAAATAAAAATTATGTTTTTTTCGACCTTTAATTGTGTAATGAAAATGAAAATTATTCAAGTTCGAGGCCATACTCTATATTTCTTCATTAGGATATTGTCCTAACAAATAATCTATAGAGTTTTTTGTTCTCAAATTTATTATTTGACCCTTTCAGGAATGTGTTGATAGATCTATTTCGGGAATTTTCTAGGTTCCCATCATCAGAACACGTTTTGAAAGCGGTAACAATCCCATGCCAAACATCAAACATACATATGAACTAGTTTACTCACTACATGAGAACTAATATACATATGAGTTTGAAGTTAAAGATTATAACCATTGATCAAAAAATAAATTGAAAAATGGGATTGTTACCGCTTTCAAAACGTGTTCTGATGATGGGAACCTAGAAAATTCCTTTGGGACTGCCTAGCTTTTGGCAAAATCGGAGAAAGTTTTTCATTTAGTTTGCTTTACAGCTTCCGTCTTTTTCCACACAGAGCGAATTTTGTTGCCTACTGCTGTAGGCAAAATGACCTAATGCAAAATCGCCCAAAAACAAAAGAGAAAAATCACCCAAAAAATTCTCGTACAAAATTGGATTTAATTTCATAAGAAAAATAACCCAAATTTTTATTTTGATTTTTCGTAATTTTTGGGGATTAACTCGTTTTTGATATTTGGCGAGTTTTCGTTATTAAAAATCACCCAAAAAATTTTTGTGGAAAATTGCCCATTTTTCATTTTGGACAAAATTGTAGAAGTTTTCAATTTGAAAAATATATGGTTTGAAAATGGGAGAAGTAAATATAAAAATCACCCATGTCATTTTCAAATAATGTTTTATGGAGGCCATATTGAGGCTTTGTTTACGCAGTATTAAAAAATAGTTTGAACGTTTTTATAAATTTGAACAAAAAATAAACATAATCGAATTGTTAATATTACTTAAGGAAAATGTCAAAGAGTTTAATGAATATATTAAGTCTAAATAAGTCTAATTTTTTTTTAATTTTTCATAATTCTCCAATTCAAAAAATAACAACAAATATTTAAAAATTAAAATTGTTTATAATTTTTAGAGAAAAACGTTTATTCCTCTTCTTAACCTCAACATTTCTAAATTAAATTTGTCAAATGCATATTAATTAAACATTAATTGCGACTGTCTATATGAAGTTAATATAACACTGTACTAAACTACATTATAAAATTTGCCCTGTGGCGATGTCTCAACTTAAAACGCAACAAAAATCTAAAAATAGAATATTTGTGTTGTTAGTGTTGTCACTTCTGAGTATAATATACAATAACAGAAAAAGCTAATAGAAAAGAAAACTGCAATTTAGCTGCATTCGATTCGAGGCCATACTTGGGTGTGATCGCTAAAACGGTCATGACTTGGTATTGTTACGTTTGTAATGTAAGATGAGCGCAGGTTTGATTCTTACAGCCGTAGGTTGTTGAAAAAATTATCATATAGCGACAATCTGACAATTATAAGACACAAATAATAATACAATTTAAATGGAAAATCACTGTTGAGCCTGTCCATAAAAACACAGAAACTAGTATAGTCTGATTTAAAAATGAAAAGTGTTTATAATTTTTAGAGAAAAACGTTTATTCTTCTTCTTAACCTTAACATTTCTAAAATATTTTAATAAATCAGAATATAGTTATTATAATTTTTAAATAATATAATAGTTATTAAAATGATTGTTATTTTTGAATTTTCGAATAAGGCGCAGCAGGCAAAAAATAAAAGAAAAATTTGGGCATGCGATTTTTTTTTAATTGTTTTTCCTGCGGAGACTAATTCTAAAATTCAAAAATAACAAACATTTTGGTATAAAATACCAACAAACATTTAAATAACTATAATATGACTTAAAAACTTATAATAATATGACTTAAATTTAAATAAAGATGTTTCCTTTCATATTTGTGTTAATGGGTAAAAAAAAGCTTACGACCATTTTATACGTGCATGCATACTGAAATTGCAAACACAAAGCTTGGTCGAATCAAATCAATGCCCAGACTGCTGAGCTTTTAATAAAGAAGTAATTATTAAAAAATAAATATGACCAAAAAAAGTTAGGTGATTATCCATAAAATTTTTTGGGCTGTTTTTCCTTCTTTTTGTGTGAAATTTCCATTTTTCCGTTTTGGGACATTTTAATTTTTTTTTTGTAGTTTTTCGTTTGGGTGATTTTTAGTTTTTATTTTTGGGCGATTTTTCATTGGGTCATTTTGTATGCAGCCGTTTCAATAAATCAATGAAACTTTTCGTCACAAAATAAACGAACATTTTCTTAAAACTAATGAAAAGTTGCATATATTTTAAAATCAGTTTTTAAATAATATTATATTTATTCATACAATTTTATGAAAACTTGCATTAACTTAAAGAAAAGCTTCAATAGACTAATTTCATTTCAATTTCATTAGTTTAATGCAAACATTATTTAATATCATGCATATAGTTCTCTCAGTGCAATATCGTAACTTGTCTATAATGCCAAAAAAGCAAAACATATATTTTTTGGCCAAACTGTTCTGTCGGATACTACACTGATAGAATTCTCTGCATGATATTAATGAATTTTTGCATAGAATCAACTGAAACTTGTCCATTGAAACTTTTAATTAGGCTAATGCAAGTTTTCATAAAAATTTGTGAAAACTATAATTTCATTAATTAATAGTTTAAATTCACTCAATGAAGATGTATCATTAAAAATACTAAATTCATAAAGAGTAATAAGCTTTTCATTAATTTTATGAAATTTTTCGTTTACTTTATAAAGAAAATTTACTGAAAATTTTCATTATTTTTCGTCCACTAAAATTTTGTCTATGCACAATTTATCTTCAACAATCATACTTTTTTTTTAGGTTGATGTGTTTAAAGTTTACTTTAAACACAAAAAATAGTTGCTATGAGCATTTAAACTAATAAAGTTTTTTCGCTTAAATTATTCAATAATTAAGATGAAACAAGTAAAAACTTGGTAAAATGTTACTGGTTTTCGCATAACTCTTGTGAATAAACTTCATTAGTTGAAATGCTCCTAATTACTTGGCAACGATTTTTTTTTTGTTTATCATAAACCACAGAAATTATATGTGGGCGTTGTTGTTTAAAAGTTAGCGCATTGGACTGTTACACAGATGGTCCGGGTTTCGATCCCCGGCAACTACAACATCAATTTAGAAAAATAATATATATGAGTTTTCTATCCCTCTTAAGTATCGCAGCGAAAATTCTCTCGCTAAATAATTAATCGAGCTTACCAAATGTTCGCGTAGTGAAAAACGTCATTGAAGAGGAGTTACTTTATCAAAGCGTTTTTTTATGCAAAATTCGCGACTTGTCAAACATTTTACATGGCAGCATAGCTTTCCAGCATGACCCTTAGGTCCAGCTTTTAGCATGTTATATAAATACCTTTGAAAAGTATGTTTTAAAATTTTCAGCTAAAAATATTTATATTTGCTAAAGTTCTCCTAACAAAAACTTCCGTTTTAGTTCATATCACAGTGCAACACGAAAAAAAATAACCATATACGGACACCACTACGTGATAAAAGACTAAAAAAAAAGACCCGTGTCTCCCAATTTTTCCCAAAGTCATCTCCTTTTTTGTTTATGGGCCGCCAAAGATTTGGGGCCTCGGTATCATTTTCGCAAAAAAGTGATCATTTTCTCAGGCTCATATCTTGCAAACCGTTCGGAATTTCCATTTACTCTCTATGGCAAAGTTGTAGCTCTTGTCATAAAGAACAAAAATTGCGAACATATAAAATCAAAAAAACTTCACCTTCCAGATCAAAATCGCAAAAAACTTAAAAATATTCGATTTTTTTTACCTTTTTTCCCGTGTTCAGGTCCATAGGTAGCAAACCGTTCAAAATTCAAGGAAACAATCAACTACAAAAATTTACCTAAGATCTCAATAAACAAATTTCTAGAACATATAAACTTCCTGGGAATTGGGTTTGCACCTATGCACCTGAACAGGAGAAAAAAGAAAAAAAAATTAAATTAAAAAATTTTTCACTTTTGCGCGCTACCTAAACAGTGTTAAGAATCATCTCTAGGAAGTTTATATGTTCTAGAAATTTGTTTATTGAGATCTTAGGTAAATTTTTGTAGTTGGTTGTTGGACATTTGTTAAGCTCAATTGCTAGTTTAGCTATAAAATAAGCTGAGATATTGGGAAACATTTTGAAAACCGCTAAATAGCGGGTTTAATCCATGGTTTTCTTTACATTTCAGCAGAAGCATTTATTGCATTTTAAAAACGTTATATGCAAAAACTCCGCTTGTGTGCGCCAAAATTTAAAGTCATTTAAATTAAAAACTGTACCGTACATCTAGAAATAAATTACGACATTGAAATCAGCGTCCCTCAGATATAGAGAATTGGTGGTCATAACCTTATTAATTTTTAAAATTTGAGATTTTGTCCTCCTGTGTAATTAATTAATTCTAAAAAATATATTTTGTGATACATCATTTCTAAATTCAGACATAATAATGATCAAATGAAAGCACATTTTGTGTACTATTCTACTGCAAAAAAAAAATATTTTTTTGTCTTTTGTTTTATTGAGCTAAAGATCCTTTATTTTATAATTATAAGTATTTATTTCCAATATTTCATCTTCGCATTGGAAGACTTCTTCAGGGAAAATTTTTTATAATTAAAAAACTTAAAAATAATAATTACAAAAAAAAAAAAAAGGCGGGAAATAATAATGTCAAATTGAAAATTAACCCAGAAAACAAAGTATAAATAATTGAAATATCATAACATAGCAAACAATTTTAAAATAATAGTTTCTTAAAATCTAAATGAGAATTATAATAATTTTATTATTTTCTATTGACTAAATGTATGTAATTCTGTGCAATATTGGATGTGTCTGTTTTATAGTTAATCAATCCTTTGTGTTGATAGTACTTTTATGATCTGTAACATTTCTAATGTATATTAAATGGAATATTATAAAAGAATACACTAAAATTGGGAAGGACCTTTTCTTACGCATCTTGAAATTTTGTATAGGAGATAACAGATATTTTAAATATGATAATAGAATATATTTACAACGAAAGGGTCTTCCAATGGGATCTCCAGCTTCTCCGATTGTGGCTGACATAGTAATGGAAGAATTATTAGATTCTTGCATTGAGAAATTAGATGTAAAACCAAAAATAATTACAAAATACGTTGATGATTTGTTCTGTATTATTCACTATAATTCAGTTAATAATATTTTGTCAACATTTAATTCTTTTCATGAAGATATAAAATTTACGATAGAAGAAGAATGTAACTCTAAAATTCCCTATTTAAATACATTGATAATGAGAAGGAATAACATCTTAAAAATAGATTGGTATCAAAAACCAACAGCTTCCCCAAGAAGAATAATAATTAATACTGAGAATAATAATTAATACTGCGAAAAATCTAATTGACAGAGTATTAAGAATAAGCGATGTAGAATTTCATGAAACTAATATAAGAAAAATTAAGGATATTTTGAAGGATAATAATTACCCAATACATTTAAGCTGCAAATTAATAAGACAATTTAAAAACCGGAATAATGTTAATACGATAAGGGTTGCGGAACCCAAAATTTATAAATCTTTAACTTATGTTCCTCTTATATCTGAAAGATTAGAAAAATCCAAAATTTTCGATGATAAGAAATACTTAGTAGCACATAGAACATATAACACATTAGGTTCACTATTTAGCAAGACAAAAGATAAAATAAGTAAATTTGATATGTCCAATTTAGTTTATAAGATACCATGTAGGGGTAATGACACAGAAAATTGCACTAAAGTATACGTAGGTACCTCAAAGAATAAACTGAAAACTAGAATAGCAGGTCATAAATCCGATCAAGAATACAATAAAACCACTTCTACGCAAAAAACAGCATTATCATTACACTGCAGCAACTCCAATCATTATCCAGATTTTGATAACACATCAATTTTAAACACAGAAAGCAATTACAAACGAAGATATACATTAGAAATGTTACAGATCATAAAAGTACCATCAACACAAAGGATTAACTATAAAACAGACACATCCAATATTGCACAGAATTACATACATTTAGTCAATAGAAAATAATAAAATTATTATAATTCTCATTTAGATTTTAAGAAACTATTAATTTAAAATTGTTTGCTATGTTATGATATTTCAATTATTTATACTTTGTTTTCTGGGTTAATTTTCAATTTGACATTAGAAAATATTTTATTTCCCGCCTTTTTTTTTTTTTTTTGTAATTATTATTTTTAAGTTTTTTAATTATAAAAAATTTTCCCTGAAGAAGTCTTCCAATGCGAAGACGAAATATTGGAAATAAATACTTATAATTATAAAATAAATGATCTTTAGCTCAATAAAACAAAAGACAAAAATTTATTCAAAAAGATCGAAAAAAAATAAGAAAATTTTTAAAAAATATTTTTAGTATTTAAAAAATTTAATAAAAAGTAATGTGTCGGCAGACATACTTTTTAAGAAATATTTTCAAAAATTGCACGGCCCGGATTAAAGTTTTTCGATTTCTTTAAAATTCACTTTTAGATCTAATGCTACAATAATCTTAACAATAAATATAAATTTTCAGATAAAGGTCGTTTTCATACAATAAAATGCTGCTCTACAGCACATAAAGAGTAATTCCAAAAGTTTTCGATACTGTCTTCGGATATGTGACTATGGATATCGTTAAAAATAATCACATCAATATTCAGAGTTCCTATGATATATGTGCTGTATTAAATTCAGTGTAGTTCGCTTTCTATCGCATCTCAAAGTTCGACAACTTTAGAAAGACTAAGAAAAATACCTAATATTGAAATAGCTCTAAATTTTAAATTTTTTATGCGATTTGCACAAATCTTATCTTACATGAAAGATTGGATCATCTACTTTTTGATACTAGAAAATACACTCAGTCTCTTTAGAGAAAATTTGCAAAAACGCTGTTTTTTGTGAATATTTTAAAAACTACATCTTTGATTTTTCTTAAACAAATTATGGTTATAGATCATATTGTTTTGTACAATATATCCAACATTCAGAGTGTGTTCTCTATGGGTTTTGCAAAATATATAGATTTTACTAAAAGAATTCTCACATTATTTTCTTAAAAAAGTAAAATTTTCTATTTCATTCAATACGCACAAATTTTAATTTTCTCAAAACTCAGAAGCCATAGTCCAGAGTATATTTTTTTAATTGTCTTCAGCGCTCTGAACCCGAATATGTATTCAGAATTCCGCCAAGCTATCAAGACATTCTTTTGAGACATTCTAAGCTAAAACTGCAAAAAACACGTTTTTTCGTCATATTCGGAACTTTACCACACCGTGAATTACGGCTTCTAAAACTACTTTTCATTTTTAAAATACTTTTTGAATCTATCAGATAAATTTATCTGTTATCAGAAAAAACGTTTGTTGAAAATTAAGTTATTTAGATTGGTATAAGTGTGGAATGTTGTACTCGTTATAACTGGCAACGGATGACAATTTAAGGTATCAAGTAAATTCAAAAAGCATTTTAACATATGCCGTAAGGAGTTTTATATTAGAAAAATTATTCGCGATGTAGTAACGTAACAAAATCACAAAAATTTTATGACTTGGATAAGTTCCGAATTCAAATTCAGATTCAGAACTCAAAAGACCATTTAAAAAGTATACTCTAGAGCAGTGTTTCTCAACGTGGGGCGCTTGCATCACGGGGGTCAATTTCAACATTTTAGGGGGGCAATGGGCTAATTTTTGTAAGTTGTTTAACTTTTCATGTTTTTTTAATATATAAAAATAAAATTCTGCAGAATAAAAAAATCTGTATTTTTATATACTTACTTATATACCATTTCCATTGTCATATTTAGTAGAAACCGGATTTAGTGTCATTAGTGATTTGTTATTAAAAAATAGAAATCGTCTGGAAATCACAAATCACGGAGACTTACGATTAAAATTAACAAAATTAACAAAATTAGAACCTGATTTAAAAACCTTTTGCAGCCTGCACCAAGCTCAAGGATCTCATTAATTTTTAGAGTATTTATTATTAATTCTATCTATAACAAAAATATATGTACATACATCCATTGAATTAAACAAATTGTTAGGTGTGTTTTTTATTTAAAGTACTCTCTATTGTACAGAAAAAAATGAGGGGGATATGAAAAAGTTTTTAGCCCAAAAGTGGGACACGGCCCAAAAAAGGTTGAGAAACACTGCTCTAGAGCATGGGTCGTAAGTTTTGCAAAATTAAAAATTTGTGCGTATTGAAAAAAATTGAAAATTTTACTTTTTTAAGAAAATAATATGAGAATTTCTTACTAAAATTTAAATGTTTTTCGAATCAATGGAGAGAGAACCCACTCGGAATTTTGTGTTAAAAAAAATCAAAAATGTGGTTTTTGAAATATTTGAGAAAAACAGCGTTTTTGCATTTATGCAAATTTCTCTAAGGAGACTTTATAAGTTTCTAACAAATATCTAAAATTAGAAGACTCAATTCTTCATATAAGGTAGGATTTGAAAAAATCGGAGATAAACTTAAAAAGTTTGAGCAGTTTTTTCTTAGTTTTTTTTTCAGGTTTTTTCTTAGTTTTGCTAAAAGTGTCGAATTTTGAGATGCGATAAAACGCTAACTACACTGAATTTAAAAAAAACCTAATACAGCACATATATCATACACTCATAGAAATAAAACTGTAAAAATAGAAAAAAATCTACTCAAAATTAGTTAAAAATTACCAGAAAAAACTGCTAAAATTAGCATATTTTTTTACTAAATATTAGTACTATAAGAATAGCAAATACTTAGTTATCTTTCAGCTGAATTTTAGTTAATTTAAAATAACAATATAATCTGCTTAAATCAGCAAAAACATTTACTAAATATTAGTAGACGAAAAAATCATTAAAAAATTTGAAATTTTTCATGTTTTTTTTTTTAATGCGAATTAAAGTCTGCCGTTATGAAATCAACAATTTTTTTAGCAATCATTACTGTTGATTTTAGCAAAATAAACTGTTGTTTGTATTCTACCAAATTTGAGGTAAATATAGCAACAATTTTGTTAATATTACAGTTTTTGTTTGCTACAAATATTTAGTAAATGTCCTTGCTAATTTTATAGAGTAAAATGCTATTTTTAATTAACTAAAACTCTCAGCGATTATAACTAAATTGATGATTAATATAGGTTTTTTGTTAAAGCTCTGCCTATTCTGGAGGCTCTAGCTTTTCTAAAACTTCAGATTCTGAAAAGATCTTTTGCCAAATCGAAATGCTAGTATCAACCTAGCTAATATATTTAATTTGCTTTGTTTTTGTAAATATACGGAAGTTGAAAGCTCGTTATAAATTAAAAGTCACTCGATGTATATAAAACCAAAAACTAATAAAACTGAAAACTTATTTATTTTTTCTGTTCTTATTTTATAAATATTTAGCAAAACAGTTTGCTAAATTTAACAGTTTTTTCTGCAAGGTAATTTTTAACTAATTTCTAGTAGCCTTTTCTGCTATTTTTACAGGTTTATTTCTATGAGTGTAGGAACGTTGAATGCCTACGTGCTTTCTTTCAATGAACTCGAAACACATCCATTTCAAAAACGACTAAAATCGAATCGAACTTTTTTGGAATGACTAAATATTTCTTCAAAACCTTGTCAATGAATTCCCACATAAACTATGAGTGATTTAAAATGTGTTTAATCCTGAAGATAACATGTCCTTATTCTTATAATTCTTTAAAATATCTGTGATTAGTAGGGCAACCAAAAAAAAAGCTAGAGCTTGTTTTTTATTTGAAAGGATTTGAAAGGACCTATGTAGATTAAACACAAGTTCTGATCTTGAAATTATAAACATTTTATGCTATATTTGTTAGAGGTGTTTTTAGCTTACCCAGCAAAACTTTGGTAATGGGTGCGATAAAGTTATGCATTACCTTGTAGTGTATACTCCTTATATGTATCATTATTTTCCAACAAAACGTAATGAGTTACCACTAGTTGGTTACGTATGGCGTTACAATGTAATATATACTCCTTACCTTCAACATTATTTCGATACATAAAGTAATAAGTTACCAATAATTGGACACTTATGGGTTACCTCGAAATGATACATGATTACCTTTTACATTATTTCAAAACATAAAATAATGACTTACCGATCATCAATTACATAATGCATGAAATAGAAACGTAAAGTAATGTTTAAAATATTATTTTGAAAATTTATATTTAGACACATTACTTTGATATTTTTTGTAAGCATGAGGGTAAGGTATATATTTTCAACATCACAAACGGAAAATCGAAGCACAACAATTAATTTACATTTTAAACAACTTATTATTATATGTGACGATACCTCAGTGGGTAGAGTTCTCGGCTAATAACCAAAGGACTCCAAGTTCAAGTCCCAGCGAGACCACGTTATTTATTTAATTAAAAAAAATGCTTGTAATAATTTTTTTTAATACTGTTTTTTGTGAAAATCTATTTATAGACTCATTACTTTTTCCCACCACGTAACCAAATAAGTAACCAGTTACTTTACCCCCTATTTGATGTTTTTTTTTTTATTGAATGTTAAAATTGTAATGTTAGAGTATACCACAGTGCAAAGGTCCCAGGTTTTTTCTAAGCAATTTGACATTTGATTTCGTGCACCGCTTTTCGTTAAGAGATAAAACTTATTTTATTTTCTTATCGGAATTTATTATTCTCTTCTTTTTATACTCAAATTGTTTTACTAATGTTGCCACATTTTTCACACGATTGTGAATGATTTAACAAAATAGAAAATAACACTACTCAACTGCCAAAAAACCTGGCTTTGAAACATATCCAAATCTGCAAAAAAAATTGTCATTTCCCTTTTTTGAATTAGCGTGTTTTTATATCTACATCTTTCACCAAAATCTCTCCAAATTTTGCTTAATTTTCGAAATGTTATATCAAAATCATGAAATTTATTTAAAGAATATAAATCTATACTAACATAATTGTCTTTAATTTGAATTCAATCATGTCGGTGTTTGCATCAGGATATCTTACTGTTATTGCAAGGAAGTGGTAAACTGTACTTTTTTTATTTTATACTTATATAAACTAGACATTCCAGTGAACAAATTTTTGTATTAAAATTGTAAATCCATTTAAAATGTCATGAAATATTTAGAAAAGATCTTTAAATTTTAACTTATTTTCCACATGCTTTAAAATATTGAGAAACAAACAGCAACATGATTTTACTCAAATGTCATATAATTTGCTGCGGATTTATATTCTTAAAAAAATATTTCAGGATTTTGCAGTACAATTTCGAAAAATGATGCAAAATATACGAAGAAAAGTGACGAATGATGTAAATATAAAAATCGCGATATATCAAAAACTATAAATAAGAAAAAACATTTTTGACAGATTTGGATTCAACGTAAATAGGTCTATTAACCAATATGTACTTCAAAGACAAATTCTGCAAAAAGTTGAAAATTGTTTAGTAGTGTAATTGAGATTGATTTTTCAGTTTTCTGTTTCCGTTGCTATTTTGTTCATTATTTTTTTCCGTGACGGTTTTCCTTTTTTTTCCGTTACGTTTTGTATTGTACTTATTCTCTTACTTGTGGTTTGTCAAAATATTTTGTTAAGCCAGTTTGAAATTTGAAGCTTAAGAAAAACAATTTAAATTAATAAATTTTATATAAAGGGTGTTTTTATATAGGTATAGAATTTGAAGTTAGCAACACTTTGTAACTGGCGGCCATTTTGTCAGCTGTCAACTGATTTATGTTTAGTTTGGTTTAGCATTTCAACATGAATAGACTGACGCCTTAGCAACGCTTCCAAATTGTTCAAATTTATTTTGAAAATCATGGTTCTGTTCGAAATACGTATCGCGCACTACGTCCATTTTACGGTCAACATAATCGTAAATCAAAGCAATTAATTCGATTAACTAAAACTAAAACTGCCGTATTTGGAGTGATAATAGTACTCAAGTGTATGTTGAAACACCGTTACATCCAGAAAAACTGACTGTTTGGTGTGCTTTATGGGCTGGTGGAATCATTGGTCCGTACTTCTTTAAAAACGATGCTGGTCAGAACGTTGCAGTCAATGGTGACCGCTATAGAGCCATGATT
Source organism: Delia radicum (assembly GCA_021234595.1). Lineage (NCBI taxonomy): Eukaryota > Metazoa > Arthropoda > Insecta > Diptera > Anthomyiidae > Delia > Delia radicum. Next base: position 84,763,898 of record CM037853.1, read on the forward strand.
ACTGACTTTTTCGTTCACCAATTGAACAACCATGATGTACAGGAGCTGTGGTTTCAACAAGACGACGCAACATGTCACACAGCTCGTGCCACAATTGATTTATTTAAGGAAACTTTTAGTAACCAAATAGTTTCACGTTTCGGACCCGTGAATTGGCCTCCAAGATCGTGCGATTTAACTCCACTGGACTATTTTATGTGGGGCTATGTGAAGCCCGAAACGATTGACCACTTGGATGACAACATTCGCCGCGATATTGCCAATATACGGCCACAAATGTTGAAAAAACTCATCGAAAATGGGACCTCCAGATTAGACTACGTCCGAGCCAGCCGTGACGGTCATATGCCAAAAGTCTTATTTAAATTATAATGCCAGAAGATTATCTTTCGAATAAAGTAAATTTCATGTCAATTTAAAAAATTCATTTTTGTTTTATTCCAATTCAAAGTTCTATACCTCTATAAAAAACACCCTTTTCATTTTGTTTTTAGTAACATTTTTAATGAAATATAATGAATTTTATGGCTTATTTTTATATTTTTACGGCTTATTTTAACGTTTTTCGAGCTTCTTTTAAGCGCTTAAAACATTGTTTTTAGAGCTGTTTTTTGGTTGCCCTAGTGATTAGTAATGTAAATTAAAATCGGTAAGAAACTAATGGACTTACCGATTTGCTGCACCCTTTTTACTAAATTATTTAATCCCTTTTAAATCAAGTTTTTATTTAAACTTGATTGTTTAACTATAAACTATTCAAAACATTCGAGAATCTTTGTAAGTCAAACACTTTTTGTCCTATTTTTTATATTTTTTGCTTTTGTAACCAGAGAAATCAAACAAACTGTTTACAACTAAATTTTCAGCATTTGAACGCTCGCTATTTATATACACAACACACCGTACACAAATTCTGGTTCCTTTTGACAGCAGCATCCTTTTACAATAGATAAAAACATTTATTTTTTTTGCGCATGTCTTTAAAAAAAAGAAATAAATTGGTTTTAGACCAACAATTTTATTAAGTTAGGATATCCTTATTAACTAAATTTAAGCACATTTACATACAGCTGATTTATAAAAATAAAAATATCTAATTTTATAGTTTAGTTAAATCACCCACATTATTTTGTTTTTGCAGTGTGACATTTAAGATTTTTGCGAGAGTTGTTTTTCCTAAAATCAGGAATTCTTAATTGGTGGTATGTGTAATATTTTTGCGGAATATATCGCTCATTTGCTGCAAGAACGGCATAACTCAAAATTCGCGATTTTTGAGTTAATAATACAGAAATATTGGCAATATCATGTTCTATCTTGTGTAAAATACTCATTTTGATATCTTGTATACAGAACGTGTGAGACGAGTATATGCCGTTATTTCTATTCCTATGTTTCGCTCTTCTTTTAATCACAACAACGACACATCGTTAGTTACGCCACATTCGTTAAGGTTTTTGTTTTCGGAAAGAGCGACATAATTTGCGTTGTGCATTTATAAGTGGAAAGGTAAAATGTGTTGTACAAGGTGGCGCAAAAGTAATCCTCCTATCAGAAAATGCTATAAATTTTGCGATTGGCCCCTAATGTCAGTTCTGTTTTGACATTTGTGTAGTAAACACATGCGAAATACACGTTAATAAACAATGTTACGCTACACTGCTCCAGAACGCGGAATATTGGTGACTATTTATTTGACCAATAATCGGTCGGTGACTTTGGCACAACGTGAATTTCGTCGCAGATTTCCTGGCCGTCCAACGCCTACTAGTGAAACACTGCGACGTTTAGCCGCTCGCCTCGAAGAGACTGGCACAACAGGCGTGGCAGACCCCGGAGTAGCCGTTCTGCAGAGAATATTGCTGCTGTAGCCGAGGATGTCATGGAAGCGCCGTCGACATCGACCAGACGACGTGCCACGCATATGGGTATCAGTCGACGGTCTTTACAGCGAATTTTGGTACAAGATTTGAAGATGTTCCGTACAAAGTCCAGACGGTGCATCAGCTGTTAGCTGCTGACCGCCAATCGCGTGTAACATACGCTCAAGCCATCCTTAATCACCACCAAGAGGAAGATGATTTTTCATCAAAAAAAATCATGAGTGATGAGGCCCATTTCCATCTTAGCGGGTACGTAAATAAGCAAAATTTACGCTTCTGGGGCACTGAAAATCCGCGTGTAACCCACGAAGAGCCATTACACCCGCTCAAAGTCACTGTATGGTGTGCTGTTTTCGCTGGAGGAGTCATCGGACCTTTTTTCTTCGAAGACGTCGCGGCCAAACGGTTACTGTGAATGGTGAGCGCTACAGAGCAATGATCAACGACTTCTTTTTGCCGCAACTTGATGAATTGGGATTGGAAAACATGTGGTTCCAACAGGACGGTGCAACGGCACACACTGCACGTGCCACAACCGATATGCTGAAGGATGCATTTCCCGGGCGCCTAATCTCCCGTTTTGGCGATTTGCACTGGCCAGCAAGATCGCCTGATTTGACCGCTCCAGACTTCTTTTTGTGGGGCTTTTTGAAGTCGCGGGTTTATGTCAGCAAGCCTCAGACTCTTGCAGCTCTTAAAGACAATATCCGTCAAGAATGTGAGGACCTATCGCCGGAAGTTTTGGCCAAAGTGATGGAAAATGTCATAAAAATAAAATGCCATTTACATGACATCATATTCTCGACTTGATGTAAAAAAAATGAAAATACCAAATAAAAATAATCCACAAGAAGAATCAAAGTTTTTAATTTTTTTTTTAAATTACAGCCAAAAAACATCGGAAGGTTATTTTTGCGCCACCTTGTATGTAATAAAAAATTCCTATATACTGGCATATTTTGTGTTGTTGATATCAAAATATTTACATTTATTCATTTTTCTTCAGAGCTATAGTCAATTGAACACTTAAAACGCATTTATCTCAAAATCGAAAATTTTGAGTTATGCCGTTCTTGCAGCAAATGAGCGATATATTCCGCAAATTTTATTTAGTCTGCTTAGTAATATTTTATCATTATTTCAATATTTCGAATACTTTTCATCTCGATGTCGAATACAAAGTTTATTTGAAGAAAGTCTAATAATAAAAAATACTGAAGATATGACCAATTATGTTATAAAGGCTCTTTAACAGTGCAATAGTGCATGAACCCTGGTGACGTATGAACAATAATAAATTTAATACATATTGCTCATACGTATAAGGTACTACGTATACTATTGCTTATAATTTGCGGAATGTTTCTACATAATTGGCAATAATTTTTATATTAATCCAAAGATTTTCAAACAATTTAAATTGTTTTCTTTGTAAATACGTAAATTTTTTTGCCAATTTTTTTTTTTTTTGGATTTTTAAAAACGTTTGAGAATCCCTTATGTGGATGCATAAATTTAACTCTTACTATCCTATAATGTACCACCTGTGTACACAAAATTACAATAAATTTTTATTTACCACTAATACATTAATATTTACTAACAGTACATGTGTGTGTGCGTATATTAGCACAAAGGCGCCACTTGATATTTATTTTTATTAAATTATACACAGAGGAACCAAATTTCAAAGAGATTTTTCGCTGAAATTAAAGTATAATATCGATTGTGTCTCTTTTATTTTAAATTTGTTAACTGCAACTACATTTTAATTGTAAAAATTTTAAAGCAACCAAAAGCAGTCAGCATAAATTAGTTGAAATTTTATTTCTTTGTATGTAGTACGATCTTAAAAGCCCGTTACTTCGTTACCGGTAGTTTTTATATATAAATATATTAAGAATAAAATTTAATTATTAACCTTTAAATATTTAACATCTTGTATTGGATGTTTCAATTAAAAGCTTCAGATTTCTATATTAATGGCTTTGCATAGGTCATTAACTTCCTTCAATTAAACTACATTTTTACAAAGGATTCATAAAAAATACCTTCATAGGATTGGAAACACATAAACCAAATTTAAAGTTCATGGCTATTGCGGTTTGGCTAGGCCGCCAATGGGAAGACTTTTCCCCTTCGTGACCCTCCCCATAGGAATTTTCAAATATCCTGTCTATGCGGATATCAAGGCGAGTTTAGGAACCAACATACCAATTCTAAAGCTCCTTTTTGGGCCATCAAGGGGTACTTTTCACCATTTTAACCATTATTTTTAGCAACAACACTCATAGAAAAAAACCTAGTTGAAAATGAGCTTGCAGAAAAAATTACTAAATTTAGCAGATTTTTTTGTTAAGTATTTATAAAATAAGAACAATAAAAATAAATATGTTAACGGAAATGAAAATTATTCAAGTTTGAGGCCATACCCTATATTTCTTTATTAGGATATTGTCCTAATAAATAATCTATAGAGTTTTTGTTTTCAAATTTATTAATTGAACACTTTCAGGAATGTGTTGATAGATCTATTTCGGTTATTTTCTAGAATTTTACTACTCCTACTGTACATTTTGTTTTTAACAAGTGTACAAATTAAAAGGAAAAAAACCAAAAACGTGTACTGAATATATACCAAGGATAGACCTTACACACAAAAAACAAGTTTTCAATTTATTTGTTGATCAATGGTGATAATTTTTAACTTCGAGCTCATATATTAGTTCTCATTTAGTGAGAAAACTAGTTTATATGAATGCTTGATGCTTTGCATGGGATTGTTACCTCTTTCAAAACGTGTTCTGATAATGGGAACCTAAAAAAAGCACTACAGAATTAAAAACTATTTTTCTATTTTTTTTTCTATACCGACACGCGTAGTAACATACAAGTGTTTGTACTTTAATGAAAGGAAATTTGTTCAGGATTTTAAAAATGATATTATTTTTTTGAGCTATGATACGTTTCGCTAAACAAAAAACTTTAAAAATTTCAAAATTTTTTATGATTTTTTCGTCTACTAATATTTAGCAATATTTTTTGCTGATTTTAGCAGATTAATTTCCTACTTTTAATGAACTGAAATTTAGCTTCAATACAATTAAAAATTCGTGGATTTAACTGATTTGTTGTGAGTATTCTTATCTTAGTAAAAAAATCGGCTAATTTTAACAGTTTTTCCTGCAACGTTTAAACTTAAACTTAATTTTAAACTAATTTTTGGTAGTTTTAGCAAAAATGTTTGCTAATTTTTTTCTATCAGTGTAGAGATTGCTGTTATTTTCAATAACATTTTAAACTAGGGTAGAAGGGGAGCATTCGCCACTTTTTTACAAAGTGCTGCACAGTGGTCCGAAACCCGAATCTAGCTGAACAAAATTATTTTATGACAATTATTTATGTCATCGCTGAGCTCGAAATAAATTATTATAAAATTCTAATTTCATTATTAAAGAAAATACGATTGGGTTCCGCTATTACGAAATTCGTTTAAATTAAGTTGTCTTATGTATGAAGCTAATAAGCGACAGTTTTATGTTTTGGCCATTTATGAATAAGAAAACAGGACTATTTATATATAATTATTAGGGCGGGTCGATTTAAAAATCGCTCAACGTACAAGGAAAATCGTATTCTAGACATCAAAATAAAAAACTTTACCGAAGAAACCATACCTCTAAAACGAATTCTGATGTCCCAACTTTTCAAACGTAGGATCAAATTTTGAAAAATTCCACTTTGGCCCATTTAGAGTGCCCTAATCGAATTCAACCCAATTGAATATAATTAATACATTCATCTGCTAGAGCGTCTTCCGGAGAAGAAATAAAGACCCTAATCTTGGAAAGACTCCTCCTACTTTCTGAAATATCTCTATCCCGAGATTTGTACATTTTGCTATAAAAACACGGCTAAAAAGGCCCTCTTTCAACTTAAATGTTAACCCCTTAACGGTAACCTAGAATGATGATTTATGCATTAATTTGCTAGCGCGTCTCCCGGAGAAGAAGTAGCGCCCATAATCTTGAAGAGATTCCTCCTACTTTCTGAAATATCATAGTGGGCTTTTCCAAAATTTGACAATACGGGTAAAAAGTCGGGACATCAGAATTCGTTTTAGAGGCATGGTTCCTTCAGTCAGTTGCATTTATAAAACACAGTGAATTTCAGCTATACGAACAAAATATATGTCAAATTTTAAAATACAACAATTATTTTTATTTTTTTTCATTGCCATTAGTATTGCAAATGGGCTAAGAAAGATAAACGATGGTAATTTTATTCATACAGTAAAGCACATCCATACTGAACATTATAAAGAGTAATAAAGTTCCAGAGAATATTTCATATGGCATTATGGAATATTTACTGGAATATTTAAAAAGTTCCATTATCTATTTGAACTAGATTTTAGTAACAAATTTTTTTTTCGAGCTCAGTGACCCCAAAAATATAAATAATAAACATACAATAATTTTGTCCAGCTATATTCGGGTTTCGGACCAGAGTGTTTTTTTTGGCATTTCGTCAGTTTTTCAGTACGTCTCTGTTCACTAAAGCTCGTACAGAAAATGTGGCTGACAAAAGGTCATATACGACCGTGATCTTGGATATATTGTCTAAAATGTGGTTATAAAATTATAAATAATGACGACCAATAAAGGTTTTGGCAAGCCTTAAAAAATTTCAAAAATTTCAAAAACTATATTAATTTTAGATTTAGCTTTGCAGCCCAAAAAAGAAATTAGTAAAAAAAAAAAAAAAAAAAAATTAAAAAAGATATATACCAGAGAACAGAATGAGACCATTCGTTTTTGTTGTCCATTCATACATTCATTGCTTTTGCATTGCTTTTATTCAACAACAACAGCTTATGCTGTTGCTGTTTATTCCATTTATTGTTTTTGTTGAATGCCTTTTTAACATTCATTTTTATAATGCCGTTACATGCTAAGCAATGAAATGAAATGATGACACATGAATAACATGAAATCAATCACAACATTCGCGTAGTATTCGTTGACCTGTAGCAATAATAATAATTTTGTTTAGTTTTATTAAACATGAAATATGTATAAATTTTTGTTTAATTTTATTAAACATGAAATATGTATAACAATTTTTAATTTTCTTAATACAGTAATATGTTTCTCAAAAAAATTTGTTAATGTTTTATTCATTTAACATTGAGACCATTCATACCAATCGTTGTTTTCGTGAGTGTTAAGTGAGGTTAACACTAGACAAGCAATGCAATGCATGGTTTTCGTTACACTCACTTTTCTCAATTCTATCAATTGTTGCTTTATTGAAATTATGTGAGTTGTACCCATTTTTTGTGATTGCATTCAAAAGCATGAAATAATGCACTCAAACCCTTCTCTGATATATACTATAGCTAAACTAACAACGAAACTACTAAGTGGTGAATCCTCAGATTTGAATGAAACTTAAAAATTAAAAATTAAAAATAACATAAAAATAATCTCGATGTATATAAAAACAAAAAACTGTAAATGAAACTTGGATTTGTTGACACGTATTTTTTTTTGAGGCACGCAATCTCAAGTTTAGGGGTTAAAAAGTGGGGTAAAAAATTACACAGTTTGACGTTTTTAATATATTTCTTATATAAATTAGTGAACTATATTGCATATTAAATAAAAGGTATTTTAAAGACGCATCAACTGGTATATAAATCATGTCTCTACATGACCGAACATATTTGTTATTTAAAAAAAAAAAATTCGATTACCATATGTGAAGTTGTTATTGGTTTGAGCGCAAATTAATATATAATATTGCTTATTTAATTTAAGCGAAGAGGTGTCTGGTAAAGGGGTGCATGAATGTCTTTCAAGACATTTGCAAGACATTTTTTATACAATAACAATATTTTTTTTGCTCTGTTAATATTATTATATCTTGGAAATCATAAAAATGTGGACAAAATTAAAGTATCCCATTAAAAAAATAAAAACAAATTTAAGTTAAAAAGTCGGGGTTTTGGCTATTTTATGCATAAAAATCGTCAAAACTTGCATCACATCAAACAAGAGAATATTTTTCAAATAAATTCTGATAAATCTTAGGTCACATATCACGAATGTATTTTTTGTTTTTATATACATCGAGATTATTTTTATGTTATTTTACATTTATAACGAGCTTTCAACCTCCGTATATTTACAAAAATAAAGCAAATCAAACATATTAGCTAGGTTGATACTAGTATTTCGATCTGGCTAAAGATCTCATCAGAACCCGAAGTTTTAGAAAAGCTAGAGCCTCCATAATAGGCAGAACTTTAACAAAAAACCTATTAATAATCAATTTTGCTCCATTCTTTTTTTTTTTTTTTTTTTTTTTTTTTTTTTTTTTTCAATTCATTTATTCTTTATTTGGTATTCAATTTAATTTCTTAACAATTTTCATAAAGAGTTTAGGATTATTTATTTCCTTTTCTACTTAAATATAAATAACAAACTATTATAATGCATTTGGTTTCAGCTAATATAAGATAAAAGGTAAAAATTTTCAAAAAAACCTTTATGAACATTTTAAATTAAGATAAAAGATTAAAGGTAAAATTAAGTTGAGCCTAGCTCATTGATATGAACAAATTCCGAATTGAGACATCTAGTATTAAAGTTTAATGTAAGCCTTTGTATTTTGTTATTTACTAGTTCAACGTTTGCTAGAGTGTGAAGTCGTCGGGTGGAGTGATGCCAAGGTAAATTGTGTATCATCTTTAATAGTTTGTTTTGCGTTATCTGTAGTTTCTTTGTATGACACTGGGCTGATGTAGACCAAACTGGAGCAGCGTAGAACATTATGGCATGGAAAACAGCTTTCAATATTAGGCTCTTGTTTTCAATATTAAGTTTAGAATTTCGGTTTATTAATGGATATAGCAATCTTGTTACCTTATGAATTTTGTCTATTATATAGGGAATATGGTCTTTGAATTTGAGTTTAGGATCCAATATGACCCCTAGATATTTGACCTTATTTCCCAGTTTATAAGTCTATGGTTGAAAGTTATATGTTGTTGAGGAAGAAAACATTGTTTACGTCTACGGGAAAAGTACATAGCTTGTGTTTTTTCTGGATTTACTAATATTTTCCATTTTGTAAAATAGGAATGAATATCGATAAGTGCAGCTTCCAAATTACTTACTACATCTGTCGCAATTACACCCGAGCTAAGCAACGCGGTGTCGTCGGCAAAAATAGAGGTGATACAACCATCCAGAGTTGGAAAATCTGCTGTGTAAATATTATATAATATTGGTGAGAGGCAGGAACCCTGGGGACAACCAGCAGATATTTCTTTTTGTGTGGAGTAGCTAGATCCAATATAAACATTAAAAAATCGTTCTGAAAGAAAGCTGTGTATTATTTTTATGATATGTTCTGGGAAATTTAATTTTATCATTTTGTAAATAAGACCATTATGCCACACTGAATCAAAAGCTGCTTTTATGTCCAATAAAATCATACCAGTGGATTTCCCGTTATTAAAGTTCGATGTTACTAAGTTTCTTATTCTTACTAATGGTTGAACTGTATTATGTTCCTTTCGGAACCCAAATTGTTGGGACGGTAATATTCCTTTAGCATCAATAAAATTTAAGATTTTTTCCTTAATTACTTTCTCAAGTATCTTGCTTAGCGATGACAGAAGACTTATGGGTCTATAAGAAAGAGGGCAGTCAGGTGGTTTGTTTGGCTTTCGTATTGGAACAATTTTTGAGTGCTTCCATGTTTTGGGAAAATATTGTAGCTTTAAACAATAATTAATAATTTGTGTTAAATATTTTATTCCTTTTTTAGGTAGAGCTTTTAAACATTTGTTTGTGATTCCATCTGTACCAGGTGATTTTCTAGGTTTAAGATTCTTCATAATCGATGATATTTTATCTGTTGATATACATATATCACTATGAGCAGCATTTCTGGTGGAAAAGAGATTACTTAGAGCGTTATTTACTTCTGTGATAGTTGTCTGATCACTAAGATTTTCAGAAATTGTGTGATTTAGACGAAATGTTTGAGCTAGTATTTCGCATTTCTCTTGCTGTATGTTGTAGCTTGTATTATTATGTTTTAAGATTGGAATGTTTGAAGATTTCTTTTTTAAAATTTTTGATATGTTCCAGAATGGTGTTGAACCTTTGTCTAGCGTAGATAATTTTTTATTCCAAGAATTATTTTTAAATTTTTTAATTTCTTCCGAAATTCGAAAATTAAACATTTTTGTTTGAAAATGATCATCTACGTCTCTAAACCGTTTCCAGTTTCTCCTATACACATTTCTTATTTGAATTAAATGTTTAATGTACATTGGAAGTGGTTGAGTTTTGGCTGTAAAAATTTTCTTTGGGACACTATAGTTAACAGCGTTTGATATTGTGTTACTAAGGGTTTCTATCATAGAATCGACTTGCTGATGATTGAAGTAGACGCTTTCATCTGAAACTGTTAAGTTTCTTTTGATAAATGATGCGTATCGTGACCAATTTGCTTTCTTAAAGTCATAAAATGATTTATGTACAGATCTGAATTCACTATTAAGGGAAACTTGAATAGGTAGGTGGTCGGAACCGAGGTCATTGATGACGGAGACTGGCGTAAGACTGTTTGCTAAATCGGTTAAAAAGAAGTCTAGAGTGGATTGTCTTCTTGGGTCTGATGGTATATATGTATGATCACTAGGGTAAATTATTTGAAAGTTTTCGGAATCTAATTTTTCGTACAAAAGATTTCCCCAGCAATTTGCTCGTTGACATCCCCATAGACTATGTCTGCAGTTAAAATCGCCACCAAAAATAAAATTATCACGATTATTGTAAAGTTTTCGAAGATCAGACTTAAACTGTATTTTTTTAACGTTGTCCCTTCCAGGGGATCCACCAGGAAAATAGCAGGAAAATATATTTATGTAGGATCCATTTAAAGTTCGTATTTTGATGCCAATATTTTCTATGATAAAAGTGTTTAACGGAGGTATGAACGTGTGTTCAATATTTTTTCTGACCAAGATAGCCACTCCTCCGCCTCTGCCTTGTTCCCTATCATTTCTGTAACAATAAAACTCTGTGTGTTTTATTGAAATATTTTTATTTAACATTGTTTCGGAAATGAGACAAATATGGATATTTCTACTTAGTAGAAAATTAAAAAGTTCGTCTTTCTTGTTACGAATGCCTCTAGCATTCCATGATATTATATTTATGACTCTACTCAATACAAAAATTTACAGGCGAGTGATGTAATCACTTCAAATTGATCGGCTTTACACTTACAATTTTTCAATTTTGAAATAAGCTCAAAAGTAAGGTTTTTTATTTCTTCTACAGAAAATAGATTATTGGGGTTATTATTACCATTGTTGTTGTTGGCGTTATTGTTGTTAATTTGGTGGTTCCATTCGGGGTTTATATTTGTAGTTGCTTGATTTAGACTATTTGGAAAATCATTGGTATAATTTGTACTGTAGCGATTGTTATTTTGGAAATTATTTTGTTGTTGCCTTGGTCTAAAAATCCTAGGCTGAGATCGTTGCCTTATTTGTTGATATTGTTGCCTGCTTGGACAATCTAAAGAAAACGATTTGTGCGGACCCTGACAGTTTGCACACTTGATAATTTCGGAGGTACATTCTGCAGTTTTGTGATTACCAGCACACTTTGCACAGAAGGTTTTTACTTTGCAACGGCTGGAACCATGACCTAGCATTTGACAATTATGGCATTGGGTTAAGTTTGATGTTCTTTTTCTTTGAAAATCCCATTTAACTTTAACATAGTCAATCACAGAGTAGTTTTGTCTTAATTCTTTAATAGTAATAGACTTTTTTTTAAAGTACACAATGTATATTGCTTGTTCATTATTAGGGCCATTTGATTTGGTAACCAGTTTTACGTCTAAACATGACAATTTCATATCTGTTAATTTCTTTTTGATTATGAGTGGATCAAATTTATCGAACCCGAGCATAACTGCTTTATATGGCTTTTCGTTTTTAGTTCCATATGTAAAATATTCAAATTTAGATTCTAAATTTTGGCGCACCAGATCAAAATCTTCTATACTATCACAAAATAGTTTGAGACCAATTGATATTTTTCTAATAGCAAATTTAGTTATTTTTAAAGTTTTACAAATATCCTCTATTTGAATAGTTTTACACTTTAGTATTGTTATTGGTGGAACATGTATTTTAATTTGTTTATTAACTATCATTTCAGTTTCTTCATCATTATCATCATCAACAGTTTGCAATGGTTGAAAGAAGTTGTTATTGTCTACTGTAGTAGCAACATTCTTTTGTTGTTTGTATTTTTTACTCATTATGTTATGCCTACTGGCAGCATTAGCATCTTCATTACGTACACGTTTAATTTTTTTTATTTAGTTAGAATAGGGATTAACTAATCCCCCAATAAATTGTTTTTGGGGTTTTTTTTTTATATTTTAAATTGTTATTGCTTCTTTTTGCAGAAATTTTTGCACAACACGTCTGTTTATGATCACGAGTAATCTAAGACTCTTGCTCCATTCTTGTCTTCTTAGTAATCAACCACGTGGTTAGGTCTTTTCCTTACAAGCATCATGACGTTACTGAACTTTGAAGACCAAAATGTTTTATTTATATAATTTTTTTTAATATTAGCTCTACTTTTCAAAATGTTCGAGAATTTAAATTTTTTTAAAATCTAGTTTTTTTTCTTCTTTAAAACTTTTTATTATTTCGTATAGCTGAATAAACTACGAATAACTTTTAATATGGTTTGAATTTCAAAATTTGAAAGTATGTACTTTGAGTCTTAAAGCCCATATCAATTAATAGCGTTTGGCTGAAGGATGTAGGATATAGTACTTGCAATTTAGGGGAAAACTTCATTAATTTTTTCTATTTTATGAATATTCTAAAATCCCGTATAAAAAAAAATATTCCTGAACACTTTCAGAGTACTCAATTTAATATACAATTTTTAAAATTTTTTTAAAACTTATTTTGTATGATTTTACTATTGCGAAAATAAAAAAGTACATTTTTAAAATCGTTTAAAAAAAATATTTCAAAAATTCGTTTAAGTTGTGCAACATATGTACACTAAAGTGGGTCGAAACACAACAATTTTTTAGTGGCCCCCAAAAATTTAAAATTTGACATTTTTTTATGAGGATTCCCAAAACATTTAATTGTTTTGCAACAACCTTTAGTGAGCTGGGACAATGTGAAAAAAGTGTATATTTTTTATTATATTTTTAATTTTTTTTTTTTCAAATTTGTTTTTTTAGATGCGTCTTCAAATGATCTTTCATTAGATACCACTTTTGTATACAGTTTCTTGGAACAAAAAACAATATCTTGAAAAAACTAAAAAGTACAGCTTTTTAAAAAATTGTCCAGCTCACTAACGGTTATCGCAAAATATTCTTAGAAAGTGTCAAATCTTATTTTCAGGGGGGTACAACATTTTTTTTCGATTTTGATGGGTGCTCAAAGTTAATTTTAATACTTATGGGCTAAAGTAATTTTGAGACTTCTTTCAGATTTTTCGGAAGAGGTTAAGAGGTAGCGCAAATCGATATTTTACCCAAAAATTGGGGTTTTTTGGAGGTTTCTTGCATTTTATTTATAACAGACATTTTTTTAGCTTCTAAAGCAATAGTTTTAAAGAAAAATATTCAAATTTTATTTTTATGTGCATAAACGTTAAGTTTCGTCAATGCTTTTGTATATTTGCGTACCATATATTTAATTTTTTCGTAACTTTTTAATAAATTTTGTAAAAAACGCTTTATAACTTTTAAAAATTCTACTAAAATTAAAAAATAATGATGCAGTTTAAAAAATACAATATTATATAAATTTTAAATAATCTCCATCATACGTCATTTGGCATTGTTATCTCGTGATGAAAAAAAAATCAGTTTTGAAATTCGCTAATAAGTTAAATATACTTATAAGAAGATGTTAAAAAGATCTCATTTCAGTTATCGGAGAAATTACATAAATGTAATTCACAGTTAAAATGCTAACGTACTTTTGTTATAAAATATCTATATTTTTAATAGTTTTGTATAGTTTTAACTTCAAAAATCATGCTATATATCAACGATAGCACTTTATCTGTGAATTCCTTCATATTGTTAGCTTGAAAGTCAAATTACATATCTTAAGCCATTATTAAAAAGTCGATATCTTGGAAAACGATTAATAAGAGTTTTAAAATTTCGGGTTTTTCTTCATTTAATTTTGTCCATTACCATTTTTTATAACAATTTTCCCAAAATCGTTAAATTTTCGAAAAACTTTTATTAAAAGAATTATTATTTAATTTTTTTCGTTTAATCGTTAAAATTTATTCAAATTATTCGTTATTCGAAAATCATGTTTTTTAAATTTTTCGTTTGAATTTTCTTTTTGTTCGTTCGATTACTCGAATAATTTTTATTTGAGTGACAACCCTAATATTTATTACCCGTACGAAACTCAAGTTGTTAGGGTAGTAGGTTAAGCCATGCATTATATTGTGTAAAGTTACACCATTATATTGTGTAAAATAGAATTTACCGGTTAAATATGCAATATTGTTTTTCCCATGTCTGGTATTAAATATTTTAAAGATTTTACTAAGGAAACGTTCAAGTCCATATTTATACTTACCTTTCTTCAGAAACCTTTTTTTCAGAATGTGATTCACATATTTGAAAGTAACATTTTAATCGAACTTAAAACACAGATTTTTCTCCTTCTGGAAATATATATTTTTCAAAATACTTGTAACGGTACCTGAATACCATTTTTACCATTTTTTAGATTTTTTAATATTTAGATAACTTATTTCCTTACGAAAATATCGTCTATTGAAATTCAGGTTGTAACAGCAATTTTAAAGTCCCGAAGAGTAAAATTGTAAAAAAAAATCTAAATTATAAGCAAGGTTAACTGACGACAATTCCTAGATAAGTTATCTAGAAAATTAATAAATCGAAAAAAGGGTAAGAGTGGAGAATTCAGGAGCCGTTACAAGTATTATGAAAAAATATATTTTCCGGAAGATAATAAATCGGAGATTTTTTTTTTTTTATCAAAATCGACCCTTTTCTTGTTAATATAGCTCGAACGCCTGATGAAGGAGAGTGGTTTTGAAAGCATAAATGGATTCATAGTGTGAAATATTTTTCGGTCTGAATCTTTAGGTACAAAAAGTACTTGCATATACTCAGAAGAGCTTCCCTCTGTATATAGGTAGATAAATGAAAATTTTTTCAGTTTCTGATCATGTCTTATACATTCAAGTTTAAAGGGTTTACTATACAGTAGGATTAACTCTACTAATAAGACTATCCTTTCAAATAAAAAAGAAGCTCTAGCTTATTTTTGGTTGCCCTAGTTATTACCTTGACATTTCGAATTGTATATAAATCATTTCTATCCGTCTAAAAATTTTCCGCCATCATTGTTAGAGTTCAGTTTCGACAAATAAAAGTAGAATTATTTTAAAAACAGATTTTGATGTATTTTACATAACCCTAGAAAGTTAATCTACACAGAAATAATTTCTTGAGCGAGATTTGATGAAACTTTTTCTCTAAACTGATGAAATTTTCTACACAATTTGAATGAAAAAATTCTTAAACTTTTCAATTAAACTATTTTTGATAAAACATTTTTAGTAGTCGCATGCAATTTGTAATAAATAAAATTAAAATTTTTGTTAATTTTTATGAAAAACTGCATTAATTTAATGAAAAGTTTCAATGGACAACTGCCAGTCACATTTCATAGATCTAATGCAAAATTTCATTGATATCATGCAGAGAATTCTTTCAGTGTAGGTCTTTTAGGTCAATATGTTTAATATTTTTGAATTTTTCTGCTAAACCTCCAGAGATAGCTCAATTTTTATTTCGGAATATGAAAATTCATAATTGTTTACATAAAAACATTATAATTTTTTTTATTATGGCATTAGGTTAAAGTTTCTGTATTTGTTTTAGTTTAAAAACAGTGCTATACGTCGAACAGACCTAGGTTAACTTTTGTGTAACTTTTTTAACAAAAATACTACACTAATAGAATTATCTTTATTTTAGTAATGCATCTCATAGCTTTAATGAAAATTGTCACTGGAACTCGTCCATTGAAACTTTTTATAGAATCTATGAAACAGGTTTCATCAAAATCAATGTTTATTAAATGTTTGTAGAATTAATGAAAATCTTCATTCCGAAAATGAAACGTTTATAGAATTTCTGAAACAGTTTCGTAAACTGTTTAAATATTAAGAAGTTTCCTTGAATTAATAAAACTTTTAATGAATGTCTTAAAAAATGCATTGAAACTAAGCCAATAAACCACTCCATATGATTTTTTAAACAATTTTATAGAAGTCCAAAATTAAGTTCCGGTGCACACACGGCAATTTTACTTGCGCAAGTCTTGAGTTTATAGAAGAGGGAGGAAAAGAGAATGGAAGGGGGTACAGACTTGCCCGTACTGCAATTCCGTTTTGTTTTTTCATCCGCAATTTTCAACACGAAGTTGGCTGCAGGTTAATATACGAAAATTGCTGAAACAAACTTTTCCTGTGTGAACACAAAAGCAAGTTCAAAGGAGAATTGAAGAAAACTTGCGCAAGTAAAATTGCCGTGTGTGAACCGGGACTAATGCAAGGCTACATTGAAATAATAAAGAACTTTATAATATATATTAAACACTTGAGAAAAAGAAATATAAGTTAATTTTGTTTTATTTTGTCAATAAAGATATTGAATTACGAGGGCGGTTCAATAAGTTCGTCACTTTTCGAACTTCCCTCGTAGTTATATGAACTGCAACACTGCTCCCATCAAGTACAACCTGTTAATAGATTTTGAGCAAGTTCCGTCATTTACCATTTATCAATTTCATGATAATATTTAATATTCAGATATAAACTACTGAAATTAAATGATTTAACTTAAAAAAATAATAAACCTAATGAGAATTAATGAAATCTTATTGAAATTAATTCAAAATATTTATTACCAATACATACAAATTTTTAAAAAACAACTTCATAAATATTAAAAAAAATCAACAAAAATAAGTCCGTTCGACGTACGTTACCGCGGGCACCCGCGGGAACCCAATCTTACCAAAAAGCGTTTTTATTGTCAAATGAGAGCGTTGATGAGAGTGTATTGTGTTTCTCTTTTTACCAGAAGTTACCCGTAAATTTTTTATAGTTTGTTAAACAACTTTTGAATTTTTCATTAAAACTGCATAAACTATAAATTGAGAAAATTTCAAGTAAAATGGTAAATAACGCGGAAATCTTAAGTTCAATTTGAGTATACGAACTATGTATTAAAAAATTAATGGAAATCTATAATTAATTTATAACTTCTTTGATTGCAAATGAAAATTTTCAATATCAATTGCAAATTGTAAACATTTTAAATAGAAAACTTTAATGATTTTAAATTTTTCCTGATTTCAACTGAAATGGTAAATAAATAAAACCAACTCGTTTGTAGCTTGAAACCTATAATTAATTATTTGTTTATTATAGTATTCCCATCCCTTCTATGAGAAGACCTAATTTTAATCTTTCGAAAATTGAAAGAAACCATACAATATTTATATTTAATATAATATATAGACTATCCTATTATATTAAATTAGATATAGCAACATATAATTAAATAAAATTGGTTATCAAATCACTTCTAAATGTATCTAAATTAATCTAAAATAAAGCAAATTGAAGTAATTTGATACAATTTAATCGGACCATTTTTCGGTTTAAATTTCATATAATTAATTAAATATACAATACAAATATATAAAGCTCCGTATCAACTTTTTTAATCGGGTTTGTATTTTGAAAAGGATGTAGGAAATACAAATTTTTGTTTTAATTAAAAGAATAAAACTGCAGTCATCGCCTTTTTGACTACATTTTTAGTCATGTTATCTGTAATTTTTAGTCATTTCGACCTTCTTAATTTCCTAAGTGTACAACCAGTTATAGAAGTGGTTCTGGGACAGTGAAGCCTTACATTTTGACTCCCAAGAACCGATTCTATGCAACCGGTGCACAGAGGGTTGAAATGTACCAAAAGTGAGGATTAATTCAAAAGCTGAACTTTATCCTACACATTCGTGTTTGGTACTGGGTGAAAGGTAATTAAATTCGACATCACTATTTGCCAAAAACTTTTGTTTTGAGTAAATTACTCTATTGACTGTGAGCGGTCAAAGTCAAATAATTTTTCAAAATTTTGCGTGCCGTGCCTTAAAGTGAAAATTGAGATATTTCGAGTGCTGATAATTCTTATTAAGTGTTATAAAAGTAAATATATTAAAATGGAACCATCAACTTCAGGTATTTGGGTACATAATTACATAAATTTTTTTAGATAAATGTTTTGCAAATATTTTTAATATTTTTTTAAAAAGTGCTCCATATTTGGGGTATTTTCCATATATACACAGAGTTTCAACAAATTTCTTATCGCGATCCAGCAAATGTTATTATAATATAAAGGGTCCGCCATCTAACGTTTTTTTTCAACTAGTGCTTATTTCATGAATGGTAACACTTAGCTCATGTCTGATTTGACAGATAATTAGTTTTATCCTGAACGAATATGTTCGTATGTTCGTTATCTTGTGAAAAAAGTGAAAGAAACTGGCATCCTCATCGATAAACCAAAGCCAAAAAGAGTGCGTACACCCGAGAATATTGCTGCTGTGGCAGAAAGTGTGCGTGAAGCGCCATCAACATCAATTCACCGTCGTTCTCAACAATTGAACATTTCGGAGACATCATTGAGACGAATTTTGCATAAAAACCTTGGTATGACACTGAACCAATTGGACTTTGTATGGTCCAATTGGTTCAGGAGTTCAAAAAAAAAAAAGTTATTTGGCGGACCCTTTAGTATTTTAGCTAATATATTCCACAGCAAACTTTTGCAGAGACACCGCGTTTTTTTACTTATTTAAATTTTTGTGAAAGAAGAAGCGAAGCTAATTCGAAAGGCCGCGCCTGACAAATTTCCTTCATATACAAAAGTCCAAGAGGCTAAGAAAAAATATTATCCAGAACAAGAACATATGAATATTTCTACAAACATCAGCGAAAGTAAGTCTACAAGGACTATTAGATCATACCACTGAGCGTCTAGTTATGGTACAGAATTCTGTACTGGATTCATTAAACAACGAAGAAATATCGCAAATGACTTTGTACTCTAAGTGGGGCTTTGACGGATGTTCGGGCCATAGCTCTTATAAACAAGCATTTCACGGATCTGACGCTAGTGATTCTGCGGTATTTATAACATCTATTGTGCCATTAAAAATTGTTTGTTTGAATAAAACAATTTGGCAAAATCCTTGACCTTCTTCTACTAGATTTTGTAGACCCATAAAAATTGAATTTTTGAAAGAAACCGCAAGTACATCACAACTTGAAAAAGAAAGAGTAGAAAATGAAATCAAAACTCTGAAGGATTCCGTTGTTTTAGTAGGCGATAAATCAATAAAAATAAATCACAAACTAATGTTAGTGATGATTGATGGCAAAGTGTGTAATGCTATAACCGAAACAACATACACACAAAAATGTTACGTTTGTGGTGCTACGAGCAAAGATTTCAACTGTATTGATGAAAGATTGCCAGAAGTGTGAACAAGGATAAATTTCAGTTCGCTTTATCTATTCTCCATGGCTGGATTAGGTTTTTTGAGTGTCTTCTTCATGTGGCATATAAATTACCTCTTTAAAAGTGGCAAACTAGGTCAGATCATGACAAACAAGTTGTTAAAGACACAAAAACAAGAATTCAAAAAGAGTTCAAAGAAACAACTGGATTGATCATTGACCAACCAAAACCAGGCTTTGGCAACACAAATGATGGCAATACCGCGAGAAGGTTTTTTAAGAATGCAGAAGTTTCCTCAGAAATAACAAAAATTGATCTAGAGTTAATAAACAAAATGCATATAATACTTATTGTCGTGTCATGTGGCCACGAGGTCAATAGTTAAAGGTTTGGTGACTTTGCACACAATACTGCAAAACATTTTGTTAAAATATATCCATGGTACAAAATGTCACCTACCCTTCATAAATGTTTTATACACGGACCGGAAATAATATCCAATGCCTTTTGCCAATTGGTGAGCTATCAGAGGAAGCACAAGAGGCTAGAAACAAAGACTTTAAAAACTATGGGGAATACTTTGCGATTAAATGCAGCCGGGAAAAAACTAATGAAGACATATTTAATAGATTTCTGCTTACTTCAGATCCATTTATGTCCAGCATGAATAAAACTAATATAAAAAAAAATACACACAAAATACCGCAGGTGGCTTTGGAATTATTAATTCTACCCGAAGAAGGCGACAATGATGATGAGGATTCTGATCATGATGATCATGATAATGATGATTATGATCATGATGATAATGATCATAATAATGATAATGATGATTATGGTGATGATGTTGAAGATATCTAAAGCTATTATCACAATAATAACCAAAATGGATTCAAATGCATATATATGTACACTCAAAAAAATAAGTTAGTACAAAAGTTAGTAAAACGTCTTGTAAATCAGGTATACTATTTTTTAGCAAATTTTTTTGCTAAAATCGCGTTTTCAGCTAAAATTTTTGTTATACTTATTCAGCACTTAACTGTTTTATACTAATGCTTTACTAATATACTAATGTTTTACTAATTAATTTCGCTAAAAAAAAATTGTGCTGATAAGCACATTAATAGTGTGGACGGCAACCAGATTGAAAGATATACGCAGAATGAAGCAGATGTCGCGGCATGTCAAAATGTAGTAGAGAAGAGGAAAATGATACTAAAAAGTACAACGCAAATAAGACATATAAAAAAATCAACCATGGAAGACTTTTGTATCTGTTTTTCATACATAAAACAAAATTGAGGACTAAAACAAATTAAATTTTGCGTTGTCACCGGCTTGTGAAAATAATAAATGTTAATAGAATAATAATTTAAATAATCTTCTTGTATGGTGCAATTTAAATAGGCTCTATTTAAATCTTAGTAAATGCCTCCATATGTCGTTTTTTAGGTCATTAAATCCAATTCATGCTACTTTTTATATTGGTGATTATAATTTGGAATCTGTGGATTCAACTCTTGATCTGGGTGTTGTTTTTGACTCAAAGTTGTCGTTTGGGCTTCATGTGGACTATATTGTTCCAAAAGCTTACTCTATGTTAGCTTTCCTGAAAAGAAATTGTGCTGACTTTTCCGATCCAACTACATTAAAGCTAATTTATTCTGCCTTTGTCAGATCAAAACTGGAGTATGCTGCCATAATATGGGCTCCTCATTGTGGTACTCACATCGCTCGTATTGAAAGGGTGCAAAGGAAATTTGTCAAATTTGCAACCTCGTCGTTTAGGTTTACTGATCCTATACCCTCTTATAGATCTAGAGGTCTACTAATAGGTTTAGAAACCCTTGAATTTCGTAGGTTACTGCAATCTGCTTTATTCGTTTTTGATATTATAAGTGGTGCTATTGATTGTTCTGAGTTGCTTTCCCGTATTAATTTTCATGTTCCACCAAGAAGATTAAGGTTTAATTCTATTTTTGATGTACCACTACATCGTACCAATTATGGGCTTAATAGCATTTTAACCCGTACTTTTATTCAAATGAATGAGATTAATAATAAACAGCTAATTACTTTAAAGCAACAAATTGAGTTTTGGACATCAAAAACTAGCTTTAAACAACAATTATATTCCATTATGATGGATTTAGGTATTTAAATAAATAATGTAAATATTAAGATTATTATAAAATTGTTATATCATAGTCTGTAAGGATTTATGTATCCATAGACTGAATAAATTGAAATTAATAATCTAGTGTGGTCAAATTGCAAACAAACATATACAGACATGTAGACAGAGTAAAGCGAAAGACAAAGACACACATCTTAGGTCGATTTGTATGGTTCCTTTTTCTTATTGCAAAAAAAAGGTGGTTTTTTTCGTTTCGTTTCGTTTGTTTTTGTTTATTTTTTTTTTTTTCGTTTCTATAATTATCTTCTGCAGTTGCGTCCTTTAAAAGAAAGCATCATTTAGACTACCATTGATGTAAGTAGTTGAAAGAAAATTTTTGTTATGTTATATATATTTATTTCTATATATTTTCAGATATTAAATTAATTCATGTCGTCTATGTGGGAAAATGAAAATTTTTTTATTTCGTAATTATTGTAAATTATTTTTAAAAGAATCACAAAAATATTTTTTATGATTTTCAGCAAATATATTAACTAAATTACAATTTTTTTGCGTTTTTTTTTGCAGTCTACTAAAATTCAGCAAAAAATTTATTAATTTTTACCAAGGCTTTTTTATTTCTAATCTACTAAGTGTTAGCAAAACTTTTGCTGAATCTACAAATTTTGTTGCTGAAAATCAGCAAGCTTTTGCTGACATTAGCAATTTTTTTGCTAGCACCCTCCTGACTAAAATTTTGCTGACTCAGCAAAATTTTATGCTGACTTTACAAACTTTTTATTTTGAGTGTATATATAATTTTTCTCTTCTTTTTTAAATTAAAAAATATTTTCTCTCAATTTTTTTTCAAAAGCAATATTTTTTCACTAAATAATGTATAGTTATTTCAAAAAAAAATGTTATATCAACAATAATTGGCTTCCCTTAATTAATCCTCAGTTTACCTATGTTTCAACCCACTGTGCGGTGGTGAAAGCAACTGTTCTTTAGATTAGATTCTGAGGCAACCAGTTCTAAAATATTTAGCTGGGTAGTTAAATTTAATATATTTATTAAAAGAAATTTAAGTAAAAGCTTTCAAAATTAGCAGATTTTGGGAAAAATTATTTTTAGGGGAATTTGTTTGGTACACACAGAGAAATAAAGTGCCAACCGAATTGAAAAGTGTATTTTAGAGGTAACAACTTACAAAATCAGTTAGTAAAAATATATTTACAGTATATTTCTAAATATTTTGGGTGTTGGAACTAAAATTTAGTTGACTTAACCGAAATTTGTTGTGAAAACTAATGATAAGTTGTGCCAACCTACTGAAATTCTCAATCACCGAATGTGAGTAGTAGTAACTGAATTTCAGTTGGCAAATAGCTAAACTTTTTTTTGGTTTTTTTTTGGACAATTCGGGGGGTTTGTAAAAAAATGTTTGGCAACACTGCCACTGATTAAATATTCATTATACGCTTGTTTGTTTTATTTATATTTAATAATAATTTTATTTATTTGAAATTAAATAATGCAACCATAAATAAATTGTTAATAATCATCTAGGTTTTTTTTTTTTTTATACACCATTTTTTTGTTTTATTTTTAATAGTTTTGGTTTTTTGTTGTTGTTATTATTAATTATATATGTATGTAATAATTCCCATTTTGTTAATTAATTTTTGTTTTTTTTTTGAAATTATTGTTTATTATTATAAATTAAATTTGAATTATGTTTTTTTGGGTTTTAATTTATGTTTGCAATAATTATATTTTTTTGTTTTTCTCATTGAAATACATTTGTTCTCTAAAAGTGTAAGTATTTTTCATCATTCGCATATAATTATAGTTTTTGTTTTAGTTTCATATTATTATAATAATTTTGTATTAATTATTTATTATTTGCATTGTAATTGTAATATTTTTTTATTTTATTTACCATTATTTGTTAAGTATTTTTTGTTGTTGCTGTAGTTTTTTTTTTAATGTTCTCCAAATATTTCTTGTTTATGTTGTTGTTCTTATTATTTTGAGGTTATGTGTTTATTTATTTTTTATTATTATTATTAATAATTTGAATTATGTGTTGTTGTATTTCCAAAAAAAAAAAAAAAAAATTAAATATGATTTATTTATAATTTTATTTATTTATTTTGTTATAAGCAATTTAAACACTGTTGTTGTTGTTGTTCTTCTTCTTCTTCTACGCCAACTTCTTCTTTTTCTTCTTCTTCTTCTCTAAAAATTCTCTTATACCCCACCATGATGTAGTTCTTGTGGTTTATCATCTCCAACTAATGATGATGTACCGGAAGCTGCCGCTGGTGGTGGCTGCTGTTGTGGTGGTGGTGGTGGCATGTAATATTGTGGTGGATATTGTGGCTGTGGTTCAGCACCAATAAAGCCAAGTTTATCTGTATCAAGAAAAACGTAAAATACAATATTTGTGAATATGTTTTTTAAAAATAATCATACATTTATCAATTAGACAGATAATTATATTAAATTACATTTGCTTATTTAATCAAAAAGCTTTACGTACAATATCTACAACGAGTTCTTTAAAAAGAAAATACATTATAAAAGCATTAGTTTACTTTTGTTAACTTAGATAGCCATGTTAACCTAGATAGCCATGTTAAGTTTTTATTAGCTGTGTTTTTGCGGTAACTTTTTTTGAGACTCACATATAAATTTAAGATTTGTGCACGTAAAATTTACTTTACATGTGTGTTATCAATTTATGGTGAATGTTCCTGTTGATACGTCATCGCACAAACAAAGTTAGTCCCGGTTCACACACGGCAATTTTACTTGCGCAATTCTTGAGTTTATAGAAAAGGGAGGAAAAGAGAATGGAAGGGGGTACAGACTTGCCCGTACTCCAATTCCGTTTTGTTTTGTCATCCGCAATTTTCAACACGAACGAAAGAATTCGAAAATTGCTGAAACAAACTTTTCCTGTGTGAACACAAAAGCAAGTTCGAAGGAGAATTGAAGAAAACTTGCGCAAGTAAAATTGCCGTGTGTGAACCGGGACTTATTGTTCATAATTCAGCAGAATTGCAAAACATTTCATTTTTGAATTATAAAATTTCGCTAACAATTTATAACACAGCGCTACAAAATTGATTCCTACACTCACAATATTATTTCCGTAAAGACTACTGAATATACATATTAAATTAATTGAAAATCGGTTAAAAAAACGACTGCTTACTTTTCGTTTAAAACAATTGTATTGTTTAGTTTATTTTCAACTGTTGAAAAATTAAATGACCAAATCGGTAAAAATAATAGATTGTTTTCGTTTTTTCAATACTGAATATAATATAACAACTTTTTGTTTTAAATAGAAAATTTTAACTAAATATTTTAACTTTTACCGAAAGCCCGTTTTTTCGTTTATTGAATAACAGACAGACAGTTAAAACATATATTTCTTTGATAATTTAACTGTATATTAAATTGAAACAACTTTACCGATAAACTTTTTAAATAAATTTTATGGAAAAGTTCTTGTGAGTGTAAAATTGAAAACAACAGGACCGACTATTGATAATAAATATTTCGAACACGATGATATTAATGTTGCACCCAGGGGGCAGATTAGACATAAAGACACAAATATAACTTTTAAAACTTAATAAGGTTATGACCACCAATTCTATATTTTTCAGGTACGTTGATTTGCATGGCGTACTTTATTTTTCAATCTATAAAACACTTTTTTCACATAATGACTTTAAAGTTTGTCGCATGTAAATGCAGTTATTAGAGTTTTTAAAATGTTATCCGTCTGATTCATTTTTGTTGAAATGTAAGGACAACCCATGTGTTCTTATTTGAAGTACATATGTACATATTTGATTAACAAAACTGTGTAATTTTGCCAAATTGTTACGATTTAAACGAGTTTATCGCTAAAGTAGCAGTTGGCTGTAACAAATGGTCATACAGTACAAAGAGCATATTGCGAAAGAATATGCCCTTTGTATATGGATCCTTATATGCAAAATGCGATATTTGTCAAAAATTGTACATATAGAATCCAACTTTTAGTACACTTAGAATATTCTTACAGTAACTACATGTAGGTTATTCAGGTAGTAAAAATTAGTAGTTGTTTTACTTGCTATTTTAGTAACTTTTCTATTAGAAAATGAAAAACGACTAATTTAGACAGTCCTTTTAAAAAATAACTAACCAAAAATACTCTACTTCAGTAACAGTTGTTTTGAGTAGTTATTTTAGTATTTTAATAAACAACTATCAAAATGTTAACAAAATTTGTTCAGTGGACTCTTAAGGTACCCATACAGGTACAGGTGCAACTACCGTATTATTGTCATTCTGCCCTACACAGTGCAATAATATGTACTTTTGCTCAAAATATAGCACCACTCTTTTGTTCTTTTTTGGAGGGATATGCAAATTGCACAATGTGGCAAACACACTATAAAATATTTTTCACATTTCTTTTTGATTTTTTCCAATATATTGTACAACCTTTTGCACAATAGCAAAAGTTGCACAAGAATATTGCGTAGTGTATGGGGTACACATAGTGAATTTCTTGGATGAGTTTTAATGAAATTTTTTTACTAAACTAATGAAGTTTTCTTCACAATGTGAATGAAACTTAAAACTGAAACTTCATGAAAACTCTTCTTAGTTTTAATGAAACTTTTGAAATGGAACTTTTTCATTAGTCGTACGAAATTTTTAATAAATAATAAGAAATTTTGTGTTATCAAGATGCTTTTTATTTTCGCTTAATATTTTGCGGTTAAATTATCAAGTTAAATAATATTCGCTTTTAAATAAAAAAAAAACCCCAATGTTGAAAATAAATGACAAGAAATTCAATTTTTTCAGTCAAATAACAAAAACAATACCAATTATGCAAGCGTGCATAATTGAATTTCGAACCAATTTTATATTTTTTGTTTAATTTATATTAAAAATATTAATCGATTAAAATATAAAGTTTAATTATTGATAACTGTTTTAAGATTTTTTTTAACTATTCTCTTTTTATGGTAAATTTGAAAAATATTTCTGAACCCAGAGAAGTTTCGTTCACTATATGTACCAAAACGAAGGTTTTTGTTTTGGCGTAGTTTTGAAAATATATTGCAAATATTGAATTAAAATTCCAATATTTCTTCTAGTGTACGTTCACGTATTATTATTAATATTAATGTTAATAATACTTTGCCACTTGAACAAAAAATTTAATTATATTTGAATAGACGGATTCATGTAATGTCGTATATAATGTAAACATTGAAATTATATAACATTAGTGTCATAAATGTTTTGCTTTTGCCAACCCCGGAAAGTTTATTATACAATTTGTTTTGTATTTTTATTTAAATATTTCAAACATTTAAAAATATTAAAATAATTAATTATTTATAATAAAATATTAAATTTTATAAATATTGAAATATTTTTCGAAAGAAATAAAAGTGAAATTTGAGAGGAATCGTACGCAAATTCGGCAACAATTGTTAATTTCCGTACCTGCAAATGCGCTTTGTGTACTTATACAAATACGAAGCTTATTATGAATCCCCCCGTATTCTATAACTTATAAAAATTTCAGCAAATCGAAGTATTTTGCTGGAATTACTTCCTCGTAATATATATTTTTAGAAACAATTTTAAATTCAAAGATATTTTTCTATAAAAATTCTAGTAAATTTTTTCAATAGTCGAATTTTAACAATAAATTCCTAAAATTTCTTAGAAATATTTCTGGAAAATTTTTCCATGTACCAATTGTTCAAATTTATGTGCATAAATAAAAAAAAATTAACAAATAAAAAAAAAAAATTTAATACGAATTACAAAAGCATGCATGCCAATATTTTAAACAATAATAAAAATGTTTAACATTTACCGACATAAAACCGAAGTAAAGAGATTCAATTCATTATTTGAGAATTGTCCAATAAAATTTAAAAAAATCGTGAAATATTTACAGTTAATATATTAAATTCTGCAGCATTTGAAACATGCCCTCATTCTAGTTTTGCTTGATTACAATTTAAGTTAGTCTAATCAAATAACATTAGCCTATTTACTTTACAGACATTATTTTTTTTTTAACAAGATTGTGATTATAATCTTTGAAAATTAAAGCCATTATCAATACAGATGTATTCCTTTTTTATAGCGAATTAACACAAATAATGTAGTCTACTAAAAATGGGATTAACTGCTTAATCAATCACTAAACAAGTGGATTAAACCATTACTATTGCTAAACAACTCTGTATTCATTCGATTAATTGTCTGCAACTCTGTGTTTTGATATAATAAAGGTTGGCAATGGTAAAAACCATACATACAAAGTCAGATAAAAATTAACATAAAGAAGCTACGCAAAAAAATGTTGGCATTCACAGCAAGATTTTTGCTAACGCCAACATTTTCGTTGCATAGCCGCCACCTTGGTATTTTAAACTGACAAAGTCAAACTTTATGTAAACGAGGAAGATTAAAAAGGCTGATTAATGTAAATAAGATCTAAGATCTATATTACCTGGCAGAATGTGAATACTATTTTCGTACAATGTTTTATTTTTACTACTATTTTTCACGTACAACTTTGTATTTTTACTACTATTTTTACTTGTTCGTTTCTTTTAACACTGTTGCCAACTTAAACAAAATACAAATAATAAATTTTGTTGCTTTATGCTGCGTTTAGACTGAAAAGCTAATTAAGTAAAAAGTAGATAAAATTTAGCAAAAAATTTA
Organism: Delia radicum; assembly: GCA_021234595.1. NCBI lineage: Eukaryota > Metazoa > Arthropoda > Insecta > Diptera > Anthomyiidae > Delia > Delia radicum. Next base: position 84,792,356 of record CM037853.1, read on the forward strand.
CTAAATTCAGCAAAATGTTGGCTGATTTTTAAAATTTTTTCCGATATTAGCAATTTTTCTGCAAAGATCTTCCCAGCAAAAATGTTGCTGACTTTACAGACTTTTTTTTGAGTGTACAGTAACTACAATTAGTATTAAACAGTGTAGTAAGCAGTAGTAGTTGTTTTTTAATTGCTATTGTAGCCATTTTTCTATGAGAAAATGAAAAAAAGGGCTAATTTAGACAGTCATTTCAAAAAATAACTAACCAAAAATACTGCACTTCAGTAACAGTTGTTTTGAGTAGTTATTCCAGTATTTTAATAACTACCAAAACAATAATTTTACAGTAAGCAGTTAATTTTTGTTAGTTATTTAAAAATAGAAGATTAAGTCGAGTTTTTAAAAACTATCGTTTAGTTTAAATTTGTTATTATTGATATGTTCATAGTTTGTAAATAATAATTAGAAAATTTCATTGCATTTGTATTTCATGTATATTACAATAAAATTTTGTATTTTCCACATCCTATTTAAAATGCAAAGTCATAATTTCAAACTTTGTTCCAGTTATGACGTTTTTATGCATTGGAGATACAATGAAGTTATTTAATTATTATTTACAAACTATGAACATATCAATAATAACATATCGCACACCCAGTTCAAAAGTGACTCAACTCAAAATTTTTCATTTTTCAGAAATCGAAAAAAACATTTGCAATTTTATACCAATTGAAACATAAAGAAAGACATAACTGTTTTTTTTAGCAACAGTTAACAACAATAATATGCACTGATATTTTTTTAATAGATAAACAAGTTTATTGTTCATAATTTAAGCATATAAAACCGAAAAATAAAAATTTTGAGTTGAGTCACTTTTGAACTGGATGTGCGATATATGTATTAGAGTTCGTTTTAAAATTTTTTTTTTAATTCCAACTCCTTCCCGTGCCCATAGGCGACTCAAATCGCGTATTTTGGGTCCCTTTTCCCATACAACAAAAACAGCTAAATATATGTCAAATCGTACTTCAGCATTCGATTCTACGGGAAAACTAAGGCCCATAGGCTTTTTTTTAGTTTTTGGAATGCAGCAGAATGCATAATTAGAGTGGTCCAAAAAAATATTTTTAAAAAAAAAAATTAAAATATTTTTTTTTGTTAAATTTTTTTTTCAATGAAAAAATACTTACATCTGAGAAAAATGGTCCAAAAATTTTAATTTTGTAGTTACCCGTTCAAAAGTTATTAAAGTTTAAAAATTTAATTTTTTAGTGAATACAAAATAATTTATTGGTTTATATAATAATTTATTGGATTTTAGTCGCCTATAGGCACGGAAAGGAGTTGGAATTAAAAAAAAAAAAAATACGCCATTATTTTTATTGATACAAAAACCTTCTAAAAAGTGATAATATCCAAAAATCTATTTTTCAAAATTAACTCTAATATGTATAAACTAAATGAGAATTTTGAAAAACTCGAGATAATCCTCCATTTTTAAATAACTAACAGAAATTAACTACTTACAACACAATTACTGTTGTGGTAGTTGTTTATTAAAATACTAAAATAACAACTGTTACTGAAGTACAGTATTTTTTGTTAGTTATTTTTTGAAATGACTGTAAGAATATTCTGAGTTCAGTCATAATCTTCCAAAATGTCAAAATGGCTTATCTGGTAGATTATAAAAGCAATGTAAATAGGATATATAAGAAAATATAATGTAATCAAACAAAGCTTCGCTTTATGTCTTAAGGCTTCATTACTCGAGCGAATGCGTTTCGTAAACATACAATGTGTAAAAATAGTACCTACATACATACAATAATGTTGTCTCTGTTTTACATACTAAACAATTAGTTTAAAAATATAATTTACTTTCCGCAAATCCGTTTACGAAACGTATCCGCTCAAGTAATGAAGCCTTTAAATGTTAATTTCAAAAAACATAAAATTAAATTTGTAAAATTACAGCAAAAAACAAACTAATATTTTTTAAAGCGTGCTTACAATTTTTCAGAAGTATAATAATTTGGAAAAAAATAAATTATTTATGTTTTTTTTTTTTTTAATTTGAATTAGTCGATTTTATGGCTGGTTGGTGGTTCTAATTCATTGACAGTTGGTGTTTTTTGTAATGTGTGTTCGGGTAATTCATGATGTTCATGTTCTAGTGTTGATGGAGTATCCAATACTTGACCATTGCCATGATCAACAATGACATTCGTTTGTGTGTGAGTGATAGCATTTGTTGCTGGAGGTGTAGTACCACCACTGGTATTATTACCACCCGAGAACCAGGAGTCTGAATAAAATAAAATAGGTTTTGTTTTGGGAAAATGCATCATGTGTGTATTTAATTGTGATAATCATGTGGAGTGAGGTTAAGTGCTTAAACAAAAACTTTTAAAAATGATGATAAATTAAAGAAAACTTATTTATTTTAACTGAAACATAAAGAAATATAAAAAGTGCTCCTAATAATAAAAGAAGATAATCATAATATTTGACATCTCTTAGCTGCCATTATTTTTTTTTTTTATAATTTTAGATGATTTTTTAACATTTTTATCTCATTCATTTATCAATAAATTGAGCAGTCATAAGTTGTCAAATTATGACCATCGAAATGTTATTGTTTTAGTACAGTGATTCACAAAGAAAACTGTAATTTTTGATTAAATTTCACAATATTTAAATGTATTTCAAAATAAGAAATACATTTTTGAGACACTTACAAGGGTAGTCTCCCGATGGGTTCTCTCCGATCTTAATGAAATTTGGATATGTGATAAAAAAAGCAAGCTTTTTAATTTTTTTAGTTTAAATGTTTTTTTTTTTTTGTTGAATCACTGTACCCTTTTCATGTCTTCGTAGCAATACTGTTTATTTTTTTTATTTTTTGTTTAAATTGTAGAAAGTTTTACCTTAAAATTTTTTAATTTAAAATGTGTTTTTAAATATATTTTTTATGTTTGCGTATTTTTTTTTTTTTAATGTATAATGTTGTATTATAATTATTCTTCATCTTTCTCTGTAAAAATTATTTAGATATCACAATTTTTAATTAGAACATATTCTTAGACCTGAAATTGTGAATATGTTGTGTTGCGAATATGAAATAATGCGTTTTTTCGGATGTATTAAAAACGTCGAGTTTGCATTAAGAATGATATAATTGAGCCAACTGATAAAACTATAATTTTTCTAGTATTTTGTTAAATAAAATGGAAAATGCTCTAACAAATATGGTGTACTAATTGCATCAATTTTTAATGCTCACTTTAAATTTATATGAAATACGGTAATGCTATCTATGAAATAGAATGATATTTTTATCTAATTTTTGACTTAAGCCACGTTCACATCTAAATGTAATCTAGTAGTAATAGCCTACGATGAACATGCTTAGGTTAGGTTGAAAAGAGTAATCGTCTCATGTCCAATAAAATAGGACATACACTTCAGACCGAAAGGCGGCTTGTTGTGCACTCTCATGTGCGGTGGTTCCCATCCCTATCTATTCCAGAAACTCCGTAATGATGACGAAATTCCCTAGTCTCCTCCAGCCAATTCCACTAAGGTCACCCAAAGCCGGAATGTTGTCAGCGGACTGGAACAATAATCCCTGCGAAAGAGAGACAACCATAAAGATATTGTTCTATGGCCTCGTCACTCTTCCCATAGGCCCTACAAGTTACAAAGTCCGCTCGACCCATTCGAAATTGTTGTGCCCTCAGCGTTGAATGCCCGGTTAGAATACTTACTATCTTACCTTATCAAGTTAGCTTTTACTCAGTTTCAAAAGCTCTTTAGTTGACATCTCTCCCCTATCTGAACCTTCCCATAGAATTTTAGTGGTTTCACCTATTCCCGAGGTGTACCATATTGTCCTATGAGCGATAACAGTCCATTGACGTAAGAAGAACCTGCCCTGGGTAATTCGTCCGCCATCTCGTTCGCTTCGATATTGCAATGCACCGAAACCCATATAATTTTAATACTTCCCCCCGTTTGAGAAGTTATTGATTTCCTTCTTGCACAGATTATTATACAATTTTATTGCAATACGTTCATTAACAAATATTTTATTGCAAAGAAATGTTTAAAATTTTTACAAAAAATAAACGAAAAAGTTTTTAACGGATATCCGAAAATTTTATCTGTTTCTGATAAAACTTGTCAACTTAAAACGCAAAAGTTATCAACACCGAACGTAAAAACCATACGTCAATCTGGTAGCGTTGCAAAATAGACACGGAGGAGATTAGAAAAATAAAAAAGAAAAATCTAAAAATAGAATATTTGTGTTTGTTAGTGTTGGTCACTTCTGAGTATAATATACAATAACAGAAAAGCTAATAGGAAAGAAAACTGCAATTTAGCTGCATTACATTCGAGATCATACTTGGGTGAGATCGCTAAACGGTCATTACTTGGTATTGTTACGTTTGTAATGTATGAAGAGCGCAGGTTTGATTCTTACAGCCGCAGGTTGTTGAAAAATTTATCATATAGAGACAATCTGACAATTTTAAGACACAAATTTAAATGGAAAATCACTGATGACGCCTGTCCAAAAAAAGGCAGAAACTAGTCTAAACTGACTTAAAAATTAATAGTGTTTATAATTTTTAGATAAAAATGTTCTTAACCTCAACATTTCTAAATTAAATTTGTCATATGATATTTACATCCGATTCAATGAAAATGTGCCAAGTTTAAAAAAAATCTGTTAATATTTACACATACAATATTTTAACTAAAATGTCATATAAATTGCAATTTCCTGGTGTAATTTATAGAAAAAAGAAAAACTTTGTTGCCCCTCGTTGATATTTAAGCTTGACATTTCCTTTACTATGGCTATGTGAAGTTTCATGGAACTAAGAAATCGCTGAATTATTTTCAAAATATTTATGAAACAATCCACTGTGCGTTGGAGCAAAGAAGGGATTTTTGGAAATTCATACGCAGACGTGAATAAAGGGGAAGTTTCTCTCCTGGTGGCCTGCCCAAAAACCCTTTGCCTTAACTATATGTTCCCACTGATATTATATTTTTCTGATTTCTACCCACAAACATGTTAAAAATAGGTGTTGATAGGAAAAAATATTAACCCTTGACGCCCTGGCCAAACCGAGGAAATTTGTTATGAGGGTTCCTACTCTCACATATTTAGACATCCATTTAGAGGGAATTTTGTAAACTTATACTGCAATTAGCAAAAATGGGAAAGTCTCTCCTTGGCGGCGAGGCCAACCCGCCAAATTGATTAAATTGAAATTTGGTATATGCGTTCTACATCTCACGTAGTCATCCCACACTGAGCTTGAGTGGAAGCTTTAGAAATCAATAAAAACGATAATATTTAATTAATTATAAAAAAATAAATAAATGGTTTATTCAAAAAATTCTTTTTGCATTAGAAAAACACAATATTAAATATTATTCTAAAAATTATAATTTAGAATTCGAACTAGCATGGCAACCCTGGTACCATTTTTTAAAGGCAAAATCGGGTACCAGCGTGGAGCCCTGGGTACTCATTAGAGAACCAAAATTTTATTCACACACGCATAAATTCTTTAGTCCCTAACGTAGCCGGATTTTTTTGTTTTTGATTTGCATTAAAATGGTACGAGGATAAACTCAAAAATTAAAAAAAAAACACAAAAAAATCGTTGTCGTTTATTTTTCAAAAAAATATTAGACAAAAATTAAAAAATGTCTCTACGTTAGGGACTTCATTTTTGAGTCCTCTACATACAAAACAATCGAAAAAACCCCCTATTTTTTTAATATGTTGTTTTGAGAAAAAACCATTTAAAGTAAATATTGCTGATCTAAAATATAGCGCAAGGTTTTTTTTTACAAGGTGTAACTTTTTTATTTCTGCGATTTTTTCTCCAAAATTTTTTATTGCATATAGAAAAATGTTCAAACTATTGAAATATGAAACAAAAAAATCTAAAACTATTAAACGCCTTTTAAGGTCAATGCATATGGAATTTCTCGCCAGAAAACGTCATATAAAACTTCCACAAACATAGTCAAAAGAAAAATATAAAAATATTTAGCTGGCCCGTTTTTAAAAGAAGCGATTTGAATATTAATGAAGTTGTAAAAATCATAATTAAAAAAAATCTCTATAATTTCTCTTAAATTGTTTTAGGGGCCTTTATATATTATGAAAATGTGAATCTCCATAATAATAAACGTAAAAAAATTGGTACACACAGAGACAAATGTTTCTATTTGTCAACTGAAATTTAGTTACTACGACTCAAATTCGGTTATTACGAATTTCAGTCGGTTGGTAAAACTGAACATTAGTTTCCAAAACAAAGTTCGGTTAGTTCAACTGAATTTTAGTTGCAACACCCAACATATTCAGAAATCGAATGTAAATATTGTTGTACTAACTGAATTTATAAGTTGTTACCATTAAAATACATTTTCAACTCGGTTAGCACTTTATTTCTCTGTGTGTAACAACATTATCAAAACCTACCTAAATGCACAGTGGGTCACAATGCAAATGTATTCGATATTTTTACTGGTTGATCGGATTTATACAAAATCTTAAACATATGTTGGTGTCACCTACATAATCTTAATTTTCAGAAACGATCATAAGGAGTTGAAAATATCGCCAGTAGTTTATATTTTGTGCGATTATTGTGATCGTTACACATTTTGAATCCAGAAGTAAAGCTCTTCCAAAAATGTTAATATTTTGGAGATATTTTATATTTCATAAGGTATTAATTAGTTTTTAAAGATTCAAAATTTTCAAAATATTAAATTTAAAAAGGCCTGAATTTTAATTGAAGAATTAGTTTAAGGAAACATTTCTTTGCGTTATTCAAATTTTAAAAGTTTTTGTAGCAAAAAATTTAGTTGATTTTGACGATTTATTAAAGATTTAAAAAAAATTATTTTTAAAAATCGGTCATGACGAATCGATTTGGAATTAAGTCAGTATTTTTAAAATTGTATTTTTTTCAAATTGTGGACTGTTGGCAAATCTGCTCAATACAAGTAAAATTTTCCCCACTGTGAAGGGTAGTATTTCAATGCGGAATATCTTCAAAATTTTAAAAGATATTCTTGCCTTTGTATACCTTTGCATACAGATTCAAAAAGTGTAACAATTATATAAATCCCGCAAAGTATACACTACTAAAGATATTTTAAACTATATGTTGCTTAAACGATCTACATTAAATCAGCTCCTTTTAAAGAAATTAAATCTATCTTTGGAACTTAAGCTTATTTAGGTAAATTGCAGTCAAAAGTATCGAATACATTTGCAATGTATTCGAATTTGTTTCGCAAAGCAACTTGAGAGAAATTAAAGCGGATTTGTTTAAATCATCGTTTCTCATAAACTTTGGATTCACGGACCCCATTACGCACTTCAAAATTGTTTCTTCCTATGTTAAAAAAATTCCGAAGGAACGAAACAAAAAAAATTGAATTTTTATTTTAAAAATTAAAAAAAAAACATTACAAAAACCAAACACAGAAAAACACGATTAAGATGAACTCCGAGACACCAAAAAATTAATTCATTTTAAGCGAGGTTCGTTTTTATGGTCCACAAAATATTAAAAATTTGTATAACCTATTTTATTACATAAAGCGTGATATTTTATGAGCTTTCGGATTTGATTAAAAAAAAACACATCAAATTTAGAGAAATGTATGAAATCTTTATTTGAGTCAATAGAACGATCTATATAATTCAATGTTTAGAGACGATTTCATGTAAATGTTGACCGCGGCTAACAATTTTGGCATACTCTCTACAACATATCGTCCGGTATCTTATGAATAAATTCTTCAATATTGGCTTCTAGTTTGTCAACCGTTCCGGTCTTGTCCCTATAGAAATGAGTCTTAACATAGCCCCATAAAAAATAGTCTAAAGGCGTTAATTGACCGGCCACAAACGCGAAATAAACTGTTCACCGAACTCGCCTCTCAATTGGGCCATTGTTTCGCGTGCTGTGTGGCACGGTCTTGTTGAAACCACATGTCACCCAAGACCTGCTTTTCCATTTTGTGCAAAAAAAAAATTTGTAATCATCGTACGGTAGCGCTCGCCATTCACAGTTCCTGCCTTCGTCGTCTTTGAAAAAGTACAGTCCAATGATGACACCGGCCCATAATTCACACTAAACAGTGCATTTTTCGTGATGCATTGGCAGTTATTGCAATGCTTCTGACTGCTCTTCATCCATTATCCATTCAAGCAGAAATGAGCTTCGTCGTTGAACACAAGTGGATCTTCATACAACTTTACCAGCGTCCATTCACCAAAAGTTAGCCGTTGTGGTAGGTCGTTTGGCTTCAATTCTTGCACCAGCTGTATTTTACACCTTTAACTCATCCGCAAAATTTTCAACGTAGTGGAGTAACAGAGGCCCAATTTCTGCGAACGGCGCCGAATCTATAATTCACGGTCATCAACAACACTGGCGGATTCAGCTGCGATATTTTCTTCTGTCCGCACTCTACGTCTGCGTGTTGGTGGTTTAATGTCCAATAATGTAAATTTGATGCGAAATTTAGTCACCAGATTCCGAATAGACGCCTCAGAAGGTCACCCAAACTGAACATAAATTGGAAGAAGTGCATGGTCACTTTCTTAACCGAGCATGAATTTTGATAATAAAATTATAAGTCGATTCATGGTTAAATTATAGACCAAACTGAACATGTTTAACAGTAACATGCTACACGAAAACAGTTGAGCTGCCAAAAACAGTGTTGCCAAAGAGAAAGTTGCTAAAAAATCACCCTTTATTATGAAATTCTTTCCGATGATTTTATAAATATTTTTCGATACATTTAAGAAAGAATTCCTGTGTGTTTGGTTTAAAATGTAAAGCAATTTTAGGAAAATTTGCAAACTTTTGGTAATTTTGTATAAAAAATGGAATATTATAATATAAAAATTTGTTTGTCAAAAACACTTCATATTAACCGAGGGTTCATTAAGCAAGTTCGTATTAACATATCTTACATTGAAATTGTTACCAAACGCAAAGACCTTCATATTAGTTCCTAACCGAGACTTCAAATTAAAATTTTCTGGCGAGAATCACCATATGCATTGACATTTTTCGTGATTTTTTTTGTCTACTAATATTTAGCAAATTTTTTCGCTGATTTTAGCAGATTAATTTGTCACTTTCAATTAACTAAAATTTAGCTCAAGATTTAACCAATTTGTTTTGCTATTCTTATCTAACTAATATTTAGCAAAAAAAAAAACAGCAACGTAATTTTTAACTAATTTTTAGTAGTTTTAGCAAAAATATTTACTAGTTTTTTTATATCAGTGATATTAGTAGTACTATTTAAAGGTTTAAAAACTTTAATATTTCGATTTTTAAAAACGAGAAACCCGAATGGTTAATTACGAATTTCTTTCTTTTACTAAATGAAATATTATGTATACATAATAACACTATGCAACGAATTTTGGGCCTTCGAATCTTTTCCGAATGAGACCAACGGGAAATGAAAATAGACTATAAGTAGGCCAGTAGACCAAAAGTTAGCTTGTACTGTTAATTTATAGCCTTTTGCATTTGGGCAATTTTGAGGCATAATTTCGGGAGCAAATCAATTTATAAATTAAACTAATTGTTTTAATTAAATAATTTAGGCCTATAATATTCAAATTTATTAATTTTTATACTTTTTGTGGTTTTAACTTCACTTTTAGCTAGTTTTTTTGGTAAATTTTCTGAGAGTTTCACATATTTTGGTTCAATTTTCACAACACAATTCGCGTGTTTCGATTAATAAATTTTTGTTATTTTTTTAAAAAAATACAAGGAAACAAAAAACTTTGCAGAGAATTTTATGGAAAATAGCAAACTTTTTTAATTCAGATTAAAATTGTGCCTTCTATCGTGAGCAAGGTGGTGTAATTTTTTTTAAAAAATGTTTTAAGAAAAATACAATTGCAAATAAAAAAAAAAATGTGCGCAAAAGTACAACAAAACTCGGGCTCGATAAGCTGTAATTTTGCAAATATGCCATATCCAATTGAAATTGAGAGATTTCCGTAATAAATTGAGAAAAGAAAAATTGGTATTGAGATTTTCCATATGAAATAGAGAAAACATCAAATGAAATATTTTCATTTAAAATTGAGCAATTCACAAATGAAATTGAGTCTTAAAATTTGATATTGAGAGACTTTAAGTTTGATATTGAAATTGAAAAAATAACAACTGAGAAATTAACAATATTAAGATTTTTGATTTAAGATCGAGAAATGAACAAATGAAATTGAAATATTCCATATGAAATGAAGAAAATAACAAATAAAATTGAGATTGAGATTTTTGATTTAATATCGAGAAATGAACAAATGAAATTGAGATTTTCCATATGAACTTCATAAAAGACCAAATGATATCGAGATATTAAATTCGAAATTGAGAATAAACCAATTTTAATTAGAGTTTCTAATTTGAAATTGAGAAAAAAAAACAAATGAAATTAAGAAAAGTACAAATGGAATTGAGATTTTTTTTATTCGTATTTTAAAACGTTTTTTTATATATAGCGCGAGAACTACATAATTATACTAGCGATCAGGTAAAACTTATTTCTGGCAAAAACATGATAAATATTTTTCTTAATTCCCTACTTTTATATTTATAGGTCGAAGAACTTTGTTGGATAAACGCGTTTTTCTAATTTATTGCACGGGAAATGTAAAATTGTATTAAAGAATCAGTTAGAGCTCATTCTGGACAAAGCTGCAAATTATTTCAGCATATTCCATCAGAAACTTTTCCCAAAATTATTATTTCTCAATTACATTTCTTCTTTTCTCAAGTTTTTTTGTTTATTTCTCAATTTTATTTGTTTATTACTCAATTTCATTTGATTATTTCTCAATTTCAAATACAAAAACTCAATGTCATTTTCTCAATTTTAATTGGAAAATCTCAATTTCATTTCCTATTTTCTCAATTTCAAATAAAAATCTCAATATCAAATAAGAAAATTATTTTCTCAATTTGAGGGAAAAAATTTAAGATTTTGGTTTAAATCGTGAACACAAACGATCGCGATGCACCGCCTTCCAGTTGTAGTAGGATGTTAAAATATTGCCAATATATTATGATCGATACATTCCTTCATAATTTTAGGTACCTTAGTTTCCACGATTTACTTTGTGATTACCATACGATTTCGGGACACACTATTAGAGATATATGGAAGCATTTATGGAGATTTATGTTTCCATGTATAGGAACATACATGCATCTTTATGAGCATGTACAAACCATACACTGATTCTTTATGGATACTTATCAGAGAACGGTTTGAGTGCCTTATTTCATGCTTTTGAATGCAATCACAAAAAATGAGTACATTGTTGTCAACTCATATCATTTCAATAAAGCAACAATCGACAGAATTGAGAAAAGTGAGTGTAACGAAAACCATGCATTGCATTGCTTGTGGAATAAACAGCAACAGCATAAGCTGTTGTTGTTGAATAAAAACAATGCAAAAGCAATGAATGTATGAATGGACAACAAAAACGAATGGTCTTATTCTGTTCTCTGATACATATATGAACATTTTTAGAAGGGAAGGTAAATCCTACAACATAACTTTTGTCTAAACAATTTAAGTACATAGTCTTTTTTTAACATATTATTTTCACCCTAATGAAAAAATGCTCAGAAATAAGCCAACTACAAGAGGTTATACAAAATTAATAAGAACTAACTTCGCAGAACCCTTTAAGATATACTAATAGTCTATTTTCATTTTCCGTTGAACTCAATCGGAAAATTTTTTCTTGTTGCACTTAGACTTAGAATGCACTTAGACTTAGAATATAATTTAAAAAATTTAGCGTACAAATCGGAAACAAAAATTGGAAATAACTTAAAGAATAATATGTTTGGGAATGTTTTTTAAGCAAAGTTTGAATTAAAAAATATTTTAGCACTCTGTTATGTTTAAAATATAGTTAGTTATGTGACATGTTGAAATGAATATTTCGAAAAGTTTAGGAAAATGTCGATTTGATATAACAACAAACTACATGTAACATGTTGGGGTTAATCTAAGGGGGAATTTACAATTTGTTTTCAAATATTTAATACTAAGGTGATATAATGGGGTACAGATTTTAAACTATTATCAATTTATTATTCAGCGCCAATTTGTATTCGCAACAAACATTAAATTAAAACTAACAAACAGGAAACGAAAACACAATAAAATCAAAAATTTTGACAAACACTAGCTCCGTTCGACGTACGTTAACGCGGGTGCGCTATTTTACCATAAGCCGTTGCTGTTGTCAAATTTGTGTGTAAATTGTTGTTGTTTCAAGTAAATTGGGTTACCGCGGGAACCCGCAATAACGACGTCGAACAGACTTAATAATTTACTGCCAGTTTCAATAAAACGTATAGATAAGCGTAGAAAACTTAAATAAAAAGTTTTTGGAAACTGTGTATTTTTTATACAAAATTTTTATTAAATCATTCGATTTATAAAAACCAACAGTTAAACAATTTTTTTTTTATTTTTGTAAACTATACACAAAATGAAACAAACATAAAATAAAGTGAAAATAGATTTAATACTAAACCTTGTTGAGGAAAACTAAGTGCGCAATTTTTAATAAATATTTATGAGTTTTTCATTTTATTTAGCGAAGACCATATTAATGATGGGGAGCGTATGAAGTTTATTTGATTTTTATTTTTTTTTTTTTTTATCATTTCCAATTGTTTTTAATTCTTTTATAAAGGGAGTTGTAAAAAGCTTAAGCAGTTGATTTTTAAGTGATTTGTTTTTTTATCGTTTGAAATGATTTTTCACATAATTGATGTTTAAAAACTCATCATTTTACATTGTGATTAACAATTTTTTTTTTAAATTAATAATGTTTTTCTGATTTGAATATTAAGCTAGCAATCTACATAAAATTACCTAGAAATAAAATTTATAAAAAAAAAGAAAACAATTAATAAATAAAATTATAAAAACTAATAATTTTAGAACCAATTTTACAATTTTCTGTAAAAATTAAAAAAAAAACTGGTAATTTACCAAAGATTAAACCAATAATTAAATTTTTAACAAAAAATTTACCTCTACCCCCTTCAATTTTAACCAAACTTGGTATAAAAAGTAAGTGTTATATAAATATGTCATCGTACAAGTTTGGGGTTGTTGGCTCCAACGGTTGTAGAAATATCGCGTTTAAGCTACAATAGTCATTAACACCTCATTTTAAAGGTACTACTTACTATTTTACTCAAATAAACTAACTTGACGGTGGTAAAATGCATTTTTTTTTTTCAAAATCCGTGACACAAACGGCTGTATTAAAAAAAACTAATTTTCTTAAATTTTTTAAAAAAAATATATGTTAATTATAAATTATTCTTCGATACCGTCACCAAATCCCTATGTGGTGCTCGAGTTTCAATAAAAATATTTGTTCAGTCAAATAAAAGTTTAATTGATTTCGGTCCTATTAAAAAAATTTGTAGTATCAATTAAAATATTTTGTAACTACTCAGTCAGAAAGTGCCTGTAGTACAAAAAATATTTGTTCAGTCAAACAAAAGTTTAATTGATTTCCGTCCTATTAAAGAAATTGTAGTATCAATTAAAATATTTTTTAGCTACTCAGTCAGAAAGTGCCAGTAGTACAAAAAATCAAGCACTGGCTAACCGATTAAATGTAATTAAATTACTAGCTAAACACTTGTTTCAGACGCTTTATCAGCGTTTCCAAAAACCTATTTTCCGGTATTTGTTTTACACTAATTTCAGTGGTCACCAAAAAAAAAAAAAAAAAAACACTGGCAAAGAATTGGCTGAGACCACTATGCCAACGTTGGTAAAAAGTGTTTTTCCAGTGCTATCCAGTCAGAAACTACCAACGGTACAAAAGTCTGGCCACTGGTAGAGCATTTATTTTATAAAAGTTATGATGCTTTGTTTAAAAAAGTTTGTAGCCAGAAGGTTTCGAGTTCGATCCCTGTCCCAGGCATACATTTTTTTGTGATTTTTTATTCTTTTTCATATTTAATTTTTTTTTTTTATGTCTGTAAACGCCCTTTTAAGACTAACTTCTTTTGTTTTCCCAACGTTGGCAAGTTGTTTAAAGTAAATCTTATGACAGTCCTAGCATATATGTGCAATAGGCCGGGTCGATTTGTATGGAGGCAAAAAAATCGCTCAACGTTCAAGGAAAATCGTATTCTAGGGATCAAAATAAGAAACTTTGTCGAAGGAACCATACCTCTAAAACGAATTCTGATGTCCCGACTTTTGACCCGTAGGGTCAAATTTTGAAAAAGCCCACTTAGATATTTCAGAAAGTAGGAGGAATCTTTCCAAGATTATGGGAGATACTTCTTCTCCAGGAGACGCGCTAGCAGATTAATGCATAAATCATCATTCTAGGGGTTAAAATTTAAGTTGAAAGAGGGCCTTTTTAGCCGTGTTTCTTAAGCAAAATGTACAAATCTCGGGATAGAGATATTTCAGAAAGTAGGAGGAGTCTTTCCAAGATTAGGGTCTCTATTTCTTCTCCAGAAGAAATAGAGTATAAATATATTCGATTGGGTTGGATTCGATTGGGGCACTCTAAATGGGTCAAAGTGGGAGTTTTCAAAATTTCACCCTACGGGTCAAAAGTCGGGACATCAGAATTCGTTTTAGAGGTATGGTTCCTTCGGCAAAGTTTCTTATTTTGATCCCTAGAATACGATTTTTATTGAACGTTGAGCGATTTTTAAATCGACCCGCCCTAATGTGCAACCATCGGTTACAAAGGAGTTATCATTCCCCAGCAAAACCACACATTACCAAATCATGGGTAAAGTACTGTATCGCCATAGGGCTTCACGCATTACATTACACCTTACTTCACTGATGAATTTTACAGGCGATGAGCCTAAAAGTAACTGGTTACTTATATGGTTACATGGTGGGAAAAAGTATTGTGTCTATAAATAGATTTTTATAAAGGGTTCGAATACCGGCAGAACCAAAAAAATTATAAATTATAAATAAATTTATTTTGAAAAATCTATTTTAAGACCACCCATTTATGGTTTTACCAACTTTATGCCAAAGTTGGAAATTTTGAACAAAAAAATGCTAAAAAATAAGACATATTTTTCAAAATTTTTTAAAAAAATCGCAAAGTATGAAAAAAAAATCGCCATAATTAAAAAAAAAATATCTTAAAAATCGCTGAAGTTGAATAAAATTGCCAAAACTAAAAAAAAACCCAAAAATTTTGCAAAAATTGGAAAACTATTGTCAAAATTAAAAACATCGCCAAAACTAAAAAGTAACAAAGCTCATACTTGAAAAACACTTCCAAAATTTTAGAAAATCAACAAATTTGAAAAAGTTTAAGAACAATTGTCAAAATTAAAAAATCGCTACAAATTAAAAAAAAAACGCTCAAATTGGAAACAAATCGCCAAAATTTTAAAAAACAACAAAATTTAAAAAATGACTAAAATTGAAAAAATCACCTACATATATAAAATTTAACACGTCTACATCTCGAAAACATTTTTAATTTTTGGAATTTTTTTTTTAATTGTTGGTGATTTTTATATTGTATTGGTAATTTTTTTATTTCTTCGCAATTTTTTTTTTTTAATGTTGCCGAATTTTTTGTATATTAGCAAACTTTTTTAATTTAATCGATTTTTTTAAATTTTGGCTTTCTTTAAATTTTGTGATTGTTTTTTGATTTTTTTTTTTAATTTTACATCTTTTTTCTTTGCTTTGTTCTAAAAACTGGAAATGTTGTATGCACCAAATTCATTTCCAATTAAACATATACGCCCGTATTCATAAAAAAATCTTTATTCAAAATTCAAATACATTTTAGTTAAAACACATTTTAAGTCTTAAAACTGTATTTATAAACGAATATTAGCTTAAAATACCTGTTTTAAACCTTGTGTAAAAGTTAATTATTCGTTTATGAATACAGTTTTAAGACTTAAACTTTTCTTTTAACTCAAATGTATTTGAAATTATGTCTAATATTTTTATGAATACGGCGGATAATATAAAGGGTCCGCCAAATAACTTTTTTTTTTTGAACTCCTGAACCAATTGGACTTTGTATGGCGTCATACCAAGGTCTTTATGCAAAATTCGTCTCAATGATGTCTCCGAAATGTTCAATTGTTGAGAACGACGGTGAATTGATGTTGATGGCGCTTCACGCACACTTTCTGCCACAGCAGCAATATTCTCGGGTGTACGCACTATTTTTGGTTTTTTACGCTTTGGTTTATCGATGAGGATGCCAGTTTCTTTCACTTTTTTCACAAGATAACGAACATACGGACCATATTCGTTCAGCGGAAGGATAAAACTAATTATCTGTCAAATCAGACATGAGCTAAGTGTTACCATTCACGAAATAAGCACTAGTTGAAAAAAAAACGTTAGATGGCGGACCCTTTATATTATTAAACTTTTAATCGAAAGTGATTTTGAAATCAAACAAAAGTTTAATTGATATTTTTTGACAATAATTTTTTCTGTGTGCATGTTTCTGAGTTATATGCTTTTTAGTTAATTTTTTTCACAGGATACCGTAAGAGCTTCACATAAGGATTTGGACACGGCATAGGGAAGTAATTTATAATTAACATATATTTTTTTAAAAAATGTAAAAAAAAAAACAGTGTTTTCAAATACAGCTTTCTGAAGCACGCTTTTTTAAAACAGTGAATTTTGCAGTGGAGAAGTGAAATACATATTTGTGTGCACAATTTAAGTAGTTTTGGAATGGAGGTATCAATGACTATCGTAGCTTAAGCCGTTAAAAATATATGGGATATTATGTACTACTTTTTTAAAATGTTCGTATATTTTGCATATTTTGAAACGCGATATTTCAAGATCCGATGGGATTAGCTATCCTAAATTTGGAAGAGGTTATAGTTATATGATGTACATCTTCTAAACCAAGTTTGGTTGAAATCGGAAGGGTTGGATGAAATCGAGTGGTTGATTTTATATGTTATCAGTCCATTGTAAAATTATTTTTATGGTTTAATAATAATTTAATTATTTTTTTATTTAAATCAAGTTAAAACTTAAACAATAACTAAAGTATACAACAAAAATTTCATGACTAATTGAAAGGATTAATTTATATGACATGTTGTAAAATGTTTAAGTAATGAAAATGAGTTTGATGTGAATTGAATATTTATGTTGATTGTGTTCAAATAATTGTTGATTTTTTTTTTTTTTAAGTAGAATTTAACGAATGTTAAATTTACTTATTTGTACTCGTTTCTTTTATTTTTGTAATTATTTAATGTGTGTTTTAATTACAAACGTTACTTACTTGCAATAATTCCCACAATAACCAGACCAATAAGGCCCATAATAATCATCATCTGAAAATAAATTTTATTTATTGCTTTTATTATACATTTTCTAAAATTATTCAAGAAATACCTTTAAATTTTGCAACCAGAATTTTCGTTTCAATTTACCAGCCTGCTGTTCAAATTGTGAGGCACCCTGTTGCAAGGCATCTGCACGATCATCCAATTCGGAAAGTTTTTGATCTCTTTCAAGTACTTTCTCAACATTTGTTCGCATAATATCAACAACCTGAAATGATTTATTAAAAAAAAAAAAATAAATGTTAAAAAATTAAACATTGATTACAACAGTGCAACAGTCAAAAAAAAAACACGGACATGTCAGAACAGGTTCGATTCTACTACCAATGGTTTGCAAAACCCTATACTCAGTTTAGCGAGTTTGGTGACCAATTTTTTTTATGGGCCTCCTAAGATTCTGAAAATCAGTGGGCACCTCGAAAAAAAGTTATTTTTGTCCAACAGCTAATTCAGACTTGGTGTTAGCTACCGCTAAAATTTTAAAAAAATTCCAAAATTACAAAAATCACGTAAATTGTAAAAAATCGTCAAAATTTAAAAATTCATCAAAATTAAACAAATTTCTAAACATTTTTCAAAATAGCAAACAAAAACTGCAATACTAACAAAAGTTATGCGATATTTACCTCAAATTTAGTAGAATGCAAATAACAGCTTATTTTCCTAAAATCAACAGAAATTTTTTCTAAAAATTTTAGATTGCTGACTTTATTAGGGCAGACTTTTATTCGCATTAAAAAAAAACAAAAAAAAAACTTTAAAAATTTCACATTTTTTAATGAATTTTTTGTCTACTAATATTTACTAAATGTTTTTTGCGGATTTGAGCAGATTATTTTGTTACTTTCCATTAACTAAAATTTAGCTAAAATATAACTAAATATTTGTAAATTCAACAGATTTATTTTTGCTATTATTATACTACGAATATTTAGTAACAAAATCTGCTAATTATAGCAGTTTTTTCTGCAAGAGCATTTTTAATTAATTTTTAGTAGCTTTTTTGATATTTTTACATGTTTATTTCTATGAGTGTATAGAGTGTAGCATTTTTTATTTGCTTTTTGTTAAAAAAAACAATTTTCAATAAAGTTTACTTTATTTTAACATGCGGAAATGTCCATTTTTTAATATGTGGCGCATATTCTTACTTCAAATAAACATTTATAACAAATTAATGAATTGAAATAAGAAATACATGTTTTATTTAAAATATTTTGAAGGTCCCGACATTTTAGCACACGACCCCTTTTCTAAGATGAGTTATTTTTGGCAGTTCCACAAACAAAATTTCATATAATTTTCCATTTTTAATACGAACTTTCTATAATTTTGCAATTTCTACCATCATTTTTTTTTTTTTTTGAACTTTGAACAATATATAAATTTGCTATTTAATGTGTCACCAACATATAAATTTATTATTAAATGTATCGCCCATACATGAGACTAATTAATTAATGATTTCATTACAATTTCATTGATATCAAATGTAATGAAATTATTTTCATTGATTAAAGGTAATGATTTTAAAATTATTATATAAATTAATTATTTGTTTAACCAAAAACGTACATGAAAATAAAAACTTAATCACTCCGATAATAGAATGGAACATTGGTCAAAAATTTAACAATATGGAATGAAACGGGGAACGATTGGAATCGGAACACTGTACACATTTGTGTTGTCGGAAGCGGTGTTGTTTATAAAGGTTTCCAAACATTTTGTCCGTTTTGCGATATCTTGCTTAGTTCTCGAGATACAAGTCATTTTTTAAAATGGCGATATTTTACCCAATTTCTTCAACGTGTGAGTTAAATAGATGATATTTACGATTAACACTAAATGGCACGAAGAATGTTGATGAAGACCGTAGTGGGTCAGAAAATTCATTCCATTCATACTAGTGTCTAATAACTTTTTCTGTGTTTTTTTCTAATAGTCAAAGTAAATTATCATAATAAAATTATAATTTTTCTGTTAATTTAGAGAAAAATTTGTCATGATCTAAAACCGAACAAATAAAATCTCACACATAAATTTATAGATCAACGATAAAATCACTATTAATTATT
This sequence comes from Delia radicum, assembly GCA_021234595.1. Lineage (NCBI taxonomy): Eukaryota > Metazoa > Arthropoda > Insecta > Diptera > Anthomyiidae > Delia > Delia radicum. Next base: position 84,811,905 of record CM037853.1, read on the forward strand.
ATTTTCTTCACAAATGAATTAATTTCAACAAATGTAAATTTTAAGTATTATTAATTCTTGCCAACTCGCCTCAATAATGCCTATAAGGCGCTAAGGCAAAATAATTGTAATGAATTAAATTGTAAATAAAATTTATTTAAAAAACTAAAAAAAAAAAACAAAAAAAAAAACGGACAAAATTTTTGTTCCAAAGGAGTGTTAATAAATTCGTATAATCACCCCTATCATGAATATTTTTTCCCTCGAATTGTTTTCCCTTTTCACTCAATTCCAATAGTGAATAAAAGTTGCCTCGAAATTTGTTCCCTTTGTCTAATAATTTACTCGTGAATAGCATAATGCAATTTCAGGGGAAATTAACGATACCAATTTTCACTTGATGGGGAATGAAAATTACATGGGAACAAACATTTTCCTTTTTATTCGCGATAGGGGTGAATATAAATAGGCTAGGTCCGAGAGAGATCCGTTTAAAAAAACCGCCACTGGGTGATTTCATTATTTTACTTATTTACGTGATAATAAAAACATAAACATATGTTATCGGATAACAGAAAGTTAGTTCCTCGTTCCATTTCGTTTCCCGTATTCAGTATTACAATTTATACTCCATTTTTTTTTTGTAAACTAATGCTATTTTTGCTCAATTGTAATTAGTTTTTCAGGCATTAGTGTGATTTCATTAGCATTAGCAGGACAAATGCTAATGGCAAAAAATTTCATTACAATTAAATGGTAAATAATTTTTTTTGTCATTAACATTATTTAACTAATGCTAATGAAATTCCAATGCTAATGAAAAAATCCCAGGTATGTGTATAGCAAACAAATTTTTGAAGAGATCAAATGAAAGAATTTTAAAATTTTTCAAATGGTTTTAAATTTTAAAAACTTTGTGGGAAACTTTAAAAGATGATAAAGATATTTTATCTCGGTTAATATGTCATAGTGTCAATTAATTTCAACTGAGTCAGTTAATTTCAAATAAAATGTGTTATCTTAATTTTATTTAAAATTAAATAGTTTAAAAATTACAATTTTATTTGAACTTTTCTTACTTTTAAAATGCTGTTTTATGCAAATGTTTTATGCAAAATTATTTAATATTATAATTCATTCATAGTATTTTAAATTTACACATTATATTTAATAAATATTCAAACCCGTGAAAAAACAATCTTATTTAAATTTATTCAATTTTATTAAGAACAGATTTAATAAAATAAGAGGTTAATCGGTTCTATATATTATATATATCTTATAAGTTCTATAAATCTTATAAGATATTGCTTATAAGGTGAAGCATATCAATAAATATAATCATATCTGAATATATTTCCTAATATTCAAATGCTTAAAAAAGTTCAATCAGATAAGATCAACATCCCGATTAAATTGTATAAAATAAATAAAAACTGATACAATTGGACTTTGCTTGCATAAATTTTATTAATCCATTTTCGGAAATAAATTGAATAAACTTTTTTTCGTTGAAGTTGAACCATTCATACGAAATTGGACCTAATTGTATTCAATTTTATGTATTACGATATTATTTAGTACAATAATAAGAGTATCTGGTCAAATTTCGGATTCAATTGTATATAATTTGAAGAAATTTAATCCAATTGTGGGCGTTGTGGTGTAATGGTTAGCGCGTTGGACTGTTACACAGATGGTCCCGGGTTCGATTCCCGGTGACGACAACATCAATTTAGAAAAATAATATAAGTATATGAGTTTTTTATCCCTCATATGTATCGCAGCATCCGCCTTCGGTGTTCCCATAGCACTTAACCCCACCGAAGTAAAATAATGAATCAGGGCTATGACACAAAAAAGCTTCAATAAATTCGACAACTCTACATCAGGTGGCGAGCAACAAATGTTCTAAGACTTATCTCGCGCAATTACAGTGTTGCCATGTTTGAAGCCCTTCATCCTTCACCATCTTTCATATTTCCACTATCCCCTTTCGAAAGAAAGCAACACATTAATAAATATTAAGAATTTCCTGAGTGTTGCTTCTTGAAAAAAAAAAAAAAAATATGATCCATGTAGATACAATTGTATTCACCATTTTTCGGATTAAATTGTATCTGATTAGTCATTGGAGCCAATCTAATTAGATATGCTACCATATTATTTATATTGGCTAGGAATGAAAAAGTGTATGCGGCGGTTGATATTCGGCTCAAGGTTAAATTTCATAAGAATTTTGTATGTTACAGCTGGTAACAGAACAAAATTTTTTCAAAAAGGCAAAGCACATGCAAAGAAATAAGCAAGCTAAATTAATTTGTTGGTTGCAGACACTATTGCCAACTTTTGTTCAAGAAAAGTAGCTAAATCTGACCCAAAAAATTGCTAGAAATACCAAAAAAAAATTTTAGCTAGAAAAGTGAAAAAAACTAGCTAAATTTTAGAAAAAACGCTAAAACTTCAAAAATATAGGAATTATTGGTCTATCGGACAAAAAAAAAATTAGTTAGTATTACTAAATAAAACTAAGTAATACAAAATATTATAGATAATTAGTCGCAAAATGGAAAAAGACCAATTTAAAATCCATTTCTAGTTAACTTGTAACATACTTGGGATTTTTTCATTAGCATTGAAATTTAGAAATTAGTTCACTAATGCTAATGCCAAACAAATTTCATTACCTTATAATTGTAATGAAATTTTTTTGCATTAGCATTTTCCCTACTAACACTAGTGAGATCACACTAATGCCTAAAAAACTAATTACAATTGAGCAAAAAAAGCATTTGTTTAAAAAAAAAAAAAGTGGAGTATAAATTGCTTTACATAGGAATGGGTCGAAGATCGATAGGAATTGTAACACTGAATACGGGAAACGAAATGGGACGAGGAACTGACTTTCTATTATCCGAGTATGTTTATTTGTATTAGTTATCACGTAAACAAGTAAAAAAAAATAAATCACCCTGTTGCTGTTTTATAAAAATTAATCCCTCGGGATCTCTCCCGGATCTAGCCCTCTCTTTTGCTCTTTCTCGCTTAGTTTCGGAGATACTGGCCATTTAAAAAAATTGCCATTTTATAAAATGACTAGTATTTCGACAACTAAGCAAGATATCGCAAAACGGACCTAATTTTTGCAAAACTTAACTCACATAACACGTTCCGATAATACAAACGTATTAAGTGTTCCGATTCCAAGCGTTCCTCGTTTCATTCCATATCGTTCCATTTTGGACCAATGTTTCATTCTATTATTGGACACTCTGTGGCAAAATAGTAATCTCACGGGATTTTTTCCGGACATAGCCTCTTAGTATTTTGAGGATTACTTAATGCTTCTATGAAGCTCTGATTTCATCGATATTCACCATTAGTTTTTCGAAAATCTTATCTGTCAATTGTAATTTGTTTCCTAATGGTAATGAAATTTAAAATTATTGCGTTTAATCAATACAATCTGATTTGAAATTAATTATCATTAATTAAAAAAATGATAATGGAAATAATTTCATTACAATTGATATCAATGATATTGTAATGAAATCATCAATTAATTAGTCCATTCAATTAACTAGTTTCATGTATGACTTGTAGAAATATGAATTTTAAAGAAAAATTTTATATTTTTTTATATGAGCATCTATGGGCAAATGCAATACAAGAATTTTTGTTTTGGATAAACTTATACAATTAATATTTTTTTCAATCATATGGTCGCTGAACTCGAAGCTTTGACTAAAAAGCGGAGATAGATAGTTTAGCTATTTAGGGCATTTTTTCAAAATTTGCCTTCTACCTTTTTGTCCTTGATCAAAGGTTTGCTAGAAAAATCTTTATTATTTTGTTTTAAAAAACTTGTAGTATCACCCTGCCTCTTCACATGCAATAAAATTATAGCAAGCCAGTGTCAAAATTATTTCAGCTCAATAAATTTCACGTGAAGACGCTTAACGTTAATGTTATTGCAATATCGTTGACATGCAATGATGTCTGACATAAAATGTCACATTTAGTTTTAATTTGAATTTAGCAATCAAAAACTACATAGATTTTAGTAAAAGATCGGGGAAAATATATTATTTATAGACAAAAATAAATTATGTGTTAAATTTTGCTTGTGAAATAATTATGACATTTCTTAGCATTAAAATGGGTAATTGACATAATTCTGCAATCGGTTTGCTTTTGAAGACACCAGGTAAACACGCGAAACACCAACAAATTGTACTTGTTTTATTGCTTTAAATGTATTTCATTTAATTTATTTAAATTATTTGTTAATTTTAGAAACACTCTCCAAAATATTTTCATTTCTGTTTTTTATTGTCCAAACGTCTTTACATCAAACAATATTCAAAAATTAGAAATGAAATGTATGGTGAAAGTAAGAATTCGAATAAGTTCTAATGCTATTTACTAGCATTTTTAAATACCAGCTAATACAGATTTTGCATGTGGCATTAGAAATCAGTTTATCTATACCACGGTCAGTGATTGCACAGAAAATTTCATATAGACGCAATCGAACAAATAAAAACAAAAATATTACATTATACAACAAATATTACATTATACAACAAATATTACATTATACAAAAAAAAAAAAAAAAAATAAAAAAAACAGGGTCACTGACGAAGGTTCAATACCAAACTGCGCAGTCTGATTCAGAAAATTAAAAATTTTTGTAATTATGGTCGGCTTAGCCGACAGCCGATACGCGGTGGGTGTAAAGTTGTCTAGCTTGCTAGCAACAAGTGCCTAAGATCACCTCCGCGTGGTTTCACCTGGGCAACGACAAGTTCGACGTCTCTATTGTTACCGATAGAGATACGTTCTTGGCGGCTGACGATCATGGCTAAGATTGACGAGGTTCTACTGTCTTATCTGTGTGTGCAGATTTGTACTTGTGGTCCTCGTTGATCAAAGGTAGACCACTGCTGAGTTGTTTGGGACTCAAGTGGAAGTAGCTTCGGCAACAAGGTCTTACCAAAGACTAAAAAATCGTACCACGGGAGCCATTGGCCCGCCGTAAAGGTATCTCTAGGGGAATCCTCTGCTTATATTCAACTCGGATTGGCAAGAAGTCTCGGTATACTTGTGATACTAGTTAATTATCCAGATTTCACCCGGTGTTAAGAGCACCGTGGGGTTAGGCCATCACGGCGGGTACCCACGTTAAACAATGACTCATCTGACGACCCGCTACTTGCATCATTGCTAGGCAGTGCTTTATTTTTTTAAAATATAGAATTTTATTAATTTTGGACTTCTACACTCAGGGAACTTCTGCTTTTAAAATATGTAGTTGTTTGGATTGTAATACAGTTTCTTTATTTTTAATGTAAATGTCAGTCTTTGTAGAGCAAATTTAATTTTTTACTAACCTTGTAGTTCATTTCAAAAAACAAACCACATCAAATGACTGTTTTATGATTTTACATTAATTTTTTTCATGTTTTACTAACTTATCGCTCATTTGCTGCAATAAAGTCATAACTCAAAAATTTTGATTTTGTAGAAAACGAGTTTAAAGTTTTCAATTTATTCACACCTTGAAGAAAAAATAACGACAGCATCTTTTCTCAAGAGGTGAGTATTCAAGATATTAATACGATTTTTTTTTACACAATATAAAGCATGGTATATCTAATGATTCTGCATCATTTTCTCAAAAATCATGTTTTTTGAGTTATGACGTTCTTGCAGCAAATGAGCGATATGTGGTTTATTTTTTCTACAATTGTTAGTATTTTTTTGAACATTAAAAACAAATGACAAATGTTAGTTGAATTTAATGAAATGTTAGTCGTCTTTACCTATACTGAGGAGCATAAGTGTATCACAAACCAACAACTATCACTTTAACAACCCATAATTTCTATAAATTTTACTCAAGTGCAATACAATTTTTCATATTATGTTTGTACAAGTGTCTTCTCGGTTTAAAAATAAATAGTGAGTGCAAAACTGTATCATTTTAATTTATTTACATTATGCCTTCGTGTATTTGTTGTTGTGATCAGATCTTAGTGAAACCTTTTTGAAACCGAGAAGACCCTTGTACAAACATAATATGAAAAATTTTATTGCATTTTTATATATTTGGAAGATGAAAAAGCCAATTGTGACAATATTTTGTTGTTGTTTTTGTTTTTTCTTTGATATTTTAAATTTTGAATCTCGCTCTTAGACGAGGACAAGAAATTCTCATTGAGTTTGTGATTTAACATAACAAATATCTCTAGAAATTCTAATAACAAAGTCCCCTGAAGATTTCCTTGGGCAGGAATGAAATCCGGATAGGGACACGGCTACATCAGATTGTTTTTCACAATTTGTTAAATAAGTTTTGGGACTTTAGCACATTTAATTACTATAAATGCAATTAATATTTATCCCGATGAAAATAAATTTAGATAAAAGAAGTTGTTCTAGAAAAGGTTCAAAGGTAGCCTGTTCTAAAACAATTTGCTGGGTAGTTTCAAGACATTCATGAAAAGTATTATTAATTCAAGGAAACTTCTTAATATTAAACCATTTTATGAAACTGTTTCAGAATTTCTATAAACACTTCATTGTCGGACTGCTTCATTAGTTTATATGAAGATTTTCTACAAACATTTCATAAACATTGACTTTAATGAAACCTGTTTCATAGATTCTATGAAAAGTTTCAATGGACGAGTTACAGTGACAATTTTCATTAAAGCTATGAAGAAATTCATTACTGAAGTGAAGATAATTCTCTCAGTGTAACAGCTTACATTTTTTTAAAAGTTAATATTTTCTTCACTCACCTCATCCACTTGTGCCTGGGTTTGTTGTAAACGCTTTTGTGCCGCAATTTGTTGAGGATTTCGTGGTCCTCCAACAATCTCTCCCTCACCACCCTCGCCGGCGGCGCCCTCACCTGCTGGAGGAGCATCGGCTGCTGGAGCTGGATCCGCCCTAAATAAATAAACATTTTAATGTTAAAATCAAATTCGATACTTATTGATTTTTACCATCAAAACTACATTAAGTGCAAGAAACAAAATTAAGTTAATAATAAAAAAAAAATATATATATATAAAAAAAAATTATGAAAATCGTATGTACGTGTGTATAGTTTTTATGTAAAGTATTATTTATATAATTAATATATTGTAATTTTGTAATTTTTACTCTTAACGATTTTGTTTAGCCATTCTACAAATGTGGTAATATACGAAAAGCTTGTATCGAAATTTTTAGTTGGCGCAAAACTTACTCCTCTTTCTTTTTATCTTTCTTGCCCATTATATGTTTTAGTAATTATTATAAATAAAAATAATTTATTTAATGTATTCAACTGTTTAAAAGAAATAAATTAAAATTAATATCAGTTTTAAATTTTAAATAATAAATTAGGAGTTCTTATTTTTTTTTATAAATTTTTAATTACACTTTAGAAGGGTGTCCCTCAAAAAAAATATATTTGTCAATACTTAACCCAGTTTTATTGCAAATAATTCCAAATGGAAAAAATCTAATTTATTTCTGTGAAACTTTAATCCGTGCCGAATTTCGGCGCAAAATGACCCATTTGTGTAAAAACTGTATTTTTATTAAAAAATATTACAATTCGAAATTATGAACAATTTTATTTTTTATCTAATTTATTTATTTAGTTAATATACTCTAAATTATTCAGATATGGAATTGTGACTTCATCATTAACACACTTTAGCCAGGAATCAAAAATGACCCACGAATTTTGCAAAAGCATGTTTTTTTCAAATTAGTTCTAAAGATTTTTGAAAATGCCTAATTTGGAGATAACATAAATAACGCTTACGAAAAAATTTTTACATTTTGTTTTCATTATAACTTACTTGTAATGAAAAGCTATAAACAACATTTTTATGTCAAAAATCTGCACAAAAATCACCAAAAAATAAGTGACGAAAAAAATTTGCAATTCTAAACGAGATGAAGCAAATTTTAGCTTTTTAGTATAAAGGGCCGTTTTAGTTTTGAACACATTTTTACCAAAAATCAGTTGTAGGTATTAACTGTATGAAAATAAAACAGTAAAACCCAAACACCTAAATGTTGTGTTATACGAGGACGGTCCCAAAATTAGCCAACATGACGTATAGATGGCGGTAGTAGTTTGAAAAAATTACTTTAGTGAAAAGTGGCAACCTTATAAAACATATGTTTTAAGTTACAAGGCGCCACTTTGTTTAGTATTTTTTTTTTTTTGGAGCCATCAAAAATAAACGATCTCAGTGAATTTGTAAACATGGAAATTTGTTCACTGTTATGTAATTCAATACTTTCATTTGAAAGGGCTCAGCCCAACTAATATTAAAGCCGAGCTAGATTTCACTCTGAGGGAGTGTGCTCCTTCGTTTGCGTCTGTAAAATATTGGGTGGCAAAATTTATTGGGTGGCAAAATTTATACGGGCCCGTACAACCTGCCAAGACGAACACCGTAGTGGTAGACCAATTTAGGTGTCCACACCAGAAACGGTTAAGAAAACCGACAAATTGATATTGGATGATAGTCGGATGTAGGTGCGTGAGCTTACCGAAATGATAGGCATTTCAAAAAGTGCTATACATCGCATATTGACTGAAAATTTGGAGATGAGAAAGCTGTGCGCAAGATGGGTGCCGCATTTACACACAATAGAAGACAATGCACCAGTTCACACATCCACTATTGCGATGACCAAAATCAATGAATTAAAGTTCGAATTGCTTCATCACGCACCTTATTCGCCTGATTTAGTTCTCGCGGATAATTTTCTATTTCCAAACTTGAAAATTTGGACTCTGCGGTTGATGGCTATCATAAGGAGCTAGACAGTTTTTAATGTAAATAGGGTATCGAATCTATTTAATATCGCTAGGAAAAGTATATCGAGATAAAAGGAGATTGTGTTGAGAAATAAAGAAAATTCTTCACAAATTTGTTGTGTTTTCTTTTAAGGTCGGCTAATTTTGGGACCGCTCTCGTAAATCTGTTAGAGTGATTTATTTAAATCTCAAAATCTGAAATAAGTCATTCTGGAAATTTCCTAGTGGGTCTTTTTTGGTAAAAAAATTTAAACATTAACCCTATATGGAACAAATTGCTTAAAATAATTATTTGAATCAAATTATTTTAAACATTTGGATTTTTATCAATATTCATTTTCTATCAAAAAAACCCACTAGAAAATTTACAGAATGACTTCTTTCAGATTTTGATTAAATATGCATATGTGATAATGGGTACTAAAATAACAGCAATTCTCTATAGCACCAATCATACATTTAAGGGTTTAAAAGGCGGTGTCAAGAATGGCACCAGTTTCCTCTTTACAAAGAAACTACACAAAGATGGGTATCAAATGCTTAAATGCTTTTTAAAGGGTTATATGTTTATTTGTTTTTAATGGGGTATTTTTAGACCTCACCTTTTTAACTCTTTAACGTAAGATTGGAACGATAAACTAGTTGAGAAATGAATTGTGCATTGGTATTAGTTAATTCTGTCTCTTCTGATCGAAACAATACTTGTTTGTACGTAGTGTGACCAAACTCTATTTTAGCTACAGTCATCGCTGTGTCGACCGTGGCTCAACTGGTTAAGAGGTGAGATTACGATGCATAGCTTGATGCTAAGGCAGTGAGTTCAAATCACAGTACGACACCAAAAAATAAAAAAAAGTTTTTCATATAGAGCAAATTAACAATATAAAATACTTTGTTCAATTGACACATAAATTAACCACTGACGAGTCCCAGGAGGGGGACGAAACTGCGGCAGTCTGGTGTATCCCTTGTGTCCGTAAAATTTTTCAATAAAAATGTTTTCTTCTTCTTCTTCCTGTAAAGAGACTAACTAAAGTAATATATTTTTTTTTTTTTTTTAAAAGAGAGGCAACACTCAGGAAATACTTCCTATATTTAGTGTGTTGCTTTCTTTGGAAAGGGATAGTATAGAGATGAAAGGTGGGGAAAGATGAAGGGCTTCAGACATGGCAACACTGTAATTGCGCGAGATGATAAGTCTTAGAACAGGTGTTGCTCGCCACCTGATGGAGAGTTGGCGAACTTATTGAAGCTTTTTGGTTCATAGCCCTGATTCATTATTTTACTTCGGTGGGGTTAATTGCTATGGGAACACCGAAGGTGGAAATTGCGATACGTATGAGGGATAGAAAAAACTCATACATATTAATTTGATGTTGCCGGCTAACCATTACACCACAACGCCCACAAGTAGTCTTGTAGTCATACACTCACAAGAACTTTTCCATAAAAAATCAACAGTTATTTAAAAGTTTAATCGGTAAAGTTATTTCAATGGAATATACAGTTAAATTACCAAAGAAATATATTTTTTAACGTTCTGTCTGTTATTCAACAAAAAAAAAATAAACAAAAAACGGACTTTCCGTAATAGTTAAAATATTCAGTTAAAATTTTCTATTCAAAACAAAAAGTTGTTATATTATATTGAGTATTGAAATAAACGAAAACAATATATTGTTTTTATGGATTTTGTCAATTAATATTCAACAGTGGAAAATAAACTACAAAATACAATTGTTTTAAACGAAAAGTAAGTAGTCCTGTTTTTAACTGATTTTCAGTTAATTCCATGTGTATATTCAGTAGTCTTTACGGAAAAAATATTGTGAGTGTAGTTAAAATTACGTTGCATTTGTCTTTTTTGTCCCCAGGCCACTAAGTTTTAGAGATTTTTGAAGTAAAAGTAAAGATAGTTATAGTCTAATCAAATTTAGGTGATATTTTTCCGAAAATTGTGCAAACTTTGATGAAAACTTTCAAATTTTGAACAACTTTTGACAAAATGATCAATTTTCATAAAATGTCCTGGAAAAAAGGAGTCGCTCCACACACAAACACTAGTTATAATTTGTTCAATATATTTTACTTAATATTTTTAATTACAACTAATATATTATTTTATAGCAATCGACATTTCCAAATTAGAAATTTAAATAAAAAAAAACACATTTTTGCATTTTACTTAAATTCGTGGGCCATTTTTGATTCCAGGCAAAAGTGGGCTAATGATATCCGATGATATCAGAATTCGATATCTGAATATTTTTGAAAATATTAAATAAATGCATGAAATAAAAAATTAAATTTTTCAAAATTTCGAATTTTAGGAATTTTTAATAATAATACACTTTTTTCAAGAATGGGCCATTTTCGGAAGAAATTCGGAACGGGTTAATGTTATTTCAAAAAAATTGATTTCTTTCATGTGAAACCATTTGCTTTAAAATTAGGGCGGTGTAATAAACGAAAATCAACTTATCGCTTTTTAAGGGACATCGTAGTGTATAGTACTATTTTTTTTACAAATTTTTCCTCAAGAAATAGACCATAATCTAATATTTGTTTCAAAATTTTAACATTATGGTTACTTTTATGTGAAAAAGTTTTTACAATCAAAGGAAATAATTTTAAAATAAGTAATTTTATATAAAATAGTTGATAAAATCAAAAATTTAATTTAAAATTTGGAATCCTTTCCTTTCCTCATTATAGCTGATTAATCGGCATGGCCGACAAAATATATTTAAATATGTGTACATCACTTTTACGTTTTCAGTATTTTTTACTTTTTATTGATAATTAGTAAAAAAATCTACTCAAATAATTATATTTTTCCTAGTCAGCAAAGTTTTTTTTTCGGAAAATTTTGTTTTTAAAAAACTTTAAATTAATTCAAAATAAAAGGCTTCGAAAAGTGATCATATTTCGCAAAGCATACAAAATTTTGCTGACTGGATAGTTTGAAAACTTATAAAAATAATTCAGCCTTACCAAAATATAATTCTAATTTGTAGAAATTGTGTTGCACACAAAAAAAATATATTTAATAATTGGAATGTAGACTTAACCAAAATATTGTTAGCATGAGTTATGTATAAACTTGAGAAAATTTACCAAGTTTTAACTTATTTTATGCTTAAAACTTGGTAAGTATTGGGTGTATACATTTGTAAATTTTTTTGAAGACTTTAAAATTTAAAATAGAACTTTTATTTAAATTCAAATTTCTGCTTTATTTCTTGGTAAGGCGGTTTTTTTTTAGAGAAACATGCATTTTATTATATAAAAAAATATCTAATAAATATATTTATGTAGTATAGTAATGTAAGTAAGTATTAAAATATATAAATTGTTATGTATGTATGTATTTATTAGAGTTCATCACGAAAATTTTATTTGGGTTATCATCACTTTTTACGGATTTTGCAGCAATAAAAAGAAGGGCGTAATTATCTTTTACTACAGAGCAAAAAGGGATGTATTTATATGAAATTTAAACTCTACATTCGATTCTACGTCACAATTATTTTATAAATCATTGTTTCCTAGTTTCTAAAGTCCAACGTTTAGCAATAGAGTGGACGGAAAATTCTCTACAAATATTTTTAATATATCGCGGCCCGTTAAAAAGTTATTAATCAATAAAATATTGCATTTTAGTAAAGACATCATTTTTGAAGCTTAATAACTTTTTAATGGGTTACCAAAAAGTGAAAATGTTGGCGCTATTTTTCTTAGCTAGAAATACTTTTGAATTGTTTGTCATAAAAAAATCCTATAGAAGTTTTTTTTTGAAAAAATTTGATTTTTTCTGACCACTCTATTTCTTGAATGGTGCACTTTTACAACGGGAAAAACAGTTTTTTTAAAATAATTTTTGGTGTAGAATCGAAAGGTGTATTCAAATTTCATACAAATACAGCTCCTTTTGCTCTATAGGAAATTAGACACTAAATCAGCGTTGTTGGCCGCCGCGAGCATGTGTAAAGAGTTAGAATATACAGTGGGAAGCAAAACTGTCCGGATGTTTTGCATTAAGGAAGTAACGTAATGAAAATAATACAAATATAGGTATATTATCAAATATATGTATTTTTTTTATTTAATTAAACATTATTCTAAATTATAAAGCAAAAAACTCATATAAATTGCTTAAAAAAAATAAAAAATTAAAAAAAAAAACGAAAAAATCACTATTCGGACACTTTTGCACTGTTTGCACTTTTGTATGCGGGGTTTGTTGAAACCAATTAACGTTGCCAATTTAATATTTCGTCCTAAGGCCTTTATTTTTAATTACGCTTTCAATACGTTTTGGCATACTCTCCACAAACTTTTGGATGATATCACGGTCACGAGCTCGTCATTCATGTTGTATTCTCTCCCAAAGCTCGTCAACATTTTTTGGTGGGTTTTCATATGCTCCCAGCCTTCTTTTCACAATAGCCCATAAATTTTCTATAGGATTCAGGTCTGGGCTTTGTGCAGGCCATTCGATTGTCCCAAAAGTTTGGTTTTGTAGCCAGCTTTTAAATATTTTGGCCGTGTGCTTCGGATCCCCGTCTTGCTGAAAAACAACTTGTTCGGTTGGATAAGCACTCTCGTCAACAAATTCTGGTAAATTTGTGTGTAGAATATTCAGGTAATCCTCCTTCTTCATTATATATTGGTTTCTCACCAAATTTCCAATGTTCCACCAAGTAAAACATCCCCACACCATTATTCTGCCGCCACCATGTTTCATCGTTTCCTTCACATGATCCGCTCATGCGGCCTATGCCAATAGTATTCTTTTCCATCAGACTGGTATCGGATGACTTTCGTTTCGTCGCTCCAAATAACCCGTTTCCAGTCATCCACTGTCCAATTTTTGTGGGTTTTACAGAAATGAAGGCGTCTTTTCATATTTCTATCGGAAAGTGCTGGCTTTTTCTTTTTCACACTGGCTACTAAACTAATTCTATTTAATGCGCGTCAAACCGTCCAGGAACTGACATCCTTACCAATACTTTTTGCAGCATTTTTTGGGGTTTTGCTGTCCTTATTATGTAGCAAACGTTCAATCTGCCGGGCATGACCATCAGAAAGCAGGCTTGGTCGACCCCCTTGGTTATTATTGCAAGCTACATTACGTCGTTTTTTTATATCATTTACCGCTTATTTACTTAAATTTAATTTTTCAGCAATTTTACTGCATGAATAATTATATTGATAATGTTTGATAATGTGATAATGTTTATTTCGTGTACTGTGCAAGAGTGTCCGAATAGTGAAGTTTCTGTTTTTTTTAAATTTTTTATTTTTTTTAAGCAATTTATATGAGTTTTTGTGCTTTATAATTTAGAATAATGTTCAATTAAATAAAAAAACAAATACATATATTTGATAATATACCAATATTTGTATTACATTTTCATTACCTTACTTCCTTAATGCAAAACATCCGGACAGTTTTGCTTCCCACTGTATAATTAGTTAGAATATATAATGAAAAATAATTACGATAATTAGTTAGAATATATAATGAAAAATAATGACGCCATTTTTTTTTATCGATGCTAAAACATTTTAAAAAGTGATGATATCCCAAATACAAAGACATTTTATACTTTTCTGACGAACTCTAGTATGTATGTTTAATGTAAATAGAGTTTTGTTTAAAACCAATTTCTAAAAACGTAATTTCGTTGGCAAATTTTTGAATTCATAAAATTTTAGGATGGTTGGCTAATTTTATTGTCATTTTTTTTTTCTTTGCTACGATGTTTAGGCACGAATTGGAATACAGCTGATGTTAAATGAAAAAAGCAATTTTTTTTTTTTTTTTGAAAAGAAGATTTCCGAGTGATTTCCGCAATTATGAAATTTATTAAGAGAACGTTATTTTTAGTTCCATAATGACGTTGTGTGAAACTCACCCAGGTTCACCAGCATCTTTCACTTCTTCTTTCTTTTCTTCTTTTACTTCATTTTCCATTTTTTAAGACAGGTTTCCAAGCACCGTATAGATTCTTTCGATCGGAAAACGTTTATTATTGATATTGTATAATATTTTTAATATTTTATTGTTTAAATAATAAATATGTATGACTAAACAATTTTAATTTTATTTCACTTGATAAATTAGTATTGGTTTTATTTCTACGGATTGCATAAATATGGAACGAATTAAAATTCTAATAAATAATTCCGGCATGAATTTATGTTGAAGAAAATTGAATCATTTCTGAATTAAATACATTTTTCAAATCTTTTATTACACTAATCAGAGTGTTCACTGGAAGAAAAGTTTTTTTTTATTTCACTGATATCTCATTTTAAAGAAACTTTTGTCGTGCTTTAAATAAAAAAAATAGCAAAAAATATTTCTGACTTTACTGACATTTTTTTGAGTGTACATATAACGGTAAACAAAGAAGAATACCAAATAAAGAAAAATTAAAGAATTATTTTTGTTTTTTATGGATTTGCAATAAAATGTCGCGTGGTTCATATCTAAGTGATATTGAAAAAGGACAAATTTCCGCCTATTTAAAAAGTGGCTTAAGTGTTCAGGAAATTCCTAGACAATTAAAACGTTCACACGTGGTTGTCACAAATTTTACAAATAATCCGAGTGCTTATGGTAAACATAAAAATGGCGTCCCAAAAAAAAACTTTCTGATCGGGACTGGCGTAGAATAATCAATTGCGCCAGCAACACAATGAAGTGTTTAAATCAGATAACCGATTAATATAAGATAAATGAGTCCAAATCAACCATAAGTACCCAGGTAGAAAAATACAATCTTTAAAACGTTTTAAAAGCATTTTTCATGATGGTACAAACGTTTTCAGAACATACCAAATTACAAATTTAAAGCGTTTTGAGAATGTGCAAAATGATAACCCAAATTTACGGTCTGAGGTGGTATTTTATAACGTTCTCAAAACATTGCAAAACAAAATTTTTGAAATGCTTTTTCAATCGTTAAATAAGTATTTGCAGAACATTTTGGCTTACAGTTATTAAGCGTTATGAAAACGACCCAAATGATAACCGCTTTGAGGGTTGTAATTTTGAACATTGTCAAAATGCTCGAAAGACAAATTATAAAGATCATTATGAATTGTTCATAAATACCACAAATAATGAAACATGTAAAATATGATTAAAATAATATAAATAAAGTAACAAAACATTGTAATTTTAAATAGTTTAACTAGCGTTTTATTAAGTTTTGAAAAAGTCCTCTAAAATATTGCTTTATCTGTCCTCAAAATATAGTGCTTTATAAAAGATATACAAGGACTATACACTTTATAGAGTCGCTACATTATGGGCTGGCCATATTGAGTGATTTATTGAACTCGGTTCATGAAGAGAAAAGCATATAAAAAAATTGCATAAGAAACCGAGTTCGCATATAGATAGACCCCTTATGACAGTGTTGTTTTTTAATCAGTAAAATATTTTGTAAAAAAAAAAAGTATTTCTAAAGTACTATTGGCAAATGTTAGAAAAACGCTTTAACGCAATGGTTTTACATTGGTTTTATTTTATAAACCGTTGTAAATTTTGTACGATAAGAACTTCTAAAGTACTTTTTACAAACGTTGGAAAAACGTTTTGAACCAATGTTTTTACAGTGTTTTTATTTCACAAATATTTGTAAGTTTTGTATAAAAAGTATTCCTAAAATACTTTGTCCGAACGTTCGAATAGCAATCCAAAATAATGTTCTTTAAATGCTTTTTTTTCGTATTATTTGCAATTATCGCTTTGGAAACGCTTTTATTTTAGTACCATCAAAAACAAACGTTTTGAAAACTCTTCGTTTTTTGTACCATCCCAAATTTCTACCTGGGTAGGCACTTAAAGGATTCCCAGAGAATTACTCGCCAAAAGCTTATGTTTGTGCCCGACTTGAATTCGCTAAAAGGAGTTTACAAACCAACTGGAGAAAGGTAAGTCAGTAATCGCCGTTGTTGGTTGGATTGTTTATGAGTAAAAATTCAATTTTGTTGGTCCAGATGGTTTTAACAGGTATTTAAGAGACCTAAGTAAGGAACCATGATATTTCTCAAAAAGACATTTCGGTGGCGGATCCTTAATGGTTTGGAGGGCTTTTTCTTTCGGCAGTATGGTTGATTTGGCATTTCCAAGCATCAGAATGAAGTCTTTTAAGTACATTACATTGTTAGAAGAGAATATGGTGCCATTTATTGAAAATAGTAATGAAGAAGAATTCCAACAAGACAATGGCTCAGTACATGTAAGTCGTAAGACGATGGAATGGCTATCTTCAAAAAATATGAGAGTATTGGAACGGCCTGCATGTTCTCCGGAACAAAACCCATTAAGTATATTTTTGAGGAGCATAACACGTTGAGTTTATGCAGGAAGCCGTCAATAAGAAAGCGTTTTTTCATCTAAAAAGAAGCAGTTATTGATGCGTGTAGATCTATAACGGAAGAACTTCAAACAAATCTGGTAGACAGTATGTGTGATCGAATTTTCAAGTGGATTAAAAAAACGGAGTCCTCCGCATTACTAAAACTGCTACATTTTAATTACTAAAACTGCTGCTTTAAAATATTTTTCTAAAATTTTTGCAAATTTTGATTTATTAAGTTAAGTGTATTTATAGTTATGAAATACTAATTGATTTTGTTATCCCTTTTTAAATAGTAAAATAAAAATAAATTAATTGTTTTTTTGTTAAATATTATTTACTTCCCATTGGTTTTAGTTAAGTTTTTCTAGTTTTTTTAACTTACGAAATTTTGTGAAATTAATGTGTAATTATAGTTTTGCAACGCAGTGTACTAATGAAGACAAATAAGCAATCTACGTTAAGTAATGTATCTAAGTATATAAAATCGAAGATATAAACAGTTAATATGTAGCTGTCATTTTGGGTTCGCCACCTTGAATTTTAACTGAAAATTAGGACATTCAAAATTAACCTGCTCTAGCAGTGAGACCCGTTAAGCGTAAAGCGCCAAAATTTTAATTTCAACTTCGAATGCCACCTCTAGAGGGCGCAATAAGTTAACGAAAACTTTAGAAAAAGCTTATTGAGACAACATTGCATCTTTCTAACAAATTTCGACAAATAATTCCCAAGAGATCAATGA
The DNA here is from genome assembly GCA_021234595.1 of Delia radicum. Taxonomy (NCBI): domain Eukaryota; kingdom Metazoa; phylum Arthropoda; class Insecta; order Diptera; family Anthomyiidae; genus Delia; species Delia radicum. The sequence goes on from CM037853.1 coordinate 84,829,844, forward strand.
ATGGTATAAATTGGGTTAAAGAAGACAATGTTTAAAAATTATGTGATAGTTTGTGTGAAACGAGATTGGAAAGTTAAAAAAAAAATATTCCAGAGCTGCCTCATAGAAATTTTAAAAAATTTTAAATTTTTGAAGCACTTGTTTAAACAAATATAATAAACAAAGATCGATTTAGTTCTTATCTTGCTCTCAAACAAACAAAAGATTATAAAATCGTTTTCTCACAAAGTTAAGCTGCATTTACATTAGGCACAAAATCCGATTTAAACTATATTTCGAAATCTACCCAGTAAGAAACTGCCAGTGGTACAAAAAATCAAGCTTACAAAAAATCAGGCTTACCGAGGAATTGTAAAAACATTAATGGCAGAACACTTGTATGAGGCGCTTTACCAGCGTTTCCAGTAATTTCAGTGGTGTACAAAAAAAAAAAAAAAAAATTGGCAAAGAATCGGCTGAGACCACTATGCCAACGCTGGCAAAAAGTGTTTTCCCAGAGCAATATAGTTAGAAATTTCCATCGTTTCAAACGTCTAATGATGATGCTGTGTTAAAAAGTTTGTAATCAGAAGGTTCCGAGTTTGATCCCTGTTCCAGTCATACATTTTATGGGATTTTTTATGCTTTTTAAAATTTTTTTTATAGAAAATTTGTTTTTTTGTTTCTGGAAAATTTCTTTTAAGACCATTTTTAAATAATTTAGAATCACGAAGTTTCGGTAAAAAATCTTCAGCGGTTTAAGTTCGGTCGACAAAGGGTTAAACTGGATTTCGAAGGTAACCAATCAGAAAAAGGCAAATGTACTACCGCTGTCGAGGCACTTTAGCAAGTGGTACAAGTGCTGGCGGCAAGAGATTTTCAAATTCCAAAATGATAGCATCAATAGACAAAAGGTTCGTATGTTTAAAAAATATCGGACAAGCACTGGAGAAACAGAATTTCCAACGTTGGAAAAATGTTGGAAAAACCATGAAATATGTGGTCTAAAAGTTAGCTTTTCCAAAATAAAATTAAAAAAATTTCATATACAATTTATTTGGTCTCGCCGGTATTCGAACCCTGGCCGCCAGATTGGCGACGACAGCTCTAACCATTGAGCTAACGAGACATACAACTCTTGATAGCTTGAAACGTAAGTAAATGATAACTGCTGGGTAACAGTTGGCATAAGGTGTAATTAAAACAACTTGCCAACGCTGGGAAAATAAAAAAAAAGTTGGTCTTAAAAGAGCTTTTCAAGAAACAAAAAAACATATTTTATAGGATAAAAATATTAAAAGTATAAAAAAAACACAAAAAAAAATTTTGCCTGGAACAAGACTCGAACTCGGAACTTTCCGACTATAAATTTTTAACATTTTAACAGGACTATCTTGTGTCGGCAAAATCGCTAGAAAATAGTCCTGTTTGCTGATTTTCTAATGAGATGTGTTTATTATTTATTCGGAGTAGACGCTACTTGTGTTAGTTAAACTACGCCATTATATTATAAAATTGTATTTAGCTTGGCTTGGCGTGGTGACTTGTTGTTAATATTGAAGATTATATTAATTTTAATTTGTATAGAAATTTACTCTAGTGGTTTCCATACCAAAAAGTAAGTTTAATTTCTATAAATAGCTTGAATTTATCTAATTAAATTGTATTTATACGAATTTTAATATAAGAAACTTGAAATTTAAATAAATTGAGTTTTTGTTTGGAATTAAGCTTTTCTTTATTCAAAATCCCCATGGAAGTAACTAGCGAGGCGGTTTCCTCTCCCAACACAAAGCATAATCATTTTTATAAAATAAATGCTTTTCCAGTGATTAGACTTTTGAGCCGTTGGTAATTTCTGACTGTATAGCACTGGGAAAAATCTTTCTCCCAACGTTGTCATAGTGGTCTCAGCCAATGCTTTGTGAATGATTTTTTTTTGTAGACCACTGAACTTATTGTAAAAGAAATACTGGCAAAACGCTTTTGGAAAACGCTGGTAAACCGTCTTAAACAAGTGTTCGGCCAGTAGATTATATACAATTCCTCGGTTAGCCAGTGGGGTATACCAGTGTTTAATTTTTTTGTACCACTGGCAGTTTCTGAATGGGTAAATATTAGTGTCCGACCGAAAAGTTCGGCCAAAAAACTATATTTTGTCGGTTTTTTGATATCTAGAGGCAATGATGACAAATTTTGGTATTGGAAACATGTTTGTTGAGCCGATTTAATTCGATTTTGTGTATAAAATTTAAGAGAAAAGCCGAAGTTTAGCTATAAAGTTAAAAGTTCGGCCGCCGAACTATTTTCAACTTGGCGAACTTTCTGAGGCGGAACAGTGAATTCATTGCTTAACTACAGACTTTTCTTCAAATAGCATCTAATCACAATAGCATCTAATCAGTCCAATAAACATTTTTCCATCCGCCAAATTTGTCCATAATGCTTTAAAATACCGAATACAGACCAAATGCCATATTTAGCACCCCATATTTAGCGTCCCACATTTTAATTTACTTCTGGTGCCAAAACTTAAAAAAATCAATAATGTGATTAGTTTTTACTAATACATTTTTTTAACTTTACAATTGAGAACTGAATTTGGCAGTTTTAAAATAGTTTAATATCGGATCCTAAACTAAAATATATTTAATTATTTCAGTTGTATTTACGCACTTGAGAAATTGTGAAATTAAATTTTGATTATATTTTCATATGTATGTATGTATGTGTAATAAAAATGTCCATGTTTATATGTGTGAGTGTATAATAACATATACATACAGTTTTTCTTTTCCAATTTCGAAACAATAAAGAAAAATATTTTAAAATTTTTCCTAATCATTATTTAAATGACCTTAAATCGATTTCTCACATATGATTTATAATATGAGATTTTGAAATAAAAATTTGAAACACAATTTCAAAAACAATTGTTCATGTTTGAAAAATCTTTAAGAAAAAACCCAAAAAAAAAAACTAACTCAAATTTTTACACAATTTAACAAATTTAAACACGCGATTTAATGTTTGAATTACGGATTACAATTTTTTTTTTTTTTAAATTTCTTCAAAGAAAACTCGTTGTTATTTTTTTTAAATTTACATAAATTTGCACTTGAACTAAATAAAAAAAAAAAAAAAATGTATAGAACCCAACAATTGAAAAACAACGAACGAAATTTGTATACAAGTGCAGGTTTTAAAAGATAAGAGTCTAAAAATAATCAATATTTCTTACTTACATATTATTTTTTCGTTAGAGTTGTGTGTTTTCGGTGTGTAGGATAGATTTAGGAGAGGTGTTCAAAACTGCTGTTTTGTTTACGGCCGAGGAGGGTCTATTTTTTTTTGTTGTCGGGGTTAGTCCGTTTACACTAGCTAAAGTTTGCCAATGTTTAAGTTAACAATTATAATGATGACGACGATGAACAACGAGTACGACGACACAGCGTAAAAGAAGACAACACTCTCACTTCGTAACTGATGATAACGGTATTTGTGGAATATTTTAAGATGGTGGTGGTATTAAATATATTTTGTTTAATATAACGGTAAAGAGTGTAAAATACACTTCGTTGTTTAGATGTTGTTGTATTTTGTTCAATTTGTTAACAATTGGTTGCTCTTTTTGCGGATTTATTTGAATTTTTTCGTTTTTTTTTTTTTTGTTATTATTGAATGAAGTCAACTATTTGCAGTGACAAAGACTCTTAGCGCACACACAGGCGTGAGAGTCCTTTTTTTTACAAATAAAAGCGAAAAAGCTTTCGTTTTTTATTCGTATAATCGCCGTAAAAGTTTAATATACTGGAGGAACACTGCTGAAAGAAAAAAATTGTATAAAAAATTTATTTTTTTTTTTTTTATATAATTTTTTCATAAATATATAGTTTTTAACTATGTTTTTAATTAAAAGATTTATTTTAATATTTTTTGTTTAAAACAAAAAAATTGTAGTAGTTTTTTTTTATATTATTAATTAATTTAAAATTATTATTATTAAGGGCGAGTAACTTTTCCATAAATAAACAGAGTTTAACTTTAACCACAGATATTTCCATATAAATTTGACATAACTATGGCTAACCTTTGGTTAACTTAAGATAAGTTAGCAGGCCTAAATATTTTTTGTAAATTATTATTTTATTACTTTTATTATTATATTATCTTGAATTTAATAAATTTATTTATTATTTTTCGTATTTTATTTCCATAAAACTCTTGTTCACAAAAAAAAAAAAAAAAAAAAAAAAAAAAAAAATTGGAAAAATCAATGAAAATTTTCACTTGAAAACGTCATATGTACAATAATATACATATAGAATGAATCTAAATTAAATATTCCGTAATATTCTATCGATATGTTTTGTGGCTTAATAATCCTTAAATTTGCTTATTTAAAACAATTTTCATTTACATTTTTACTTAAGTTATAATAATTTTTTAAAATTTTCTTAATTTTTTGTATTTAATTATATTTTTTTTTTTAATTTTCTTACAAGAGCTCCGCACCAAGTAATATATTTTTTATTCTTAACACTTACAGTAAAATTTTCCAACTGTAATTCATTTTTCACGTATGCCGTTGAAAAGCTCTATCTATATAACCGTTATATGTATGTAGTATCAGTACAAATATGGCGAATTGGTGTATTATATAGTTGTCCTTTTCTAAAATATTGCGATTCGTTGGTTGTCAAAGAAATAACGAGTTAACGGTTTTGGATGGTATTTAAGAAAGCATGCGTAAAATTAGCAGGGTGTAGCTTCAAACTTTATTTTATTTTTATTGAAGTGTAAAATAATTCATTTCATAACAGAATCGAACAATGACGTTTTCTGGAATCTTTAGATCATAGGCGAGCTTAGACCGGTCTAGGATAGGCAATTTTACGATTGTAAGGGGTCTGCCATCTAACGTTTCTTTTTTCAAATAGTGCTTATTTCGTGAATGGTAACACTTAGCTCATGTCTGATTTGACAGATAATTAGTTTTATCCTTCCGCTGAACGAATATGTTTGTGTATACGCATTTGGTTTCAACAGGACGGCGCTACGTGCCACACAGCTGAAGCTACACTCTACGTTTTGCGCCCTGTTTTTGAAGATCGCATTATCAGCCGCAGAGCTGATGTCGTTTGGCCACCTCGGAGCTGCGATTTAACACCGTTGGACTATTATTTGTGGGGTGCCGTCAAAGATAAGTGTTACGCCAACAAACCAGAGACAATTGACGCTTAAAAGGACAATATTCGTGAAGCCATTGGTGAAATACAGCTGCACACAATCGATAATGTGCTTAAAAATTGGACCGATCGTGTAGGCTACTGCATGGCCAGCCGAGGCAGCCATTTGAATGAAATTACTTTCCATTATTAACCGGAAGGATTGTACTTTCAAATAAAAAAAGAAATTTGAGAAAATATTCAGTAGTTTTTTTTATAGCATTTTCAAAAAAAAAAAAAAAGTTATTTGGTGGATCCTTTATTTTGTAACTCTAATGCCATAAAATATACATATTTTGAAAGAATGTAATTTTTATGCAAATTCAATTTTTGTATGCATTTTTCAAAACGTTCTCAATCTTAATTTTTTTTTTTTGAAATGCATAAAACAAAATATTTACATTTTTTATATCAAATTAAAAATCGTTTTTTTCCGACGCGAATGTCATAAACCTAAATAAATCATGTTTTTGTATTGTAAATACTGTTTTAATTAAACCCTGTTTTAAATATAAAAATGGCAAATTATACAAACAATTAAATTTTTTGTATGGAAATTATAGCAAAGATTTTCTTTATTCGCTAAAATTATATGATATTCGCGTCTCATAAAAGCGATATTTTTGTTTGTAGTATAACTGAGGTATTAGGCAGACAAATTCTCATAAAGTTGATTTGGTAACAAAGATTTTCTTTATTAGCTAAAATTATATGACATTCGCGTCGCATAAAAGCGATATTTTTGTTTGTAGTATTAATGAGGTATAAGGCAGACAAATTCTCATAAAGTTGATTTAGTCTGTTGTATGTAATGTCTCGGTTTGATTTATCTTTTTTTTTTTTTTTTGCGAAAAGCTAAAGATTAGGGTGATGCCTATGAAACAATTGTATTGTCTATTATGAAAATTATCAAACTTTTTGAAAAGCAACAAATAATTTCTAATATGACAATATCATATTCAAATTTGGACTTGCGGTAGAAAAATATTCTAAATATATAAAAATTTTGAAAAGTTGTACATAAAAAGTCATTATTTACATTGAAAAAGTTAGGTCGCACTAGATCAGCTGTTCCCAACAACTTTTGCTTCACGGACCCCTTGACTCAATTTTTCTGGGTCGCGGAACATCAAAAAATTGTTTTTATATATTTAAAAAAAATTCAAAAGTAAAGTAACAAACACAAAATTAGATTTTTTTAATGACAACAACATTACAAACACCAAGTACAGTAAAACCCAAATGAGATGAACTGCGACGGACAAAAAAAAAAAAAATTAATTCGTTATAGGTTAGAGGTTCGTATTTACTGGAGAATTTTTTTTTTAATTTTTTTATCGTCCGTATAATATTAAAAAAAATTATAAACTTTTATTAAATATTGTGAAAGTCTTTCATTTGATTTCATAAATAGAATCAAATATATATAAATATATATAAATATATTTGAGAAAGAATTTCCTTGTGTTCGTTATAAAAATTGTTCAAATTTTAAGAAATTTTGAGAAAATTTTGCAAAATTTTTAAACTTGGAAAATTTTATAAAACTTTATTTGTGGGACTGTCAGAAACAGTTCATCTTATTCAAGTTCTTATTAACGGAAGTTACTTTTAAATTAAAGGGGTTGCCACCCCTTAGCTATTTTGCCCATAACTCATTATAAAATGAGAAAATATGGCAAGAGAAAATATCATTTACAGTCCTACGGTACAAAAAAATTGAAATTGCCAAATTTTAAAAAGAACCCAAAATTGACCCCTTAAAAAGAAGATTTTCAGGTTGCCACCCTCTTAAAAATTGTCGAAAATGTAAAAAAATGCAAGAAAATCACCTGATTTGTGAAATTTAAGAAAAATTATTAATTTTTATTTGCTACTACACCATGTATTCGGAAAGCTGCTTCTATTGTTCTTAAAAACCTACGGAAAGAGCATCAAACAAAATTAGAAAAAGTCAGTGACTCTTTTCTATTTATTGTCGACTTTGATTGCTTTAACTGTGTCAAGCAATACATAAAAATCCTTAATAACGCCCGCGATCGGTTGTGTATTAAAAATATATAGAAAATGCTTGAACTCACTGAAAAAATCTTTTTTGACCCAAAGGAAATTAAAATCATAAAGTAAATATCACACAATCAGAAATTAATTCAATGAAAATCAATTTTTTTTGAAAGTTTGTGTAAAAACCTTGTCGAGTAGTGTAATCTAAAGGTAAATCGTACATTTTTTTCATTATATAAAAGTTAAGTTTTCTTTTTATAACATCTTAAATATATTTTTGGGAAAAAAGACTTTGTAAAAATTACTTTATAACATTTTTTATTAATCTAGCAAAAAAAATCGGCAAACTTTTCCACTGTTTATAAATGCAGTGGCTTTTGGTTCAAATCCGCAATGTTAGTTGAAAAATAATTGATATCAATATAAACAAGCGAAAAAGAAGGGGTGGCAACCTGCAATCCTTCAAATGTGGAAACCTGTATTCTGGTAAAGTTTTGGAATTATAAAAAAATACAATGGCAAACTAATGATAAGTTTGGAATTCAGCTTGTACTAGGTAAATTGAATGAATATTAAACACCCCGGTTAAGAAAGTTCATATAATATCATATCGCTCATTTACTAAAAGACTGACATAATTCAAAAAACATGATTTTGCCGAAAACGCGTTTAAAGTTTTCAGTCCATATCTGGCTCGTTCGAACCCTCTCTATTTATTTGGTCACGCTTTTTATAAATACGTTTTTAATGCAATTTTCTAGTGAGAGAGTTGGGTGCGAGTTCGCTATTTATTGAGAGACATAGTTTCTCTATAAAGTATATACTCTTTGCAACCACTTTTCAGAAAAAGAAAATATATTATCTTCCAACTCGAAAAGTATAAAATATATTAATAAGAAATTTTTGCGCAATATGAAGTATGATATAACAAATAAATCTACATCAATAACTCAAAAATCTCGTTTTTTGGACTTATGACATAATTTTAGTAAATGAGCGATATGATATTATATTAACTTTTTTAACCGGGTTGTATAATTTTCATTCAATTTACCTAATACAATCAGAATTCCAAACTTATCATTAGTTTTGGATGTATCACAAATATTTTGGAAATAATACAGCCATTTCTTACTGGCTGATCGGATTGCCAGGAAACTTCAGAAAGCCATAATCGAAGCAATTTCAAGCTTAAGTCTCAAAGAAGGGGCCACTAGATACATCAGGTGTTTATCAATTAGACTCCAAAGTAGGACACCTCGATTTTATATATATCAACCGATTTTCAAAAATGAAGTATATATGCTTACTCATGTGGGTTATCTCTTAAAGTGCAAAAGTTATCCGCATTTAAAAATCAAACTTTTACATTTTTACAATAACCTGGTCTGGTTTTTTGGCAATGCAAAATGCAAATCAAGTCCGATTGCTTTGAAATGTCTTGGTCATATTAAAAACAAGTTATTTAGTTAAATAAAAGAAACTCAATGCAATAACTTGTTCAAGCTTAAAATAAAATGCCTCTAAAGTTCTAAATTACAAAAATTGTGATTTTAGTAATTTTTTGGTCAAAAAGGTAGCAAGACTATTTTGCCTACAGATAAAAAGATTTTCAGGAATACATATAACATTTATATTTCTCTGCAAGATTACTAAATAAAGCTGCGTTTTATGAAAATTATATTCCCCTCGTTGGTTATTGTTCTTTCCCCAGACCCCTTCGAATTCGGTCATATTTTTAATCAAATTTCAACTTTAAACTACTTTTTCTCCAAGTTCGCCACCGAAAATGAAAAACGCTTCAAATGTGCACAAGACAGCAATAAATGTAAAAAATCCCATTTTATGAAATTTGTTTAAGTTTTTTGGGAATTGTGAAATATCCTTTATTCCTATATTAATTTTTTTCTGCTTTAATGAAAACAATAGCAAGACACTGCTTAGTTTTGAATTTCATTATAATATGCTCATCAATAAATGAAAATTTTTAACATTTTGACGGATATCCGAAAATTGAAACTTGGCACAATACGGACTTATTGTTAATATCACCAACACTTTTCTAAGCAATCGGACTGAATTTGCCCTTGAAGCAGAATACAAAAATGCTTAATTTTTGAAAATCGACTGATAAATGTAAATTTGACAAGCTCTAAAAATTTCTGAATACCCGAGGTGTCCTACTTTTGAATCTAATTGATCAGTGCCTGATAGATCTAAAGGGCACTTCTTTGAAACTTAAGCTTGAAATTACGTTGATTACGGCTGTGTGAAGTTTCAGGTTAATCCGATTAACCAGTAAGAAATGGATAAATTATTTCCAAAGTATTTGTGATTCAATCCACTGTGCATTGTGTTGCAAAATTTGTTGATTCACAAAGATATTTGATTAATACTACGTTTCCACTGAACGTGTTTTGGACGTGTTTTGAAATAAATCATACTTTGTACATGTTTTACCACACATTTTTTTTTTTTTTTGCCAAAACACATGTTTTTATTAAAACACGTAAGTGGAAACATAGCATAACTTTTTAAGGCATGCATGACACAGGGCCGTAGCAAGGAGCGGCCCGACCCCACAAAATGATTTCAAAAATTTAAAAAATTCTTTTTATAGAAAAAATACATATTTTTTGAAGAAGGTTATATTTTTTTTTATATAGAAAAATGTTCACAGAATTTAGAGATTAACCGAATTTAATTAAAAAATTTTCAAAATTCTTATCCGGTTTAAAAATTCTATACCGGCTATAAGTTTTGCAAAATTTCTAATAACTATGAATTTGTTTCTCTATGTAGGAATAGTATAATATTATGAGATACATGATACATCACAAATGGAATTGACAGAGGGTCTTCTAATTTGATAGATTGTCTGTACACACATAGTCCATGGAGCCCATAATACATCCCCATACGCAGTTTTTCAAGTGTTTAAAAACTCAAAAAATTTTAAAAGTATTTAGTTTTGAAGAGCTCCATATTCGAAAGTTGTCATCGAATTTCTCTGATTTAAAAAGCATTGGATTTATATGATTATACCTTTTCACACCTATGCGATAAAAGAAAATACATATTACAAAAAACGTGTTTTTGATGCAAATGCAAATGCATTCTCGAAATTATTCTCCCCCTTCAAAATTTTTTGAACATGGATAAATTGAAAATTTAACATGTTTATGTAAAATTTAATTTCGAATTTTTTGTGACACGTTTTTTTGAAAAAAAAACATTAGCCATTAATTTCTTTCAAAAAATTTAATTTTTTGATTAGTTTGTAATTTTTATATTCTGAACAGGTTTTTAAACAGTTTAAAACTTACAATACATTTTTTATAAACAAAAAAGTGATTTATTTTGGTTTATCTGTCCAAAAAATTAATTTTTTATGCAAAAATTGCATCAGACAAATTAACTTAAATTAACGTTTTGGTATTGCGAATAGTCTGTTCTGAATTTTGAACTATTTTAAAGCCTTTAAAATAATTTGAAAATTATACAAAAAATTAAAATTTTGTAAACTAATAATATTTAAGTTTTTTTGTTTTAAATAAAGAAAATTACATGACATTCGTGTCACAGAAAAACATAAATTTCGTAATATAACAAAAAATGTTAAGTTTTCGATTTATCCATGTTTAACAAATTTTGAAGGGGGGAATACTTTCACAAATGCATCTAAATATTTCATTTAAATAAAAAATTATTTTTTTTTTTTAATCCGATAACAACTTTCGAGTATACGGCTCTTCAAAGTTACATACTTTTGGGATTTTTTAAATCTTTTTAAAAATTAAAGCAGTGAAAAAATAGCGAGTTTTTAAAAAATAATAGAACAGAATATGTAGATGTGTTTTAGGCTCCATAGAGAATTATATTTGTAATATAAAGTAAATAGGAAAACGCGACATAAGTGATAATTTTTTTGACTTCTTTTATAATATTAATGATATTTTACGTTAAAGTTGAAAAATCAAGAACTAGTTGCAGGCTGGTTGGACCTTAATGGGTTAAATGAAAACCGGTCAATATGTGCAAAAGTATCAAATGTATAATGTAACAGTAATTTTTTTAAATTATAAAAGTACTAACATATAAACTTTTTCCATCTCTGTACCCATACAAAAGTTTTTACTTCGTTTCCCATCTCCATCGCCCTAACACAGGGTAGTTAACATACATGTGTTTACTGAGCCGTTAGTAGTTTTATTTATACGCCGTTGCTACATGCATGATATTTTCCTTAAAATTGTTTAATTACATTTTATCGACAAAGTTGAATATTTACTTTTATTCAAATACTCAATTTAATTCAATTAAGTAATTTTTAATTAATAAAATTTGCAGTTTCATTGAAATTATTACCATCAATATATACTTTGACAGTTTGTTAATTCAACGCCGTTAAGATTAATAACATCGAGTAACATCGCAGTCTAATTGACACATCGACGTGTCAAAAAATACGACATTGTTTTGTGGATGCAAAAAAAAAGTAAAAGTTTTACCTGCACTCTTGTATTTTGCAAATTTCTTTGTTAATAAATCCATAATAAAACTAAACACGTGAATTGAAGTTAATCGAACAAATAACAATTATCATTTTGTGTGTTTGGAAACGTAAAAGTCTGACATCAAGATGGTTTTAGCAGATTTGGGTAGAAAAATTACCACTGCTTTGCATTCGTTAAGCAAAGCCACCGTAATCAATGAAGAGGCCTTAAATTCCATGTTAAAAGAAATATGTGCTGCCCTTCTGGAAGCTGATGTTAACATACGTCTTGTCAAGCAGCTGCGTGAAAATGTAAAGGCAGTAATTGATTTTGATGAAATGGCTGGTGGTTTGAACAAAAGACGCATGATCCAAAGCGCCGTGTTCAAAGAGCTGATCAAATTGGTAGATCCTGGTGTTAAGCCCTATCAACCCATTAAGGGTAGACCTAATGTTGTAATGTTTGTCGGTCTACAGGGTTCGGGTAAGACGACAACATGTACCAAATTGGCATATCACTATCAGAAACGTAATTGGAAATCATGTCTGGTGTGTGCTGATACTTTCCGTGCTGGTGCCTACGATCAAGTTAAACAAAATGCCACCAAAGCGCGTATACCCTTTTATGGTAGTTACACTGAAATTGATCCTGTGGTCATTGCCCAAGAGGGTGTGGATATGTTTAAGAAAGAAGGTTTCGAAATGATTATTGTCGACACGTCGGGTCGTCACAAACAGGAAGAATCTCTTTTCGAGGAGATGTTGGCCGTTGCTAATGCCGTTAACCCGGATAATATTATATTCGTTATGGACGCCACCATTGGACAGGCTTGCGAAGCTCAAGCTAAGGCTTTTAAGGAAAAAGTCGATATTGGTTCGGTCATCATTACCAAATTGGATGGTCATGCCAAGGGCGGTGGTGCACTTTCAGCTGTTGCTGCCACAAATTCACCAATTATTTTCATTGGTACTGGTGAACATATTGATGATTTGGAACCTTTTAAGACTAAGCCATTCGTTAGCAAACTTCTTGGTATGGGAGATATTGAGGGATTGATTGATAAGGTATGTATTTAAAATATATTTCGTTGATACATATTGTAAAAAATGAGCATATATATGGTTTCATTTAAAATATTAACTTTATGGTAGATCTTTACTCTACAGTTTTGAAACAAAAGTGTTTCCATAAATATTTCATATTAACTGGCTTGAATGGCCCTTTGTTCCTCTTAAGGAACCATAGGACATTATATATATATATATATATATATATAACTGGCTTGAATACAACTTTTTGAACAGAATTTCAATTTGAATCAAAAACAGAACTTTATGCGGGTTTTGTATTTTATTTTGTATTCAGATTCCGTAGTCTTTAACCCTCAAACTGGCATTAGCTTTTTTTTTTAATGAAATTTATACCACTTGTTCGGCACTAAAAATAAACAATATCGTCAACTTAAATCCAAAAATCCGTAACTACACTTTTTTGTTTTTTTACAGGAGAGACATAAAACATTATAAATAAAAAAAAACTTCTTTAAGCGTAGTATCCAAATTTTAGAATTATGCTTAAGCAACAGACGTATTTGTTTCTGAGAAAAAAAATAAGTGGACAAATAGTAATTTTTAAGTATTGTAGTTATGGCCGTTTGTACTAGATTTTTCTGAAACCAAAAACGTTTAAGATAAAAATACTGCTTTTCGGAGGTAATTAAAAAAGTGAACCTAAAGGTTTTAGTGAACCTAAAGGTTGAAATAACCAAAATCGAACCACTTTGTTTTCAAAATAAAAAATTAAGATTTTGTATTGGAAGGGGACCATTAGGGCGGGACGATTTAAAAATCGCTCAACGTTTAAGGAAAATCGTATTCTAGGGATCAAAATAAGAAACTTTGCCGAAGGAACCATACCTCTAAAACGAATTCTGATGTCCCGACTTTTGACCCGTAGGGTGAAATTTTGAAAAATCCCACTTTGACCCATTTAGAGTGCCCCAATCGAATCCAACGCAATCGAATATATTTATACTCTATTTCTTCCGGAGAAGAAATAGAGACCCTAATCTTGGAAAGACTCCTCCTACTTTCTGAAATATCTCTATCCCGAGATTTGTACATTTTGCTAAATAAACACGGCTAAAAAGGCCCTCTTTAAACTTAAATTTTAACCCCTAGAATGATGATTTATGCATTAATCTGCTAGCTCGTCTCCCGGAGAAGAAGTATCTAACATAATCTTGGAGAGATTCCTCCTACTTTCTGAAATATTAAAGTTGGCTTTTTCAAAATTTCACCCTACGGGTCAAAAGTCGGGACATCAGAATTCGTTTTAGAGGTATGGTTCCTTCGACAAAGTTTCTTATTTTGATCCCTAGAATCCGATTTTCCTTGAACGTTGAGCGATTTTTTTGCCTCCATACAAATCGACCCGGCCTAGGGACCATAATATAAGGGCCTTGGTTGATTGTGACCTTTATATGCTTCAAAATGTGTTCAATTATAAAAATTTACTTTATATTTGACGCTGCCATCTGGAATATATAAAATGACATAATGCAGAATCGTTCTTTATATGACCTGGGGCGGATTCTCTAAGAACAACGATATCGTTTTGTTCAAAATGATACCTAAATTGCTATCGTTTTGACGATGTTACTCACGAAAATGTTGAACTAAACAATGGAAAATTGTGTTTTTTTTTTTTGCCAAAATTGTTAAAATTATTTAAATTTTTTATTTAATATGGCCGTAATTTAACTTCGAAAAGTGGACGATTATAATCGATCTTCCTACAGAATTCCTAGCCTGGTCTAATGGATAAAAAGCGTAAAAGTTTGTCATCATTGTAATTATGACAAAAATCATAATTTAAATAAAGGTTAAAATAATCAAAATTATTCAAGATAGCTTTTGAATTTTTTTTTTATATTTTATTGTACAATCTTTAGTAACTACCAATATGTTAACAAATATTCTTCTATAGACGTAGTTCTGAACAATTTGGTGGATTGTTTTCTTTTTGTACAAAGTTGATTTTGTTGTTGTTATACCATTTAATTGTGGCTCTAGCATAATGAAACCGGCTAGGCCCGCCAAAAATAACGCTCTTGTAATGTGAGAATCTTACAAATGGTCACAGAAACCTTTTTAAGCATTTTTCTTTATAAATTTCACCATTTATTGTACCGGTTATAAAGAAAGGACTTAGCTTTCTCCCACAGGAACAAATTGCTTGCCAAACCTGGTACTTTTTTTGGAAATTTGGATTTAATTTTCTGTTTACATTGATTTGGATCACCATGACTACATGCTGTGTAAAAGCATTGTCCTGCGATGTACCGGAAGTTTGCAAAGCAATATGTTTCAGCATTCATTATCATTGTATCAATTTTGTTAATTGTTTTTCTCGTAAAGACATCGACTGCGTGTATTTGCTGATAAATTTTGTTTTGCATTCCTCTCTGGACATACCTTAGCTTTATAACAATTGAGTCTATTACGCTTTTTGACATTCTGAACAAAATTGTGCGATTTCTTGATTTTATTCGCGACTGCTCGAGTGGAAATGGTAGGATCCTTTTTAAAAGCGTCTATTACCTTTTCCGCTGCTTTTTGATCCCTTGCGGTCATGCTCACCACCACTTCCACTCATTCTTTCAATTAACAAGCATTGATTACAGTTTTTAATAACTATTCTTACCGTGGAATATGATAATTTAACATTTTTTGATACGAGTATCAAACGTATGGAAACCTTTTTATTTTTATATTATATTCGTGCAAAATAAGTTTTCTTCAATTAGGCTCTTCCTCAATTAATAGCATAATAGCCTACTTAAATCATGTCAAGTAGTTTTGTAGAAAACAACGATTAAAAATGGTTGGATTTTGGTTATTTCAACCTTTAATCTGAAACATGATCACGATATTTATGGTTGTACACAAATCGAATAATTCTATTGAAACTCAATAAGACATGTACAATGTGCTTTTTACATAAACTGTTATATAAAGATTTAACGCATATAATCGACATAATGTAAAATTTATAGTAGAACACAGCCAGTTTATATGTTGATCAAAATTAAGACGTGAGTCAATTAAGACTCCCAGACATTTAATACATTCTACAAACTCAATATTAACACCATTTACTGCGATATCAAAATTTACGTCACACCTCGGAGATTTAAAAATCATTGCCTTAGTTTTCCTAGTATTAATACAAAGATTACAATTAGACCTCCAATCTGAGATATCTGGCATTATGAAATTGATCACTTGCTCCAATACATAAAGTCTTAAAGTTAAAATTTCGTAAAAATTTCCAAAAATTAATATTTTGAAATGAACACAATTTTAATAAACTTTGAATTTGTGAAATAGGGACGGAGGAGATTAGAAAAATAAAACACTAAAATCTAAAAATAGAGTATTTGCGTTTGTTAGTGTTGGTCACTTCTGCGTATAATATACAATAACAGAAAAGCTAATAGGAAAGAAAACTGCAATTTAGCTGCATTACATTCGAGGTCATACTTGGGTGTGATCGCTTAACGGTCATGACTTGGTATTGTTACGTTTGTAATGTAAGCTGAGCGCAGGTTTGATTTTTACAGCCGCAGGTTGAAAAATTTATTATATAGAGCAATTCCATATGAAAGCGATCACCTTTTGGACGACCCCTCTCCGATTTTAAAATAAATAGTCTCAATCGCAAAAAATAATGTACCTACATATTTTTTTTTTTTTTATAGTGACTGGTTTAGTGGTGGTGTGCACCACTGTCATGTGACAAAATTGAAGAATTCTTCATAAGGGACCTCATTGAAAGTTGTTGAAAAATAAAATTTTCCTAATTTTTCTTGTTAAATAATTAAAAATAATTCAATTATAAAAAATATAAAAACAATGAGAACAAGGTGGTCTCTTAAATGCTCTTCTCCTGTCCAAACAAGGAGTCGGGGCCCATTTTTTTATTGCTGATTCTTAAAGCAAAAATTATGAGGAATCCAAAAAAAATAAAATTAGCCGGAAAATTTAGGAGCTTCTGTGGAAAATCGGAAAATTTAATTTTCATGGGAAAAAAGGTAAATTTCTGAGAAAAATTAGGAAAATTTTTTTTTTTTTTTTTTTATATCTTTGGAGTTCCTTCGTCCCTCTTTAGCCAGTAAAGAATCGAAGAAGTTACTTGGCCGTTCCACAGGAATATAAAGCCACCAGAATTACGGCAATGCCAATTATAGTTTAATGTTCGCGAATTTCAAAAAATCAGTTATACTGTGATAATTGTCAACATCTTCCCTGATGAAGAAGTCAATTATGTTGTCATACCTACTCAAGACTGGGTACTTGGACCTCTGTTGTGAAAATTTTGGACAATGAAAAATAATGTGCGAGTCATCATCCACCTCGTTACACGTTACACACATGTCATCCTCCACCACATGCATTTTACTTAGAGCGTGAGGACTAAAAGAGTGTCCAGCCATGATCCTATTCAACTGCCTAATCGTCAATGCATTTAGACCCTTGGGTCTACCAATAAACCAAGGCTTCCTCTTTAGGTTCGGAAATATTCTTCCATAGTTCTCCCCTCTTGTTCGACTCTTATTTTCATACTCTCTTTCCCATTCTTTCCATAGTCTTTCCTCGATTTCCAAAATTGCCTCATTTCTTGTCCATTTTACATTCAAAATTTCACCATGATCTGTCGCCCTTTTTGCTGCCATATCTACTGACTCATTCCCCTGGATACCCATGTGAGACGGTATGTAATGTATTTCAATTTTTTCCAGCATAGTGTTAGAGTCTGCCAGATTATGGATTCTTGTACATATTTCGTTGTTTTTCTGGCCTTTAAGCGATAGACATCCGCTTTTACTATCCGTTAATATTGCGATTTGTTTCATGTTTTTCTCTATTGCAAATTCAATAGCTTTTTCTACCACAATAAGTTCCACCGACATTGATGAAAATTTTTTCGATAGTTTGAACATTTTGGTCGTGTTTGACCTCGGGTGATAGAATGCGCCTCCCGCTCTGTTCTCCTTTATAGACCCATCTGTGAATATTAATTCAAGCCTTCTATTTTCAATTTGTCGTCTTTTCTCTTGATATAATTGTTTCACTATTTCCGTATTTGTGTTAGCTTTGCTGTCATGGTGAAATTTATCGCAAACCCAGATTTTGCCAGATTTTCTCTTAAGTGTATTTGCCTCTTCAATGTCATTCATTATGTACTTGTATTTCTGATAAACTTTAAAATAACTGGTATTTATTGGTTCCACTTGTGTCGTTAAAACTTCAGCCATAGGCATTTTCAAGTTGAAGACTTTTACCAAGTCCTTAACTGTGGCCAACTCAAGTCTATATTTTGGTGGTAGCTCCGCTGCCATGTGGTACATTACGTGAACCGGCGTTGATCTTATTAAGCCCAGCGATTTTCTCACATGAAAATTAGCACTTACTTGGAATTTGCCCAAAGCTTTTTTGGTGATATTAGAAAATGACGATGCTGCATATTCCATTTTGGAGCGCACGAAAGCCTTGTAAAACTGAATTGCCCTTCTGGGATCAATGCCATATAGGCAACCGCTGATGGATTTTAGAAAACCACACGTACGATTGATTTTGTCTACCATTTGCACCGTATGAGGAACTGACGAATTATTTGCTGCTACTATTCTGCCCAAGTATTTTATTTCCTTAACCTCCTTGATTACCGTGTTATTGATGGTCAGGTTCAGTTTATCTGCCCTAGTTCCGAAGGATGTTACAGTAGTCTTATCAAAATTTATCTTTAGGTCCATGTTATTGCACGCCTCTGCAAAAGATTCTACTCTTTCCCTTAGGATGAAACCCGCATCTTTCCATGTTTTATCAAAACTTAATATGAAGAAATCATCAGCAAACTGGTATATGTAGGTGTTCTCGTTTTCTATCAGGTGTAATGATGTCGTGTAGAGATTAAAAAGAAGTGGACTTAGGCCACTGCCCTGAGCCAATCCACGGCTGGTTCTAATTTTCGCGTCACCTAGTGTCAGTGTTCGATCCCTCAGAAAAGAAGTGATCCAAGCTATCAGACCGGCGTTGAAACCCATTTGAATTAATTTAGCTTCCAGTATGTCCGTGTTCACATAGTCATACGCTTTTTCAATATCAACACACGCCGCCACAACCTTGAATTTTCTACCCTTCAGTATCTGTATGACATTTATGAGGTCATTTATGCAATGTGTAGTGCTCATGTTCCTCCTAAATGCGTATGACCTTTCAGGCAATAACCTTTTCATTTGAACGTGTTTCTCCATTGCCATTTTCAACATGCCTTCAACACATTTTAGCAGTAATGACAGCAAGCATATAGGTCTAAAATTTGCTATTTCCGTGGAGTCTTCTCGCTTTGGTATTGGATGGATTTTTATCTCCCTCCAATTAGAAGGAATGTTCCTCGTTTTCCATATGCCATTTAATATGTTAAAAAGTTTAATTTTATCGTCTTCAGATATGCTTAAAATCATCCTATATGATATACCATCGCTACCTTTGGCGGAGTCTGGATTTCGGGATTTCAAAAATTCTAAAAAATCGTTGTAGACAAAAACAGGTTCGTCATCATTGTTTATAATTTGCGGTAATTCTATTGATGTTGTTATAGAACTGTTTTGCCTCGTAATTAGATTTAGAAACTCTAAATTCTCCTCTGAGGTCCAGCTATTGTTCGTCTTCTTAATGCGTTCATATTTCTTAAGGTTGTTCATTTGCCTCCACATTACACTGATTGATATTGGATTAGATAATTCTTGTTGTAACTTACCAAAGCTTTCATGTTTCCGTTTTTTGATGTGATTTTGAAACTCTCTTTCAGCCTCTACCGTTTTTACGCTGTTTTCAAAGCTCCTATATTTATAATATTTTAATCGCTCAGCATTTCGAATTCTAAACAGTCTTTCCGATTCCTTGTCCCACCAACTTTTAGGTACAAATTGATTACCAGGATTTAGATTGATAGTACATTCTTCAACAGCTCTCTTGAATCCAGCATTTATTTCATCGATACTATTACCGATTTTCAATGACCTCATTCTTATATTCAGCTTATTCTGAACCACCTTCCTAATTCTGCCTTTGCGGTTATTATTCGCGCTCCATTCTACAATAATTGGCTTATGATTACTGTCCGTAATTTTGGTATTTAAGGTTCTCCAATTCATGGTGTTTCGCCTGTCATTCATTAACGTTAGATCTATAGCTGATTCATTATTGCGGCCAATAAATGTTCCAGAACCATCATTTAGAATGTTGTAGCCAAAATCAAGTGCCGTGCTTTCAAGAATGAGTCCCTTGTCATCTGATAGTCTGTTTCCCCAAGTTCTGGATTTCGCGTTAAAGTCACCGCCAAAGATTGTTGTTAAACGAGAATTTCTAAAAAAGTTCATGATTTTTTTCCAACTGTGCTTCTAATTGGGCTGCTGTTGTGTTTGGCGGAGCATAAAAGCTGACAATGTTTACATTTGGAGTTAAATTCATAGTGGTTATAGAGATGAATTCGGCGTCAGTGTCGATTTTGTTTATTGAAAACTGTATATCCCTATGAATGTATATACCTACACCACCATAGCCATCAGTTCTGTATTTGCCAATGAAGTTATAGTTCAAAATACTGGTACGTTTGTTACTTCTCAGCCAAATTTCCGCCAAAATCGCTATGTCTATCTTGTTAATTTCCAAAAAAAGTTCAAGTGTTTGTTTATTACCCTTTTTCTTTAAACTCTGAATGTTATACTGTAGTAATTTCATTTTAATTGTTCGTATTATTCGTTACACCTCTAATTGGTGTAATAATTTCATCTCTGTCTTTCATAATTAGTACTCTATCTACTGCCTTTGCCATTTCACCTAAAAATTTTCTGTCGTTCTGTGATAAGGTTGCATCACCCCATCTGCTGAAGAAAGAATTTGCAATGGATTTCAATTGGGAAGCCATTTTTTCAACATCTGATGCCGTATGTGGGTTTGTCATATCTCTACGTCCCTCAAATGTTGTATTGCTGTCTTTTGTAGCCTGACGCCATTCGTCCATATTCTGTTTAGCATTGTTTATCTCCCTTTGTCTATTTATATTGACTTTTGTATTTTTTGTAACCTTGGCGTATGACTGCATCTTGTGTATGTGTCTGGCAGCCTCTCTAGAATTATCAATAAATTTGTCCGGCTTTGTTGGTAGTTGGGGGAATGTAGTATCTACTGTATCATCTCCCAAGATTTCAAATCTGTTTCCGCCAATGATTCCAACATATTTGGCCCTAGCCTCTTTCAAACTCAGGTTTTCAAGCACCATTAGTCTTTTTCGATTAAGGGCTTTTTCCCTGGCTGGGCATTTTCTATCCGTAGGAGGATGATTGTCCTTACAATTTGTACACTTTATCACAGTTGTATCGCATAGAGATTCAGTGCCATGGTTGTTGTAACACTTTTCACAAGTTTTTTCCCTCTGCTTGCAATGTTCTGCCATATGATTAAATCTATAGCAGTTGTAGCACTGGCCGAATGGTATAAATGGCTTGGTTGTCAATTTAGTGTAAGCGAAATCCATTTCCTTTGGGATTTGTAATCCCTTGAAAACGACCTTCACTTTCATCGTGGCCTCACGCTCATTATTGCCTTTTCTTGTCATTCTGTTTAGTTTGACTACAGGTACTGGAGAAGAGATCATATAATATAATTCAGTCATCGTTATTTCCTCAGGAATATTAAAAACTATACCAGTCTTGGTTAAGAGGTGGGTGAATATTTTTGGTGTATATCCAGCAGCTTCTAATTGAGTATTTTTGGCAAATTCATTGGCGGCTGTATGTGTCTTGAAGACTACTTTACAGCGGCCATAACCGACTTTTAAAACGTTGTTCACATCATTGATTTTCATATCCATTAGTTTTTTCGTTAGCCGAAATTGATTGATTGGTGTCCTCGGTTCAGTTCTTACGGTGTCTACATATACTACATACGGGCCCTTATGGTCCTCATCGTACTCACCAGGCATGTTCATTGAGGTATATACCCAAGGATCATCCTCCATCTCCACCAAATCATTAATTTTTACTTTCTCCGTTTGCAGACCGACACCTGGGGTTTCCATTGCCAGAATGTTGCCGGCAAATTTTTCAAAGTCGTCCAAATTAGTATTAGATGATGTCAAATTAGCATTAGTAGTAATCAATTCAGTATTAACATTAGATTTAATAATCTTCTTCGGAGGCCCATCACCCTCACGCCCCCGGCGGGGTGGCGACCCGCCCGAAGCACCTTGCATTTTCACTTAAAAAAGGTTCCAAGTATCTTCCAGTCGAATGAGTATTCAAACAACACAAAAAGGTACTTAAATTAAATGAAAATAATGAATGAAGTGTTCAGTTTCAATGAGAAAATGATTAATATTAGTTTCTATCAAAATTCACAAAAATGCGGAAAATTTTACAAACCGACGCGCACGGCTGATGTTGCCAGATTCTTAGGAAAATTTTATTTTTCATTTAAAGCCTGATTCAATACCTTTCCAACGAGCTATCACTCGTTGCGACAACTTTCAATGAGGTCCCTTATGAAGAATTCTTCAATTTTGTCACATGACAGTGGTGCACACCACCACTAAACCAGTCACTATAAAAAAAAAAAATATGTAGGTACATTATTTTTTGCTGGGCAATCGATTGAGACTATTTATTTTAAAATCGGAGAGGGGTCGTCCAAAAATTTGCCAATTTTGATCGTTTTCATATGAAATTGCTCTATAGAGACAATCTGACAATTATAAGACACAAATTTAAATGGAAAATCACTGATGACGCCTGTCCATAAAAAGGCAGAAACTAGTCTAGTCTGATTTAAAAATTAATAGTGTTTTATAATTTTTAGAGAAAAACGTTTATTCTTCTTCTTAACCTCAACATTTCTAAATTAAATTTGTCAAATGCATGTTAATTAAAAAATTAATTGCGACTGTCTATATGACGTTGAAATAAAACTGTACTAAGAAAACAATTTATGTTGACTAGAAACCGTTGATACTAAACATAAGATTTAAGCCCAACCTTAAAAAAAAAAACTAATTTTGGTATAATGACATACAGAATTCTAAAAAGATACATGTAAAGGACATCGCCTTAACTTGAAAACTTAAGATTATATTAAGTACAGGGTCCGCCAAATAACCTTTTTTTTTTTTGAAAATGCTATAAAAAAAACTACTGAAGATTTTCTCAGATTTCTTTTTTTATTTGAAAGTAAAATCCTTCCGGTTAATAATGGAAAATAATTTCATTCAAATTGCTGCCTCGGCTGGCCATGCAGTAGCCTACACGATCGGTACAATTTTTAAGCACATTATCGATTGTGTGCAGCTGTATTTCACCAATGGCTTCACGAATATTGTCCTTTAAAGCGTCAATTGTCTCTGGCTTGTTGGCGTAACACTTATAATAGTCCAACGGTGTCAAATCGCAGCTCCGAGGTGGCCAAACGACATCAGCTCTGTGGCTGATAATGCGATCTTCAAAAACAGGGCGCAAAACATCGAGTGTAGCTTCGGCTGTGTGGCACGTAGCGCCGTCCTGTTGAACCCAAATGTTGCCAATATCCTCCTCTTCAATTTTTGTGAACAAAAATTCGTTCAACATGGCCCGATAACGATCGCCATTGACTGAAAATTGACATTCTGCAATATTACCATGATTTTCAAAGTAATGTCGCAATATTTCCCAGCATTGTTCAAGCGTATACACAACCATATTCGTTCAGCGGAAGGATAAAACTAATTATCTGTCAAATCAGACATGAGCTAAGTGTTACCATTCACGAAATAAGCACTAGTTGAAAAAAAAGTTAGATGGCGGACGTTTTATTATTAGCAAAGCATTTAAGTTGCATTCCTATATGTTGAAGTTAAGATGCGTTTTTGTCCAATTTCGCGTTTTTCGGTTAAAAAGGTTAATTTTTGGACTGTAGTTATATCTTAGTAAGATGAATAATTTATGCCTAAAGGTATTTATTTTTATATATTAGTGTTTGAGATTTGCTCTTAACCTATTTTGACTAATATCGCTTAAAGTAGGCAACGAAAAGAATTTTTGTAGAAGAACATATCGTCACCTAAAATCCAAAAGGCCGTAACAAAAAATTCAAAATTGACTTTTTGATTGATTACGATGTAGTTTAACAAAATATACCTTTCCACAAAATTTTACACGTTAACGTCAGAAAACAGCCAGTCATTAGAATTTGGACATAATGAGGCTAAAAATATCGATGTGCATTGACATTACCTGAATAACTTAAATAACGTTATCCTTAAAATACCGTTACCTAAATAACTTAAAACCCACTATCCCTAAAATAAAGTTACCGAAATAAACGAAAATAGAGTTACCACTAAAATAGCGATACCGAAATAAGTAAAATACCGTTAACTCCCCCTATAATACCGTTACCGAAATAAACGAAAATAGCGTTACCCTTACCGAAAACCGCATCGAATCGGTTACCATCCATCGTATTAATTAACCAAAAAGTAGTGCAGTGCAGTTTTTTTCTCCCTTTTATATAATGATTTACACTGTTTTTTGTTAAGCCAGTTTAATTTTATTCGAGTTTCTCGAAATAAATTAATTAATTTTTATCAAATTTTCTCGAAAGTTTTTAAATAGTTAAAATGAGTTTAGTTTTAAAAATATTCACAATAGATACATAAAAGTTGAAATAAGCAAAATCGAACCTTTTTAATCGTTGTTTTCTTCACAAATAATCGACTAATCATAATAAAATTTATGATTTAAGTAGGATATTATCTTCTCATTTTATTTCAATAAAAAAGAATTTTGAAATTTAATACAGTTTTGTAAGAAATTGCCTCAGAGCTTAATTGAAAAAACTTATTTTGAACAAATATAATAAAAACAACAGTGTTTCCATACGTTTGGTAGCAAAAAATGTTAAATTATCATATTCCACGGTAAGAATAGTTATTAAAAACTGTAATCAATGCTTGTTAATTGAAAGAATGAGTGGAAGTGGTGGTGAGCATGACCAAAAGGGATCAAAAAGCAGCGGAAAAGGTAATAGACGCTTTTAAAAAGGATCCTACCATTTCCACTCGAGCAGTCGCGAATAAAATCAAGAAATCGCAAAATTTTGTTCAGAATGTCAAAAAGCGTAATAGACTCAATTGTTATAAAGCTAAGGTATGTTCAGAGAGGAATGCAAAACAAAATTTATCAGCAAAAACACGCAGTCGATGTCTTTACGAGAAAAACAATTATCAAAATTGATACAATGATAATGGATGCTGAAACATATTGCTTTGCAAAACTTCCGGTACATTGCATTACAGTGCTTTTACACAGCATGTAGTCGTGGTGATGATCCAGATCAATGCAAACAGAAAATCAAATAAAAATTTCCAAAAAAAAAAAATACCAGGTTTGGCAAGCAATTTGTTCCTGTGGGAGAAAATCAAGTCCTTTCTTTACAACTGGTACAATAAATGGTGAAATTTATAAAGAAGAATGCTTAAAAAAGCTTCTGTTACCATTTGTAAGATCTCACATTACAAACGCGTTATTTTGGGCGGACCTAGCCAGTTATCATTATGCAAGAGCCACAATTGAATGGTATAACAACAACAAAACTTTGTACAAAACAACTTTGTACAAAAAGAAAACAATCAACCAAATTGTCCAGAACTACTTCCAATAGTGTCAACTGTAGAAGAGGTGTCAACTGTAGAAGAGTTCAAATCTAAATGGAATTTGGCAGTCAGAAAAACTAATGGGACGAATTCGGAAAAAAGTGCGATGTTTTGCTTACCAATCGACTTCTAATTAATTTTTTTTTTATACTTTGGTAGTTACTATAGATATATATATAATAAAATAAAAAAAACTTCAAAAGCTATCTTGAATAATTTTTATTTTAGAAAACAAAGTGGTTCGATTTTGGTTAGTAGATTTATGTAGTAGATTTTCTAGGATGCAATTTTAAAAGTTTTATTCACATGCGACTGTTGATATATTTTTATAAAGTTTTTAGGTCGAAATGTTCGGAACCATTTTGTATAATCATAAATCATTTTGTATTTTCAAGATCCTTAAGAAACCCGCAATTGAAGTATCCTATACATAATACATCAATTCTTCAACGATCTTTTCAGTACGGGGTAGCTAAAATTTGAAATTCGTTGCCCTTATTACTAAGAAATTTTGACTTTTCCGTCAATGCCTGCTATGAACTTTAAACTTTTTTATTCACAAATTTATTAAATTTGTAAGTTTATATTTGATATTTAAACGCAACTATATTCACTAGGGACAATTTTGGAAGAAGGATAAATGAGGATTTTTTTTTCTTTTAAATAAATTTTTAAAAATTGTTTATTTTATGTTAAGATTTGATTTTATGTTAAATATAGTTACTATTAGCAATATTTTTTTAAGTGAGCCATATTTGGCCCCATGGGCTTGGTTTGAAATTGTATAATAAATTAAATTAAATTACAGCTTTCTCGCTTCCAAAGTTCGAGTTCGAATTTTAAAAAAATAATTACGCCATTATTTTCAGTGATGCAAAGAGCTTCTAAAAATGTTTTGTACCCCAAAATCAACAACAAAAATTATTTTGAAAACGAAGCATATATAAAATACCTTTTCAATAAACTATAACAAAAATGTATTGGCCTGATCACGCAGTCTTAAAGTTATATATTTTGGTATATTCAATTTTTTTTTATATTTATTAAAATATTTTTATTGAATAACAACTGTTTTGAAAAATAATGATTTTTCATAAATTTCAAAAATCAATATAAAAATTCAGAAAACTTTGACCATATGCTTTCCTTATTTGATAGGAAGATGAAAAATGTTAAGATTTTGGTTGAAATAGCCAACACAAATGCTCGCGGTACACCGCCTTCCAGTAGTCGTAGGATGTTGAAATTTTGCCAATGATTTCGTTCATAATTTGAGATAACTTTTTGCGTAACTTAACAAAAGTGTTTTTGGGACCCCCTACTATAGAATCTAAAATAATTCAATTTCCTTTTAATAAATTGGCAGTCATTTTCTAACATTTCAACAGAACATTAAATCAACGACAATGAACGACAATGTATGCTCTTTTTTTCATTACTTAACAATAATAACTTATCTTAAGCATTAAATAAACCACACAATTTGTAAAATGATGTACTAATTAACCACATACAATTTTAGGTAAATGAACTTAAATTGGATGGCAATGAAGAACTGTTAGAAAAAATCAAACATGGCCAATTTACCATACGCGATATGTATGAACAATTCCAAAATATCATGAAAATGGGTCCATTTTCACAGATTATGGGCATGATACCCGGTTTCTCTCAAGACTTTATGACAAAAGGTGGCGAACAGGAATCAATGGCGCGCATAAAACGCATGATGACAATGATGGACAGTATGTCCGATAGTGAATTGGATAATCGTGATGGTGCTAAATTATTCAGTAAGCAGCCAACTCGCATTGTACGTGTAGCGCAGGGTGCTGGTGTCATTGAGCGTGAGGTTAAAGAACTGGTTTCACACTATACGAAATTCGCTGCCGTTGTCAAGAAAATGGGCGGTGTAAAGGGACTCTTCAAACAGGGTGATATGACCAAGAATGTTAATCCAAATCAAATGGCTAAACTAAATCAACAGATGGCTAAAATGATTGATCCTCGCATGTTACAACAAATGGGCGGTGTTGGTGGTCTACAGAATATGATGCGGCAATTGCAACAAGGAGCTGCTGGTGGACTGGGTGGTTTAGGGAATCTTATGGGTTTTGGTGGGAAATGAAGTTATTTTTATTATTGTAAAATGGAAAAACTATTTTGTTTGCTTTTCCTTTTAGTTATTATTTAGCAATATTATTTGTTAAGTGGATCCATATTTTCTTCTGTTCTATCCTTCCATAGATTTGTTTTCATATATTTTTTTTTTACCTTAAATTGCTATAAAGTTTCTCATCATCTTTAGAAGGAGTATATCGTCACCTAAAATCCAAAAGGCCGTAACTAACAAAAAAAATTTAAAATTAACTCTTTGATTGATTACGATGTTGTTACAACAATATACACCTTCCCACAAAAATTTAAGCGTTTACGTTCAAAAATACCGATTTTATTAACGAAAATTAAAAAGGCTGTAACTGAAATTTCAATATATTCATTAACCAAAACGTAGTGTATTGCTGTTTTTTTGCCTTTTATGTAATGTTTTATATTGTTTTTGGTTTAAAAAAGTTCATTTAATTTTATTTTCTGGAAATAAATAAATAAATTTAATTAATTGTTCTCGAAAGTTTCTAAATAGTTAAAATGCGTTTTATTTAACCCTCTTACGGGCAAGGCTGCCTCAGGGCAGTCTTCATAAAATTTACCATAGTTTTTGGAGTGTCATTTTATCTTTGTAAGATAAATAATTTTTGTCCAAAAATTTGTTCCAAAATGCGCCCTAAAATATTTTGGCTCATATCGCCTAAATTGGGCAACGATAAACAATTTTGTTGAAGAACTTATTATTTGTTTTTCGAGTGGAGCGCATGGTATGAATTTCGTTGCAAATTAGAGGCATGTCGAATAAAAATTTTTTAATTACTGCTGAAAATCAGTATTTTTTTATCTTAAACTTTTGTTTTATTTTTTACATAAATTTTTTGTATGGGAGTTACGGCCTTTTGATTTCAGAAAATCAAGTACAAAAGGCCGTAACTACAAAAGTACTTAAAATTACTATTTGGCCATGCATTTTTTTTCTCAGAATCAAATATGTCTGTGTTTCTTAGGCATAATTCTAAAATTTGGATACTAAGCTTTTTGTCGATTTTTTATTAATAATGTTTTTGGTCTCTCATGTAAAAAACTAAAAAGTATAGTTACGGCTTTTTGAATTTTAGGTGACGATATGTGGCATATAATTTAACATAAAAATTATTGTGTATATTATTATTTTAAAAATATTAAAACTGTGTTAAAACCACGATTAATTATTTTATTTTTTTTAATTAAGTTAAGCAACAAGTTTTAACATTAAAACACCAATAATAATAATAATTATAATTAAATTCATTGATAAATATGCACGTTTCATTTGGATGAGGAAAAAACCAATTAATTTTAATAAAAACTGCATTTTGTATAAAATATAAAAAAAGGAATTATTAATTGTAAAATAGTTTACGAAATACTTATCGCTCACTACGTCCATTTTACGGTCAACATAATCGTCCATCAGAGAAATTAATTCGATTAACTATGGAACGTTTTCGCACGTACATTGCTGCTGTAGAGCGTAGCGTAGAGGATGACCCCAATCAGTCTATCCGACATCGTGCACAGGAATTGGATATATGTCCATCCACTTTATGGAAGATTTTGCGGAAAGATCTTGGTTTGCGTGCTTACAAAATCCAACTCGTGCAACAATTGTAGCCACACGATCACCTAGCAATAGATTCGGTGAATGGGCCCAAAACAAGATTGTCGTTGATCCGTTTCAAGTTTCGGACCCGTAAATTGGCCTCCAAGATCGTGCGATTTAACGCCGCTGGACTATATTCTGTGCGGATATGTGAAGTCACTACCGCTCTACGCCGATAAGCTCGAAACGATTGACAACTTGGAGGATAACATTCGCCGCGTTATTGCCAATATACGGCCACAAATGTTGAAAAAAGTCATCGAAAATTGGACCTCCAGATTAGGCAGAAGTCATATTTAAATTATAATGCTAGAAGATTATTTTTCGAATAAAGTAAATTTCATGTCAATTTAAAAAATTCATCTTTGTTTTATTCCATTTCAAAGTTCTATACCTCTATAAAAAACACCCTTTATTATTTTTTGGTTTAAATCATTTAAGAGCGTCTTTGACAAATCAACATCTCGTA
Organism: Delia radicum; assembly: GCA_021234595.1. NCBI lineage: Eukaryota > Metazoa > Arthropoda > Insecta > Diptera > Anthomyiidae > Delia > Delia radicum. The sequence goes on from CM037853.1 coordinate 84,859,520, forward strand.
TAATGTAATTTTGAACAATCGATGTATTTTTTAAAAAAATTGCGATTTCCGCGAAATTTATAGCTGATAAACAATTTTTTAATGTCAAATCAAATTAAGCACACCCAAGCTAAATTGAATTCACCAACAAAACACTAAAATGTTTTAAAAATTGTGGATTTTGTTTAGGGATGCTAAATCAGATCAGGGGGGTTATTATGTAATTCGACTCAAAAAATTTTGTTCGAATTCGGAAATTTTAAAACTTAAGATGATATTCGTACTGAAAAGTCCAACGTTTTCTCACTTTTCGCATTTACTAGATCATTGTCTACACGTTTTCAATATTTTTACCCGTTAAAAAGTACTTTTTATTACATTATTTTCAATGTGAAAATTCTGTTCGAATCGAATTTCTTTTCGAATCGAATTACATAATAACCCAACAGTAAAATGAAAGCTCCTTAATTTTTTTTTGCGGCCTCTTGGCAGTTAGTAAAACGCAATGAAGCCTTGCGATTTCTATATTTATTGCAGTATTTCTAACAACAATTTGAGTGTGCCGTGACAAAATATATTTAAATAAAAGTGCGCGTAATTCTCTCAAGATAACTTATGACCATAATTTGTGCACGTTAAAATGCATAGTAAGGATCAACACGAATGCGCACTGATGAAAACATTCAAAAAACACGTTCTTCAGATAAAAAATGCAAAATTAAGAAAAGCTCTTTTTTGCAAAATTTATGAAAAAACCCTCAGAATCTGAGGGGTTTTTCTATAGGAAAAAGTCATCAGAATATGTGGCATTTTCTGTTGGAAAAAGTCCTCAGAATCTGAAGGTTTTCTATAGGAAAAATTCCGATTCCGAGATTTTCTCCTATCCCACAGATTATGAGTTATTTTTCTAGAGAAAATACCTTAGATTTTGAGAACTTTTTCCAATAGAAAAATCCACATATTCTGATGACTTTTTCCTGCGGACTTTCCTGTAGAAAAACTCTCAGACTCTGAAGATTTATTTCTATAGAAAAATCCTCAGATTCTAAGGAGTTTTTCCTATAGAAAAACCCTCAGGAGGACTGAGGACTTTTCCTACAGAAAAACACTTATGTGGTTAATTTTTACTACAATTGTTAGTAATTTTTTGAACAATAAAAACAAATGACAAATGTTAGTTGAATTTAATGAAATGTTAGTCCTACTTTCTTCAAGTGAAATTTCATTTGATTTTAACTACAATTGCTGTCGTCCTTACCTACATAATATCCTTAGTGTACTGTAATATTCAGTGCAGTAATTTTCTTTAGTTTCTTTTTTAAATAACCGCCACAATAGTTGTGTTGTATTATTTCATAGAAAAACAACTGTAACTGCAGTTAAAACAACTACTATTGATTACTACCCAAACAACTGTCATGTAGTAACTGTAAAATTTTTTGAGTGTATTTCGAGATCGTTTCATCTCCTATCTATCCCCTTTACAAAAAATAATTATTCTTTTTTTTAGTGTTGTTTCTTTTTTTTAATAAAAACAAAAACTACTGATTACTACCCAAACAACTAACGAACTTCTTTGAGTGTACATATGTACGTCATACGCAGTTGAGTAATTTAAACAATAATTTTAATGGACCTAACTAGTGCGAAACACAATTTAGAATCATTTAAAATAAATAATTTGCGTTTGGATTAATGGAATCTTTGGGTAAAATACTTTTTATTTGCCATAAAAACTTTAATAATAATTTTCTTATTTCCAAATTAATATTTGTAATATAATTAATCTGAATATTTGTGACAAACACAAAAAACTCATGCTTTTCTAACAGGCTTGCAGACATTTTTAACAAGGATTGGTTGGATTTATATTCTTAATACTAACTACACTCGCATTCATACATGTACATTAGGGCGGGTCGATTTAAAAATCGCTCAACGTTTAAGGAAAATCGTATTCTAGGGATCAAAATAAGAAACTTTGCCGAAGGAACCATACATCTAAAACGAATTCTGATGTCCCGACTTTTGACCCGTAGGGTGAAATTTTGAAAAATCCCACTTTGACCCATTTAGAGTGCCCCAATCGAATCCAACCCAATCGAATATATTTATACTCTATTTCTTCCGGAGAAGAAATAGAGACCCTAATCTTGGAAAGACTCCTCCTACTTTCTGAAATATCTCTATCCCGAGATTTGTACATTTTGCTAAAAAAACACGGCTAAAAAGTCCCTCTTTTAACTTAAATTTGCTAGCGCGTCTCCCGGAGAAGAAGTATCTCCCATAATCTTGGAGAGATTCCTCCTACTTTCTGAAATATCAAAGTGGGCTTTTTCAAAATTTGACTCTACGGGTCAAAAGTCGGGACATCAGAATTCGTTTTAGAGGTATGGTTCCTTCGGCAAAGTTTCTTATTTTGATCCCTAGAATACGATTTTCCTTGAACGTTGAGCGATTTGTTTGCCTCCATACAAATCGACCCGGCCTAATGTACAATAAGGTGGGACGTTTCAAAAAAAAAAAAATATATAAATGTAGTGGCCTCCTGAAAATAAACTCTGGCATTTTCTAAGAATATTCCCAAAATATTTCGTGTTTTGCGATAACCGTTATAATGAAATTACACTACCACGAAATCTGGTTTAAAATCGAGTTAAATCCAGTTAAAACTTGGCAGTCAAACTAGAGGCAACAATATTTTGTAAACAAAATAAATAAAATAATCTCAAACAAAACATTTTTCTAAAATGGAATTAATTTACTGACAGAAGATAAAATTCGCAGCGATTATGAAAAAAATAATGTTAATTTTGTTGAAAAAAGTGTTTTTTTTTTTATTGGGGATGACTTTTTGCACAAATTGTTTTCGCTGAAAACAAAAATTAGTTACTGAATGATGAATTGAATTTTTCTTTCAATAAAAAATGCCATTTTATTGGGTTAACATATCGTTTTTTTGGGTTTTTGCAACTCTTGAAGCGGAATATGAATACTTATGGCCCAAAATATTTTTGAGAAGAAAAAGCTGGGGAATATTATCGAAGTGCTTAGTAATTATTCAACGACATAAGTTTCAAGTTAGTTTTTCAAATTTCTTGTAAAATATATGAACTTTTTTAAAAAAATTTTACTAGATTTGTATATATTTTACAAAACTTTGTAAATATTTTACTAGAACTTTTCCAGCTCACTAACGGTTGTTGTAAAAAATTAAATTTTTTTTGAATCCTCATAAAAAACGTCAAGGTTCATTTTTCGAGGGCCACTAAAATATTGTTGTGTTTCGACCCACTTTAATGTTTAATAGGGTGTTTCAGCATTTCCACTTTTTTTTATGTTTGCAACTCTTAAAGCGGGATTTGAATACTTATGACCCAAAAGAATTTTTGAGAATTTTATCAGATTTTTTGAAGAGGTGTACGGAGTCGCTGAAATGGATTATGCACAGATTAATAATTTAATAAATTTCTTTTCTCTTGTGCTTCGTTTTCACAAAACCATATGAAACACTACTCAAGTTTGAACTCTAAAAAAATGATCGGGGTACAAATTATCAGATGATCTTAATTGAAAAAATAAAATTTTCCAAATGCAAACTTTAGTAATTTTAGTAATTCGCGTCGTATTGGCCTTAAATATAATTTGTTGGATAAACTAAATTTGTTGGAAAGTTCTTTAATGAATTTAATTTGACACTAAATTTAATTTTGTGAAATTTCCATACTTTTTTGGAAAAATCTAATGCAAACTATGAGAAAATAAATGATTTTGTTTTGACTTTTTTATTTTATTCAATATTTCTCCAGAAGTGTCAGGAGCAAGATTAAAGGTATTTGGAAGACCTTTCCAACAAATTTATTTTCACTATAATACGATGCCTAGTTCTGAAGTTATGGAAGTTTTAATTTGGAAAATTTAGAATATTTTAAATTTGAGGTCATCAGAGTGACCCTTACTCTAATAATACTTACCCCGAATAATTGTTTCTAGAACTCCTGAGTAGTGATTTATATAGTATTCTAAAAACAAAGCTCAAGACAAAAAAAAATTTAAAAATAATTTGTTCCTAGTCTCTTTTAATGCACATAATCCATTTCAGCGACCCCATACTTCTCTTCAAAAAATCGGAAAAAATTCTCAAAAATCTTTTGGACCATAAGTATTTATATTCCGCTTCAAGAGTTGCAAAAAATAAAAAAAATTAAAATGCTGGAACGCCCTAATGTACAATTTACATATTTATTGATGTACCTATATATTAGTATTGGACAGTGGGGCAGATGCATGCAACAAATTAGAAAGCTTACCATTTTTTTTTATGAAGCGATTTCGAAAATCTTAACACTTTTGTTATCAGTTTTTTTGCCAATAACAAAGCCAAATCAGCGCCGATTTTGTATGCCCTTCACTCCACTGAGCAGGAGAGTATATATCAGTTTGTCATTACCAGCGACTTAGGGTTTTGTCCCCAAATTTGGGAACTTTTTGTTGGTCTTGGGGACAAACATTTTCAATTGGAACAGGCAATTTTTTTTTTTTTGGGGTTCAAAAAATACTACGGCCCTGCTATAGGTTGTTTTTATCAAAACTTCCAAATTTTGTTCAACTTTTGACAAAATAATCAATTGAGAATTTTGTATGTATTTCATTTTGAATTGTCAGGTTTGAGAACACAATTAAATTCTTTTTCATCTTCTCTTACATTTATGAACAATAAGTGTTTTCTATTTGTAATAGTAACATTTAATTACACAGTGCAACAGTAAAAAAAATGCACGATCTCGACAGTAGAGGTTCGATTGTACTACCAAAGGTTAGTAAAACCCTGTACTCGGTTTGGCCAGTTTGACTACCAATTTTTTTTTTTATGGACCTCAAAAGATTTTGAAAATCAGTGCACCACTCAAAAAAAGCGTCCTCAGTTTTTGGCCAACAGCTAATTCAGACTTCATGATATTGCTTAACTATATTTGACAATAATGTAGTAAAAAGTCTACTGACCAAATTTTTTAAACATTTTATGTGCATAAAATCATTTTTTCCTGCACTTTTTTGAAAAAATGTAGGAGAAAATTATTTTTTTTTTTGCTTTTTTCAGCATAACTTACAGGGACTCATAATTTTCCACTAACAATATATGACAAAATTGTAGCCATTGCAAATCTGAACAACTTTTGTAAACATATCAATACAATCTGAATGTGTATATTGTAAATTTCACTAAGTACAGTTTACAATTCAAGTCTGATCTATTACGAATATAATAAGAGGCTCTTTAATAAAATTAGTTCAAAATTGTAGACATTACATGCATTTGAGTAAAACTTCAGAAATTTAGTCTTCATACAAATACACTGCGCGGCAAAACTAAAATTACACATTAATTGCACTATGTTTGGTAAGTTAAAAAAAGTAGAAGAGTTTGACCGGCATAAAAGGAAAACCAATGGAAAGTTAATAATATTTAACAAAAAAAAAAAAAAAAACTACTTTCTCTTTTATTTTATTTTACTATTTAAAAAAGAATAACAAAATCAATTAGTGTTTCATAACTATAAATACACTTATGATGTTAAGTATTTTTTTATTTTTTCTAAATTTAATTAAAATTTAAGAAAAATGGTAGATATATTGATAAATAGCTTCTAAGGTCATACTTGGATTGAAAAGTATTGTATAGAGAATCGATATAGAATTTCATTAGCTTTAATTTAATAATATAAATTCCAATCCAACGTTTTAGTCCCAAATATTTGTATTTAAGTAAACTTACTTTTTTAAAAAATGGAGAATTTGAAAATTTAGCAGTAACGTTAAAACTGTTCCACTTTTGTACTTTTCGAATTCATTTTCCGATTCAGCATGCGATTTTACATTGAAAATAAATACCAAATATCGGGGATCGAACATCTTTTCAAAATTTGTAAACTAGTGTTTCATTTTCATTGCTCAATTAAAGGTCGAAAAAAACATAATTTTTATTTTTAATAAAAATTATATCAAACTTGTATAAAAGACAAAGTACAGTCTAGTTTACTCCCCCTGTTTTGTTTATAAACTAAACAAAAAATAAAAAGGAGGAAAAAACAAAAAAACGTGTATTGAGTATCCACCAGAGGTGGACCTTGCACATAACAAACAAGTTTTCAATTTATTTTTCTGATCAATGGTTATAATCTTTAACTTCAAGCTCATATATTAGTTCTAATGTAGTGAGTTAACAAGTTTATATGAATGTTTGATGTTTGGCATGGGATTGTTACCGCTTTCAAAACGTGTTCTGATGATGGGAACCTAGAAAATTCCCGAAATAGATCTATCAACACATTCCTGAAAGGGTCAAATAATAAATTTGAAAACAAAAAACTCTATAGATTATTTGTTAGGACAATAACCTAATAAAGAAATATAGAGTATGACCTCGAACTTGAATAATTTTCATTGCACAATTAAAGGTCGAAAAAGCATAATTTTTATTTTTAATGAAAATTATATCAAACTTGTAGCATGCATATTTTAAAACGCAATATTTTATATCGCGTTGGTATCATATACCAAGTTGATTTTATATGTTTTCAGTTTATGACTAAATTACTTTCAAAATATTTTTGGACCTAACCCACTGTGCAATGTAGTACATGAATGGTATGTATGTACATGCAAATGTTTATGTATTTTACTTACTTACCATTTTCCCAAAATAAAATAATTTTCTGTTGTTGCGGATTATACATTTATTTGCAAAAGTGGGTTAAATGTTAAGGGGGGTTTTTATTTATTGTTGGGCTTAAAACAACAAAAAAGGAAATAAAGTTAACCGCCATTAAAAAGTTCTGTTATGTTTTGTATGCGATAACAATAAAAGCTGTCATTAAACTGTCAATGTAAGACAGTCATAAAAACATCAAACAATCCAAACTACCAGGCCAACAGACTTTCGGGTAGGCAACAAAAATGTCAAGTTCATTTTTTTTTTTTTTTTTTTTTTTTTTTTGATTTTGTGTGATGATATAATTTTCGTGAGTGGAATAGAAATTTAACTGTAAACGGGGAGTAAGTGGTATTTATACCGTCTGTACCTAAGTTAAGGGGAGTATTTGATGGTTTGTTTAAGTTTTCGTTTGAGAAATGTGTATATTTTATGGTTTAAAAGCAGACATTCAATTAAGCTTAAGCATTTGCTATTAATATTTAATAAATCTTATGAAAACAAAAGAAAAAACAAATGTTAATTATGTATCTCTTACATTAACTTTGTTGTATGCAGAGCTTTTAAGAATTTATTTCCTGTATACAGAGCTTTAAAAAGTTCATTCCCTGTATACAAAACTTTAAAGAATTCATTCCCATTTTTTGAAATGAATTTAAATTTTGGGACTGCATTCCCTGACCAACTTTAAGGAAATTAATGAATTACAATTTTTTTTTCATTTGATTTATCTTGAAGAATTCATTTCCATTTTTTAAATTCCTCCATGAAAATTGTGGAATTCATTTATTAGGCAATTTATTCAAATCTAGTTAATTTAACTTTTGGTAAGGGAATTCATTTCATTTTCATTTAATTCCCTTAGGGAATTAACTTTTTTGTTTAACTCCCTTACACACAAAAAAATATTTCTTAAATTGCGCCAAGTAAACATTTTGTTGAACAAAAAAAACATAATCAATTACTTTTTAATTGACTCAATTACTTTTTTAATTGACTCAATTAAAAAGTAATCAATATTTTAAATAATATTGATTACTTTAAATAAACAAAAATATTGATTACTTTTTAATTGAATCAATTAAAAAAGTAATTGATTATTTTTTTTTTATTCAACAAAATGTGTACTTGGCGTAATTTTTTTTTTTCTGTGTTAGGACACAGAAAAAAATATTTCTCAACTTTTTTCAATTAAATCGTTTTGTTGAAAATTTTAAAAGCTGTCAATTAAAAATTAATTGAATCAATTGCATAATTGCTTAAATTCACCACAAACATTAAATTTTTATACACTAAGGATATTATGTAGGTAAAGACAACAGCAAATGTAGTTCACAACAAATGAAATTTCACTGGAAGAAAGGACGACTAACATTTCATTAAATTCAACTAACATTTGTCATTTGTTTTTACTGTTCAAAAAATTACTTAGAATTTTAGTAAAAATTAACCACATATGTTAGTAAAAAATAAACAAACATTTACTTTTGATATTTTTTTCTATAACAAAAACAACTGTAACAAAATTAGTGTAAATTCATAAAACAGTCATTTGTTGTGGTTTGTTTTTTTAAATGAACAACAAGGTTAGTAAAAAATTTAATTTGTTCTACAAATGACTGACATTGATAAGTTTATCACAGATTTTACCTACTTTTTACCTAAATAAATCTTTAAAAATATCTGAAAAAGCTACTACAAATTAGATATAAGCGACGTCGCAGAAAAACCTGGTAAAATTAACAGTTTGTTTTTTCTAAATATTAGTAGGATAAGAACAGCTAAAATGTAACTCTTAAATGTACAAAATTTTAGTTATATTCGAGTTGAGTTTTAGGTAATTGAAAGTAACAATTTACTCTGCTTAAATCAGCAAAAACTTTTGCTAAATATTTGTAGACAAAACACAGCAAACAAAAACAGTCTACAAACTGTTTGTTATATTTGAGTAAAATTTAGTAATATACAAATATTGCTAACAAGTTGTAGACAGCTGGTTTTAGAAGGGTAGATAATTGTCCGCATAACAAAAAAGATCTAAAAAAGTTTTTTAATTTTTTTGTGTTTTTTTTTAGTCTATAACAATTTCTAATAAAATTTTGCTAATTTTAGCAGATGAAATTGTCAATTTAAGTTAACTAAAATTTAGCTTAATTATAATTAACATTTTGTATATGCGTAATTACATGTCAAATCAATCAACGGGAGCACCGTGCATCCGAAAAAGTTAAGTTAAGGACAAACGATTACAGACAAAAAAAAAATTATGACAGTCTTACGATATTCTTATTTCTAATCATTCTTAATATCAATTATCAAAAAAAAAATATATATATATATATACAGGCACGTAGCTAGGAATTTCTTTCGGGGGGGGGGCTTTTCGATTTTTTATTTTGATTATATATTTTTTTTTTTTTGCACACTAGAGTAACAGCTTTTTTTTTTTTTTTTTGTTTGCTAAATTTTTACCTACACGTAATGGGCAATCATGTATTCATAATAGAAATCCACAAAATGCATTTTTTCATTTTTTACTTATTGTGTTCATTATTTTACGAATTTTGATGTATATATCGCGAAACAACGCTTTAATCTGTTTGATCACAATCCGCGAAACACGTCAAATTTGAAAACGTTTGTGTACTTTAAGTTGGATATGCATCGTTATTGTCTAATTACGTTAAATTTTTAGCTAAATATTAATTTTTATTTTAATTAAATAAAAAAAGGATTATGTGGAAAACTTTTTGAAAACCGCGAAAATAAAATTGCGTTACTTTATATTTTTATGTGCTAATATACTTCTAGGGTAGCTAAAACTTGATAAATGTAAAAAAAAGTAAAAAAGTTTCAACTTCTAATAACCCGATTAAAATTAATATGATGCTTTATATAATCATGCGAAATTTAATATAAGTTATTTAAAAACAGTGTTAAAATGCTCGAGAAAACACACATTTTGAAAACCATTTTGATACTATGTATGTCGTAAACCCAGGCTGCCACTAATTTGAATTATTTTAACAAATTATTCACTATTTTTCCCCCTTTTCATATATTTGACTTTTTTTAAGATCGGGGGCTATACTTCATGTCTTGTATTAAAAAAATTGTAAATTTTTCAAGCAAGCGTGATTGTAGTCTGAAAGAAATGATGATAAAGAAAAAATATACAATTGGAAAATTTAAAAATATACCTGACATCGCCCAGGTCTTATTTAAAAACTAAATTATGTATTTCCAATTCACTTTGATTTATATTTTGAACAATTTCAAATGCTTTTCAAATTTTCTTTAATAATTTTTTTAAATAAAAACCCTTTAAAATGTCAAAAAAAAACCACATCGTTATAACACAAATACTGGTTTAGCTGCTTGATTTTAAAATGTCGCATTTCAATGAGCGCCAATCGAAATTTGTTTACATTTAGTCTACAAAAAAAAATTGAGAAAATTTGAGTCACATTGGACCACGTTAACACATTATGCATATCGATCAAAGTTTGAGGCTTAAATTTGTTTCGAAAAATTAAAAAAATATGGTCTCTGTGTGGAACACAAGTCGCTTTAATGGATTTTGAGATATCGTAGTATATATCGTAAAAAACATACTGAAAACTATGTTACCGGATGCGTGCTTAGCAAACCAAATTTAAATAAAAACATTGCACTATAAGTAAAGTAACGAATTTTACGGCACAATTAAAATTAATTAAAATCCATTTTAAAAGATTATGTGAAAATGCACGAAAAAATTATTGTGAAAAAAATTTCAATTAAACTTTTGTTCGATTTCAAACTTACTTTCAATTAACTGTTTAATTGAAAATGAATTTGGTATAAAAAAAATTTTCAGTTTTTATAACGTAAAATAACAACATTGAAACAAATTCAAAAATTTTAAAAAGTCGCCAAAATTAAAAAAATCGTTTAATGTTGAAAATTCGCGTTTCTTTAATTTTGGTGATTTTTTTTAAATTTTTTTTCGAATTTTCGCGTTTATTTTGGGAATTTTTTAAATGTCTGCAATTTTGAGGATTGTTTTTTAAATTTTTGCAATTTTTTTTTTTTTCAAATTTTGCGATTTTTTCAAATGGTCTCGATTTTTTTAAATTTGGCGATTTTTTTTTACAATTTTGGTGATTTTTTTAAAATTTTGTAATTTTTCCCAATAGTAAACAATATTCAATTAAATTTTTAATGAATGTGAATAAAAATAATATTAATTAAATAGATACAAATTATTTTAGTTGTTACTACAATTGCATCAACACGACCGAATTCAGTTAACATTTTGCTGAAACAACAAATATTTTAATTAAAACTCAATTTGAGTTTTTTCTGTCTAGACATATTTAATTTTACGTTTGCATTGTCTCAAACAATTTTTTAATTATATTTTAAGTCAAAGACTTCGAAATCTCTTATGAAAAGACTTTATTTATTGCTTTTTGTCGAAAATCAACTCTAACAATGATAGCCGCCCATTTGCAGGCGATGTTTTCTAACGAAATTTTAAGATTCGAATCATAGAAAACTATTTCCTATTTGATCCAAGTCAAAAATAAATATTTTCATATTAAATTTATCAATAACATTGTTACTTTCTGACGAATTGTATCAAGTTTTTAAATTTGTCAAATCATTTCGGGGGGGGCTCTAGCCCCCAAGCCCCCCCCCCCCCCTAGCTACGTGCCTGTATATATACCTCTATCCAAATCTTAACAAAAATTTCAGAAAATAATAATTACCCTATCACGAATATGGGTTCTATATCCATTCCCAGAAAAGTGGCAATTTATAGTGATACATGTTGATTCCGACACAAAATTACATATTTTGCGTTAATTTATTAATTGAGATTAAAGAAGTGATAATATAATATTTCGAAATTGGGATTCGGAGTATAAAAAGTTCCTAAATTTATAAGGCAGTCTTGTATTCCAGAAATCTGTAACACGTGCCACAAATGATATTTTCATAATCATCTCAGGGTTACCAAAGTATGGGTCCTAGTTGAATGACCAAACACAAATCTTGAAGCAAAATAAGATGGCGATGCATTTTTAACGACCATATAAAAAAGGCACAATACCTTAATATCAATAAATTTTGTGAAGCTACATCCCAAAAAATCGTTTGTATGTTCAGAAACATGGGATCGAATCGATAGGCCGTACACATATCTTATTACCCAGTTAAAACATCTTTCCAATTAGAAATATTCATCGAAGTAGTGCCACTGTAAACCTCTATCCCATACATTATAAGTGGCATCAATAAAGTATGTCCAATTTGTCTTCTTATATTAATTGGAAGGCGACACGGTATGCTATAAACCCTTCGAAGAGAAATCATAATTTTAGATATAATCATGTTAATATGTTGATTGAAAGTTAGTCTATCATCTTCGTACGAATACAGTATATCACAGAATTAAAACAAATACAAAGTTTGGGGCACTGGCACATCTGGACCTGCAAATATAAGTTCTCAAAAATCGGAAAAACTACAAAAATGTACAAAGTTGTATTTGCTTAACTATCATTTTCTTGTAAAGTGTTATAGGTATGCAACTCATCAAGGACGCATTTAAAGGGTTATTAAATTTCATGTGATTTAAAGATTTCCTGTTAAGAAGTTATAAACATAAGTGTTTGGTATCGTTGGAAAGAAAATTAACTGTAGACCACGGTATTTTTAAAAAGAATCTCATTTAGCACTCTTGGTAGAACAAAATTTTAAAATGTAAATTTTCACTATCCAATAAAATATTTATTAATAGACATAATCCTATAATTTTTAGTCTTAAATAGACTTTTAAGTAAGCAATGTGAAATTTATGTCCGAATTTATGATTTGCTGTAAGCAATCCCACAATTCCCAAAAATAAAATAAAAAATTCCAAAAATCGGATTTTTTTTAATTTTTTGCTGACATGTCTATACTTAAAGCGGGGATTGAAAGAGACTTACCCAATAAATTAGGTAAGCAATTCCAGTTCAAACCGCACATCATTCGGATTTGTCATCTCCGATTTTAATGAAATTCACCACAAGTATTGTAAATGGGTAGTGTTTATCAAATCATTAACCTTTCGACCCCAAACCCTTTCGGTTTTCGAAATATGACGCCATGAAAATTGGCAACAACGTCAAAATTTTAAAAAATTGTCTATACAAAGTTGCCCATAACTTCTAAACTATACAATCTACAATTTTCCTATTGGTACCACTTTAAAGGTTAACACATTACCTTCAAAATTGTGTTTTTTTGTACTAAGAGGGCAAAGGTAATTTTTTTAAGTTTAATGTTCAAAGACCCATATCTCAAAATCCAATTCTTTTAAAAAAAAATATATGTTAAAAACTAAGGTGTCTCTACATTTGTGAACAAATTTTAAGGTGGAGACTCATTTGGTTCCGGAGTTATGCAAATTGGTCGTAAGCAAATTTTCGTCGACAAATTCATATGCAAAATCTTTTACATGCTTGAGTGTGTGTGTATAACTAATGAGTGTGTATAAAAAAGTACTACTGTACTTTGCGCCAATTGACCGGCCCCAACCGTGATATAAACTGTTCACTGAACTCGCCTCTCAATTGGGCCATTGTTTCGCGTGCTGTGTGTCATGTGGCATTGTCTTGTTGAAACCACATGACACCCAAGTCCAGCTCTTCCATTTTGGGCAAAAAAAAAAATAATTATAATCATCACACGGTAGCGCTCGACATTCACAGTAACGTTCCTGAATTCGTCGACTTTGAAAAAGTACGGTCCAATGATGCCACCGGCCCATAATCCACACCAAACAGTGCATTTTTCGGGATACATTGGCAGTTATTGCAATGCTTCTGGCTGCTCTTCACACCAAATATGGCAATTTTGTTTGTTCACGTATCAATTCAACCAGAAATGAGCTTCGTAGCTGAACACAATTTTCCGATAAAAAAGTGGATCTTCCTCCAACCTTGCCAAATCCCATTCACCAAAAGCTAGCCGTTGTGGTTGGCCTTGTGGCTTCAATTCTTGCACCAGCTGTATTTTAGAAGGTTTTACACCCAAATCCATCTGCAAAATTTTTCACGTAGTGGTGTAACAGAGTCCCAATTGCTGCAAACGGCGCCGAATCGGGAATTCACGGTCATCAACAACACTGGCGGATACAGCTGCGATATTTTCCTCTGTCCACACTCTACGTATGCGTGCTGGTGGTTAAATGAACAATAATGTAATTTTGGTGCGAAATTTAGTCACAAGATTCGGAATAGCCGAATCAGAAGTTCGCCCAAACTGACCATAAATATTAAGAAGTGCACGATGCACTTTCTTAACCGAGCATAAATTTTGATAATAAAATTCAATAATCTGCAAGCGTTGTTCGTTTGTAAGTCGATTCATGGTTAAATTATAGACCAAACTGAACATGTTTAACGGTAACATGTTACACGAAAAAAGCTGAGCTGCCAAAAACAGTGTTGCCAAAAAGAGAGTTGCTAAAAAAGCACTCTTTAGTAACGATTTTATTAAAAATATATGTTTTTAACGCTTTTTTTTCTTAATTAAGCATCATATTTTTATATTTAAACGGCTTATTTTACTGGTTTTCGAGCTTTTTTAATAGCTTAAAACATTTGTTTTTTGTTTGCCCTAATCATTAGTATACCTAATTTTTCGATTAGGCCAAGTGCAATTCCTTAAAAAAAAGCAATTTTTTCAATAACAAAAATATTGTAAAGTTATAGGACACGTTTAATACAACAGATATTGGGTCTTGAAAAACTCTTTCATTTGATAACCCATTTGTCTAAAACTTCTTGGAAACAATACGAAATAAAACGAAAAATGAGGTAATTTTTGATCCCACTATTTAATCCTTGAACAAGAGAGCGTTATCTAATTCGGTTTCTGCCAATAGGTTGTTTGTTGACCTATTTTCATTTTCTTATTTTAGACTCTAATACAAAAATTAAAAACTTTAAAAAAAAAACAAATTCTGAAATGTTTGTGGAAATGGCGTGGTTTTTATTAAAATATTACAATATAATGAATGGATAATTAATTAGTAATTAGATATACATACTCGTAGTACATTAATATTTTCTTACACAAAATTTTATTAATTTTATTTTTATATTTCGCTTAGAATAAAAAGATAGAAAAATGCATATTTTAGTTTTGGGCTTTAAAAGTTTTATGTATTTAGTAAAATTAATACACAATCAGACATTGATTTCACACTTATTATTTTAATAAAATGTTGATAATTTGAAGTAAAATTGTTTTAATAGTAAAAAGAAGACATTAATAACATTTAAGTCTTAGGTTAAATTCCGAATTTGAAATAATTTAAATTTTGTTGGACAAACATTAATTCTTAATTTATTTTTAATTTGACTGGAAATGCTTTTTTTCTTTTTTTTAATTTTTTACTCCTTTTTAGCTTCGTCGTCGCCATTTTTAGTTTTATCCTTTTCACCATTAACAGATTTATTTTTTATGAATAAATCATTTGGGCCCGATTGTTGTATGGGTATAATACGTTCTTTGGGTTCATCGGTAGATTTTGGTAACAGTACACTGAGCACACCATCAGAGGATAGTTTTGAAACTATAGCATCCGGATTGTAACCCTTTGGTAACTCATAACGCCGTACAAAATGGCGTGATACAAAACCAATATCATCAGCCTCACGTTCCTCATGTTTGCCCTCGATAATTAAATGATCATTGGCAATTTTCACTGATAGTTCTTCGGGTGAAAATAGGCCCACATCTAGATGAATATGAAAATCATGATCTTTGTCCGTTGTAATACCTATTGATGGTACATGGGCCAAATCTTCTTTGGTCTTGCCATTATTTTCCAAATGGCGAAGATGTGGTGCCAGAGCTGATATTAAACCCATTGTATGCATATCTATGGGATGATGCTGTCTGGGATGATAACGACGATACATGTTGTTTGGAAATATTTCCGGATTGTAAAAAGGATGTGGATCCAAATTCAATACAAATGGTAAATTTAATGGTAAGCTGGCCATTTTTAAATGATTTCTTTTGTTCAGATTTTTTTTTTCTCTACTTTTGTATGTATAACTCCGTCGGATTTTTTCTAATTTTATGATAATTTTTCTTTATACACTCTTTATGTGGCTTGACATCGAAAGACTAAAGGATACTTTTTGTTGTGTGTTGCATATATAGGAAAAATTGTCTCTACCCTTAGAGTATATACGACCTGTATTTGTACATACATATTAGGGTGATCGATTATTTGACATTTTTCGAAACCAGGGATTCAGTTTTTTTCGAATAGTTGAAATTTAAGAAAAACCGGTTTCAGTTTTTGAAATTTGAAAAAAACCGGTTAAACGGTTTTTAAATGTTATACCCAGCAAAACCACACATTACCAAATAAAGAGTAAAGTAATGTATCGACATAGGGATTCACGCATTACATTACACTTTACTTCACTGATGAATTTTACAGGCGATTAGCCTAAAAGTAATGGGTGGACTCATTACCTTGTAGGGGATAAAGTAACTGGTTACTTATATGGTGACTTGTTTTGAAAAAGTAATGGGTCTATAAAAAAAAATTTATAAAAAAAAATTATTACAAATATTTTTTTTAATTAAATAAATAACGTGGTCACGTTGAGATTCGAACCTGGGGTCTCTGGTTGTTAACAATTAGTTATGCGAGAACTCTACCAACTGAGCTATCGATTAGGGTATTCAATTTACTCGGGTTTGCTTTTGTTCGAGTAATCGAGTAACTCGATTTTGAGGTTTTTAATTTACTCGAGTAGGCGAGTAAGATTTTAAAATTGCTCGAATAACTCGAATAACTCGAACAATTTTAATACTTTAATTTTATTTTCCAAAAACTCACATTTTTGTAAGTTTTTATATTTTATTAGTACTAATATAACATACATATATATAAAAATTAACAAATTAATTAAAAATTTTAGTAAAAAGTATATCTAAAAGAGAAAAACATTTGCTAAGATCATTTATTATTGCGACAGTTTTGTCTCAGTACACTCAAAGCAAAAGCGTTATTATTGAAATGAAATTCTTTATAAATATGTTGAATCTTCATTGATTTTCTTTCAATTTAACTGGTTCATAATATAATATGTATTAAACTGTTTTATAAAAATATTTGTAAGGTGATCCGTTTTGTAATTTCACTCAGACTTGACACAGTTTTGTTATATTAGTGTGTTAGTACTAAAAGAAAAAGTAGTCCATTTTGTCCTATCATTTTGGGATTTTGAGATATGTAATTTTTCTAAAAAAATTATAAAGAAGTTTTGAAACAACTTTCATGAATATTTAAGAAGATTTGCATCATATTAATGAAAACTTCATTACTTCTATATGTAAATTTTAATATGTGGAAATTTTGCGTAGGACCGCTATGAATTTCCATATAGGGCTTCTAAAATTGGCTTGTTACAACGACATAAAAGGGACCAACAAAAAGTTTTTAGTAAATGACATTTAAACATTCCTTTTTGAAAATATAGTATTTATATGTAGTTTCTTTAGATCAAATGGCAACTAAATTAAAAAAAAAAAATAATGTTTGATCCCACTTTTAACCCTCAAATCCGCACCAATAATCTTAAACATACCAGTCTTAGAACTTGTTTCTTTAAGAAATATCCAAGTTTCTTCGATATCGGAGTTTTTCGCATTAAGTTCTTCGTTTTTCGTAATATAATTTCTTTAACAGTGCTCACTTAATATAAAAATACACTTAACATTTAAATATTCACTACAACAGTCACATTATTTTATACAAAATATTAAAATAATATAAAATTGTTCATATTTTTAAATTACTCGATTAATCGACCAAAATTGTTCGAGTTATTCTTTACTCGAAATTGGCCACTTCGAATTACTCGAACAATTGTTCGACATCATTTCATCGATTAATCGAGTAATGGTTAACCGATTGAATACCCTACTATCGATACATATAATATTTTGATAGTTTAACATTTAAATGAATTTTTGCGCTTAGTATTTTCGTCCGTGATATTAAAAATATACACCTTTCCCTCATGCTTACAAACAATCACAAAGTAATGTGTCTATAAATAGTTTTCCAAAAAAAAAAATTAATAATTACTTTACGTTTATAATTCATGCGCTACGTAATTGCTGACCAGTAAGTCATTATTTTATGTTTTTAAGTAATGTAAAAGGTAATGAGGTATCATTACAAGGTAATCCATGATTGTTAATTATCGGTAACTCATTACTTTGTGTTTCAAAATAATGCTGAAGGTAAGGAGTATTCATTCCAAAGTAATGGAATATGTAACCCATTACGGTACCTCATTACTTTTTGTTGGAAAATAATGATGCAGGTAAGGAGTACACATTACAAGGTAATGCATTACTTTATCGCACCCATTACCAAAGTTTTCCTGGGTACAATTATACTAAAGAATATATTTTTTTTTTTTTTATAAATTTAAATAATTTCAGTTTTTACTTGAAATATATAGAATAACCAAGCCAGAAATTGCCGATGATTAAAAAATACACGCTAAAAAATAATCGTCCTGCTGGAAATAAAAATGCTGGTAACATACTTTTGTTCGGAAAACATTTGCGTTTCCCATGTTTCTAATATAACATGTTTGCTTGCAAACATAATTATGTTTGCCTGTAAAAATATATATGTTTGTTCGCTAAAAATATAAATATGTTTATTATAATTCTTCTTATTTTAAACGAGCCTAAGATCCTTTATTTATAAATTATAATTATTTATTTTCAATATTTCGTCTCCACGTTGGATGACTTCATTGTATCATTGTAAACATACACTTAAAATACTATGTAGGTAAAGACCACTGCAAATGTAGTTGAAAATAAATGAAATTTCACTTAAAAAAAGGAAATTTCATTAAATTCAACTAACGTAGTCATTTGTTTTTTAATGTCCAAAAAATGACTAACAATTGTAGAAAAAATTAACCACATTTTTTTATTTTTTTAAATAACAAAAAACTACTGTAAAAAATTAATGTAAAATCATAAAACAGTCATTTGATGTGGTTTGTTTTTTTAAATGAACTACAAGGTTAGAAAAAAATTTAATTTGTTCTACCAATGACTGACATTTACATTAAAAATAAAGAAACTGTAAATTATAGTTGTTTTTTTATTCGACCTTTCCAATTTAATTATAAAAATAAAATGTTTCAGCTCGAGGCCTGGATTTTTCACACTATTGCACTCTGCAATATATTGCACTCTGCAATATATAATGACGAGTTATAAACAACGTTAATTTTTAGAGTTTTGTGTTTTTATTTAAAATCCATTGTACTCCCTGAGGATGAAACTCGAAGAGTTTCGAAATATTGGAAATTAATAAAGAAGAATTTTAATTAAAGAAAAATCCAGGCCTCGAGCTCAAACATTTTATTTTTAAATAATGAAACTGTATTACAACCTAAACAACAACTACATATTTTTTTTCGTTTTTATAAAGTGCAAATTTAAGTAAACATTAGGGATATAACTTTTAACATTTTTTTGCAATTATCAAAAATTAAAAGGCATAGCAAGCAGTCTATGCCTCAGAAAAATATTAAGAAAAATTATATTACTTTTTCGACGTCGTTAAAAGAAATTCCGCGTTGAAGTTTTGAAAACATATTTTTTGTTTGACTTTATTTTTTTTTTTTTTTTAAGTTCTTCACTCATGTGATTAGTTTGAATATAGATCAGAGTGAAAGAAAAGAATAAGTGGAATGGCCCAATCAGAGCTGGAACACCAAAAAATGATGATGAATTAAGTTCAACTCCAATCTTGAAAAAATTAATCTTGCAATTTTATAGATTTGCGATTGTTGCGATTTTTTTTTTTTTGTTGTTGAATATTTAGATATTTAAAAATGTTGCTTAAATTATGAAAATCTTACCATTTGGTGTTACATTTTGCTAAAGATTCGATGTCTACATATATGAACCCCTTAATTTGAGTATAATAATGCATGCGATTGTTTAAGGATGCTTTTAAAATATCTTTAGAAATTGCTTAAAATGACATTGGGGTCGGTGCGGAACATTTTTTTTTTTAAATGGCAAATCGTGGTGCCACTTGAAAATAATACGTCAACTAAAACGGTAACTGACACATTGCTGTAAGCAAAATTTACAAACTTAACTCATTTAAGAAACATTATATGCGCTATCTAACTCATTAAACGGAAAAACGAATAGGAAATCTATTTTCAACAGAATTTACGTTCCGAAAATCCGTCACCATTTCTTTAATGTGTAAAAAAGAGACAACATATTTGACGTATGTACTATTTATACACATTGTAGGGAGTTACAATCCGTTTACGTTACGTATCTGCTGGACTAATGAAGTCTTTATATTTAAAAAAAAAAATTCTTTTTAAAAAATACGCAACAATTTAAGTTTTTTTTTTTTTAAATATAATTTGAAAAGGAACATATTTGGATTTACTCGATTAAATCGCCTAATCGATAGAAAATGTTCGAGTTATTCGTTACTCGAAATTGGCCATTTTAATTTATTCGAACAATTGTTTGATTAAAATTCATCGATTAATCGAGTAAAGATGAACCGATTGAATACCCTACTAAGTATACATGTTATTTACATTTTTTTTCAGATTTTACATATTTTACCGGTGTTTTTGAGAGAGAAGTTAAAGGCGCATGACAGAGTGTAAAGTAATACAAAGCGGAACATACTAAAAAATAGATGCAATTTACAACTTTTTTTTTGTTTTTTTTTTACAAGTTTTAATGGAAAAACTTTAATGGATTATTTTTTTCTACATATTTTACTTATATTTTTTGAAAAATTTTGATAGTAAAGTGGGTGAAACTCCTTTGGGCTCACCCATTTTTTTGGATTTAAAAAAAAAAAAAAAACAGGAAAAGCTAGGAAAATTCTAAAAACGACAAAATAATCCTAATTCAATAAATTTTCAATGATAAAACATATTTTTTTAATTGTTTAATATTTTTGATATAGTTAAAAAAAAAACAAACATAACAAAATTAACGCGAATTTTGCGCTACCACGCGTAAGTGTGAGTAAAAGCTAATTTTAGGAACGTGAACGTGAGTGAGTGTGAATAGGAAAAACTTCTTCATGAGTGAGTGTGAGTAAGTAAAATTTTTCCGTGAGTGAGTGCGCGTGAGTAGAGTTTTACTAAAAAATTTTGTTTTTGCTTTAGTAAATACTTTCTTAAACTTTTTCGCCGATTAAATGGTTTTGGGGTTTTAAAAGGCTAATTAAATGTCAAAATTCCATAAATTACAACAAAATTACAACAAATTTAAGTTAAACTGTCACAATTTAGCTTAATTTTTACATTTTATTTTTTTCCGGTCAGGTTTTAATTCGTGAATTTGCGTGATTGAATCACACGTGAGTGTGTGCAAAATCTAAATTTACTCAAGAGAGCGTAAGTGAGTCGGAAATAAATTCGCGTGAAAGATTTTATTTATTTATTCGGAATTCCATACACAAGACTATTGTCTCTTATTACAGTATAGAATTATATATATGAAGGAAAAGGGGTTTATTCGAAATAATACAAATACAAATAATAATAATAATATTAACTTAATCTTGAATGATCAAATATTATTAAAATAGTGAAATATAAAGTAGACAAAATTATAAAGAATATAGTTTTACAAAAACAAATTGACAAAAATTTTACAAAAAAAAAAAAAAGTAATTACATTAAGGGCCATTATTACAACTTGCCAATAGCTAAAGTTCGGATGCTATCTGACAGATCATTAGTTTTTCGTTATTATAAGTATACTTTAAGCTAAAAGTGACCCATAAGCTAAAGGGAAGACATTGTTGCCTTTAACTTTAAACGTAAGGTTTATGTGTTTAAAGTTACCACATTTTCTGCTCTATAAAGAAAAAGAAGAAAATACCGAATTTCACAACCGAATTTTACAAAGTATAGTTTGTTTGTAAACAAATAAATAATAGTACGTTGCCACTACGTATTTTTATAAACCAATTCATAAACCAATAATCGGTTTTTAGTTTGGTGCTGCCACATTATCAAAAATATTAATTTTATTTTATTGGGAAGTTGTAATAACGAAAAACATTATAGCTCACTTTATTACTCACTTTAGCTAAAGTTACCTTTTACTATCATTTACCTAAGGGCCATTATTACAGAAGAAAATATCGCAGCTGTATCCGCCAGTGTTGTTGATGACCATGAATTATCGATTCGGAGCCGTTCGCAGCAATTGGGCCTCTGTTACTCAACTACGTGGAAATTTTTATTTGCCCAAAATGGAGGAGCTGGACTTTATGTGATAAGTGGTTTCAACAAGACGGTGTCACATGCAACACAGCACTCGAAACAATTTCTCAATTAAGAGTTCGGTGAACGGTTTATTTCACGTTTGGGGCCGGTCAAATGGCCGCCTAGGTCGTGCGGTTAAACGCCTTTAGACTATTTTTTGTGGGGCTATGTTAGTATGTTAAGGCTAATGTCTATAGGGACAAGCCCGCAACGGATGACACACTGGAAGCCAATATTGAAGCATTTATTCGTTAGACACCGGCCAATATGTTGGAGAGAGTATGCCAAAATTGAACCCATCGTATGAACCATTTGAGGCGTGGCCGCGGTCAACATTTACATAAAATCATCTTTAAACATTGAATTATAAAGATCGTTCTATCGACTCAAATAAAGATTTCATACATTTCTCTAAATTTTATGTGTTTTTCTTAAAACAAATTCGAAAGCTCTTAAAAAATCACCCTTTATATCCCATTGGCCGTCAAAGGTAAATAATAGTAGGTTTTTGTTCAGACTTCTTTATTTTTTATTTGTATAGAAATTTAAACAATTTTTGTTTAATTTTATTTTAAAATAAAGGAATATTTTTAGATTTTTATCTCCTAAATCCAAATCTTGTCTCCAAATTTTTCTATCCCTTCACAATTTCGAAATATCGAATAAAAGGTATATTTCAGTCAAAATTCGAATTACGCCTCAAGCTGTTTTAAAAATGTTGACACATTCGTGTTAAGTAATTAAATAATTAAAAACCATGTGTTATATGACGTAAACAACATAATAGAAATAAACTCGACACGTCTTTCGCTACTGCTTGAGTGAGGCATTTGTTCACTAATTTTGACCGTTGACGACCAATCAATGCGATATGTACGTCCCATGGACATTTTCCGTGAAGGAGTTGCAAAAAAATACTTTTGACGACACTTTTCTATAGAAATGTTGTGTCGATAAACCCGAATCCACCAAAAATTTGCAAAATTTCTATCAGTTTAATTTGAATGTTTTTATCTAAATTTTATTAATTAAGATTTGTCACAGACTCCATATTTTTAAGGCATAAAATTATATCAAATTTTTGTAGCTTACGCTATTTTTTTCTTAAACTAAAAGAGAAAGTACGCTCATTTTTTTCATCCAGTGATGTTTTCATTTTCGTTGTAGATTTTGTATTAAAGAAATCGTGAAATGATAGAAATTTCAACTTTAAATACATTCATAGGTACAATTATCGCACCTTCCTAAATTAAAAAGGTTAGTCAAACTATTCAAATGTTGTTAAAGATAGCGTTTTTGTTTTTCCTACAAAATGTTTTTTTTTGGAAATATTTGATTTCTAATATATTGAAGCTAAAAAAAAGAGTTAAGAAAAACCCGTTTATTTGACAAAAAAAACGGTTTATTCGATATTCGAAAATTTAAAATTTGAAATAAACCGAAACCGACAGCACACAAAAAACCGGTTGGAACCGGTTTTGAAAAACCGACTCGATCACCCTAATACATATTCCTTTTTATGTTGCATATTGCAGTACAAAAGCCATTCCTCAATACCCACTGAATAATTTGATAGACGCTTTAAAAGAGCGATAGCTTTACACCAGATGTTTTTAAAAGGCGTTCATTTAATGGACTAAAAGCATACACTATGCTACAAAAATCGACTTTGTTTTTGAACAGACTACTACAACAATTTTATTAAATAAACAGATGTACAAAAGTGTTCTTAAAATTGAATACAAGAACACCCTAATATCGTAATATCCGCTAATTCTAATGGCATATCCATTTTATTTATAGGCCAGATTTTTTATAATATGGCTTTAAAGAATGCATGTTTTAACGAAGTTGAAATTTTAAATTAAAATTTTTACGCTTTGAACGGGATACGATTTGTTTTTCAAAATATAATTTTTTTTATTGGTAAAGCAAATATCTATCGAACTGTAACTCACAATCTATAAGATTTTCATGATATTTGAGAATACTTTGTCAAAATTGTAATATGGCAACACTGGCAAATCAATTTTTAAAAGTTTTTGTTTGTTGAAAGAAATTATATAATTGTTCACATTAAAAAATAAAATGGAGTCATTTTCAGTATATCAAAGTTTTTACAAGTTTGAAAAGTTCTTGATCCTATCTTTTAATTTTACACAAAGAGTACAAACTGTACAAAACATCTACGTATCTCATTCCAAAATTTTTACCATACGTCCCTAACCAGCATATAATCTTTATAACACTTATCTTCTTTGTATAAATTAAAAATTTAATTAATTATATGGCAACCCTTCAGTAAAAGTTTTAAAAATTGTTTCATTTATTTGTAAAGACCTCAAATTGTCAAATTCTTTTTACTGCGTTATTACATCTCTGAAATATCCAAAATTATCAGACCTTAAAAGTAGGTGTTGCTTTAAAGCAACGCAGTGGAATATTATATCACAACATTTTTGGAAATAATTCGGAAATTTCTTACATAGTGGTCCGATTGTAATGCAATTTGGAACAGCCATAAGTGACGTAATATCGAGCTTAAGTTTTGATTTTTAACCTTCCGAACCTAACGGTCGCGGCAATATGACCAACCAAAATATGGAACTTTTTGCATATAAAATTTTAAGTGCTCGCCATTTTTTTTTTGTTTCTAATCCGATTTTCAAAAAAATTAACATATTTGAAATCTGCTAGCAGAGACTAACAAAAAAAAAACAAAATACACTTACATTTGTGGGTTATCTCTAACAGTTCCCGAGATATTCTTATTTGAAAAGGTGAAATTCCAAATTTGGTCCGACTCGGGGCCAATTTCCTTTTTAAAATATTGGTTATTTAATTATATAAATTCTTGATTAAAAAATTATATAAATTCTTGATTAAATTCTTGATTAAAAAAAAAAATGAATGGAATATCATGTTAAACTCAAAAACTACATTCGTTCAGAGTAGAAATTTAAAAAAATCAAATGTTTGGTATTTCTTCCCCAAGAAGCACCAACAAAAATAGATAAATATGTTTTTTCTGAATATATAAAGTGCGCATACAATTCTGAAAGGTATTTTTGCATACAAACGCGAGTTGCGTTAAACAAATCGCTCATTTACTGCAAGACTGACATAACTCAAAAAACACGGTTTTGCAGAAAACGTGTTCATTAAAGTTTTCAATCCATATCAGCCTCGCTTGACCCTTCTCTACTTATTTGGTCACGTTTTTTATAAATGTGGGGGGGGGGGGGTTTTAATGTGTTTTAATGAGAGTTGTGTGTGAATTCGCTAATTATCGAGAGACCCGTGAGTAGCGCAATTTCTTTATGAAGTATATACTCTTTGCACCCACTTTAAAGAAAAAATAAAATATATTATCCTCTATATCGAAAAGTATACATGAAGTATATATGAAATGTTTACACAATATTAAGCATGCTAGAACTTATAAATCTGCATCATTAACTCAAAAATCGTATTTTTTGACTTACGACAGTCTTGAAGTAAATGAGCGAAATGTTTGTTTTGTACCTACTTTTCCCGCCACCCGCTTCTAAAGTTGGCACATTTTGAAGGCAAATATCAATTTTAGCCCACTGTTAAAAATTGTGCACGCCTGCAATTAAGTAGCGGAAGCGATTGTAGATACTCCAACATATAAGTAATTTATTGGATAAGTCTTTTTCAACTCCAGATTTAAATGTAGATATGGCAGCAAAAAAAAATGTAAAAATCTCATTTTTAGATTTTTTTTTTTTGGGAATCGTGGGAATGCTTACAGCAAATCATAAATTCGGACATAAATTTCTTATTGTTTATTTAAAATTCTAATAAATACTTGTGAAAATTTACATTTTAGCAAAAACTGACATTTTTACCTTCTTATTAGGATACCCAAGTTTTTGTTCTACGAACAGTGTTAAATGCAATACTTTTTAAAAATAACGTAGTCTACAGTTAATTTTATTAACAACGATACGAAACATTTATATGATATATTAATAACTTCTTAACAGGAAATCTTCAAAAGTTATCCCTTGTGAAATAATTTTTTTGTTCGATAAGTTCTTGAACATAATTTTGTTGAGTCATTTGAGTTATCTAAATTTGCGATTTCGCTCAGGTATATATGGATGTATAATAAGGTGACCCTCAATGAATAAGAAAATTGAAAACTCGATACCGTGAAATAACTAACAAATGAAATAACTCCAAAAAAAAAAAATTAAATAACTCCCAAAAATTTTCCATATAAATTGGGATTTATTTCACTATGAAATAACTCCCAATGCGTTAGGACTTATTTCACAATTTTCTGTTAGAAATTATTTCGTTATGAAATAATGAAATAATTCCCAACCAGGTTTTGTTGGGAGTTATTTCACTCCTTTTTGGCATTGGGAGTTATTTCACATTTGTTGGGACTTATTTCATTTTCATTTTAAAATGTGATTTTATCGTTGGGAGTTATTTCATTTTTGTTGTGAGTTATTTCATTTCTATTAAAATTACATTTTGGTAAATTTTAACCATTTCTAACGGTTCTTAAAATTGTCGTAAAGTAAATAATAGCAATACAATGAGTTATTTTACCAAAAGGAACGCAGTTCTTGCTAGATTTTTGGTAATTTTGGTGGCATGTCATAACGTCCAATGACATAATGTCCATGGACGTTATGTCACTCGAAAGGTGTCATAATATCCATGGACTTTATGACACTCTGCAATGTGAAGTTATGTCCTCAAATGGAATGACATAAAGTCTATGGACATTAGAACGCCTGCCGCGTTCTACGGAGAAAAAAACCCTTAACAGCGGCCGAAGACCGCCACCCAGTAGAACTTGTTTTTCAAATCAGATGTCGAATCCGTTGAAATCTTATATTTTTAAGACATCAAGTAATTTGTAAAAACAAGTGTTTCTGTGTGTCCTGCTGCGCGGCCGCGTTTCGCGTAATGCGGCGCCACCGTAGTTCGCGTCCAATAGGCGCGGCCACGGCCACGGCCGCGAATCGCATACGCCGCAAATCGCAGAATTCGATATTTTTGAATTGGGAATTATTTCATTTTTTTTTTGGGACTCTTTTCATTGGGAGTTATTTCATTGGGACATTTCATTTGGGAGTTATTTCACGGTACCTGAAAACTCATCTGTTCCAAAATCGTAGACTAGTTCTGTGTGAGGTTAGAGTAAAAACAAAATTTGTGCTCGATTGATTGAGCTCGAATATCGATCGATTGAAAATTGGCGTGCCGCATGTGCTTTGAAGTTTGTGAAAACCAAAATGGGGGCAAAATTGTAAGAAAAACGCTCGTAATTCAGGAGTCACCCATAGGGAAATTGAATTTTCCCAAAAATTGACCAAATTAGAGAAGAAAAAAATTACAATTACTGCAATAAATGAAAATTGGTTTATTGATATAATGATTATTAGTGATTTATTTTAAAATATGTTTCTTTCGGATGTCGTTAACTTATCTTAAAGTGATGTCAAAAACGGACAATAATTTTGGGATTTTTTTTCAAATTTCCAATTTTAAATTTTAAACAACGACAAAATCGAAGAAATTGAGATTTGAACTTCATGGAATTGGAATGAAAGTACAAAAGTACTAAGGGAATGAAAGTACAAAATTTCAAAATATCCCCCCGTTAAACTTGGGTACGAAAGCGATTTGATTTTTGCGGAATTCGAGGAAGTTGTGTTTTTTGGTAATGACAGTGTTAATTTGTTGTTATAAAATATTTAAAAACCTTTAATATACAATGAGAATAGAATTTATTTAACAATTAATAGAGATTTAATATTATAAACTACACCTTAGTGTACTTTTTTTATAAAAGTAAGAGGTAAAGTTTTTAGAGTAAATTTCTTATGATATCATGGTTAGACTGCATCGCTCGGTGAATGACAGTGTCAGATCCCTCATCATGGTATTTATTGTTTTATGATCGTATTTATTATGCAATCTTATTGTGGAGAATCTCCAATTAAGTTTGTGAATAATTTTCAGATTTTTATTTTGAATGATTTGGAGCTTTTTTGTATGCGATTTCGCTGTTTTTGGGAACCATGCTTGACACCCATAAGTCATTATTGGCGTAATACACATTCTATACAATAGAAGTTTATTATTAAGATTAAGAACTGATTTTCTGTTTAGTAACGGAAATAGTGCTCTTCCGCATTTAATTGCCTTTTCACTGACATATTGAACATGTTCTTTAAATGTTAGTTTTTTTATCAAAAACAACTCCCAAATATTTTATTGAGTTCTTAATTTCAATCGTATTACCTTTAATTTGTAGTGGAAGACTGGGTGTACGTTTAGGCGATTTGTTAAATGGGAAAATTATAGCCTGAGTTTTTCCTTGATTTATTTTAATTTTCCATTTTTTTAAAATACTTTTCAGCACACTTTAGAGAATCTCTCATTCTTTTTATGATGGCGTTGGAAAGTTTTCCATTACATATAAATGCACTGTCGTCTGCATAGAACGCAGCATTATTATCCTCTTTTATCACAATATCCGATGTGTATATAGAATAAAGAGTTGGTGATAAAATAGAGCCTTGAGGTAGCCCTGCAGGTATATTTCTAACCGATGAGAAGCTATTTTGTATACAAACCACAAAAGATCTATTTGTCAGAAAACTTTTTATAATTTTTTGCAGGTATAATGGGAAATTTAGAATGCTGAGTTTGTAAATTAGGCCATTATGCCAAATGGAATCGAACGCTTTTTCAATATCTAAAAATACAACTCCCGTACTTTTTCTATTAGATTTGTTGTTCTCAATAAATTGTATAACTCGTTTAATTTGATGGACAGTAGAAAACTGCTTTCTAAAACCAAACTTCTGTCGATTAATAATATTATTTCTCTCAGTAAAGGACAGTAAACGGTGTAAAATGACTTTCTCAAAAAGTTTATCTACAACGCTTAACATACTTATTGGTCTGTAGCCATTCGGCATGTTAAGATTTTTACCATTTTTTGGTATAGGAACAATATTAGCCTTCTTGAAAATGTCAGGAAAATAACCGCTTTTAAGACAAAAGTTAAAAATTTTTGAAAGGACGTCAAAAAATGATATAGGCATATTTTTCAAAATGACGCTTTGAATCATATCTAAGCCAGGCGCCTTATTGTTTTTAAAATTGCTTACTATTTCCATTAGTTCGTTAGATTCCGTTAAAACGTCTTGGTCGATTATAATTTCGTTATTGCTCTCAAGATTACCTATACACTTTTGAACTTTCTTATCCATTGTTGATTTATCATTTAATGTAATTTTGTGTGATTGTTCAAATACATCGGCTATACTGTTGGCTTTATCTTCATTGGAATTAACTTGCTGACCGTCAACTATCAGACGGGGAATTTCAGAACATTTACCCTTAATCTTTTTCGTTATTTTCCAAAACTTTTTACTGCCCGTTGGCCATTTGGTTATAAATTTTGACCAGTTCTTATTTCTATCCCGGTTTAAATGAAAATCTATCAAATTCTTCAATTGTCTTAAAATACCAATAATTGTATGCCTTCTACTAGGATCGGAGCACCTTTGTAGTTTGCGTTGAAATTTCCGTCGTTGTCTGATTAAGTTTAAACTTAACTCGGAACACTCGACTGCCAACCTTTTTTCTCTCCAACCGGAATCTTTTTATTAGCATTGCTTAAAATTGAAATTGTTCTATCTAAATATGAGTCGATGTTAACTTTGGTCAGCTCTTCAGACATGAGGTTTTTTGTAAAAATCTCTCTGTCCACCCATCTCCCAATAAGTGACCAGTCAGCTAGATGATAGAGAGGTATTCTAGTAGAAATACTTTTAGTATGTCCTTAAAAATATAACACGTTACAGGAACATGGTCAGAAACGAGTTCATTTGGATGAGTCTCTAGATTTGAAAATTGTAAACTAGAATTTGAAAGCATAATGTCAATTGTGGATGGTGGTGAGGGACGGGAGGTTTGATTAAAACGAGTGTTATTCGCAGGGTGGTAGATGTAAAAATTGGATTGATTTTGATGATTAAAGAGAACATCACCTGCTGGGTTATTTGAGCTGCAATTCCAACTCTGATGATGCGCATTAAAATCGCCGAATATAAAAAAATCTGTTGATTTTTTGGTTAATACATTTATATCATTTTTGAATTTATTTGAAAACTGTGGACAATATGCTGTTGTTATTGTTGTTGTTTTACCATTTAGCACAACCGAAATCGATAAGTTTTCGATATCATATGTTTTATCATAACGTATTAATTTATGCTCATAACAGTCACGAATAGCAATAAGAACTCCACCACCATGAGTCGGACGATCTCTTCTATAAATTTTATAACCCCCAATCAAAAATTTGTGGTGTGTTTTAAGATAAGTTTCATTTAATGAAATAATATCAATTTTATTCTTTCGAATAAATTGTTCTAATTGAGTAATAGCAGAATAAGTTGTTATGGCTTGGGCATTCCAGTGCATAACATGAAGCATATTGAAGTTAATGGGATTGCAAGGCATGTCTTAACATATTTCCTAACACTCGCAGTTTGTCATATTTATTTTTGCACTTCTGTAGAGCATCGATAGCTTCAAAATAAATATCTAACAATCTATCGTTTGAGATGTCATCACCAATATCATTTTGATTATACTCATATTGTTTTGATATGTCAGAGTACAACGTTTTTCGATTAACAGCTGATTTTACATGATGCCTTGAAGTTGTTGGACCATGATCTGTTGATGAAATTTGTGGAAACTCTTCTGGTGAAGGGTGAAATTCAAAAGCCGGTTTGGAACTTCTGGGACGAGCAAAACTATTGGAAGTGAACCTTTTACGGATATTTATGTATTCCTGCCTACATGGACACTTTGAATCATCTGCTTTGTGGTTAACATTGTTAAGATTATTCTTAACGCAATTAAAGCACTTATATACGACTGGACCTTCATTATGAGTTTTATTTAAGTTACATACCGAGTAGTCATGAGCGCCTGCACAGGCAGGGCAAACTGCAGAACGATGACAGTTGCTGGCACCGTGCCCGAACATTGAGCATTTGCTACACTGAGTTGGGCCTTTATTACCTTTTAGTGTGTTTCTCCATTTGACAGCGATGCCACAGAAAAATCTTATTTTTTGAATTTCACGTTTTGATATTTGCTGCCTATCAAATTTCACCATGTATATTGCATCATCAACACTAGAGCGTTTTGTTTTTATTTCTTTTATATTCGTTGGTTCAATATTGTGGGTAAATTTAAATTCATCAGTGATAGCTTTAATAGTAAATTGTGGAAGACCAAACAATACAAGTTTAAACCTCTTATTATCTTTGATCTGATGAGTGTAGAACTTAACATTATGTTCTTTTAATATTTTGATAGCGTCTTCAAACAACAGTAGGGAACTTGAGATAATTTTTGTTCCAATCGACATTCTCTGGAACTTGTATTGAGAGCCGATGAGTTTATGCACTACGGTAAAGCTAGTTTAATTATCAACGACAATTGGGGGAAACTTTTCAGTTTTAACTACAACTTCTCCTTCTTCACTTTGGGAATCCATATCCACTTCGTCTCCGAGTAATTCGAACCTGTTTTTTACAGGGCGATTGTCCGGAGGTTTAGAGAACTTATACCTTGGATTATTTCCAAAGTATTTTTTTCTTTTCATTTTTCAGTCGAATAAAATTCGTTACAAAAAATATTAATTTCAATGAAACAATAGTTTTAACTTTTTAAAAATAAATTTTTTAGAGAGCACAGGAAATCCACGTGTTGTTTCAGCTGATAACAATACAGAACTGTGCAATTAATAAATTTGAAAACAAAAACTCTATAGATTATTTGTTAAGAAAATATCCTTATAAAGAAATATAGAGTATGGCCTCGACTTTGAATAATTTTCATTTTCATTGCACAATTAAAGGTCGTAAAAAACATAATTTTTATTTTTAATAAAAATTATATCAAACTTGCAAAAATTATATTCTTAATGAATTTAAAATAAAATAAAAGAAACAAAACATTTGTTCACTTTTATTTTTAAAATCTTTAATAAACAAACCTTTTGAGAATATTTATAATCATCAAGGGTCATTAAAGTCAATGTTTATGAAATGTTTGTAGAATTAATGAAAATCTTCATTGAACTAATGAATCATTGCGACAATTAAACGTTTATAGAATTTATGAAACAGTTTCATAAAATTTTTTAATATTAAAAAGTTTCCTTAAATTAATAAAACTCTTCATGAATGTCTTAAAAATGCGATTTTTTAAACCATTTCATTCAAGTCCAAAATTAATAAAAAAAAATTAATACATTGATATAATTGTAAAATATGTACAGTTAAGAATTAAGTCTTAAAACTAAAGTTTGAAATGTAAATATGAAAATTAATGAAATTTTATGAAAAACTAAATAATCAAGTCTTTGAAATAATTCCATAGCTCTAAAGGAAATTTTCATTAAATTTATGAAGAGATAATTTTTTAAAATGGTTTAAATTTTTTATGAAATTATGAAATTTTATGAAAAAATTTTTATTTTTAATAAAATTTCTTAGATATAATGAAATTCTTCATAGAATCTACGAAAAAAAAATTATGAAATTATTTCATTAATATCATGAAAGATAGGTATTTTAGCGATAACGTTTTTTAGATTATTTCAGTAAAAGTATTGTAGGGGTATTGATTTATTTTACGGATAATGGTATTTCAATTATTTCGGTGACTGTATTTTAGGCATAACGATAGTCAGTTGAAATGGTTTTGAATCGATTACGGTATTTTGAGCGGTTTTGCCTGCCATCCCTGATAAAAATCAACAAAAAAATTATAGACTTCCGGAAAGCGGACCAAGTTCCGCGATAGCATCTGTGGAAAAATTAACGGTGCAATAAATCTTACTTTTGATTTCTTTATTAGCATTGAAATTAGTGAACTAATGCTAATGCCAAACAATTTCATTACCATTTAATTTTAATTTTAATTAATTTTTGTAATTTTTTTGGAATTAGCATTTGTCCCACTATCTTTCTATGTTTATTTGCATTATCACGTAAATAAAAAAAAAAAAAAAACAATAAATCACCCTGTGGTTGTTTTATAAAAATTGATCACTCGGGATCTCTCCCTGACCTAGCCAGTTTATATTATAAGGGTGTATTAATACTTTTTAGGAGCAACATTTGTATCCTTTTTGTCCTATCTCGATTAGTTTCGGAGATACTGATCATTTTAAAAAATCGCCATTTTATAAAATGGATAAATTAAGCGAGATATTACAAAACGGACAAAAGTTTAGCAAAACTAAACCAACAGAATACATTCCGATAATTCAAATGTGTTAAGTCTTCCGATAACGTTCCTTTTCTGACCAATTTGACCAGAAGTTAGCAATTTTACTCTACTACCTTCCGACCACCAATCAGAAAATTTTCAAACCGCTGCCTTTCGCACACTTGCATTTTCGGGGATGGTAGTAGTGGACACATTTTCATGAAATGAGCCAAGGAATTCGGCGGGTTGTGACTGAATCACCCTGCATGGAGCCATTAAGAACATTTTTGTAACTTTTTTTTTGCCTCAAAGCATCTTATAGTGAAAATATTAGCAACCAAACTTAAAATTTTGACAGGATATAAATCCTAGACCGTTGAAGATATTAAAAAAAAAATTTATTAACCCTTTGGCTACCCTTGTACCCTACAGCGTACTCATTTTTTTAAAAAATATAAAAAATTTGATAATGTAAAAAACTTTTTATTTTTGTTTAACTGTGTTCATTCGTATATTGGTCATTGGAAAAATATCTTCATTAACATAACATATTCATCAGGGAAATATATTCGCTATATTTGTTAACAAAGTCCGATTTTTTTAATCAACATTTATCTCCGAAAAATGGCTTTTGGTGTATCTCCTCAACTAGCAAAGCTAAAAACTAGAAATTTGGAATAATAACCAAAACAAAATCAAACAATTTAGTGGTAAATATAGGCTGAGAAGTTTCAAAAATTCGATTGTTGACCAATTTTTTCGTGGGTAGGAAGGGGCATACATGTCAACTTTTTCGTTCTAATTTAAGGACCCTAAACCAGAATCG
This sequence comes from Delia radicum, assembly GCA_021234595.1. NCBI lineage: Eukaryota > Metazoa > Arthropoda > Insecta > Diptera > Anthomyiidae > Delia > Delia radicum. Next base: position 84,893,706 of record CM037853.1, read on the forward strand.
GAAGTCCAAATACAAATATATCCATAAACATAAGTCGGTTGTGAAAGGTTTAAAAAATCACGTCGGGCAACTCAGCCCCATTCACCATTATGTAGCCATAGCAGTTTCTCCGGGAATATTTCCAATAGTGTTGTTTAACAATTAATAATCATTCCCTTAGTCTACGTTTTCACTGAACTTGTTTTGGATGTGTTTCGAAACAAAACATATTTTGTACATGTTTTCCCATACATTTTTTTTTCACCAAAACACATGTTTTGCTCAAAACACGTAAGTGGAAACGTAGTATACACAATAACTACAAACGCAGAATATACAAAAACTACAGTGAAACCAACTAATAAAACCTACTCTTAATGGCATCACCGCAAAGGTAGAAATTGCCAACCGTACCAAAAAAAAAAAATGGTACTGGCAAACCACTGATATTTTTGTAAAACATACTGTGTTAAAAATTACCAAAGGTACAACTAATATTGTACTACGAAAACACAATTTTGTTTGCAAAGCATGTGTTTTACCAGTGACACCCACAACCAATTAGAAGTATTTTTTTTCAATATTTTATTATATTTCACACATTTAAATATACTGTATAAGATTAAAACCAAACTGTATTGCTGCTTTTTAAATTTGTTTTATATTTATATTCATATTATTCAAAATAATGTAATTTAAGCTATTTTAAAAGCACCAAATTTTTTGAATTACTAACGTCATACCAACGGTGGCAATCTTGCTCAAACCAACGGTTGGCCACTATTATCAATCGGGTAACAGGACAATACACTCAACCTCAATACTCTACAATACTCTCAAGATAGTTAATCCCTCGTTCTGCCAACGCATAACCGACAGTCGCCTATGCTTTGCCAAAACTGTGCCGATTGTATTTTTCTGCCTGGGTGTCATTAATGGACAATTTTGGTGCAACGAATTCACCAAATCAAACTTTTGTACACAGAGAGAATTCCTTGTACGAGTTTTAATGAATTTTTTCACTAAACTAATTAAGTTTTCTACACAACTTGAATGAACAATTTCGTAAACTTCATGAAAACTTCGTAAACTTCATGAAACTTTTTTTAAATGAAACTTTTTCATTATTCGTATAAAATTTTTAATAAATAATATGAAATTTTTCATTAACTTTTATGAAAAACTGCATTAATTTAATGAAAACAGTAACATTTCATAGATGTAATGCAAAAACTCATTGATATCATGCAGATAATTTTCTTAGTATAGTAAAATGGTCTCTCTCTTACCAAGCTAGTCCTTATTATTACCTCAATATTGCTCACAATAATAAATATGGACCTGCCAGGTCAGATGCGGAGTGTCCAAAGACCCGGATTTTAGTCGAACTTATAGCTAAAAATTCTGTTGGTTTAATAAAATTCTTAGCTAATTTTACTACAATTGTCAATATATTTAGCAGTTTAGTAAGTTAAAATTTTTAATCTAAAATTTAGGTTGCCCAAAACTAGCAGACTATTATTCTCAACTTTATTGAAAAATTCTTCAGCCGCCAATAACATGTACTATTTGCTGTTATGTTATCAGAATTTACAACTACCACACATTACCAAATAATGGGTAAAGTAATGTATCGCCATAAAGCTCCACGCATTATAATACACCTTACTTTACTAAATAATTTTACAGGCCATGAGCATAAAGGTAATGTGTGCACTCATTACCTAGTAGGGGGTAAAGTAACTAATTACTTATATGGTTACCGGCTTGGGAAAAGTAATGTGTCTATAAATACATTTTCATAAAAAAAATTATTACAAATATTTTTTTTAATTAAATAACGTGGTCGTGCTGAGATTTGAACCTGGGTTCTCTGGTTGTTAGTCGTGAACTCTATCAACTGAGCTATCGTCACATATAATAATGGGTTGCTTAAAATGTAAATGAATTGTTGTGCTTCGAGCAAAGAGTTTAGAAAATATAGAGATTAAAAATCTAAGTTACAAAGAACATATAACATGTGGCTGCAAATGGGAAATTGAATATTTTTTCGCGACTTTAAATTAATATTTTTTAATGTTGCTGCGGATAGATTTAAACATATTTGTTAAGGTTTGACTAACATTTTTATCAATCTAGCTTTAGTTTTTCTTAAAAATGGACCGTTTTCTGTTTGCAGGCACAAGGTGTTAAGAGAGGGTGAGAGCATTGCTTCGAGTTTTCGTTTGTGATGTTAAAAATATATGCCTTACATTCATGCTTACAAAAAATCACAGAGTAATGTGTATACTATTTTAAATACTACTTTAATTTCATATATTTTGCATTATATACAAGGTGGCGCAAAAATAACCTTCCGTTGTTTTTTGGCTGTAATTTAAAAAAAAAATTAAAAACTTTGATTCTTCTTGTGGATTATTTTTATTTGGTATTTTAATTTTTTTTACATCAAGTCGCGAATATGATGTCATGTAAATGGCCGCCGCTACAGTTGATTGTCATTTGAGCCCTTTTTATGGCATTTTCCATCACTTTGGCCAAAACTTCCGGCGATAGGTCCTCACATTCTTGACGAATATTGTCTTTAAGAGCTGCAAGAGTCTGAGACTTGTTGAAATAAACCCGCGACTTCAAAAAGCCCCACAAAAAGAAGTCTGGAGCGGTCAAATCAGGCGATCTTGCTGGCCAGTGCAAATCGCCAAAACGGGAGATTAGGCGCCCGGGAAGTGCATCCTTCAGCATATCGGTTGTGGCACGTGCAGTGTGTGCCGTTGCACCGTCCTGTTGGAACCACATGTTTTCCAATCCCAATTCATCAAGTTGCGGCAAAAAGAACTCATTGATCATTGCTCTGTAGCGCTCACCATTCACAGTAAACGTTTGGCCCGCGACGTCTTCGAAGAAAAAATTTCCGATGACTCCTCCAGCGAAAACAGCACACCATACAGTGACTTTGAGCGGGTGTAATGGCTCTTCGTGGGTTACACGCGGATTTTCAGTGCCCCAGAAGCGTAAATTTTGCTTATTTACGTACCCGCTAAGATGGAAATGGGCCTCATCACTCATGATTATTTTTGATGAAAAATCATCTTCCTGTGTGGTCAAATAAATAGTCACCAATATTCCGCGTTCTGGAGCAGTGTGGCGTAACATTGTTTATTAACGTGTATTTCGCATGTGTTTACTACACAAATGTCAAAACAGAACTGACATTAGGGGCCAATCGCAAAATTTATAGCATTTTCTGATAGGAGGATTACTTTTGCGCCCCCTTGTAATTGATGATCGGTAAGTCAATGTTTTATGTTTTGAAATAATGTAAAAGGTAATAGTGTATCCTTACAAGGTAACACATGAGTGTCCAATTATTGGTAACTAATTTCTTTATGTTGCAAAATAATGTTCAAGGCAAGGAGTATACTTTACACTGTAATGCATTATGTAACCAACTATTGGTAACTCATTACTCTATGATTCGAAATTATGCAGAAGGTAAGGAGTAACTCATCAATGTTTGCTGTTAAATAATGATACATTTAAGGAGAATACATTACAAGGTAATGCATTACTTTATCGCATCCATTACCAAAGTTTTACTGGGTATTTGTACTTTTATGAATGTATCGGATGTAATTGGATTTACTGAGAACGTTCTTTTAATTAAATTGTTTTATTTAATTAATGTTATCGTACTTAAAGATGCATCTCACCTTCTATCAAATTAAATCAGCATTAACAGTTAAAATGACAGTAAGGACATTCATGAAATTAGATATTTAAAACATTACACAACCTAATAATTTTATAGTACGAGGGCGGTCCCAAAATTTGCCATCCTAACAAAGAAAAAACCCAACATATTTGGGAAACATTTTCTTTATTTCTCAACATGATCTCCTTTTAGCTCTTTTCCCAGCGATATTTAATAGCTTCGATACCTTGTTTAAAGTAAGAACTGAAACTAAAATAGCCATCAACCGCAGGTTCCATCTGTTCATTGTTGGCAATATCTATACATCAGGTCGGCTGATTTTGGGACCGCCCTCGTCAGCTCAGACACAAACGTTGATCTTGTTCCAAAATTTTACATTTTTAGTCGAATTCTCAAATTTGGATAAGTAGGAGAAGACGCAATATTTTTCTGCATCCGCCATTTTTTCGTGTCCAATCTTATATCTAGGGAGGAAAAGGGGATATAAATTTGTTTCAAACTTTTTTTTGTTTGAAACTTTTTTCCATTGTATATATATTTAAAATACCCTACTGTGGGCTTTAAACACTTGAGTTTATAATTTCTTTATAACAAAAGAGAAATGGGTTTATTTTGAGCCCACGTTTTAATCCTGAAAAGTCCTCTACATATCCAATTTTCATTTAAATCTGGTAATTTGTACTAAAAAATGTGCTTAAACTGACAAGTAGATTTTATTTAATTTAGGGAATTTACATAGTCAATATAATCTACTAAAAATGGGTTAACTGCTTAATCAATGCTATTAAACCATTTTTTAATCTTTTTAATTAACAGTTATTCCAATTTTATATCTGACTACTATTTCTAAACGACTCTGTATTCATACTACTTATTGTGTGCAACTCTGTGTATTTATATAATTTCGGTTTTCAACTCTAAAAAACTCACATACAAAGTCAGGTAAAAATTAACGTTTAGAGGCTGCCGCTAAAAAATGTTGGCGCTGTCGAAAAAATTTTTGATAACGCCGACAATTTTATTTCTCCTCATATGCCGGATTGCTATCTGCACCAACTTGGTATAACGAAGATAACGATTAACAAGGTGGATTAACCCTCTAACGGGCTGCCTCAGGGCAGTCTTCATAAAATTTACCACAAATGCGTCAAATGAGCGTTTTATACTTAGAAATTAATATATTTTGCAAAGAAATTTTTCGTGTGCCGTCCACGGTTTACAAGCGAGAAAGCTTCAAAATCAAAATTTCGTAAAATTTCAAAAAGTAATTATTTTTGAAAAAACATAGTATTCAAAAATCTAAAAAACCAATTTAAGTTGACTAAATAAAAATATAAGTAAGATAGATTGAAGCTTTATCTTTAATAATAAGTCCTTACTTTGGTCCAAGGACTCACAGGATATTATCAGGATTCCTCTAAAGGACATCATCTTAACTTATAAACTAATAGACGGATTTTATGAAATTTGGCAGAAGAAAAATATTAAGTATTAATAGTAAAGCGTTGAAGTTTGAACAATATAAATTATAGTTTCGATACTTTTTCGCCTAATTTCGCTTTATCCAAAAAGCGAAAATCGTGATATCTTAAATAGGAGCAGCAAAAAAATAGTTTATTGAGTGTGGTTATATCTTGGTAAGAGAAATAATTTTTGTTCAAAACTTCTCTTTTATATGCTTTAGTTTTCAAAATGCACCCTAAAATATTTTGGCTCATATCGCCTAAATTAGGCAACGATAAACAATTTTGTTGAAGAACTTATTATTTGTTTTTCAAGTGGAGCACATAGTATGAATTTCGTTGCAAAACATCGTTTGCCAGTTAGAGGGTTAAATCATAATGAAAAAAAAAATACTTTTATGCCTGCATGTACTAAAAGTGTTGTGAAAGTTGCAACGTTTTTATGACTCCATTGTGAAGACCCATATTGGTGAACAAAAATCAACTAATGAGTTCTTTTAAAATGAGTAGCCATCGTAACAACCCAGGCAGAAAAATACAAACGGCAAAGTGTTGTCAAAGCGTTATGCGTTGGCAGAACGTGTTAGTAACAATCTTGACAGTATTGTCCTGTTACCATATTTATAACAGTGGCCAACAGTTGGTTTGAGAGAACTTATCACCCACCGTTGACAAAGCGTTGGTAGTTCAAAAAATTTGGTGCTTTTAAAATAGATGAAATTAAGTTTATTTTGAGGAATATTTATCACATTAAAACATCAGCAATACAGTTCGGGCTTACTCTTATATATCATAATTAAATGTGTGAAATATATATAATATTGGTAAAAACAATATTGAAAAAGAATTTAGTATGTGGTATTGGCAAAACACATGCTTTACAAACAAAATAGTATTTTCCTAGCACAATATTCGTTGTACCTTTGGTAATTTTTAACACGATGGGTTTTACAAAAATAGCAGTGGTATTTATTTTGGTACGGTTGGCAATTTCTACCTGGGCATGTACATATTAACGTATTAATTCTACTTTTCAACACAATTATAACAATTTTATCATCCATGTCGAAATTTATCCAGACAATTCCTGAACAAATGTTTAAACTTCTCTTTAGCACTACCCAATATACACCTGCATATATATTATAGTTCGTTTCTAAAATGTTGATTTTGTGATATCATCACTTTTTCAACGGGGTTTTGCATCAATAAAAAAGTGGCGTAATTATTTTTTAAAATTTCTACTACTTCCATATGGGCTTGGTAGCCAAAAACGCTGATTTAGGGTAATTTTATTCTACATAGCAAAAACGGCTGTATTTATATGAAACTTGAATTTATTATTCGATTTTACGCCAAAAATTATTTAAAAAAAAAAAAAACATTTTTTCGCCTTTTTAAAATGCAGCGTGTTTTTTAATCGAACTCAATAAATATGTATTCCAGACTGAAAAAAATGGTACAACATTTTTTAATATATCGCGATCAGCTATAAAGTTATTAAGTTATCAATTTTGTTCAAAATTATAAAAATATTTTTCTTTTAAGTCAGATAATGAAAGAGTATTTTGAGCTACGAAAAACGCTATAAAAATTTTTGATATATCTCAGACCTCTAAGAAGTTGGCAATCAATAAAATATTACACATTTTGAAAATTAAATAACTTTTCACTGGCTAACCATTAAGCGAAAAATTGTGCATTATTCTCACAAGCGGAGTCTCCCGATGGGTTCTCTCCGATCTTAATGAAGTTTTGTTATTTGATAAAGAAGAACACATTTTTTTAGCGGCCCAATCTCACGTTTATAGGTAAAAAGGTGGGCCAAAGTTAATACGTTTAAGGGTTAAAAGGTGGGACCAAAGTTAATACATTTTTTGTATGAAAACATGTCTAAAACTAATCAAATTTAGATTTTTTAACACAAAATTTTGATACCAATATTGTCTATGTAGTGTGTTATGTTAGGTTTGCCATTTATTTAAAATATGGGTTAAAAAGCTCTTCGGAAAAAGTCGCATAAAAACCAAATAATTACGAATGTCTGAAAAGGCTTAGACACCCCCTCGATTAAATTTAATAGGCATTAATATATATATTTTTTTTAGCTTCATTTAACTAAATTCTTTAACAAAACGCCAGGTTTAACAAAACGCCAGGTCTAAAATCATTACATTTTTTTAATAACAAAAATACTAGAAAGTTCTAGGATATTTTTCGTATACCAGTTAATGTGTCTTCAAAAGCTCTTTCATTTGGTACCCCATTTGCCTAAAATTTCCCCAAATCAATTCGAAATAAGCCGAAATAATCAAAAATTTGATCATTTTTGAACCTCAAAACATGAGATTAGGACGCTAAAAATAATACATTTCCCAAATTTTTTTTTCTTTACCATATATTCAAATTTTATTAAGGTCGGAGAGAACACATTGGGTGACTTCCCTTGTCAGATAAGTATATATAAAAATACGACAAATACAAAGTTTTATTTTTTTATATTTTTTTTATTTAAAAACGAACTGATTTTTGAAAGAAATTACAAACGACTAATCTAAAATTATTTGACACAAAATTTTTGTATTTCACAAATTTCCATTTACAAAGTTTCCCACAAATATGAAAAACAAAAAAAAAATTCGACCACTCCATTGCCTAAACGGAGCAGTTTAAAAACGGGAAAACATTTTAGTTAATAATTTTTGGTGTAGAATTAAATGGTGAATTCAGTTTTTAAATTTTTATAATCATAATGTAAAAAACTGTAATATTTTAAATAACTATATGGCAAGCGTGGAACAATAGTTTTTAAATTTTTATAATTACATGCTTTTTACTGCGTTATTATGTCTCCCTGCCATCTAAAATTATCGGGCCTAAAAGTAGATGTTGCTTTAAAGCAACGGCAGTGAAAAATGGGTTACCGAAATTGTTTGTTCCTTTTATTTGACTGAATTTCTGCGTTTTAGTTCAAAATTCGTATTCATAGAAATTTTTTCATAAATTTTGCTAAATTAATGTCAAGACTTGATTTTTTCCGAAGAATTCTCTTTATTCGATAGAAGAAAAAAAAATGTTGATGGAAAAATGCAAAACGTTCGCTTTTTAAAAACTATAGTATTGTGCCAACCTTGAAATGATAACGTCAATCTGCGGTTAGCCGCTTGTTTTTTTGAAATATTGGCTAAGCATTGGCAACAATGCTTAAAAAGTTGCTCTGCCAACCCTAAAATGATAACGTCAATCTTCTGTTAGCCGTTTATTTTCTAAAAAGTTGGCAAAGCATTGTTTGGTTTGTGGTAAATACAAAAAGTTTTCAAAAACTACTACCCAGTCAGAAAAAGACAAACGGGTCACCGCTGACAAGCACTTTAACAGCCCAGTCAGAAACTGCCAACCACATGTGCTGGAAACAAGTGCTTTCCCAATCCGAAAATGATAAATCCCAAATCCGATAAATGATAAATGATCATTTTACAAAAGGTCCTTTTGTTTAAAAAGTGTCGGAAAAGCACTGGGTGAACAAGATTTTCAACTTTGGAAAAATGTTGGTGAAAACATAAAATAGGTGGTACAGTCACTGTTGCCAGGTTTGACGATTTATCGTCATTTTGACGATTTTTAGTACCTAAAGAACTAAATGACGATTTTTTGACAAACGTTTAATATGTCAGCAAAACGTGTTTATTTGCTATTATGAAAAAATCACCGGATCTATTTTTGGATTTTTATTATTTCGTTAAAATTAAAAACTATTTTTTATTGAAAGTTTAGCAAAAAAGTTATTTTATGGATTTATGTTAGGTTTGTTGTAATTTATTTTCTGCACTTAATTAAGGTAAAGACCACTGCAAATGTAGCTAAAAACAAATGAAATTTCACTTGAAAAAAGAACGACTTACATTTTAGTAAATTCAACTAACATAGTCATTTGTTTATTACTGTTCAAAAAATTAACTCCAATTGTATTATTAATGAGTGGTTCAGTCAGTGCAGTAAAAAATAAACAAACATTAATTTGTTTTTTTTTTTTTAATAAAAAAAAAAATACTGTATAAAATGAATGTAAAATCATAATACTGTAATTTAATGTGGTTTGTTTTTTAAATGAACTGCAATTGTAGCCAAGAATTAAATTTCTTCTACAAATGACTGTTTTTTCCACTTAAAAATAAAGATACTGTATTACAACTGAAACAACGACACATATTTACAGCAAAAGTTCCTGAGTATGTGATTACTTTTTTCATGGTTGGCAAACACTACCTTTTCATTACAATGGTAGTTGCATGTCACGGCCACACCAATGCCGTTATGAACGTTTTAAAGCTACGATTCCAATAGTGGCATGTGTCTTTACAGGGTTTATTTCAAAATTCTACCCATTAAATTTTGTTACATCAACAAAATAACGTTATAAATCATCGTTGCGGTATTTTAGCGTTATTTTGACTTTACCTAGTTCAAGATATTTCAAAATCAAACAGGTTAAATAGAAAACTAAAACCGTTTACATAAGAAGAAACATGTCTTTAATGGAATCGCTTTTTTTTAATTTCCATTCCGCTATTAGTGTTACTGTGATAGCCAATCGTTATTATGAAAAGTTATTGAATGACAACCCTGCTTTTTTTAATATTTATATTTTTATAGAGTTTAATTAGTGTAAGATTGAGATAAAAATAAAATATTTTTTAAATAAAAAAAAAACATCCAAGTTTTTGCTAAACAAACATCGAGTTCGAATATTCTGATTTATAAATCTAAAAATAAATCCGGTGCTTAAAAAACAGGCTTAATAATAATATAAATAAAGTGTTCCAAAGTGAAACTTCAGATATTCACAATTTATATTTGAAAATGGAAAAACATGCAGTAATAAACAATATGTGAATAAAAATAAATAATAATATAAATAATAAATAATTTTTAGAAATATTAAAAACCAACCCAAAATGAAAAATATGAAATAATCAAAGATTTCACAATTTATTGTATGTCATCACATGTAATGCAATTTGAAACTTTAACTCGCTAATGAAAGACCAAATTTAATAATTAAAGAAAATAACATTGTTAAAGAATTTCTAAACTATGTAAAAGAATTTAAGATTTAAAAATTGTGGTGTTTACAGAATTATGTAAAAGAAATTAACAGTTAAAATGATAAAGTGATATCCTTATAAAATATCATGATTTTCGAAGTTTAAATTACAGAAAAGTGTAAAAAATCGTATTATATTACACCGATAGTACATAAGCACTTGTTTTTATTAAAACTTTATTCTAATTGTAACAAATATTTTTTGTTTTGACGATTTTTTGACGATTTTTGAAAATATAATGCCGATTTTCACGATATTTTTTGGAAAATTTTTATTAACATACCTGGCAACACTGGGTACAGTACTTTTTGCTTAGTTGCACATAAACGGTAATGACATGACATGTCAATATTTTTTTTCTACCACAAATAACAAGGACTTACTAATAACTTGTTAATTTTCCCATTATTTCAATACAAAAAAAAAAAAAAATACCCATAAGTACTTATTTTTTATCATTATTTTAAATATTAATTAATAATCCAAACAATTTTTGAAAATCTATTTTTGACTTATTATTTTTTCAACTGTAGAAACTACATATTTTTGATTTTTTCGTAAGCTGGAAAGTAATGACATTTAGTGCAAGCATGTCATTCATGCTTTTATCTATCATGTGTAACATAGCTCAGATGATAGAGCGGATGACTGGCAACCTGCAGTCACGGGTTCGAATCCCATGTTATTAAAAATATTTTAAAAATTTATTAAAAACAAATTTCAATAAAAAAAATTAAATTTAATTTTTTTTCAAATTTATTAAAGGGCTCATTATTTTTGTCCATACTGGTAAACATATAGGTAACCACAAATTTTTCTATTTTTTGTAAGGTGTTTAGTAATGTTATACCATTATTTTACGCGACATCCCCATTTAAAAGTAATGCGATTTGTAATGACAATTGTAATTACTTGCCAATACCATATATGTGCTTATGTAGCCACTTACATATATAGTAATTCATTTCTACTCAGATGGGTATATGATCCACCCATCTGAGCTCTCTCGACATGTTATACTTGATAGATAAATACATAAATGTCAAAAAAAATTATTACTTTATATCTAAATAATGCTAAAAATAAGTACTTATGAGTAGCGCATTACTCTCGTAATAAAATAATGTGAAAATTGACTAGTTGTTAATATGTCCTTATTATTCGTGCTAAAGTTGTGCAGAGAGTAATCTGGTGTCATTACTGGTAGTTAGAAAAGTAATGACATGTCATTACCATTTCTTCACTGGGTTCAGTCCTAAGTTTTGTAAAAAAATTACATACAAAGCACTTCATATATACTCTGGCAGAGCACTTTTAAACGATGTTTTCCAAGTAGTATTTTTCATATACGGTAGTAAACTTTGTAAAACGAGTACTGGCAGAGTGCATTTGCAAACGTTGGCAAATCACTTTAAATTGATATTTTGGCAGTGGTTGCTTTTTTTAGAAACAGTTTAATATTCGACTCAATTAATCGATTAACCGGTTGCAAATTTAATATGGATTTACTTTCCCAAAAATTTATCATCATACGTTTGGCTAACAAAATCAGGGACCGAAAATAACAGTTATTTTATAATTTTGAAACCAAACAAGCATATAGATATTAATGTCAGAAAGTTTATTCAAGTATAACATATTTCATTTTGCCCAAAAAAATAAAAATCAAAAAATAACTTTTACTTTTGCTCAAAAAAATAAAAGTTAAAATTTTTTTTTTATTTTTTCCCAATAAACTAATTTTTTGCATTTGACTTTTATGATAAAAGTAAACATACTTACGGTCTCTCAACATAATGGCAACAACATTCCTGAGAAAAAGAAGCACTAATTAATATTTCACCAAAATACCACAATTTAAATATATTTATTAGAGTTCGTTTTCAAATTTTTTTTTATTTTGATTTCTGGATATTATCACTTTTTAGAAGGTTTTTGTATCAATAAAAATAATGGCATATTTTTTTTTTTTTAATTCCAACTCCTTCCCGTGCCTATAGGCGACTCAAATCGCGGATTTTGGGTCCCTTTTGCCATACAACAAAAACGGCTAAATATATGTCAAATCGTACTTCAGTATTCGATTCTACGGGAAAACTTAGGCCCATAGGCTTTTTTTTAGTTTTTGGAATGCAACAGAATGCATAATTAGAGCGGTCCAAAAAAATATTTTTAAAAATAAAAAATTCAAATATTTTTTTTTGTTAATTTTTTTTTTTTACAATAAAAAAATACTTACATCTGAGAAAAATGGTCCAAAATTTTTAATTTTGTAGTTACCCGTTCAAAAGTTATTAAAGTTTAAAAATTAAATTTTTTAGTGAATACAAAATAATTTATTGGTTTGTATAATAATTTATTGGATTTGAGTCGCCTATAGGCACGGGAAGGAGTTGGAATTAAAAAAAAAAAAATACGCCATTATTTTTATTGGTACAAAAACCTTCTAAAAAGTGATAATATCCAAAAATCTATTTTTCAAAATTAACTCTAATATTTATATTAGAGTTCGTCAGAAGAGTATAAAGTTTTTGAGTTATCATCACTTTTTAAGATGTGTTGGCATCAATAAAAGAAAATGACGTAATTATTATTTTTTTAATTCCAACTCCTTAAACTGGAGAGCGGCTGCCAAGAACGTGGATTTTTAGGGACTCTTTTCCTGCAGATCAATAAGAGCTGTATTTATATGAAATTGGAAATCACCTTTCGATTCCACACCAGCAAATATTTAAAAAAAAAAACTTTTTTTCCTGTTTTTAAAGTGCTCCAGAGTGGTCGGAAAAAATAAAATTATTTCAAAAAACTTAAAAAGTTCTTTTTTATTACACATTATCAAAAATTATTTTTAGCTGAGCAAATTGGTGCAAAAAATGGTGCTTTATGGTAACCCAGTTAAAAGTTATTAAGTTTGCAAAATGTTGTCTTTACTAAAATGCAATATTTTATAGATTAACAACTTTTTAACACGCCGCGATATATTGAAAATGTTTGTGGCATTTTTCTTAGCTCAAAATACTTTTTCATTGCGTGCGCTAAAAAAAATATTTTTATTATTTTTTAAAAAATTAATACCTAAAAAATCTATTATCGATATGTCAAAAATTTTTGTACCATTATACTCAGTTGCAAATACATTTTTATGGTGTGATTAAAAAATTTATTTTTTAACGTTTTTGAAAAAACAGAGGTTTTGCCGCTTTTAAAAACCCGCGAAAAAAATTTTTTTTACTAATTTTTGGCTTAGAATCCAAAGGTGAATTGAAATTTCATATAAATACAGCTCTTTGTGATCTGCTGAAAATAATGTCACCAATTCAGCGTTTTTGGTCGCCGTGTGCCAAGTTAGTAATAAAATGTCATTACCGTTTCCACACAGGCATCCGCCCACAAGTGATTCGAACCTGGGACCCCATTTTGTCAGACAAGCGCTCTACCACCTGAGCTATCTCGACATGTTATACTTGATAAATAAAACCATAAATGATATGCTTGCACATAATGTCATTACTTTGTAGCTTACAAAATATCAAAAATAAGTTCTTATATATGTACTTACTAGAGTTGAAAAAAATGAGTTTAAAATATATATCTTTTTAAAAAAAATTTAAGATCATTATTTAAAATAATGATAAAAATAAGTTCTTATGGGTAACGCATTATTTTTTTGTATTGTAGAATGGGAAAAAATAACTAATTATTCGTGAGTCATTATTATTTTTATTAAAGTAATACAGAGAGTAAGCTGATGTCATTACTGGTAGTCGGAACAATAATGATATGTCATTACCGTTTCTACGCTGCTACGTTATATAATTATAGAGAGGGTAGGATCTATTTGAAATTTCCGAATTAAGAGTTAGTTCCAAACAAGCGTAGGCCAGTCTAATAAAAACTGTTTGATTGACATTTCTGCGATTTACTTTTTCCTTTAGCGGATCAGTAGACTTCGAAATCCTCACATTTTAATTTATTGTAAATTCATAAATAGTGGAGGTTCCTGTGCTACAGATTGTATTCAGCACTAATTGCGAAGGAGAAAGGAATAAAAAGCAAACTCTAGGTGAAGTTAATTCGGTATTGTCCATCGACATTTGTTCACTAATAGAAAAAAATGTAAAAAAATGTATTTTTGCTGAAACTACTAAAAATTAGTTAAAAATTAAGTTGCAGAAAAAATTGCTAAAATTGGTAGATTTGTTTTTTTTTTTTTTGCTAAATCAACAAATATTTAATTTCTTAATGTAAATTTTAGTTAACTGATTTTAATGTTAACAACTTATAAATTCAGTTAGTACAATGATATTCACATTAGATTTCTGAATATTTTTATTCTTGAAATTAAAATTCAGTTGAATTAACCGAACTTTGTTGTGAAAACTAATGTTAAGTTGTGCCAACCGGCTGAAATTTATAATAATCGAATTGAGTTATAGTAACCAAATTTCAGTTGGCAAGTAGCTAAATATTTCTCTGTGTGTACTTAATTGAAGTAAATATGGCAACAACTTTGTTGATTTGAAAGTTTTTGTTTGCTGTTTTGAGTCTACAAATATTAAGTAAAATTGTTGCTAATTTTAGCAAAATAAATTGCTATTTTCAACTTACTAAAATTCAACTCGAATATAACTAAAATATCGTAAAGTTAACCTTTTTATTTTTGCTGTTCTTATTATATTAATATTTAACAAAAAAAATATCTGTTAATTTTAGCAGTTTTTTCTGCAATGTCATTTTTAACTAATTTTTAGTAGCTTTTTCTGTTTTTTACATGTTTATTTCTATGAGTGTACTAAAAAATTTTACTATTGGCAACATTTTGAAATGCTTATTTATTTTTTTAAATAATATTAACGCAATGTGCAATGTTTAGTGGGTAGTGAACCCTTCTCATATGCTGTTAGTTAAAAAATAATAAAAAAAGAGGTCCAAACCGACCTAACGATACGTTACACAAATTTTTTGTGTAAGGAACTACTTAGTAAGTGAGACAATATAATTAGGAGCCCTTAAAGCTTTTATCAACGCAAAACTTTATTTATGCACCTCGGTCATAGGGTACGCGGAAAAATTAGGCGTATAAATTATAAAAAATTCACTCAGTCGTCTCAAGTCCCTCTAAAGTATGCAACAGCAAGTTTAAAAAATGCAGCACATGCAAGCGTAAAATATATATTTTTATTTGAATATTACTCATTCGTCTGGGCCCCCTTCTTAATATATTTCTCGAAAGTATGCAACAAAAAATTTGGTTATGCACCACTAATACTAGTGGTATACGCAATACTAATTATACGAAATATTTATATAAAATGCATTCATCTGGGGATGTTTTTTTTTTATTTCATAATTATCGTTCCCAAAGTATGAAACAGTCAGTACTGTCAGTTTATCATTTTTTGTTTCAATTAAACATTTAAAATTTAGAAAATAAGTCTAAATGCTTGGTTAGCACATTTGTAAGTAAAATAAATTATGTTTTAGAATTCGAAAACTTTTTAAAAAAACTATTTTTGTCTGCATTAAATAATCTTTTTAAGTTTTAATTTTCACCCTTAATGGAAAAAAAACGGAAAAAACCCTCAAAATTATCCAAACAGCAGAGGGAAATAAAAATGCAATTAGAGCTGAGTTTTCTGAACCCTTCAGGGGTTTTGGTCTACTAATAGTCTAGTTATATTTCCCGTTAGCCTCGTTAGGTATACAATTTCTAGTTGTTCAGTGTTAAACGTTTTTTTTCCCAATTGTTTCCAAAATTTCAAGAAATTGTTACCGATATTTGAGACGCAAAAATTTTATATTGCACATTTAGACTTTTCTATTTAAATTTGGTATTACACGAAAGTAAACATCTTTAATTCAAATGTAAAATCAACCTTGTTATATGGATGCGAGACCTGGAACCTGCCAATGAAAGAATTTAAGAAAATACAGTCGTTTGTAAATAGATGTCTTCGACGTATCCTAAAGGTGTTCTGGCCGAATATCATCAGCAACGAAGAACTGTGGTATAAAACTCAACAACCACAAATCGCTGAAACCATAAAAATCCGAAAATACAGATGGCTCGGTCACACTTTCCGTAAACCACAAAATGACATCACAAGGAAGGTGCTTGAGTTCAACCCCCAGGGTAGTAGAAGAATTGGTCGTCCGAGCAACACCTGGAGACGAAATACGCTAAGGGAAATTCAAGATGCAGGGTATTCCTGGAGCCAAATCAAACACATAGCCGAAGACAGAGCGGAATGGAAAAAATTTGTTGTGGCCCTATGTTCCTCCTAGGAATTTAAAGGATTATATATATTACACTTTCTGAGCGGGAGTTTCGACACTTGATGACAAAAATGTTAAAAAAACCGTACTATTTATGTTCCGAAAACTTGTGGAATTTTGATTTTTTATCAGAATTCTGTAAAAAAAGAAAGACTTAAGACTTGTTTACATTTTTTCTATATTATTTTGAAATCCGATTTGAAACTTTTGTGAAACATTTTCTAATTAAAATGCACTTAAATAAGAACGTTTTTAAAAGTTACAGAAAACACTGTAATTTGCTAATATTAGGCTAGCAGATGGTTTTGCTAATTTTAGCAAAACGTGACTGTAGTTTGTTAGTAAAGTTAAATTAGTACAAATATTAGTAAAAGTTACTAAAATTTAGTAAAATTTTAGTAAACTCTTAATGGAAATCGATTTGGTAAAATCAACTAAACTTTTTACTAAATATTATTAAAAATTTTTGGAAAACTAAAACTAAAATAAAACTGCTGAAATCAGCAAAAAATTACTAAATATTAGTAAATAGGAGACTAATTACTTTTACTACAATTGGAAAGTTTCATTTACTTTTTGCATTTAAATTTTCCAGTTAAAATTAGATATGTTCATAAAATTCCATTTAATATAACAAACATATCAAATAATACTCAAATAATCACCCCTATCGTGAATAGTTTTTCCCTCCAATTGTTTTCTCTTTTCACTCAATTCCAATTGTGAATAAAAGTTCCCTCGAAATTTGTTCCCTTTGTCTAATCATTCACTCGTGAATAGCATACTAAAATTTCAGGGGAAATTCACGATACCAATTTTCACTTGAGGGGGAATGAAAATTACATGGGAACAAACATTTCCCTTTTTATTAACGATAGGGGTGAATATCAATTGAAATTCAGAAAATACTATTTTTAATTCAGAAAATTCTGTTTAAAATTCAGAAAACAACAGTGAAATTAATATAAAATTTTCGATTTTAAATTGATGTTCCAGAATTTAAAATTATTTTTGAGTTTCCAACAGAAACCAGCCCCAGGAGGGGGACGAAACTGCGGCAGTCTGGTGTATCCCTTGTGTCAGTAAAATTTTTCAATAAAAATGTTTTCTTCTTCTTCTTCTTGTAAAGAGACTAACTAAAATACAAAAAATATATTTTTAATTTCAAATGGAAAATTAAAATTTCAATCGATGTTTCTAAATTTAAATTAATATTCAGAATATTTATTGAAATTTGGAAACCTTTCCAATGGTCTAAAATAAAAACTATCAATAATAAATACAATTAATTTAGCAATTTTTTTTCATAAAGTTAATGAAACATTTTAATGAAATGATGAATATTTATGAAACATTTATCTTCAATTTATATGTAACTCTTCGTCGTATTTATATAAAGGGTCCGCCATCTAACGTTTTTTTTTTTCAACTAGTGCTTATTTCGTGAATGGTAACACTTAGCTCATGTCTTATTTGACAGATAATAAGTTTTATCCTTCCGCTGAACGAATATGGTTGTGTATACGCTTGAACAACGCTGGGAAATATTGCGACATTACTTTGAAAATCATGGTAATATTGCAGAATGTGTGCGAAAATTGCGTACGGATTTTAGAAGAAGAGAAGCAATGTCAGCTCCGTATGTTCGTGAGACGAATTTTGCATAAAGACCTTGGTATGATGCCATACAAAGTCCAATTGGTTCAGGAGTTGAAGCCAACTGACCATCCAATGCGTTTTCGATCGTGTAGGCTACTGCATGGCCAGCCGAGGCAGCAATTTGAATGAAATTTTTTTCCATTATTAATCGGAAGGATTGTACTTTCAAATAAAAAAAGAAATTTGAGAAAATATTCAGTAGTTTTTTTATAGCATTTTCAAAAAAAAAAAGTTATTTGGCGGACCCTTTATTTCGTAAATATTACGAAGAACTGAAGGCTAACGATTTATGAAACATATTCACCAATACACTGCGTTGCAAAACTATACTTATACATTAATATCACTAAATTTCGTAAGTTAAAAAAAGTAGAAGTGCTTAATCGGTATACATTTCAAAGCTATGGAAAATAAATAATATTTAACAAGAATACAATTAATTTATTTTTTATTTTAATATTTAAATAGAAATAACAAAATCAATTACACACAGTGAAAAATTGTGCTGTTTGTCAACTGAGTTTCGGTTACTTCGACTCAAATTCGGTTATTACGAATTTCAGGCGGTTGGTACAACTCAACATTAGTTTCCAAAATTTTAGTTGCAATACCCAACATATTCAGAAATCGAATGTAAACATCGTTGTACTAACTGCTTTTATAAGTTGTTACTATTAAAATACACTTTTCAATACGGTTGGCACTTTATTTCTCTGTGTGTACACTTAACTTTGTATATGCAAAAAAATTTTACAGTTACTACATGACAGTTGTTTATGCAGTAAGCAGTAGTAGTTGTTTCTAACTGCAATTATTGTTGTTTTTCTATGAAATTATATAAAACAACTATTTTGACGGTTATTTTAAAAAACGACTGAAGAAAACGACTGTATTTTTTAACAGTTGTTTTAAGTATTGTTGTAAACAACTACCAAACAGTAATTTTGCAGTAACCAGTTAATTTTTGTTAGTTATTTAAATTTACAAGATTATGTATGGCGAGTTTTGAAAAATTCTGATTATGCCCAGTTTAGCAAAATTCTCTTATATGATTGAGGGGTACGTCACGAAACTGGTAAAACCAAAATTATGGTGCACCAAAAATGTGTTAATTTGGGTGAAATTACAAATCACGTGGCTATAGTTATGGTGACAAAACATTCACTGGTTGGTACCAGATATATTATGTAACTGGAGAAAAAGTAACATAACATCAAAGTGTACTGAAGCAACTAGGACCGTTGCAGTTGAAGTTGTTAATGGTCATTGAACTGGTTCAAACCCGTTAGAAGTGAATGAAAACATGGCAATTATTGAAAAAGAATTCAGTCCCTTGAGTGCTACAAAGCGGACATAACACTGAAGGAATTTTATCTGCACCGACTTTGTGACAGTAGAAATGAAGACGTAACACTCCACTGGTTCAAATAAACTGAATACGGAACTGTTTCTCGCCAAAAGTGGTAATGGTTAATGATTAACACGTTGGACTGTTACACAGATGGTCCCGGGTTCGATTCCCGGTGACGACAACATCAATTTAGAAAAATAATATATATGAGTTTTCTATCCCTCCTATGCATCGCAGCGCCCGCCTTCGGTGTTCCCATAGCACTTAACCCCACCGAAGTAAAATAATGAATCATGGCTATGAATTAAAATACTATCCCCTTTCCAAAGCAAGCAACACATTAATTAATAGGAAGAATTTCCTGAATGTTGCTTCTCTTTAAAAAAAAAAGTTAATTTTTGAAATGGCGACTGGCGATTTTTCGAGTGAATGGCGATTTTACACATAAAATATCGCTACCAAAAAACAAAAAATATATCACCAGAATTATGATTTTTGCACAACTTATTCAAAAACTTGAAACATTTTACAAGAATATAAATTAAAATTGCAAATTTTTTGCATATTGGTTTCGAAAAATCTTGTTAAAATATTTTACAACGATTTTTAATGTAAATGACGATTTCTGAGAATTTCTTTGATAATAAAATTTAAATTAAGTATACATTTCGTTACTCTGCTTTATAAATTATACATTAAATTTGTGTTGTTTTGTTTGAGCTCTTTCTTTTTATAAAGATATTATTGTGAACTAGAATTATGAAGTGAAGTGCTTTTTAAAAGAGCTAGAGCAAAAAAATCGTAGAAATTGTTTGACTAATGTCAGCAAATAAAAAAAACAAACTTGAAAAAAAATTCTATATTTTGAACAGCCACTTTTTGTCTAGTTTATGAACTTTTCAAAATTTAAATTGTTATAATGAATTTAATGCAATAGAATTTTTGTTGTGTATAGACAAAATAAACTAATTTTAAAATAGATTTTTGTTGTGCCTTTTTGAAGGTTTTTTGAACAGGTTTTTTGACTGGTTCCTCACGGGCTATTTAGCAACCCGTGCAGGTTATTTGCTAATTACCCTTAGACCAGTGCAATGGTACGTCGCGAAACTATTCCATACAAACTACCCCCTATAACAGAACAAATCATGCTTAATATGCGAATAGTTTTCCTTCAAACATTTTCCTCCAGTTCTCCGATACGTTCACCTACACCACTCACGTGATAATTTTTTCCCACTGGTTGTGTTGCATATCATATAAATCCTAAAATGGTCCTTCTTTAACACTTCCTTATTCTAACTTGTACCGTAGAATATTCATTACAAAGGTAGTAATTGCCACCTCCGATGACAAGCCCATGTTAAAAGTACCGGTCGCTTTTATATAACAGAATCAAAACTAGGACAGGTTCATACACGCAAAGTTCTAGTCACGTGACCATACCAGTGACTGGTCCATTTCCCGTAGGGTTATTACACAATGTTTCTCTTAAATCATTAAAGTGAAGTCTTAATTTTGCACAATAAGAGACAGGTAATGACACTCCTAAAAAGCCGTTATAAAAATGTTTGTAATTTTACAAAAAATACCAAAAATCATAGGTTATTATAGTTATGCAACGCAGTGTATGATGAAATTCAAGTTTTTTGTCTATCAAATAGTTGTTTAAATTGGCAAACAAAATTGGTAAACAATTAAGAAATTTGTAAAATAAGAATAGCAAAACAGTTTACTAAAAAACAACTTTATATTAAAAATTAGTATAATAATAGTTAGGAGAGAAATGAAAACTTTTTTACTAATTTTTTTTTTTGAATAGTGAAAATATTTTTTTTTAATAAAATAACGATAAATGAAAATTTTCATTAAAATGTCGCGTGCCACCGAAAATCCGCTAGCCAGTCATAGTTTTGCCAGCCCTAGACTCTAGGGCATATATTGGTTGGTTACAAATCCCTTCACAAATTCATGTTGCCACAAAATGTTGTACATATTTTTATTCCTATGTCGCAGTTAAAATACCATTGTATTTTGTCTAGACATTTTCTCCCTGATATAAAAACAGTACACAAAGATTGGTTATCCCTCAGTTATTGAATATCCAACGACTTAATAAGAGCAAAGCAACGCTCTTTGTTATAAAATCATATTAATTTTAAAAGTTTAATAATAATAATAATAAAAAATCGAGTAAAAAGAAAATCTATAATTATGATTACTTCGATACAACAAAGCTTGCCATATAATTTGACTTATGATGATCCATATCCATTTAATATGGAGCTCTTTCCAAATAATCGCTACAATCGCCTTCATCGAAAGCAACTAAATCATGCAGATATGCAAAAAATTGGATCATTTTCAGCGCTGACCCAACTACTCCATCATTTGGATGTCATGCAGGGTAATGAGGAAACTAAAGAAGGCTTTGGTCATGTGGCGTCCAAAAAAGGTTTAATAATGGATAAATATCATGACTTTCATATACATCTTGATGTGGGACTATTTACACCGAAAGAATTAACTGTGAAAATTGTTGATGACTTTCTAATTATCGATGGTAAACATAACGAACGTAAGGCCGATGACATAGGCTCTGTAAGACGTCATTATATTCGTCGTTATAAGTTACCCAAGAACTATGATCCGGATGCAATAGTTTCGGTATTATCATCCGATAATGTTTTAAGTGTTATGTTACCGAAAACTAATGTTGAACAAAAGGAACGTATTATACCCATACAATATCCGGATCCAAATGATGGTATATTACCAAAAAAAGTATATAAATCCGATAAAACTAAGAATGAAGTTGAAGAGGCAGAATAGTATGATAAATCGAACAAATCGAATGGGTGAGAAGGAAAATTCTTCAATTTTAAACTGCGATACATGGGCGGTAACTTTGAAACTTCGATTGTGTGTTTGTTGTGTGTAATCAGATATAAATGTATTATTAATCACATGGCAGTGGAATTATTTATTTTATATGTGCCATTTATGCATAACAGCTTAAGTCGACTTAAGAAAATATAGAGTTAATTAATTATTACACTATTAAATAACACAGACTTTAATACAAAATATTGTTCGTTGAAAAGTCTAGTTTATGTGCAATTAATATAACAAACAAAATTCATTAGCTGCAGTAAAAACTAAAAATTCCGGGTGAAATTTCGAAACTTTTAGAAAAAAGTTTCATAAATATATTTTATTTGAAACATTTAATTGGACTTAAAACTATTAAGATCATATGTATGAAGGTTTTCGTGACTATGGTAAAGCATTTCTTTTGATTCAAGACTTCAAAATATTTGAAAGTGTTCCTATAGCTGTTCCTTTTTGTATGGACATTTTACGATTTTTGTGGATTTAATTTCTATATAAATATAATATATATGAAATTTGAAGCCAATCGGATAAAGAAAAGTCGTCCCGTAAATCGATGTGAACTGTGTTTCTATGGGGAAAAAATTACTTTTGTTTCCAGTTTTTGAAAAATAATTTTAAGTGTCGTAATAGTTTTTATTCCAAAAGATAAATTTTTCGATATAAAGATAAAATCATGTTTTCAAACAAGGTATGAAAATCCAAAATCGGATAAGAAATAGCCCAGTAATAAAAAATGTCCCAGGCCTCTAATGTGCCAAATAAACTCAGGGAAAAAGCTTCATCATATTTATGAAAATCTTCATTGATTTTCGTCCAATGTAACATTTCATAAATATGATGAAGCTGTTTTATAAAAGAGCAATTGATGACAGCCTTCTTCATATTTATGAAATGTTTCATAGATATGATGAAGTTTCATAACTTTTTAAGTAATGCTTTATAATTGTTAGTATATATTCAATAAATAGAATGAAGCAATTTCAAAAAGTTTTATGAAAGTTTTATAATTTTTTTTGAAATGTTTCATAAATATTATGAAACGTTTCATAATCGTTTTATATTATATTCAAAAAATTCTATGTACAATTAAGATCATATCAAGTACTATTTAAGCCCGCCTTCAGACGGGGTATTTTAAATTTGCCATAAATGCCTCAAATGAGTGTTTCATGATAAGAAATTGAGCCATTTCGATAGAAAACTAAATTTCATGGCACCGTTTGGAAGCGAGAAAGCGTTAAATTTCGTAAAATTTCAACAAACAAATATTTTGAAATGAACACAATTTTCAAAAATCGTGAAAACATATTTATGTGGACTATAAAACCTAGACACTTAACACAAAGTAATATTGAAGCTTAAATTTTTTAAAATTTTTAATTGTTCCAATTACCTACAGGATTTCAATAGCATACCTGTAAAGGACATCGTCTTAACTTGAAAACGTATTGACGAATTTTAATGAAATTTGCCAGAAAGATTATTATTAGGTAGTATTAGCAAAGCATTTAAGTTTAATCCAAATATTTTGAAGTTAAGACGCGTTTCTGCTCAATTTATAGTTTTTTCGAAAAACGATAATCGCCATTTAAATATACGTAAAATTCCGCATTATCTCCTTTAATCTCAACGCGGGAAAGGAAGGGGTAACTTTGTTCAATGTTTTAAAAAAAATAGCACAGCAGCTTTACACATTGTGTCGTAATATTTCCAATTACGTTTCTTAAAATGCAACAGTAGTGAACAAAGCTTTACGAATTTTTGAAAATTCAGAGAAATAAGACTGGGACATTTTGAGACGCAGGCCCACATGGGTTAATGATGTCTAAAAAATCTTTTTTTTTTCTTCAAAATAGAGTAATGATGATAAAATAAAACAAAAAAGGTACAAAAGTAGCTAGTTTTCTATTTCAAATATTTTATGACACAAATTAGCCTTGGTATTACCACAAAATAAAATTTCCCCGAAATCCGCAAAAATCAAATCGCTGCCCTACCCAAGTATACCGGGTGATATTTAAAAAAAAAATTTGTGTTGATTGTCTAATTTTTTTTTTAACAATCCCATGCAGTTCAAATTTCAATTTTTTCGAGGGACATTTTTAAAATTTGAAATTGGAGATTAGAAAAATATACAAAAAATTAGTTCCGTTTTCGACGTCATATTAGTGGCCTGGGGCATTTTTTATGACTGGGCTATTTCTTAACCGATTTTATATTTTGATACCTTTTTGAAAACATAATTTTATCTATATATCGGTAAATTCATCTTCTAGAATAAAAACTATTACGACGTAATTTGTTCCCCTTATAAACAAAGTTTTAGTTTTCAATCGATTTCCGGCACGACTTTTCTTTATCCGATTGACCTCAAATTTCATACATATTATTTTCATTTAGAAACCAAAAAAACCCGAACCATCCTTCCTCAAAAATCGCATTTTGGTTTTATAGAACACCCCTAAGCCCCATATTTCGGAAGATTAATTCAACAGACTGCTTTTGACTTCAGATTCGTATTAAGAAGCCAAAAATATAGTATTTATAAAAGCTTTAATAGTTAATATGTCTCGTTTAGTACATGCCGAGCTTCAAAAAATACTGAATATTCGGTTTAAAACAAATATGTTTATAAAAGTTCTTTGTTTTTATACAAATTTTATAAAAAAAAAAAATAGTATATCCTAAACAAGTTAGTGGTGCATTTTAACACAAAAATTTTGTGAAATGTATCCAAATAAACTAGATTTTTACAATTTTTTTCATTAAAAATACATATTTTAAGCAGTTATTCTTTAATCGAATAATAGGTCTCACTAGTGCTAATATTCGGCCGAATAATTAGTTAAAACACACCGAATAAAAAACAGTAACCAATTATTTGGAACATTCTCTACACTCATAACAATACATGCTAAAAATACTACAAAAATGTCAAAACAACTAAATTTTTTGTAAAATAAACAAATTTTCGTGTATTTAACGAAAGCTTTTGTTATTTTGACAATTTTTTCGTTTTATTCGCGAATAATTTTTTTTCTTTGCAAAAATTGTATATTAGCTTTTTCGTGAGGGTACTCAAAAGTTGACAATTGATGGTAGTAATCAACTGGGCAGCGACTTTAATGCAAATGCATGTTTTTATTCAGTAGCCTAAAATCGATTTCGAATAAAAGAATTTTCAACAAAATCGCATCTATTTGTTGTTGCATATTTTTGCATTACTTGTAATAAATGTATTTTTTTTGCTTATTTTGCTATAAATGCATATTTTTGGCATTTTTTGTTGCATATTTTCAATTAAATTGCTTACACTCATACAAATAATCCTGTAAAAATAGCAGAAAGTCTAATAAAAAAAAGTCAAAAATGACGTTGCAAAAACAAACTGGTAAAATTAGAAGATTTTTTTTGCTAAATATTAATAAAATAATAACAGCAAAAATAAAACTCTTAACTTTACAATATTTTAAATATATTCAAATTAAGTTTTAGGTAATTGAGAGTAGCAATTTAATCTGCTAAAATTAGCACAAATCTTTACTAAATAATATTTGTAGACTAAAAACAAAAACGGTAATATCAAAAAAAAAATTTGCTATATTTATCTTAAATTCTGTAGAATGCAAAGTATATTTTGCTATATTTATGTTGATAAATTTTTGTAAAAAAAAATTGTAGATTGCTGATTTCAGAAGGGCAGATTTTTATTTACCTTAAAAAAAAGCCATAGAAAAAATTAAAAAAGTTTACAGTTTTTCATGATTTGTTTTTTTTGTCTACTGATTTTAGCAGATTAATTTGTTAATTTCAATTAACTAAAATTTAGCTCGAATTTAACTAAAATTTTGTAAAGTTAACAATTTTGTTTTTGCTATTCTTATTTTATTAATATTTAGGATAAAAAAATCTGCTAATTTTAGCAGTTTTTTCTGCAACGTTACACATTTGCTTTAGACAACACATTTCTGACATGTATAACACACTTGTGTGATTATGTGAACGGGGCTTTAGAAAACATGTGTTTAACATCTTTTTGTCTGAATTTTATTAATGAACATTTGCCACAGCCTCAATATTTTTAAGGTATACAAATAAATGCAATTTTTTTTTTTAGTTTCAGCCATGTTTTGCTTAAATTAAAATAGAAAGTATTGCGATTTTTTTTATAAATTAAGTAACCAGAGATTTTAACTACAAGGACCGTAATTAACATTCCTTTTATCATAAAAGTCCGATGGAAAAGGTTATTTTGTGACTTTTATTTTCTCGAGCAAATATAAAATCTAATTTTTGACTTTTATTTTTTTGATCAAAAATAAAAGTAATTTTTTGATTTTTATTTTTTTGGGCAAAAATAAAAGTTTTTTTTTATTTTTATTTGTTTAAGCAACTTTTTTTCTTCTTGTTTTTATACTTATGGCAACTAAAAATTACCATGAATGTGATTTTTATCGGGATTCATCACATGTTGATGCGTTTGTTATGAGCTTTTCAAAAACCAAAATTTACTTTTATTTTTGCTCGAACAAATAAAAAGCCAAAAAAATAACTTATTGTTGCTCAAAAAAAAAAAAAAAGTCAAGAAATAACTGTTTTTTTTTTTTGTTTGGCCTCGATTATAAAAAATCTGTTACATTTTGAAAACAACGAAAAAAATATAATTATACTTATGAAAAAAGTTTGCATTTTTTTTGCAAAATATCCAATTTTTTTGCTACTTTTAATATTAAAAATCGTCTAAGCTGTCATCAGTATACACAAAATAATGTTTTGCAAAACATTCATGAAGACCTTTGATACATATGAACATTTAGGATCTTCTATTTGCTAGAGAAATCGTAAAAAATGGGAATTTGCAGCTTTAAATATATGTATAGCCAATATTATTGCATCTTCTGAAACATGTAATATATGAAATTATAAGGCATAGCTCATACTAATTGAATATTTCAAAAAAGTTGTATTATTATTTTCAATTTTGTATTTCTTGCAAAAAGTTTAACAAAAAATTGTAATTTTCTAAAAAAATGCTTTTTGCTAATATTTCTTTAACTATATTGAACTTTGAAATTCTCAGGCTATATTCGTGAACTGAGTCTTAAAGTCATTTAGAAATGATAGGTCCCAACGCCGATACCTCAAATTTTTCTGATTTTGTTGAACTGTGTAATTTTTAGTTTATAATTAATTTATGTGTAGATTTATCAATGGCTATGCAGTGCTCTCACCCTCTGTTAACACCTTGTGCCCGGCAAACAGGAAACATGCCGGAAATCCAAAACTAAATTGAACAAAGTTTTGCGCAAATCCTAACAAATAAGTCCAAAACTATCAACAGCAACATTAAAAAAGTCAATTTATCAATTTAAAGTCGCGAAAAATATTAATTTTCCTATTTGCAGCCACAAGTTATATATTTTTTTTCTCAGTAAGTGAGAGTATTGCAATCTCTTTATTTTCTAAACTCTTTGGATTTGTGTTTTTAAAAGGTTTTAATAAAAAAAAAATAAATTTATATTTATTGTACTATTTCATAAAATGTATAATTTTAACCGTAAATTGCTCAAGAGCAAGGACTTAAATGAAAATGTGTATTTATTATGTTAAAGTGCTAACAAAAAAAAAATATTTCCCTACTTTTTTCAATTAAATCTGTTTGTTAAAAATTTTAAAAGCTGTCAATTAAAAATTAATTGAATCAATTAAATATTTGCTCAAATGCGGAACTTTCTTGACATTTTTTTATATTATCGCTCAAAAGCAAACATCAACACATTGTTGTTATTTTTTGTAATATTTATGTAGTTGTTTGGTTATAAATGTTTATATGTAGTGGTATTAGTAATAAATGTTTTAAATTCATTTCATTTCAATTAGATAAGATATTAATTCTTATTAGGTTAAGTGAAATAATTTAGTTTCAGTTGTTTAAATCTGAATATTTATTTATTCTAAAATATTATCATAAATTTTATGATGTAATTTTTAAAGTTTAATTTTGTTTAATAAAAATTTAAAATTTTTTTTTTTAAACTGAAAGAAAATGCAATAATTAATTAAAATTTATTTCAAACAAAAAAAAAATAATCTGATTTCAAAAAAGGCTGATTTCTGCAAATAGAAAATCTTACGCTTCAATAGAAAGAAAAAAAACTAATTTCTGCGTGAATTCGTTCACATAAGTATGTATATAAAAATCCACTAACGAAATGAGAATTACATGCCGGTTTAAATTCAATGTTATTAAATTTTAAGCTATAAAAAACATTTGGTATGGCAACAACACTACCCAAGTTTCTTTTTTTTTGCTTTTTGGGATCACTTTTTAATCAAATGAGTGATTATTTAATTGAAAAATAATTCAATTCAAGATCTATCAATTTCTAATTGAATTTTGCAATGTTCGTTGTTGGCGGAATTTCAGCAATTAAAGTTATTGATTATGTGCTTTTCGTGATTGAAATGTGTTTTTATTTTTTGTGTGTAAATAAACAAAAACTGTGTAAAAGCCTACAAAAAGATCAAGAAACAAAATTAGAAAACGTCAATGCTCCTTTTCTATTTATTATCGACTTTGATTGCTGTAATTACGTCGAGCAATTCATGCGCTGCCAATAACTAAAATGTATATAAAATGCTAATACTCACTGAAGATATCTTGTCGAGTAGTGTAATCTAAAGGTAAATCGTGAATGTTATCATCAGGACAAGTTTTTTTTTTGGCACGAAAAAAGTTAAAAATGCCAGGCAAAATAATACGAAAATTCATTAAAAATAGCACAAGAAATGGCAAAAATGGCAAAATAGCTAAACAAAATGTGATAAAAATAAAATGTTAAATAAGATGAATTTCATATCAAAACCTATAAAAAAAGGCACATTTTGAACCCGATCCTCTCAGATGTTGATGAAATTTTGCATACAGATACATTTTACCTATACAAACACAACCTCAATTTTAAAAATTGTGGGCGTGGCAAGGTATCTAAATAATTGAAAAATGACGATTATATGTACTTTTAAGCAGCGATTACTACGGAATGGCTCAACCGATTTCAAAGATATTTGTGCCATTAGAAAGTTATATAAGTCAGCTTTCGAAAACATATACTGTAAAAAATTTCTATTACACTGAAATTTTTTTTTTGCCAAAAATAAAACTTTAAACTGGAAAAACACTTCAAAGGCCAAGTGTTTTTTTTCCAAAAAAAATGTTTTTAGAAAGGTCTATTTAATATATCTGTATAACATATCTAAAAATTAAAATGGAGTTTTTTTTCTTTTTTTAAATTTTTTTAAGTAAATGCATCTTTTGTTAACTTTCTTATATTTTGATATCATTGTGTGACAAAAAAGAATAAAGTAGCTATACTTTAGAGCAAGAATCGTGTTATCAAATGTTTTTGAAAGCTAATAATACACACAGAGAAATAAAGTGCCAACCGAATTTAAAAGTGTATTTTAATGGTAATAACTCAAAAAATTAGTTAGTACAACGATATTTATATTCGATTTCTTAATATTTTGGGCGTTGCACCTAAAATTCAGTTGAATTAACCGAACTTTGTTGTGAAAACTAATGTTGAGTTGTACCAACCGACTTAAATTTGTAATAACCGAATTTGAGTCAAAGTAATCGAATTTAGGTTGGCAAACAGCTAAATTTTTCTCTGTGTGTAATAAAACCTTTCTAATGGTACCAAGATCTTTGAAATCTGTTCAGCCATTCCGTAGTAATCACAGCTTAAAAGTACATATAATCGTCATTTTTCAAAAATTTCGATAACTTGCCACGCCCACATATTTTTAAAAATGCAATTTCTAAAAATGAGGTTGTGTTTGTATAGGTAAAATGTAGCTGTATGCAAAGTTTCATCAAAATCTGAGAGGGTCGGGTTCAATTCATATCGGTTTTGATATGAAATTTATCATAATAAAGTTTTATTAAATTTTCCTTTAGTCATCAAAAATAAACGATCTACTATTGTCACATAAAACAGTTGAGTTTATTGAAAATACGTGTTTCCACATCTGTAGATGTAATTGGAGCATATTTGAAAGCATGTAATTCCAAAGGGGATGAAAATTTCTATGTATGAATCCTTTTCATTCTTATTAAAAATATATTTTTTTTTATTTTAGTCAAAGTTTGTAGGCCACTATTTCTATAGAAAACTTTATTCAATTTTTCAAAAATTTCTTTGTTGTTGGCATCTTTCATTTAAAAAGAGTCCTTTTGTTTCCAATTTGGCGATGCTTAAACAAAGACATTGTAAATTACTTCATTACATTACTAAGCTAAATCAGATTTTATTCCAGGTTTTTGAACTAACAATTTTGCATTGCGTATAGACTCTGCATCATCGTCACTGAGAATATTTAATACGTCACAAATTTCATTGAAATTTTCACAACAATATTTTCAGCTTTAAGCCAAGATTTATACAAACTCGAATACATTGATTGTAACAAATTTTCGCGAAATGGAGCATTAAAAAATATCAAAATTATAAACTAGATAACACGACACTTATGCCGAGTTTTTTAGGAGGTAGAGTATCTTCAATCTTAGTTTAACGCAGTGTGAAACTGGAATACTGCTATTGGAATTTTGTTTATTTTGCTTTATTTCAGTAAACACCGAAATTCTGAGCTAGAAAAAGTTGTTCCGGCAAATGTTTGTTAATAAAATTGGAAATGGTATGTCTACCTAAACAAAGTTTAACTAACATCACAAAAACTAGGCCTTAAATGTTAAACTTACCTTAAGAAATACTGCTTTACAATTGGCAATTAGTGAATTGACATCTTCAACATGTAAACGTGTAAAGTCTGCTACTACTCTACAATCTGAAAAATTTAAGGAAAATTGGGTAAAAAGAGCATTTTTATAAAAAGAAAATCTAAAAAATATTACAAGAAACTAGAAAATGGCATTTTATGGCAAGGTTGAGCAAAAATCGCATTTTTGAAAAAAAAAATTGAAAAGTTTGTGTCAAATGCCAAAAAAACCTGCCCTAATTATCATTATATAAAGGATACGCTTGCGTTTTGTAACATTTCAAATATGTTGTTGAGAAACAAGAACTTGTTCAAATGGCTTTATAACATTTTTTGTTATTCTAGCGACAAAATCGGTCAGCTTTTCCACTCTTTATAAATGTGATGGTTTTTGGGTCTTCAAAGGTGGCAACGTGCAATGTGATGGAGTTTTGGAATTATTGAACAAAAAAAAAATTGCAAATTAATGAAATGTTTGGAATTCAGCTTGGATTGTGTAAATTTAATGAAAAATAAACACAGCAAAAATATTCACCATGGATTTTCGCTAAACACCTTAAGTTTATCAGTACAGGACAAAAAAACACAATTTTGATTTTTAAATTTTTAAGCAACAGTAATTTACACTGTCTTCAGCAAACACTGCGTTATTGCGCCTATCCGCTCCAAAAGTAAATTAAAATTGTTAACTACTCTTGTTACGACGATTCCCGTCGGAGTTTAGGGTATTACACCGCTGGAAAGCCAAAAATACAGGGGTGGCAAACTCCAAGCACTGGCAACCTGCAAGCCTTTACCCTACTTTTTTTGGGGAAAAAGTAATTTTATTGGGAAAAGTACTCTTTCTGGAAAAAGTAATTTATTTTGAAAAAAGTTCTATTTTTTTTTGGAAAAAGATCAGGGATGGTAAAATTCATACAAAACGTCAACGAAACATGCAAGAGTGGCCAAATAAAAACCAAAATTATGTTTGATGATCTTACAATGTGTTCTATTCCAATTCAGCTAAAGTTAACTACACTATGCTACGAAATATTATGCATTAAAAAAATATAATAATTCTAAACACAAAATGTATCATAACAGCCTCATAAAAAAAACTAAAAAAAAAATTGGTTATGAGGATTAAAATATATTTAATTCAAGATGCAAGTATTTAGTAAAAAAAATTATGTATTTTATAATAAAAATGTTCCACCACTTTTTGAAAAAATATTTTAAAAAAGTTGAACATATTTAATAAATTTAACAACATTACGTTTAATAACAGTGAAAAAAAAATGTGTCTCTACCTTTTTCAATTAAATCCGTTTTGTTGAAAATCTTAAAAGCTGTCAATTAAAAATTAATTGAACCAATTAAATATTTGCTCAAATTCGGAACTTGTTTGACTCTTTTTATATTATCGATCAAAAGCAAACATCAACACATTGTTATTATTTTTTGTAATATTTATGTAGTTGTTGGTTTATAAATGTTTATATGTAGTGGTATTAGTAATAAATATTTTAAATTCATTTCAACTAGATTAGATATTAATTCTTATTAGGTTTATTACTTTATTGAGTTAAATTATTTAATTTCAGTTGTTTAAAGCTGAATATTTATTTATTCTAAAACATTATTATAAAATTGATAATGTAATTTTTAATGTTTAATTTCGTTTAATGAACATTTAAAAAAAAAAAAAATTAAAAATATTTTAAACAAAAAAAAAAAAAAAAATACTCTGATTTCAACAAAAGGGTTAATTTTTGCAAAGAAAAAATTAAAAAAAAAAATTTCCAGTAACATCTACGTTTCAATAGAAATAAAACAGTAATTTCTGTCTGAATTTGTTCACATAAGTATACATAAATCAGCTAACTAAATGAGAACTTCATGCTGGTTTAAATTCAATGTTATAAAATTCAAGCTATAAAAAACATTTGGTATGGCAACAACACGTCTATAAAAAAAAAACATTTGGTATGGCAACAAAAAAATTTTTTTTTTTTGGTTTTTGGGAAGTTAACGATATTGATCACTTTTTCATCAAATGAGTTATTCGTCTATGTGCTGGCTTTCGAGTCGTTTTCAAAACGCAAAATTTTTTGAAAACGCATCATGTGAAAACCAGTGTTCTTAAAAACGCTCGTTTTTGTATATTCAAAGTTTTGTTCCAAAAAATAAATTTACATGTCAAAAGCCTTAAAAACATTTTTTTAATCATCTCTTGTATTTTATCAAAAAAAATCTTTTTCAAAAATACATGCAATTTGAAGAGATTATTTTTATTTTAAATTAAAAAAACTATTAAATGATTGCTTTCTGACTTAAAATAAATAAAAAACATTTCAAAGAGATTTTTAAGAGATTTTTAAAAGTCTTGTTTTAAATTGAAGAAGCTATTAAAAGATAGCTTTTTAACTAAAAAAAAATAAAAAACATTTCAAATTTTTAATACTAAGTGTTGTTTTTATTATTTAACAAACCTTTCTAAGAAAAAAAAACACATTCTATTTGCTTTCGACAAGGTACAACTGCTCGATTTAAAACGAGCAAAAAAATTGCGATATCGGAATCTGGCACTCCTAATCTTGTAAACTCGTTTTACTTATGCGGTTTCGTTTTCTGGTACATACACGATTATTTAATTGTAAACTAATTCAACTAAAGAGCTATCAATTCCTAATTAAATTAGCAATTTACGTTTTTGGCGGAATTTCAGCAATTAAAGTTAAATTAAATTGCTTTTTGTTTAGGTTTGCTTAAAATAAAACCTTAAAAAGCTGCATTATATATCAGGTTATGCCGGCTCCAATGAAGTGACTTATCTAATGCAGGGCTGGCATAACTAGACTTGCCAGCGAAAAAAATAAAAAAAAAATATTTGCCCAGAAAAAGAATACCGAAAATTCTGTTAAAAGTTCTTATACTAGTTCAAACTAGACGTGCTTGACAATGTAGGCTGAATGCCGTATAAGAGTTTTAGATTGATCGAATTTTAAGTGATGCGATATGAAAAAGTGTCACATTCGGGAGAAAATGTGCAAGAAAGTTATATAGCAACATAACAAAATCTTTATTTTTTAGAAAAATCCATAAACATGTTACCTTATGTTAAAAAGGAAAAAATTTAAAATCGGCTTAGAAGTAATTAAGTTAAAAATATTTTTGTCCGTAAAGTCCTGAAAAAACGTTTTTTGTTGTTAACTTCAGATTTTGAGGGTGTATTCAAAATTCTGAAAATTGAAAAGTGATTTAATCAACAAGTCCTACAACCTACACTAGGCCAGTTTACAAGTTTTTTTCACTGTAGCACCGTGTTATTAATCATATTTATAAAATTTTCTTATATGTGATGAAGAGTTTCATAAAATTCATTTGAATTAATTCAAAATCAATTTAATTCAAATGAATTGAAAATGAATTGCAATTCATTTTACTAATTCATTTGAATTAATTCAAAATCAATTCAAGTCAAATGAATTGGAAATGAATTGCAATTCATTTCGCCAAACTCATTTGAATTGAAAATGAATTGCAATTCATTTTGAAGAATTCATTTGAATTGGAAATGAGTTCCAATTTATTTTTGCCAAATTCATTTGAATTAATTCAAATTTCATTCAATTCTTTTTTTATATGAAAAGAATTATTCAAAATTCAATTCAAATTCGTAATGAATTGGTATACGAACTGACAACATATCTACGTTGAAAATATTAAAAAGGATTAACACTTAACATGCCCAATGTCAAATTTTGCATGGGATTTTGTAACAAAATTAATATTATTAATTTTGCAGTGAAATAGAAAAAGAAAATAATTAGAGTATTGGAATAGAAACCCAAAAAAAACTCGAGAAATAAGAATTCACACGTCTTGTACGTTGATAAAATGCCGGATCGGTATTTTTAATTTTTTTTATTTAATTTTGTAATTGAAATGATTCAATTTTTAATAGACATTTTTTATTAAATTTTTCCAAATAAAATTAAATTGCTATAACAATTTGCGTGATTAGTCTAAATTCAATTAAATTTTGAATTAAATAAAAAAATATTTTAATTAAATATCACTTTTAGATTTTCCTGTGCATTCAGGGGTTTATTTCGAAGGGGACATGTTTAGAATATCTGCGGGGTTTGATATGAATGATTGTAATCAATCTGAAATCAAACAAATCCATAGAGATTTAAGAATTCGCCAGTGTTTCAATTTAAAAAATTCGAGTTTGACTGTATTTTAAAGTTTGTTCTTTACCGATTTTTTTGTAGTTTTATTTATTATTTTTATTTATTTAAAGTTTCATACAAATTTAACACAAAAATGGAATATTGTCATTTATTTGTTTTATTTTTTTCCAAAAAAAAAAAAATATATTCAATGATTTCGTGTTTGTTTTTTATTAAAATTGTTTATAAACAAAATTATTTCAAATCAAATTACAAGAAATTGAACAATTTCACACATGTAGTGTGTGTGTGTGTGTGTATACATTTTGTAAAAAAAAAAAAAAAAAAAAAAAAACAAAAATAATTTCAAATAACTGAATATAACTTTTATTTTTACTGATCTGTAGTTAAAATTTGAACATTTATTTTTAACTTACTATTTACTTGTTATTATTGATTTGTTAGTTATTTAAACAATATTTAAAAATAAATAACAAGAAACATTTGATGTAAATGAAAAGTAAGTAGACCGGATTTTAAGTGATTTATCATTTATGTTAAATTACATTTTCAGTTAATTTAAACTACAAACTATTTTGAGTGTGTGGTGAAATTGCAAACAAATATACCTGCAGGTAGACAGACTAAAGCGAAAGACAAGGACACACATAACAGGTTATTGTTTATGTTTCCTTTTTCTTATTGCAAAAAAGGAGTTGTGTATTTAGACAACCATTGATGTAAGTAGTTGAAAGATAATTTTGTTTATGTTGTATAGAATTATTTCGATATATTTTCAGATATTACATTTTTTCATATCTTCGGTGTGGTAGTGTGCACATTTTTATATGTTGTAACAAATTGTAAATTATTTTTAAAAGAATCACAAAAAAAATGTTTAAGATTTTAAGCATATAAATTAACTAAAATATAATTTTTCTATAATTTTTTTAAGATTTTTTCAGTCTTCTAATATTCAGCAAAAACTTAATTAGGATTTTTTAATTTTTAATCAATCAGATCCTACCAATTTTGATGCTACAAATCAGGTCGCTGATTTTCAGCAAAAAATTTTGCTGACATTAGCAATTTTTTTGCAAGCACGCTAATGACTAAAATTTTGCTGACTTTACTAACTTTTTTTTGAGTGTAGTAAATGAAAACATCTACACGATTTGAAGCCTGTGATACCAAGAAGTTTATATATAAGGAGTACCAGAATTCATAAAATAAGACATCATACACTCACAATAACTTTTTCATAAAACCTCAACAGTTATTTAAAAAGTTAATCAGTAAAGTTGTTTCAATTGAATATGTAGTTAAATTACCAAAGAAATATTTTTTTTAACTTTTTTGTCTGTTATTTAATACAAAATAAACAATAAAATGGACTTTCGGTATTAGTTAAAATATGTAGTAATAATTTTCTATTTAAAACAAAAAGTAGTTATATTAAACTGTGTATTGAAATTAACGATTGTTTTTGCAGATTTTTTCAATTAATTTTTTAATAGTTAAAAATAAACAAAAACTACAATTGTTTTAAAAGAAAAGTAAATAGTCCGTTTTTAACTGATTTTCAATTAATTTAATATGTATATTCAGTAGTCTTTACGGAAAAAATATTGTGAGTGTACAGAACATCAAACACAACATTCTGTCAGACAGGCTAACCTGAATCGGTGAAAACAGTGGAACGAAAAAACTCAAAGTGAAATAAAATTGTTATTTCATACATTATTTACATTATTTTCATTGATTACATTGTTTACAATGTTATCATAATTTCCATTACATACTTTACAGCATCTACTTTACATTGCTTCCATTGCATATTTTACATTCTTTGCATTTTTTACATTACACATACTTTAATTTGTCTTCATTACACAGTAAAAACATGGCTAAGAGACAGTATATTTCGACGCGTTGACAAATGTTTTGTTTCACGTCCTATATTATGTCTTGTTGAAAGGGTTCTGTCAATTCTTATATGTAAAATCCTTGGTTATACTGTGTTATTTTACTGTGCAATACCCTCTATCAGCCAAAAAAAAATATTTGAATTTTTCAATTGCTACTTCCTCTATCAACCACAGCGCCGCGAATAACGCAAAATATTATATTATTTTTATACTTAAGCTATGTACAGACGGTGGTCAGATCTTACAATATTGTCAGAAAAATGTTCAGGAAATGTCTAACAACAGTGTGAACTTACAACTTTTGTCTTGCAACATTGTCAGAAAAAGCACTGTCTGTACATTGTAAGACAATATTATTGTCAGACATCTGACATTCGTGTGAACACCCTACGTTGCCATTGTCAGATAATTGCAAGACATTGTAACTAATTTTTTATTGGCAGATGTGTTTAAATTAATACACCTGACAATGGCAGTATTGTCACAGAAAAGTTTCTCTCGGGATCTCTCTCGGACCTAGCCTATTTATGTTATAAGGGTCTATTAATACTCCTATGGAGCAAAAATGTTGTCCGTTTTGGTCTATCTCACTTAGTTTTGGAGATACTGGACATTTTAAAATATCGCCATTCTGTAAAATGGCTTGTATTTTGAAAACTAAGCATGATATCGCAAAATGGACATCATTTTTGCAAACCTTAGCAAAACGCGCTACACCGACAACACAAATGTGTACAGTGTTCCGATTCCAATCATTCCCCGTTTCATTCCATATCGTTCATTTTTACCATAAAAGAATCTAACAACCGTGTGAACTGACAATTTTCGTTGGCAGATACATTTAGTGTTTGACAATTGTCCGGCAATGAAATTGAAAGGTTTTCTTACAAACTGACAATTTACCTTTTGCTAAACATGACAATTTACCTTTTGCTAAACATGTTTCGTTGTCAGTACATTGCCAGCACATTGCCAGATCTTACAATATTGTAAGACCTGACAACTGTCTGTACATAGCTTAACAAATATTGTAGAAAATACTTTCATACTTTAAGAGTTTGGCCATAAATCAGTTGTTTGCTTCTCCTGAAAAAAATGTGTTTTGGTTCATAGAGGGTATTGAATATAAGGTCTCGATATATAAAAATCAATTGCGTAATTACATATGGGGCGTTATGTCTGTTTACTTTTGTCCCGATTTTAAATGGGTCATTTTCTACTGTAGATAGATTAATCAATAAGTATTAATTCCAGGGTAAATTTGTGATTTTTATTTTTTTTTTAATAATATTTATTGATAATAATGTTTTTTATAAAATATTAAGTACATGTATTATTTTAAGGTATAAAAAAAAATAAAAATTATTAATAAGTTTTATAAATAGCATAATGTTTGAATTAAATGATTAATAATAAACAAATAAAATAACATTTATAAACTTTTAAGTTCAACTTTATTTTGATTAAAATAAATATATAAAATATATAATATATATAATAAATATGCTTTGACTTAAACTAAAAACTATTTCTACAAGAATTTGAGCAAAAATCTAAATGCGTATAAATTGCCAGATTATTGATGAAATTATATGATAATTTTAAAAATTTTTAGAAATTTATAGTTGACCTGTTTGTTTTAATATGTGATGAGGTTTTTGGTTTGGCTCAAGGTCATAAATTAAAAATAAAATTCAAATTTTTAAATATTTATTTTCTTTTCGATATTTCGAACACTTGTAATAAGATAATAAACAAGTAAGGACGCTTTCAACTCAACGCTTTATTAAAAGATATTTAAATTTATTCCTGAAGATGAAAAGCGAAGCTGTTCG
The DNA here is from genome assembly GCA_021234595.1 of Delia radicum. Taxonomy (NCBI): domain Eukaryota; kingdom Metazoa; phylum Arthropoda; class Insecta; order Diptera; family Anthomyiidae; genus Delia; species Delia radicum. The sequence continues at coordinate 84,932,850 of CM037853.1, forward strand.
AAATATCGAAAAGATAATAAATATTTAAAAATAAAACTTTAAAAATTTGAATTTTATTTTTAATTTATGACCTTGAGCCAAACCAAAAACCTCATCACAAATTTTAAAAAATTTAAATGATGTCTATCAAAATTGTATAAATCTGCCAAATGAGTATAACAATTTTTTACATCAATAGTTTACACAACGAACATGAATCGATAATTTTCTTCTTAATCAAAATATTTCGATATATCGGCATTAGCCGATACAGTACAAGTGCAATTGTGTCTCTTATTAGATTGACTATATCATTTATTAAATGATATCCAACTCCATACTTAAAAACGTCTCAATCTTTATAGTTTGATTATACTAAAATTTAAAAAACATCATGAGGAACTTCAGCTTGTATGGTTTCAATATGCTCATTTGGTTTAACGGCAGTTTTTGGCATTGTAATACTTACAACACCATTCGACGATAATTCAGAAAGTATATCATCTGCATTATAGCCTACCGGTAATTCATAACGTCGAATAAAATGGCGATATACAAAACCTATATCATCAGCCTGGTTAACCTCATGTTTTCCTTCGACAATAACATGATCATTTTCAATTTTAACCGACAATTCTTTTGGTGTAAATACTCCCACATCAAGATAAATTTGAAAATCATTTTCATTGTCCTTATCAATGGTAGTTGATGGAATCATTTCTTTGGTATCCTTTTCGGAGACATTCAATTGAACACTATTCGGTGCTATTTCCGACATCATGTCCAACGTACGCATATCCATGGCATGATGATGTGGGCCACGATGCATAATACTGCGATTATAAATTGGAGGTGATGATAATTTCATGACACAAGGTGTGTTTACTGATAAATTTGCCATATTTATCGTTTCTGTTTTATTCTTTATTTGCAAAGTAGTTAAAACTTGAGTTGATTTGAATTTTATAATAACAATTGCACTCGTTTGGTGTCATCCAGAGACTAAGGGATACATCGAGTTGTAAACTCTTTATAAAGGAAAGAATTGACTAGACAAATGTATATGAAAAGTAAATATATATTCCTGGCAGTGTTGCCAGGTTTGACGATTTATCGTCATTTTGACGATTTTTAGTACCCAAAATAACTAAATGACGATTGGACGATGTTTGCTTCCAAAATGACGATTTTTTGACAACAGTGTAATATGTCAGAAAAACTTGTTTAAGTAAAGAGAAGTAAAAAATGTGTGTGCTCTAGCAAAACCCAAATTTAAGTAGCTTTAAAATGAGACATGGAATACGACTACTTTTTTAAAATTTTCGAATATTTTTCATATTTTGAAACGCGATATTGCAAGATCGGCTGGATTTAGCTGTACTACATTTGGACGAGGTTATAGTTATAGTTTGGTTGAAATCAGAAGGAATGGAGGAAATCGAGTGGTTGATTCTATATGTTTTCAGTTAATAAGAAAAAGGAAACATAAAAAATTACCTAAGATGTGTGTCCTTGTCTTTCACTTTAGTCTGTCTACCTGAACGTATATTTGTTTGCAATTTCAAATTGCCAATTTGTCCACACTACATTAATAATCATTATAAGCATTTAGTTTACAAATACACATTTAATCTTTATTAAATTTAAATATGTTATTTTGTCCTTAATTTAATTAATAGACAATTACTTTCTCAACCCGGTGACAACACAAAATTTTAGTTATTTTAATCCACAATATTTGTTTATGTATGAAAAACAGATGCAAAAATCTTCCTTGGTTTATTTTTTATATGTCTCACAAGTGCTGTTCTGTCCGACTAGTGGTTCTCGAGTTATGTCAAACAAAAGAGCCTAAAACATGACAAATTCCCCTATACAAAACTTACTAACTTCAAAAAATGATTAAAATTTTATTTGATATAACTTGACCAAACGATTGATGCAAAAGTTCTTATTTTTAAGCCTGCTTTCACAAAAAATTATCAGAATTGAGTCCCGAATCAATCAGCTGAAAAATGTACTGTGTTAGGAAAAATATCTCAGAATCTATTTGCAGAAAATTAGATATTTTTACAAGAAAAAACAATATTCTACAAGCTATTCAAAGAAAATGGTTTTAGTATCTGACCATTTTCTTTAGGAAAGTAGCACCAAAATTTTCTTTTTTCTTGGAAAATTATATTTTTAAGCTCATTTTCATTTTACCACCGCCTTCGATCGTTTAGAAAAGAGCAGAATGAAACAAGTTATAATAAAAAAAAAAATCTCTTCTTCCTGTAAATGAAATCTGGAATGGCTTTTCTTTTGGTTATAAAAAAACTTCTGCGGGAATCTAATTTATCCTGGACTTGCCCTTTTGGATATAATAGGCTTTGATTTTCATTGTGTTTAAGTTTTCCTGAAGTAAAACATTCAGAAGAGTAAATTATTGCCCTCGGAATTGAAGAGAACCCATATAGTATTTATAAATATATTTATCTCTTATAAAGTCCACCAAAGACTATTGACCGTTCTGTTGCTTTTATTACAATTATGTTTAGTTTTGCAAAACTTTATTCCTTGATAATTCTTTATCTTTACCTCTTAAAACTGTTTTTTTTTTTAATTTGTAATTTTTTTCGATTTAGAAATTTCTTTGCAAACAACTTTTGATTAATAGTGCTGAATTTGTTCGAAAAACTTGGTTGTAATTATGGAATCGTTCAAAACAAAAAATTACATTTTCCGTAATTGGTTTAGAACACTTATTTAAATTTAACTGAGCAATTCAATTAGTTGTGAATGCTTAAAATATTTTTTCAATACCAAATATTTATTGTGTGTATAAATTTTATATTATTTGACATAATACAAGGTGTCCACCGGGAAGGTATACTACTTTGTTTTGCCGCCATTTTGGTAAACATTAGTCTTGACAGTTGATATTTGGCAGCCGTGAAGTAGACACGTGGAAAATTTATTATGGAAAAATATTCGATAAGCCAACGTGTTTTAATCGTTAAAACATTTTATCAAAATCAATCATCGATTACTGTGACGATGAGAAAGTTACGTGAAATTTTTGGGAGGAACAACGTGCCAACTAAACGCACTATTTATCGTGTAGTGAATGATATCGAAGAAAGAGGATCTGTAGGTGATAGGCCCAAGCATGGACCACAACGTACTGCAAGATCGGCTGAAAACATTACTGCTGCTCAAGAAAGTGTTCAAAACAATCCATCAACCTCTATTCGACGCCGTACTCAGGAGCTTGGTCTTCAAAGAACAACTTTGGCCAAAATTTTGCACAAGGATTTGCATTTGTTTCCATTTAAGATTCAGTGGTATCAACCAGACGGTGCCATATCGCATACAGCCAGGATTACAATGGAATTACTGCGAGACCTCTTTCCACAACAAGTTATTTCAAGAAATGGTGATGTTGATTGGCCTCCACGGTAGCCTGATTTGACTGCTCCGGACTTCTTTTTGTGGGGATATCTGAAAAGCAAAGTTTATGAAAACAAACCAGAAACGCTAAAGCAACTCAAACAAAATATTCGTGATGAAATTAATGAATTACCGCGTGAAATTTGTGAGAATGTAATGAAAAATGTGCTCAAAAGGGCTCGCATTTGTGAGGCTAACAGAGGCGGACATTTGTCTGATATTGTATTCCATACATAATTGCCGACATTAAATAAAACATTTATCAATATAAGATCCATTCTCCTTCATTTAATCAAAAATTATAAACAAATTAGGTGTTATCAAAAGAATTTTAGTAGTTTTGATAGAATTTTAACTGAATAATTCTCTGTGTGTATGCAGAGAATATAAGCAACACAACTTATTTTTAAAATTAAATTATAATTGCTTAAAAATATGCAATGAAAATATGCATTTAAAGCCAAATGAGTAAAAATATGCATTTAAAGCAAAATATGCAAAATATGCAATTAATAGCAATATGTGCAAAATAATGCACTAACAAGTCGATGCCATTTTAACGGAAGTTCTTTGATTCGCAAAGATATTTGGTTTACCCTGCTTTCAGACTTAAGGAAAAAAACATGAATTTGCACGAACTTCCGGTCCCTGAATATCACGTTAACACTTACAACGAGTAGTAAACATTATTGTCTTTTATTTTTTTATTCAAACTTTATCAAACTTTAATAAATATTTTTTGTTTGACGATTTTTTACACTTTTTCTTGTCGATTTCTCAAAATATGATGACGATTTTGACGATTTTTTCTGAAAAATTTGACGATTTTATGCTCAACAAACCTGGCGACACTGATTCCTGCATCAGTACACATTGGCTATATATTATATATACATAAACATTTGGTATATACATTTTTGTGTTTTTTTTTTATTATTGCATATTGCTAGAAACATGCATTTTTTTGCTACCCAGTAAACATTTTTTTGTTTATTATACGGCATGACAACGATTAAAATGAATAAGGTTCTGACCATCAATTCAATATATTCAAATATTTCTCAATTTTTTTTTCAATTATATAAAAATTCCTTTCAGAATTGTGTGAACACTTAGGGTTTAGGAATTCCCGGACATTTTCATTTCCCGGAATTACCGAAAAATATTATACATTTCCCGGGAAATTTTTGTATTTAAAACAAGTCATTTGTGTCTAACGAATGTTTTTTTTTTTTTATTAAAATTAAATAGTAAAGCACATACATATGTACTGAATTTTTGCATTGAACATTAAAAGAAAAACATATTAATTAAATGATTTGAGATCATTTTAAATTAAAAACAACAGAGAAACCCTTTCACTATCTACCGATGTTGGCTAATTTATTCCTTCAAAAAGTATATGTATTTATAATAGGATCAGCTATTAAAATATTAGAATCTCGTCGACAGAATGCGTCTCTTATGCGGCGCGGTTTTGGGGGTGGTGGTGGGGGATGGCAAATTCCACCCCCCCCCCCCCCCCTCTCACTCCAAAATGATATTTTTCAATACCAAAATGTAAAAAAAGAATAAAAAATTAATTAAAAATACTTTGATAAGAAATTAAGCAATTATAAAAAAATTAAGAAATGGTTTATTCAAAAAATTCTTTTTGCGATAGAAATACACAATATTAGATATTATTCTAAAAATTATAATTTAGACTACCATGGCAATCCTGGTAACCATTTAATTATAGGCAATTTTTTTTAAAGACAAAGTCGGGTGCCATCGTGGATATTTGGGTACTCATCTGAGAAAAAAAAATTAATTTTGTTTCACACCCGAATAAATTCTTTAGTCCTTGACGTAACCGGATTTTTAAATTTTATATATGCATTAAAATGGTACGAGGGTAAACTAAAAAATTTTAAAAACACCCAAAAATTGTTCTTTTTTGTTTTTCAAAAAAAATTCTAGGCAAAAATTTAAAAATGTCTCTACGTTAGGGACTTCGTTTTTTTAGTCCTCTACAAAACAAAAAAAAAAAATAAAACCGATTGAAAATCCTTCCAACCGTTAAGGCTGTACAGTGGCACCTGACTTTCAATATCTTGTTTTAAGAAAAAAGCACTTAAAGTAAATATATCAAGCTGGAACTTTTTTAATTTTTCTCAAAAATATTCATGGGATATAGAAAAAAGTTCAAAACTATTTAAATATGAAATGAAATATTTAAAACAAAAAAATATAGAGTTAGTAAATCCCTTAAACGAATGTTGTTTTTGAGTGGAACAAGATATTGCATTCATTTTTTTGTTTTTAATTTAATCAAGAATTTATTTAGTTAAAAAATCAACATTTTAGTAAAGAAATTGGCCCTGATTTCGTCCCACTAATCGCAAAAAACTGAACCCGAGTCGTAGCAAATTTGGAATTTCACATTTTCCTATTGGAATATCTCGGGAACTATTAGAGATAACCCATGTATGTAAGTATGTATTTTGTAAGTCTCTACACTCATAGAAATAAACTTGTAAAAATAGCAAAAAGCTACTAAAAATTACATTGCAGAAGAAACTGCTAAAATTAGCAGTTTTTTTTTACTAAATATTAGCAATATAAGAATGGAAAAAATAAATCTGTTGAATTTACAAATATTTAGTTATACTTGAGCTAAATTTTAGTTAATTGAAATTTAAAATCAGCAAAAATCAGCAAAAACATTTACTAAATACTAGTATTTTTGTCCACTATCATTAAAAAATGTAAGCTTTTTTAAGGTTTATTTTATGTTTTTTTTTTAAATGCGAAAAAAAGTCTTCCCTTATAAAATCAGCAATCTACAATTTTTTAGCAAAAATTTCTGTTAATTTTTGCAAAACAAACTGTTATTTGCATTCTACAAAATTTGACCTAAATATAGCAAAATTTTTGTTAATATTACAGTTTTTGCTTGCTATTTTGAGTCTACAAATATTTAGTCAAAGTTTTTGCCAATAACTATAATTTTGTACAGTTATCAGATTTATTTTTGCTGTTCGTATTTTATTAATATTTAGCAAAAAAAAATCTGCTAAATTTAGTAGTTTCTTCTGCAAGGTAATATTTAGCTTTTTCTACTATTTTGACGGTTTATTTCTATGAGTGTAGTAGCAGATTACAACTATATAAATTTTTTGAAAATCGGATTTGAAACAAAAAAAAAAAAAAAATGGCGAGCACTCAAAATTTTTTATTTAAAAAGTTCCCTATTTTGAGTATTCATATGAGCCGAATTATTTCCAAAAATTTTGTGATATATCCCACTGTGCCCTATAAGTAACTATAATGTTATTGATTACAAGTATTTGTATAAAAGTATCAATGATTTTATTTTTGCGGTGTTGACCTAAACTTTTATCAATATATCGAAAATTAGATTTTGGGTAAAATAGCGGAAGAAATTTTTTTTTTTTTTTTGGAAACGATTTTCCATAATAAAGAATCCGCCAAATAACTTTTTTTTTTTTTTAAATGCTATAAAAAAAACTACTGAATATTTTCTCAAATTTCTTTTTTAATCTGAAGGTACAATCCTTCCGGTTAATAATGGAAAATAATTTCATTCAAATATCTGCCTCGGCTGGCCATGCAGTAGCCTACACGATCGGTCCAATTTTTAATCACATTATCGGTGAATTGATGTTGATGGTGCTTCACGCACACTTTCTGCCACAGCAGCAATATTCTCGAGTGTACGCACTGTTTTTGGTTTATCGATGAGGATGCCAGTTTCTTTCACTTTTTTCACAAGATAACGAACATACGGAGCTGACGGTGCTTCTCTTCTTCCATCCGTACGCAATTTTCGCACACATTCTGCAACATTACCATGATTTTCAAAGTAATGTCGCAATATTTCCCAGCGTTGTTTAAGCGTATACACAACCACATTCGTTCAGCGGAAGGATAAAACTAATTATCTGTCAAATCAGACATGAGCTAAGTGTTACCATTCACGAAATAAGCACTAAATCATCCGATTTGAAAAAATAAAAAAAAAATAATTTAGATATAAACACGTAGAAAGCGTCGTATGTGATTTTTTTTTAAATATATTTTTAATGATAAGGTGATTGTGTCGCAGTCAAATTAAAAAAAAATCGCACTATTTTTTTAAAAAAATTTTATTTTTCATAATATATTGAAATTGTAAAAAAAAAAAATAAAAAAAATAAGTTCCTATTTTTTGTGTTAAAGTAATGCAGATAGTAAGTTGGTGTAATTACTGGTAGTGACAAAAGTAATGACGTGTCATTACCGTTTCCATACTGGGGTGTTAAGCTTGATTCACGCGCTATCCACCCCTATCTACCCATATCTACTATTTCCCAGTATTTTCTCATTCTTAGAAGAGAATTTACAATAATTTGTATCACCAATAATGGAAAATAGTGGATATGGATGGATATCGTGTGAACTGCCCCTTAATATTTGTCAAAAGAATAGTAATGGCGACAAAATATTTTGCTAGTTTATCGCTTCCTATTTATTTTTGCTTTAAATTTATTGATCTTATATGCATTAATGTATGTTGGGTTATAGCTGTAGAATAGAATTTTTCGCCTTTATCTAGAATTTTATGGAACATTGGCGTGTGTTTATTAGGGACGTAATAATATTTCTATTTTGTTATTTTACTTAAATTGGAAGATAATGAAACTTTTCTTTACAAAATAAACGAAAAATTTCTTAACATTAATGAGAAGCTTCATTTTTGAACTCTAAAAGCGGAATATGAATGCTTATGGTTCAAAAGATTTTTAAGAATCTTTTCAGATTTTTTGAAGGGGGCCCTGAAATGTATTTTGTGCAAGAAGTTAGGCTATTTAAATTTTTACAAAATCGGATAAATCACTACTCAGGACTCCAGCCTACAAAAAACAAATGATTAGGGCTACAAAATTTTAGTTAAACTTTCACATTATGACCTTAAATGTACAGATTCAGAATTTTCCGAATTCAAACCTAAATAATTTCAGAAATAGACTACACTCAGTTACAAAATAAGAAATAGTCGATTTGGTTTGAACCGCGATAGATATTTTTAATATATTTTGTCTCGCTGATTCCAAATCAGTTTTCCAAAATTGTGACGTGATGGCGTTTTTAACCATTTTTGAAGTTCTGTACATACCACATCTGAACAGCATAAGCATTTTATTAATATTTAGCAAAAAAAAAACTTGCTAAATTTAGCAGTTTTTTCAGCAAGGTAATTTTTAACTAGTTTTTAGTAGTTTTTTCTGCTATTTTTACAGGTTTATTTCCATGAGTGTAACGGGTTTTTAGCGTTAACGGTATTTTGAGGGTAACGTTATTTAAGTTATTCAGCTAATGTTAATGCGCACCGATATTTTTAGCCCCATTATGACCGAATTCCAATGCCTGCCTAGTGTATGATGGATATTTTTTTGCGATCTTGTCAGATTATTTCGGTAACGATATTTTAAGGATAACGCTATTTCAATTATTTCGGTAACAGTATTTTAGCTATTTCGATAACGGTATTTTAAGGGTATTGGTATTTTAGTTAAAACGATAACGGTATTTTGCGGTTAACGGTATTTCAATTATTTCGGTCAGTTGAGAGAGAGAGCCAAAATAATAATTTTTGGCAACTTTGTGAGGTGATGGAAAAATTTGGATGCCGGATTCGAAATCAGGGCATAAAAGACTACAAATATCGGCATTCAAACCAAGCAAACTTGTTTAGGAGTGTTATTTAAGAACGTAAAGTAAAATTTTTTAGGTAGCTATTTTAAAAGTTTAACCCTCTAACGGGCAAGCTCGACTCCAGGTGAGGTATTTTAACCAAATAAGAGCTATTTAATAATTAATTAAAATATTTCGATAGAAAACCAAATAAGCTTAATATTTTGTGAAGACATTGTGTGTGTACAGTCCACGGGTTGAAAGCAATAATGTGCTGAAATTTAAATTTCGTAAAATTTCTAAAAATATATGAGGATTTTCAGAAATTTTCGACACTTTGAGGTAAAATGTTTTAAATTTTTTTTGTATGACATGTAACGTAAAACTTTGCATGTCCTAGTTCTTAAGTAGAGTCTACCTATCGTATATCGTTTCTCTCAATTCAAAAAATTAAGTGTCAACTGGTGTTAAAATTTTCGAATTAGCTCATATATTATTACCCTAATGTTTGTGATACTGCGTAGTAGATTCTTCCAGATGAAAATTTGTGCAAAAACTCGTTTCTTTTCGTTACATCTGCTAAATTAAATAACAAGTTTTTTTATTTTAACCCTAAGAAAATGTATCCATGGTTTAACAATGGAAGTCATAACAATCTGTTTTTTTTCGCAAGAATGTGCAAAAGCGAGCAAAAACGATTCTCGTCTTAAGAATAATTAAAAAAAAATAAAATAATTGCTACTTTAATGGCTGCTAACTTTTCTCAAAATAACAAAAGCATAATGTTTACAACACTGAAACAATTATCTGCATGTTATTAATGAATTGTTGCATTAAATCAATGAAATTGCACTGGAATACGTCCATTGAAACTTTTCAATAATACAAATTTTCACAAAATTATATGAAAAATATAATTTTATTAATCAAAAGTGTAATACAAGCAGAGAAAAAGTATTATTGAACATGATTGCGGAAATGAATTTATCATATTATGATCCTAATTATCATACATATATTTATGGCTGATCATATTATGATTACGAAAGACCATTTCATCGTCATTTATAATCATGATATGATTGCCACTATCATATTATGATTGTTAGACATTGTAATCATAACATGATGCTCTTGAACTACTATAGTATGATGCTCTTTTTTCTGAGTGTACACTTAATGAAGACGTTTCTTTAAAAAAAAATGGTTTCATAAAAAGTATGAATGCAGCTTTCCATTAACTTTAAGATAACTTTCGTTTATTTAGTGAAGCAAAGTATCATTGATTTACTGAAAAATTTCACTATTTTTTCGTCCAACAAAATTCGCTCTGTGAAGGAAGCACCTTTTTCGCTGACCAATTTCACGTATAAAAGTTAAAATTTGAGGTTAAAAATAACCAAAATTTCCGTTATTTTCGTTTATTTCATGCTTTTTTGAAAGAAACAATATATAAATTTAGTATCAAATGAAAGGATTTTGGATGACAATTGGGGTTCAAAAAATAATAAAAAGTTTTAAAACAAAAAAGTTTTGCCCAACTTTGAAACCCCATCTTACCAAATTTTGATAATTTTTGTCCCCTTTATGTTGTATCCAAATTTCATCGAAATCTGGAGGAACTATCCAACAGATTTCCCTATGCTGAAATTGTATATGTAAAATTTGTATTAAGGGTTTCAACATCTTTAGATTTTGTTATTTGTTGAGTTTTGATTTCACATTTCGTTAGTTTGAACTTTTTTCTAAATAGTGTGAAAATGTTGGCCAAAAAGTCTCAGAAATAAAAAAGTTACAGTTTGTTACACAAACTGTTCGCGTGATGTTTTATTTGAGCGATATTTACTTTAAAGGCCTTTTTTAAAAACCGGGTACCACTGTAGAGCCTTATGAACCATAACCGTTTCAATTCATACCGGTATTGAATTGGTTGTAAAAAAGTTTTTTACGTTTTCAACTAATAATATAAACTATTTTAACAACAGCACATAATTTATTGGGAAAGGCCTGTTTTACAGTAATACCAGTTTTACAACAATACCGGTATTGATGTTTCGGTACCGGTTATTTCGATACCGATAGGAATGAAATGCCGATAACAAAACCGAAACAAACTAAATTTCGATAACAAAACCGATACCATTATCGTTATTCGTTTGGTTTGAAAACCTTGTTTAAAACACCACAGTGTAGAAACGTTAATGACATGACATTACTTTTCTCACTACCAGTAATTACACCACCTTATTCTCTGCATTACACTGTGAGAATTCTCTACATGATAACAATGAAGTTTTGCATTAGAGCTACGAAATGTCATTGGAACTCGTCCATTGAAACTTTTCATTAAATTAATGCCGTGTTTCATAGAATTTAATGACAAATTTCATTTTATTTATTGAAAATTTCATACGACTAATGAAAAAGTTTCATTAAAAATAGTTTCATTAAAACTATGAAGCTTTTTCATACAGTTTAGGAAATTTTTCATTCACATTGTGAAGAAAACTTCATAAGTTTAGTGAACAAATCTCATTAAAATTCATCCAAAGAATACTCTCTGTGTACTTTAACACAAATAGTAAGGACTTACTAATAACTAGTTAATTTTCTTATTATTTCAATACAAAAAATAATACATTATTACATAAGTACTTATTTTTATCATTATTTTAAATTTAAAGTAATGATCTAAAAAAATGTTTAAAAACCAATTTTTAAACTCATTTTTTTTCGCTTAAAGTAAGTACATATATAACTATTTATTTCTGATTTTTTGTAAGCTAGAAAGTAATGGCATTTTGTACAAACAAGTAATTTATGTTTTTATCTATCAAGTATAAAATATCGAGATAGCTCATATGGTAGAGCGGTTGACTGGCAACGTGGAGGCCCGGATTCGAATCCCTTGTGGGCACATTTTATTAAAAATTTTGCAATAAAAAAAATGTTTTTTATTAATGTTAGTTTTATTTTTTTAATTTATTTTTAGACTCAATATTTTTGTCCATACTGGTAAGCATATAGGTAAACACATATTTTTTTATGTTTTGTAAGGTGCTTAGTAATTATATGTTATTATTTTGCGCAACATCCCCATATAAATGTAATGAGATTTGTAATGATAATTGTAAGTACTTGCCATTACCAAATATGTAGTTATATAACCACTTATGTGGTATGCTTTTCTACACTGGGACATGACGTTATAGATTGGTTTAATAAATGGTTTGTTGGTCTAGGTCATGAATTTTGGTTGTTATATATAACAGGAGAGTACTTATAATAAATACCCTGTGGTGCTCATGTTCATGTTCATGTCGCATTTAAAATACTAAAATCTCATATTTGTCTCAAACCATACTTGGGACTTCTTTATTACTAGGTATTGCATTTTTTAGTATTATTAATGCCAATGAAAAACATTTTCATTACAATTTAAAAAACAGTAAACAATAGAAAGGAAACGGGAACAAGTGGAACTGGAACCATTAACACAATGAGTGATATGGAATAAAGTAAGAGTAGATTTACTAACAAGGAAAGTACCCCAACTGATACACACCGTTTTCAATGAATTTCGGGTATAACGAAAACGAATCTAAGATCGAACGGTTTTTTTAAGTGCAACATTCATGGTTTGGGGGTTAAGAAGTGGGGTAAAAAATCTAACCATTTTTCGTTTTTTAGCAACTTTTCGGTATTTCTATCATAGGAACAATAGAAATTTGGTAACCTTGGAAAGAGATTAAAGAGGAGTATCAGCTGATATATCGTTTTTGTAAAATTTCGCGTTTTTTGTTGTTGTTATTGTAAAAAAAGTACTAATTTTCGGGTACTTTATATGAAGATGTATACTAGTATGACGACCAAATTTATATATGTACATTAGGGCGGGTCGATTTAATAATCGCCCAAAGCTCAGTGAAAATCGTATTCTAGGGATCAAAATAAGAAACTTTGCGGAATTAACCATACCTCTAAAACGAATTCTACTACCCCGAAACTGTTGACTTTTGTCCCGTAGGGTCAAGTTTTGAAAAATCCCACTTTGACCCATGTAGAGTGCCCCAATCGAGTCCAAATGTATGACCGACCCCCACTAACTTTGAAGGGCCGATCCACCCATGCTCGTGGCACACCCCCCTGGAACTCCCCTGGGGGGTTCCCCATACAAACATTTCAAAAAATCTCCATTTTTGGCACTTTATTTTATTATTTTTTATTTATTTTATTTATTTTTAATATTTTATTTATTTTTTCTCTTTAGAAATTTATTTAGTCAGAACATATGTAAATGAAAAAATTAATTTAACTTAGTAATAGAAAAGAAAAGATAAAAATTACTGTTTGAAGTCTTTTTTGCTTTCAAGTCTGGGCAATTTCGCACGGCTCTCTAACGTCGTCGCCATAACAGCCTCTACATTTTCCGGTATAACTCGTTTGGAAACGCTAGCTAGCAATTGAACGTGTCGTTCTGTTCCTTGTATGTGTGATGGAATTTTTGGATCATTAAACGGTGGATCATCTTGATTTAAATATTCTTTCAAAGTATCGTATGGAATGCTTCGAGTGAATGGTGGTTCAAATACGTCATTTATGTCATTCATATTGATCATTTCCGTGTAACTTGTGCAATAAAAGTTTATATCTGGTTTTTTATAAGCTCTAAGTCCCGTTGGGTCGTCAACATCGGTTCGATAGCGTAGAATTATCTTGATAGCACAGTCGCGCTTTTCTTTGCTATCATCAAACAACATTGATAACAAGATATTTTCCGAATGCGCATAATATGAATTATCTGTAATTACTTTATTGACAATTTTGCGTAAACGAGGTTCTAGAAATCTTGACCAACTAATGAATTTGAAAAATAATCTACTACCGTACACGACAGAGCTGTAATACTTAATATTGAAGTACATTGGCACATAACATGTAATTATAAATTCAACCAGTATTCTTAAATTTGCATCTGGATTTTCCGTTGTCACATATAATCGTAATAGTCTAGCGGCCTTGGTGAGCCACCGAGAATGTACAATTTTCCCTGGTTTGATGTTAGCCAGATCCACTGAAACCACGCCGCTAGAAATTGCATGGGCCATGTCGTATAAGTACTTGGAATCGGTGGAAAATTCAATTTTTTCTGGAGCAGGGGGCATATTTTTCAACTCAATTTTCTGAAAGCCGTCCACCACCTGAAAATATATAAAAATAAAGCAATTAAAAACGGTTGACAATTATAATAAATGAGTGATAGCAATAACTTACCGGAAGAGTTTCACAAGTTTCGATTTGACGGCTCAATTTTCCGGTTGCCGATCTTGGTCCAGTGCTGGTTGATTTATCCAAAGCTTCAAACAAATGCCGAAACGGAAGTTCGTTGAAGTGTAGAAGGCAAACGAACCAATGCAATGGTCTTTTTAACAGCAATTCGAATCGTCGTATAATTCCACCGTGTGGGCCAGTGTTTGTTGGCTCACCGTCAACGCATATGCCAATTAATTCATTCAGTGATATATTTTTATCGTTAAAAAAATCATTTAATTTGGTTGTTTTGTATTCAGCGGTTTCATGTTCCAGTCTTACGTAACCAATCAATTCAGAATTCGGTTCTCTCAAAATAACAAGATGAGGTTCTTTTACCATCCTAGTATGATACTTCTCATCAATTGCATCTCTCGTTAAAGTATCATCTTTTCTGCCATCGAATGAAAATGCTAACAAATTGGTATCATCTAACCGTTTGCGAAGCACTTCTTGTCTGCATTTCTCTTTTTCTCGGCGAACTTTCGATTTATCCATGATGAGAGGTTTGCCATGGGTATCTTTCATTTTAAAATCTTGGAAAAGAGCGGTTCCCATTGCTGATGCTACTCTATCAGGCACACCAAATCTGTCACATACCAAGGCAAAGTTAAAACAATCGTATCTCTGTGTGTATTGTGAACTTGTGCTTATATCCAAATCTTCTTGAACCGGTGGCGGTGCGTATGTTGAATCATCGGGATCTTGGTATGTTGGCATTGATGACATAGACGTTGCTCCTTGCTCTTCAATTTCCATCGCAAATCCATCCATTGTTAGTCTTCTCTGATTATGTTGATCGTGCATAAACTCTTTGAGGCGTTCGGGAACCAAACCGCATGCACATGGAGCTGCCTTCAAATCGCATTTACATGTTCCAATGAAAAAAATTGTTTCCAGAGATTTTACATACTCTGTAAATTCTTGGTGTTTGTTTCTATTCTTGATTTGCTCTTGATATTTGACAAGCAATCTATTCAATTTATTATATACACTTTTTTTCAGCATTATTTCCATACCAAGTTTTTTCCAAATTCCAATCAACTTATCTTGTACTTGAATAGTGAATGATTTATAGAGCAATTTTTTTTGTTCGCTCAAGTAAAAATAATATCTCAAAATATCCAGATGGGTTGGTAAATTAAGATCAGTCAAATCAGTAGACACACCAAAAACAGTAACATCATGCCTGGGTATATGACTCATTGGGTTTTCGATAGTTGTTGATGTTGTTATTGCTTCATCTTGCGGTGTAAAGGATGGTGGATTCATTGTAAACTTTTTGATTTGGAATGATTTTTTTTTTTAAATATTTTTTTATCTGAAATTAGAACTTCACACTTTGAGTTCTTCACAACGACTTAATGCATTCACAAAAACTGTTGCGTTATATATGGTCTACGAGGTAATAAAAATGAAATGGTAATTTTAATTCTACCTGTAACCGATTTTGTTGTTAAAACTGCCCATTAAATACTTACATGTAAATTAAAAGTTAATCTGACCACAAAATCTGTTAAGCAAGTGCGCCTTTTATTACTTCTGGAAAATCCTTTATGATAATTTTATGCTCAATTCTACCTGTAACCGATTTTGTTGTCAAAACTGCCCATAAAATACTTACATGTAAATTAAACGTTAATCTGACCACAAATACTGTTAAGCAAGTGCGCCTTTTATTACTTCTGGAAAATCCTTTATGATAATTTTATGCTTTCTGTTAAGCAAGTGCGCCTTTTATTACTTCTGGAAAATCCTTTATGATAATTTTATGCTCAATTCTACCTGTAACCGATTTTGCTTAAGTAAGTTTACGACATGCAGCTGTGTCTTGTGGTGGCTTAAAAAACCCACACAACCTATTTTACGACCTGCAACAGAACGACACGTTCAATTGCTAGCTAGCGTTTCCAAACGAGTTATACCGGAAAATGTAGAGGCTGTTATGGCGACGACATAAGAGAGCCGTGCGAAATTGCCCAGACTTGAAAGCAAAAAAGACTTCAAACAGTAATTTTTTTTATTTCTTTTCTATTACTAAGTTAAATTATTTTTTTCATTTACATATGTTCTGACTAAATAAATTTCTAAAGAGAAAAAATAAATAAAATATTAAAAATAAATAAAATAAATAAAAAATAATAAAATAAAGTGCCAAAAATGGAGATTTTTTGAAATGTTTGTATGGGGAACCCCCCAGGGGAGTTCCAGGGGGGTGTGCCACGAGCATGGGTGGATCGGCCCTTCAAAGTTAGTGGGGGTCGGTCATACATTTGGACTCGATTGGGGCACTCTACATGGGTCAAAGTGGGATTTTTCAAAACTTGACCCTACGGGACAAAAGTCAACAGTTTCGGGGTAGTAGAATTCGTTTTAGAGGTATGGTTAATTCCGCAAAGTTTCTTATTTTGATCCCTAGAATACGATTTTCACTGAGCTTTGGGCGATTTTTTTGCCTCCCCACAAATCGACCCGGCCTAATGTACATAAATCATTATTAAGTTTAAAAGGACACGTATATTTTCTTGTTTTGATATTCGGGCTACTTCGTATTTTTTGCGTTTTTTAGAAGGGTCAATTTTAGTGGTTTTTGAGAACTTTGTGAACAAAATATAGTCAATATTTGAGACATGTGTACAAAAATACAAAAAGTGACGAAAAATCGGTTTTTTCCATAAAACTTAATTTTTTTTATTTGACGCTTAGATTTATTTCTGCATCAAATTATGTAGTTTTTTTAAAAGCTTTCCATTGGAGTGCTACAAAATACACAAAAATATGTTTTTTGATAAAATTTTCTTACAAAAAAAAAGTACCAAGAAAATTTATGTTCCAAACACAGGCAATATGAATATCAATCTTCATATTTTTTAGACTACATTAAAATTATATACATTTTGTTTGTAATTTCGTAAATTTATGGTAGGCTCCCATACAAAAAGTGTCAAATAAATCGGGTTTTCTCATGAAACTTTTTTTATGTAAAGCATTAAGTTTATTTCTATATCATGTTATGTAGCTTTTTGTTAGATTTTCATTCATTTGTAATACAATCCATAAATATTCAAAACTTATCTCAAAACACTCAAAATAATTCGGTTTTATTGATTATTATGATTCATTGGGTTAAATTATATGTATACACCAAATTTTGGACTTCTACGTTGAAAATAGCGTTTTAATGAATAAAATTCGAATACTTTTATCTTCTTCGTGATTATTGGTTGCCCTGAAAATAATAAAAGAGGAGTTGACTGATTGTGAAGCACTACATCGAGCTAAATTTCTCCACATTTTTTATTCAACAACTAAAACTATCAGATTTATTAACGATTTTATTAAAATGTCTGCGACAGTTTTTTTTGCTTTCACTGTAAAAAAATAAATAGATATATGCGAAGAACTTGCTAAATATAAACGGGTATATGTCTAAATGGGTTTACAAGCTTTAATTAAATATTTAAATAGTTCGAACTCTTTTCTATATGCTATACAAATTTTGGAGAAAAAATCGCGAAAATAAAAAGTTACAGATTGTTAGACAAACTCCTTGCCCTATAATTTATTGAAAATCGGGTGTTACTGTGCAGCCTTAACGGGTAGACCGATTTTCAATCGGATTTTTTTTTTTTGTTTTTTAGAGGAGTAAAAAATAAAGTTCCTAACATTTCATTTCATTTCATTTATTCAGTCTATGGAAACAAAAATTCCTAACAGACTATGATTAAATCAAAAATTAAATATAAATAAATATAATATCTTCAATATAATATATTCCAAATCCCTATAACAATGCTCATGTCACTTGCGTTGAGAGAGTACAAAGAATTTTCATTAAATTCGCTTTAAGGTCACTTATCTTTGTTGATTAAATTCCTTCTTATAAATCGAAATGCCTATTATTAGGTTTGCAGACTTTAGAATATCGTAGATTATACCAGTCGGCGTTACTTGTATTTGATATAGTAAATGGTATAACTGACAGTCCTGATTTGCTGTCTCTTATTCCATTTTATGTCCCTCCTAGAAGTTTAAGATTCATTGATATTTTTAATGTGACACTGCATCGCACTGAATATGCTCTAACATAGAGAAGAGACCTTTTAAAATTTTTGTCTAGTATTTTTGTGAAAAATAAAACGCAACGACTTTTTTTATGTGTTTTTTTAATTTTTGAGTTTACAATCGTACCATATTAATGAAAATCAAAAATTTTAAAATCCGGCTACGTTAGGGACTAGATTATTTATTCGTGTGTGAAACAAAATCAATTTTTTTCCCAGATGAGTACCCCAAGGCTCCACTATGGCACCCGATTTTGAAAAAAGCGTCTACAATGAATTTGTTCACCAGGGTTGCCATGTTAATCCGAATTCTAAATTATAATTTTTATAATTGCTTAAAGATTGTCGTTTTGAATGATTTCTAAAGCTAGTAAACCCCTTAAGTGGTTTACTCTCTTTAGAAATCAATATAAACTACAATATTTTAACAATTGAAGGGCTTATTGTAAAAACTTGATAAGCCACATTTAATTTTTAGTTTGTTTTCGCCTTTTAAAGGTTAAAATAATGCAACCAATATGACTTTTGAAGGACCTTTATACTCTAGATACTTGCAGTAAGTTTTCAAGCAAGACTTCTATCAAATATTAATCAATGGATGCCTAGAAAACAGCAAAAATCCATAAAACAGTAAATGTGGCTTATCCAGTTTTTAGAATAAGCTCTTCAATTATAAAAAAATAAAGAAATGGTGTTTTAAAAAAATTATTTTTACAATAGAAAAATACAATATTAAATAATATTCTAAAAATTACAATTTAAAGTGTTGCCATTTGATTATAGACCATTTTTTAAAGTAAAAATCGGCTGATTCGTAGAGCCTTGAGAACTCATCTGAGAATCAATTTTTTATTTTTTTAACACGAATATATTCTTTAGTAGCTACCGTATCCAGATTTTAAATTCTTTGATTTGCATTAAAATTGCACGAGGTTAAGCTCAAAAATAAAAAAAAACCAAAAATTTTTGTTTTTTATTTTTGAGTAAAAAACTGTCAAAAATTTACGTTAGGGACTTCATTTTTTAGTACTCTACAAGACAAAATAGACCGCTTGAAAAACGGTCGCTCCGTTAAGGCTCAATCAACATGCAACGATTTTCAATATGTTTTTTATGTTGAGTAAACCAGTTAAAATTACAAAATGTTGCCCATGTTTGGGACACATTTTTTTTTTTTTTGTACTTTTATTGCAAATAACATATTTTTGCTTGTTTTATCGTAAGTTTTTATTATTTATGGATTGCGTTGGAATGAAATGCGAATAAAAAGCTAAATACAGTGGAGCACGGTTATAACGAACTCGCGGGCACCGGACGATTTAGTTTGTCATAAGCGAAGTTCGCTATAAGCGTGGTAAACATTTTTCAAAAAATTATTAAAATTAAGTTTTCTTAAATTCTCCTAATTTTAAAATTTTCGTTCGAAATTCTGAAACAATTCTTCCATTAACTAACGTTTCATACAGCTTTAAATCATTTTTTGTTAATTTGTAAATAAAAAGCTTTTAAGATTTGCAACAGAATTTTCATTTGAGAATTTAGATTTTTTTATGTGTTCGTTATAAGCGAAAACTTGTAAAAAGTTCCAAGAAATTAGTTTGTTATAAAAAACAGTTCGTTCGACGTTCGTTATAACCGTATTATTTTGTACGAAATATTTTAGTAGATGCGTTGGGACCACAAAAATCGATCGTTATACAAAAAGTTCGTTATAACCGGCATTCGTTATAACCAAACTACACTCCATGGTATAGAAATAAACTTAATGCTTCACATAAAAAAGTTGTATGAGAAAAACCGATTAATTTGACACTTCTTGTATGGGAGCCTGTCTTAAATTTCCGAAATAAACATTACATTTTGTTTATTTAATTTATTTGAATTTAATGTAATCTAAGACATATGAAGATTGATATATGTACATTAGGGCGTGTCGATTTAAAAATCGCTCAACGTTCAAGGAAAATCGTATTCTAGGGATCAAAATAAGAAACTTTGCCGAAGGAACCATACCTCTAAAACGAATTCTAATGTCTCGACTTTTGACCAGTAGGGTCAAATTTTGAAAAAGCCCACTTTGATATTTCAGAAAGTAGGAGGAATCTCGACAAGATTATGGGAGATACTTCTTCTCAGGGAGACGCGCTAGCAGATTAATGCATACATCATCATTCTAGGGGTTAAAATTTAAGTTAAAAGAGGGCCTTTTTAGCCGTGTTTTTTTAGCAAAATATACAAATCTCGGCATAGAGATATTTCAGGAAGTAGGAGGAGTCTTTCCAAGATTAGGGTCTCTATTTCTTCTCCGGAAAAAATAGAGTATAAATATATTCGATTGGGTTGGATTCGATTGGGGCACTCTAAATGGGTCAAAGTGGGATTTTTCAAAATTTCACCCTACGGGTCAAAAATCGGGACATCAGAATTCGTTTTAGAGGTATGGTTCCTTCGGCAAAGTTTCTTATTTTGATCCCTAGAATACGATTTTCCTTGAACGTTGAGCGATTTTTTTGCCTCCATACAAATCGACCCGGCCTAATGCACATATTTCCAATGTTTGGAACACAAAATATTTTGGTACTTTTCTTTTGCAAGAAATTTATCAAAAAATACATTTTTGCGTATTTGGACTTAAGTTTTAAACATTTATGCACTGTTTAGCACATCAATTAAAAGCTTGTAATAAACTACACTTCATATAAAAAAAAAATGTTTATGCAAAACCCCGATTTTTTTTTTTTTTTTTGTTGTTTGCAGTTTTTGTATGGGAGCTTGTCGCAAAAATACGGAACAAAAATAAAAATGTATATAATTTTTAAATACTCATAAAAATATAAAGTTAAAAGTATGCATATTGCCCATACTTTGTTCACAGAACTCTCAGAAACCCACTAAAATTGGTACTTCGGGAAAAAAGTCGAAGTAGCCCGAATATAAAAAAAGAAAAAGTACGTGTCCACTTAAACTTAATAAGGATTTATATATATTTGGTCGTGAGTGATACTAGTTTACATCTTCATATAAAGTGTCCAAAAATTAGTACATTTTTTACAATAACAACAACAAAACTCGAAATTTTACAAAAAAAAAAGATATAGTATCAGCAGATGCTCCTCTGAAATAGCTTTCCGAGGATACCACATTTCTATTGTGTAATACCGAAAAGTTGCAAAAACGAAAAATGAGGTAATTTGGCCACCACTTTTTAACCCCTAAACCATTGATATGGCGCTTAACCCTCTTACCACAAATGCTTCAAATAAGCGTTCTATACTTAGAAATTAATATATTCCGATAGAAAACTAAATTTGCTAAATATTTTCTGAAGAAATTTTTCGTGTGCCGTCCACGGTTTGGAAGCGAGAAAGCTTTAAAATCAAAACTTCGTAAAATTTAAAAAAATTAATTATTTTTGAAAAAAAAATAGTTTTCAAAAATCTAAAAAACCAATTTAAGTTGACAAAAACTCTTTATAATAAAATATAAGTAAGATTGAAGCTTTATATTTAATAATAAGTCCTTACTTTAGTCCAAGGACTGACAGGATTATATCAGAATTCCTCTAAAGGACATCGTCTTAACTTATAAACAAACAGACGTATTTTTATGAAATTTTGCAGAAAGAAGACATTAAGTATTAATAGCAAAGCGTTGAAGTTTGAACAATATTAATTGAAGTTTTGATGCTTTTTCGCCTAATTTCGCTTTGTCCAAAAAGAGAAAATCGCGATATCTTCTTTAATAGGAGCAGAAAAAAAATAGTTTTTGGAGTGTGGCTATATCTTGGTAAGAGAAATATTTTTTGTTCAAAACTTCTCTTTTATACGCTTTACTTTTCAAAATGCACCCTAAAATATTTTGGCTCATATCGCCTAAATTAGGCAGCGATAAACAATTTTGTTGAAGAACTTATTATTTGTTTTTCGAGTGGAGCACATGGTATGAATTTCGTTGCAAAACATCGTTCGCCAGTTAGAGTTATAGATGAAACCGGTTAGTCTTACATTTGTATTTAGAACATATCCGAATTTCATTGAAATCGGAGTGTATAAATTTTTATACTTATATTGATCGATATAAAAATATATTTTTTTTTTATTTTACGTTTTCCATATTTTAGCTTACTTGTTAAAATCAGGGACGTGGCAAAAAATAAATTCAAAACTTGTTTTTTGTGTGTAAGGTCTACCTTTGGAAGATATTCAATGGACGTTTTTAGTTTTTTTCCCCTTTTATGTGTACACTTGTTTAAAAACAAAATATACGGGGGGAGTAGTAAACAAGACCGTACTTTGTCTTTTATATAATAATTTTTCTTAAAAAAAAAAATATTTTTTTTTTTTTGTTTTTTTTTTCATTGCACAATTAATTTTTATTTTTAATAAAAATTATATCAAACTTGTATAAAAGACAAAGTACGGTTTTGTTTTACTCCCCCTGTACATTTTGTTTTTAAACAAGTGTACACATAAAAACTGGGGGAAAAAAAAACAAAAAAAAGTGCATTGAGTATCTACCAAAGGTAGACCTTACACACAAAAAACAAGTTTTCAATTTATTTTTTGATCAATAGATCTATCAACACATTCCTGAAAGTTGTCAATTAATAAATTGGAAAAAAACTCTATAGATTATTGTTAGCGCAATATCCCAATAAAGAAATATAGAGTATGACCTCGAACTTGGGTAATACTTACATATATAATCATATATGTCCATACATTTCCATACATGGTCATATGTGTACATTAACGAAAATTGAGGTAATATTTACTTGTATGAACACATATGAGCTCCTATGAGCATATTTGAATCCGATATGGTGGTATATGGACATGTATGACCTCGAATGACTTCATATATGAGCATGAATGAGTTCATACATGTTCACAAATGGATTCATTGCATTTGATTTTTAACCGGGTACAGAAAATGTTTGTTTTCCTATATTTCTATTGGAGTTTATACCTTCAACATTTATTCCATGCTCGAAATTCAGATATCAAACTTAGGCCCTTAATTTGCATCAGAGTTAAAATCAATTGAATCACTTTATTTTATTATTTAAGAACAAATTATTTTTCAATTGTAATGATTACTTATTCTCTACTTTAATTTTATCATTGGTATTATCCTTATCACATTTCTCTTTTTCAAATTTCACAGATTTCGATTTTTGCAAGAATGCATCATTTGGATCCGCTTGGTGGATGGTTATAATACGCTCCTCTGGTTTATCTATAGAATTTAGCAATAAGGATACACTTAGCACCCCATCTGATGATAACTTACAAACTATAGCATCTGGATTGTAGCCCTTTGGTAATCCGTAACGTCGTATAAAATGACGTGTTACATAACCTATGTCATCTGCCTTGCGTTCGTCATGTTTACCTTCAATAACCAGATGATCACTTATGATTTTAGCACTTAATTCTTCCGTCGTATATCGTCCTACATCAAGGTTTATGTGAAAATCATGATTATTAGATTTCATCAAATCATTTGATGGATCATATGCAAGATCTTCGCCATGGAAATTTAATTGTTGGATTAGTGGTACCAATTCTGAAAACAATTCCCACGTTGTCTTATCTATGGGAAGATAATGTTGCAATGGCAGATGGTATAGCGGATGATATGGTGGTGGATGCTGCAATGGATGATGCTGCACTGGAAGGTGTCGTCCATATCTATTATTTCGATTATAATATGGCGGTGCACCTATTTTTATTACATATGATGGGTTTGGGAAATTTACCATAATTATGCCTTCCTTCAATGTGCTTTTCGGTAATTAGGTAGATAAATATTATCTACAGTTTTTTTTTTTCTTTTAAATAATTGCACTTGTGTGTTATATTCAAGATACTAACAAAAACTTTAAGTTGCGTACTCTTTATATAGGGGAAACATATCTGGATGAATATACCGCCACATGAAATTCGAAAAGCCTTATGTGAGTAAAAAAAAATTATATGGTAGCATATCTAATTAAATAGATACAATTTAATCCGAAAAATGGTAAAAACAATTGTATCTGCGTGGATCATATTGGATTTAATTTATTAAAATTATTTACAATTGAATCCGAGGTTTGACACGATATTACGAGAACGAATTAATAAGTCCGTGACTTTTCGAACTTCCCTCGTAGTTATATGAAATGCAACACTGCAACACCCATCAAGTACCACCTGTTCATAGACTACTGTCAAATTTTGAGCAAGTTCCGCCATTTACTTTGCGTTTAACAGCTGTTCAAAACATACAACCTCGTAGATTTTTTTAAAAATGGAAAAAAGTGAATTTCGAGTGCTTATTAAACATTACTTTGCGAAAAAAAAACGTCAATCAAACCAAGAAAAAGCTTGATTCGTACTATGGGGACTCTGCACCATCGATTTCAATGGTAAAAAAGTGGTTTACTGACTTTCGTTGTGGTCGCACAAGTACAAATGACGCTGAACGTTCTGTGCAGCCAATTGAGGTCAATACACCCGAAAATGTCGAAAAAATCCACGATATGGTGTTGGCCGATCGAAGAGTAAAAGTGCGTGAGATTATTGATGCCATAGGCATTTCATATGGCAGTGTGGTTTCGATTTTAAATGGTCAGTTGGGTTAAAGAAGGCTGTCTGCAAGACGGGTGCCCCGTTCGCTTTCAATTGACCATAAACGTAATCGTGTGAAAACCTCAAAGGATTGTTTGGAATTGTTTAACCGCAATTCGAATGAGTTTTTGTGGCGTTTTGTGACTGTGGGTGAAACATGGATCCATTACAACACTCCGGAGACCAAGCAGTAGTCTAAACAATGGGTTTCTCGGGGTGAACCGACTCCGAAGAAGGCCAAGTTAAGTTTGTCGGCCAATAAGGTGATGGCAACAGTTTTTTGGGATGCACGCGGTATAATCCACATCGATTACCTTCAAAAGGAAAAAAAATAAACAATATGGCCAAGAAAAAAGCTCTTTTTCATCAAAATAATGCACGGGTACACACGTGTGTTATCTCAATGGCAAAATTCCATGAATTGGGCTACGAATTGGTACCTCATCCGCCGTATTCTCCGGATTTAGCCCCCAGTGACTATTTCCTATTTCCAAACCTAAATAAATGGCTCTGTGAAAAGAGATTTAGCTCCAACGATGAAATTATTGATTAAACAAATGCCTATTTTATGGACCTCGAAAAATCCTATTTTTTTCGAAGGGATACAAAAATTGGAGAAACGTTGGACTAAGAGTATTAAAAATAATTTTCTTTTTTTTTGCAAAAAAAAACTGTGTTTCATTCAAAAAGTCACGGACTTATTGATCCGCAATCGTACTACCTTTAAAGAAGTAGTTGCATATGACCTCTGCCAGATTAATGAAACATCTTACACATGATTTCTCAGTTTTTATGATGTTTGGCCACGACTTTCGAATGTTAAAATTAATTGAAAGTCGCATTGAAAACGTATAAAAAAAAATTTAATAAATGTATTCCAGTGTGATAATGTTTCGTGTTTTAGGCAAAAAAACTGTATTTATAGCTCGAAAAGATTTCTCGTCGCTCAGATATATTCGCTCATTAAAGAATTAAAACTTCGATTATTTTTAAAGATTTTAAATTTTGGATTCATTAATGACATAATATAAGATAAAGGAATGAGGAGGATTTTTTTTTTTTTTAAAACAAATATACAAACTCAGAGCGTATAATCCATTACAATCCACTAAATAAAACTCAAAATTCAGCAGTTCATCCTAAAAAATATATGATTTTTAAAATATATTGTCATGACTTTTTACATTTCAGGTGACGACATGTATGTAGAAGTTTAATGCGACTTATATAATGTTTTTGATGTTGTGTACTGCAGTATCATGCATATTTTGCTGCCCAGTAAACAATCCATTGTAATGAACTTTAGCCCAGTGTTTTTTGAGCAAACAACATTTCCATTATCTTAACAGATTTCAAAAAAATTTTTTTTTATTTACAAAATTTCGCATAAAAAACTTGTGTAAAAGTTAATATTCGTTTATAAATACAGTTTTGAGGTTAAAATTTTTGTTTTAATTAAAATGTATTTAAAATAATGTTTAATATTTTTACGAATACACCTAATTCTGTTTTTACGCGACTTTTTTTTACGCGAATTTGATTTAACGCTATTTCAAAAAATATTACGTTCTGTTTTTACGCGATTTGATTTGATTTAACGCGGTCTAAAAATGTTGGAGAATTTTAAATTAAATGCATAGTTGGCCACACTGCAAATCATGTGGTACGAAAATTAACTACAATCAAAATAGAGGATTTCCCCTAAAGCGCTAGTGGGTTTAACGCAGCCAAAGATCGTGTGACCTTTTTATTCTGCTCCAACGCTTCAGGAAATCGGATGTTAAAATCCATACTTGTAAATCGAGCTCTCAAACAACGGTAGATGAAAGGCGTAAATATGGACTCATTACTAGTTCACTGGGCAGCTTATAAAAAGGCCTGGTTACAACTGAGCTTTTCAACGAATAGTTTCTTAAATATTTTGTACCGGAAGTTCGGAGCTATATGAGCGATAAGGGCCTTGATTTTAAAGTTCTGTTGATTATAGACAATGCACCAGGTCATCCACATTTAGAAAATCCAAATATCCAATTCTGTTTTCTACCTGCAAATACAACATCGTTAATACAGCCGCTTTAATATCTGGAACCGATCCCCTCGTTATATATGGATACACTATCTTTTTTACGCGTTTTTTTTATGCGAGTTTTTCGAGGAACATATCTATCGCGTTAAAACAGAATTAGGTGTACTTGGGTTAATATATATGAATGAAGCAATTTCAATAAATTTTATGAAAGTTTCATAAATTACTATGAAATTATTTATAAATAAAATGAAATATTTCATAAACGTTTTATATTATATTCTCAAAATTAAGATCACATCAAATAATATTTAATTGATGTTTCAGAATTTCAAATAATTTCTGGTAGTTTTTGAGTTCTAAAATGTCTAAATTGCAAATATTATCTTTGAAATAAATAAAAAAAAATATAAAAATTTCAACAAAGAGCCAAAATTTATTTTCACAAAGCCTATGAAACTTTTTTATGAAACGATGAAGATATATGAAACATTTGTCATAAATTTTTATGAAACTTGTCATCATATTTATAAAAAACTTCGTAAGTACTCGTATGATGACAAACGATTTAGAAAAAAAAAATATCATCAATACGATGAAACTTTTTTCCCTGAGTGTAATACATAAACATTTATAAAAAACAACTTCATAACTATTACAAAAAACAACAACCATATGTTGATGTATGCTATTGAGCGATGGAATAAAAAAATGTCAAGCAAGTTCCAAGTTTGAGCAAATATTTAATTGATTCAATTAAGTTTTAATAGACAAATTTTAAAATTTTCAACAAATCGATTTAATTGAAAAAAATTGGGAAATATTTTTTTCTTTGTGTAAACAAACATAACTAATATTTTTTGTTTGTTGGGTGTTGTTACTAACTTTTTTATGTATTTCTTTAGGTTTTTCTTGAATTTTGTAGAACATTTATATAGATCGTACATGGGAGTAATTAATTGAGTGTAATAATTAATGCCTTCAATAGCATTGATATCAATTGTAGCTGAGTAAAAAAATATATATAGTGTTATATTACACTCATGGAAATAAATTTGTAAAAATAGCAGAAAAAGCTAATAATAACACTAGTTTACAGCACAAATGCGACAAACATGCGACTATGTTTTTGTATGTTTTTAGACCACATAAAAAAAAAATCGAAAATCGCATTAAAAAAAATTTATGGAATATTTTTGTATTTTTTAATTGTTGGCCAGTCAAATTGCAAAACAAATACCATATAGTGTCCAACATATCTTTTGAATGCTGTTTTTATACTACGTTTCCACTGAACGAGTTTTTTACGTGTTTTGAAATAAAACATGTTTTCCCATACATTTTTCTTCACTTAAACACATGTTTTTCTCAAAACACGTAAGTGGAAACATTGTATTACATTGGTTCAGTATTGTTGGACCTATGGATGGAAATTACAAAGAAAAATCAATTTTTATCAATTTAAAATTAAAACTGCTACTGCTTCCATTGGTCACCCGACGAAAAAACTTCCGATATAATCATATACGATTATTATTTACACGTCCTTTCGATACAAAATAATTAAAAATAATAACTATATGGTCCGTATTATGGATCAATATGATATTTTGTTTATGAATTATAAATCTCCCTATTTAGTACTTCAGCAATATCAGATTGTTCAAAACAACTATTATGTTAACCACAAAACAGGATCAGAGGAACTAAGCAACTATTTAATTTTAAAAATTAAAAAATTAGAATCCATTACGCATGAACCTGAACTGGTTTTAAGAGAGTTTCGTAAAAAATGTGTTAACAGTGGTAGATTTTATTAATTAATTTTCTTGCTTTCAAGCAATTTTAATTAAATTTTAAAGTTAATTTGTGTTGTTTAATGTATTCTCTGCATAAGCTTTGTATAATTTACACAAAATTTTGTTAGTATATACAACTAAAATATACAAAAAAACAAAAATATCTGATGTTCCGACTTTTGACCCGTAGGGTGAAATTTTGAAAAATCCCACTTTGACCCATTTAGAGTGCCCCAATCGAATCCAACCCAATCGAATATATTTATACTCTATTTCTTCCGGAGAAGAAATAGAGACCCTAATCTTGGAAAGACTCCTCCTACTTTCTGAAATATCTCTATCCCGAGATTTGTACATTTTGCTAAAAAAAACACGGCTAAAAAGGCCCTCTTTTAACTTAAATTTTAACCCCTAGAATGATGATTTATGTATTAATCTGCTAGCGCGTCTCCCGGAGAAGAAATAGCTCCCATAATCTTGGAGAGATTCCTCCTACTTTCTGAAATATCAAAGTGGGCTTTTTTAAAATTTGACCCTACGGGTCAAAAGTCGGGACATCAGAATTCGTTTTAGAGGTATAATTCTTTCGGCAAAGTTTCGTATTTTGATCCCTAGAATACGATTTTCCTTGAACATTGAGCGATTTTTAAATCGACCCGCCCTAATATATATATATATATAGATTGTTATGTATAAATGTATAAAATTATATATAAAAGTTAACGAATTATTTTTGATTAATTGTACCATATACACATACATATATATGTATGCACAGCGCATACTTTAGGGACACTGCCAAAATTGTCCCCGAAATATGCGGTGTATCGAACCAACTGTCCTCATCTTATACGCTAGATGTATGAAAAGGTGCGAAAACTTTGCGGATAGTCCCCAAAGTAAGCAAATGTCCCTAAACTATGCGGGGAATGAATAAATGTCCCTAGAGTATGCGCTGTGCATACATATGATCATATATGATACAATATATGCTCATATATATATCTATATAAATTTCATATGATCAGATATACAAGATATGCTAATACATAACATACGATACAATGATATATGATGATATATTATGCCATATTTAAAAAATTTCAAATCTTAGAACATATCGTAATATATTTTGCCACACATCCCAGCAAACAATCCTATTCGTTTATGTGCCGTTTTCGGTACAGCATAGTCGGATCCGGAGTCCGTTTCCGTACCGTTTTCCGGCTCAGTATATGGACCAGAAAACGGATTAAAAGGAACATCGAATACGGATTCGAATCCGTTGCAAGTCCGTCAATGACGGATCGTTTACGGACCGTTGGGTCGTGTTAAAAACTGACTCAAATCCGTTTAAAGTTCGTCAAATACGGACCGTTTCCGGACCGTTTTGTCGTGCTGAAAACGGATGATTTCGTTTTTTACGGATATAAAACGGACAATAAACGGATCGTTGAAAATACTTATTTGGTCCGTATTCCAACCATTTTTTTACAAAAAACTCAATGGATTTTATTTTTTTTTATACATTTATTAATTTATTTGAAAAAATATTAAAATATACTTCATTTAACTTTAATTAAATACGAAATTCGCCACAGCTACTTTTTGTATCCAGCTTAGCAGCATCACGGAACATTTGTGGTCGATAATATTCAAAATCTAAAAGGAAAAAAGAATTTATTATTTTAGTTTCAAGAGATAGTAAGAGTTTTCTTGGAATATATTTTTTTTATTTAAAAAAAAAAATTGATACTTACTTTTTCGATGCAGTTTTTTGTTTCCACCAAGAGCATCATTGTTAGTTTGTGGCCCATTATTGAATCAGATATCTACATGTAAAAAATATTAAGTGGGGTTTAAAAACGATGAATTCTATGAACAAATATATTTTTGTTTGCACAATCTCATTTGAGCGTTTTAAATTATATAAATACTTACCATCTAACGTATGCAATGCATATTATGCATGCTATCTGAATTTATTTGGCGCCCGATCTTTTATATTATTTACATAATTTTATTTTAATAAAACAAATTGAAAAAAATTGTTACCGATTGTGACTGACTTGAAACGGATGAAAATCGGTGAAGTCCGTATTAAACGGCACGAAAACTGATATCCCCAAACGGACTAAAAACGTGCTTTCGAAAATCCGATTAAACGGTCCGAAAACGTACCGTAAACCCCGGATTCAAGAATCCGTACATGCCGGAGAGTCCGTAAAAATGTTTCTTGGGATATAAGCATATTTAATGATATCAAGTTGTATATGAGTATATTTAAACTTTTTTCATTTGGCACATATACGTGTGTATATCTGATTATATATGAGCATATATAGTTCAGTATAATATATGAACAAGTATGTTCGTAGCCGAAAAATGAGGTTATGTGGTCGTATATGATTATATATGCTCATATATGTTTACATACTATCATTATATGGTCATTTATGATCAGCTATACCAATTTATTATCATTTATGTTCTTATATGATATCATTTAAACTAATTTTTTTGAAATATGTAAAAAAAAAATCAAAAAATATACATGAAAAAATCCCCAAATTTACCAACTTCAAAAGATCATAAAAATGAAATCCGAGCTAAGTCAAATCCTTTTGTGGGTTTTTTTTTTTCTACTGATATCCTACTTTCCTTTCCCGTTGGTTTCATTAGGAATACAACCGGTAACCCTAAATTGATTACACAGTGTTATTTGTGTTAAAGTAATGCAGAGAGTAAGCTGGTGTCATTACTGGTAGTGAGAAAAGTAATGACATATCAATACCGTTTCTACACTGGATGATTACATAATAACACCCTTTGACAAAATCTACGCATTTTTGTCAAAATCTACACATCTTTAGGACCTAGTGTCCATTTAACGGTCCCACCTTAAAAATTGCTTTTTTGCCTTTCCGCACCCTGCAGGCTACTAATATTGAGATAAATATTAAGATTTTGTCAGTATATTGGACGAAGGAAAAACGCTTTTAAATGTTGGTAAGAATCGTTTAAGAATCGAAGAAACAGAATTTTTAGTTTTTAATAAAAATTATAGCAAACTTGTGAAAATATTTTTTGTTAACGATTTTTTTTTTTAATAAAACAGACAATTCAATTTTTATTAAATATGTACTTTATTAAAAAAAAAAAAAAATGTAGGAAAAAAATTCATGATATTTTGCATTATATATAGTCTCAATAAATAATATATAAAAATAATTTTCTTAAAATTAATGAAAATTTCAAATTTTAAACTTTATGCATAACTTTTTCTTTTGAAATTAAATATATTTTTTAAGAGTATAATATAGAGTAGCTTATCTTAAAATATCAGAATGTATACATATAAAAATGATTAAAATTAATATTTCGGTGTTCTCTAATAAATCTGCCAAATTAACAACATTTGGTTTCGAACACAAAACGACAACTTCCATCGTAAGCAATGTTGTGATATTTTCTCTCATGCTAGGCAAGTCACTTCTTTTAAAGATTGTGTATCATTTCTGAATATTTTATTTCTCGATATTTGGTTACTTGTCCTCAGCATCTCCATTCTTAATTCCCTCCTTGTCAACTACATTTAAAGATGATTTATTCGGATCCTCTAATTGAATGTTTACAATACGTTCCTTTGGTATATGTGCTGGTTTCGGCAAAACAACATTTAAAACTCCATTTGATGATAATTTCGAGACAATAGCATCTGCATTGTAGCCTTTGGGTAACTCGTAACGTCGCATAAAATGACGTGATACATAACCGATGTCATCCGCCTGACGTTCCTCATGTTTACCTTCGATAACTAGATGATCATCAACGATTTTAACACTTAATTCTTTCGGTGAATATAGTCCCACATCTAGGTTGACATGTAAATTATGTTCCTTACTTTTATCATCAGCTTTTGATGCCGCATAGCCTATGTCTGCCCGACTTTCATTATGCGCATTCAAACGACGAATATGTGGTGCAAGTTTGGAAATCATTCCCAATGTATGCATATCTATGGGTGAATTATTCCGTTGTCTCGGATGCAAATAACTGTTCATGTAGTGCATATTATTTGGAAATAGTTCCGGATTATAAAAGGCTTGCGAATCATAAGCCATCGGAAATGGCACGTTTACCGGTAAATTTGACATATTTAAATAATTCATTTATTTTCTTTTATATATTTTTGTAAAAAAAAGTTTTTATTTCGTTGAATATTTTTTGGTTTTATAACAACTTCACTCGGTTAATATCAACAGACTGAGGGATATTTTGAGTTGCATTCAGTATTTATAGGGGAAAAACTGTCTGGACAAATATGATAGTACCTACATCTGCACACCATGTAATAGAAATTTGTAGTAGCTTCTTTAACTTCTGCATTGCAGCCAAGAGGAAATACATATATACACTACCCACTAAACAATTTTCAAGACAAATGTGATTAGATCAGATGAATTATGAGTTTTGAAATAAAATGCAATTTTAAAAAATAAACAAATGATTCATCACACAACTACGAGTAAGTTTATGTCCGATTTCCAAATTACGATTCCTTTCATCGATATTTTTTTTTTTTTGTGTGTCACTTTTGCACCACAGCTCAAGTCGACTTAAGCGCAAATAGAGTTAAATGTTTTTTAAAACGCAATTCTGCGTCCAATTGTAAAATTACTGAAACTGGAGCATATATTTTTAAAGGTCATAAACCATGATATTCACACGAGCAAATCATAAAAATTCATTGACAAATTTAAAACTCAAATGAATATTTTAAAAGACAAAAAAATTTAGAAGGATCCAGAATATAAAAATAAATGGGGCTCCCACATATTTATATAGATATATATATTTATATAGGTATATACATATATGATGCTTTGTACACTCAAAAAAAAGTCCCGTTTAAATTGTTGCAAATTCAGCTACGACAAAAGAAAATAATACTTGAATTTGCGACAGCACAATTTTTAATGATGTTGAGAATCACAGTCTGCTAAACTTAGGGGTACTAACTTTTAGAAGAACTAAATTCAATTGACAGATGTAGTTAAATTAATTAAGAATTTAGCTAAATCAACAGAATTTTTAAGCTGAATCAACTGAACATTTCTGCTAAAAATGTCTTTCCGGATCTGACCAGAGGCAGGTCCATATTTATTACCGGAAATATAAGTCATGTTTTTTTCAGGGACCGAAAATAACAGTTATCCCGAAAACTTTAACTCAAAAACTCTCTATGTTAGAGTCAACGGAGACGTATACTATTATATACCAAACGATTCGTATTGAAGTGCTATTTCAGAATCTATTGTGATCTTAAGGAAACGATCTCAACTCCACAGTTAAAATAAAAGATCGGATGAAACTGTTAAGACGAGTGTTTTATTTCGCCTTCATTAAATAAAACTCTTTTGAGGAGTTTTATTTTTACCGTCTGCAATAAAACTCTTTTGAGGAGTTTTATTTTTGCCGTCAGAAAATAAAGCTCATTTGAGAAGTTTTATTTCGAAACTCATTAAAGAGTTTTATTTATCCGTCTAAAATAAAACTCATGTTGTTTATTTTCTTCTTTTTTTATTGATTTTATTTGCTTTAATGTGTGTAGTAATTTATTTATTTCATTTAACGAACATAACTTTTTCAAATTTTCTACGGAAAGATTTGAACGCAGGTCGCTCAATACCAATTTAAGAGCAGAGAATGCTCTTTCCACGCTTACCTGGGTTGCAGGTACACACTGCATAGTTTTTACCAATGTACGGATAGTGTATTCTTTTAACCTCCCAGACCTCAAAAAAAGGTTTATCAATCGATAAGGGCCTTGGAGAAAAATTGTCGATTCATAGAAAGCTTTTTTTCATCCTCATTATCACTTCCTTCGCTTTCTTGTTCCATATATATAAGAAATAAAACAACAACCATTTAATAATAGGAATCAAACAATAACAAATTAAAAACCCACATGTTTTCATTTTAATTCCGATTTTTCAATTGGAATGCATGTGATTAGATTACACTGCCTTACAAATTGTAATGATCTGGCAAACGGTAGGCTTTGAGTGTCAATTTACATAAAATGAGTTTTATTCTCTGACGGAAAAAATAAAACTCCTCAAATGAGTTTTAAAATAAAACTCCTCAAATAAGTTTTATTTTAGACGGAAAAAATAAAACTCCTCAAAAGAGTTTTATTTAATAAAGGCGAAATAAAACTCTCTTCTTAAGAGTTTCATCCGATCTTTTATTTTTACGTTGAAAAATAACAGTTTTGGATGTTTTTTTTTTTAAGCCATAAAATAACTGTTATAAAGGAACTTTTTTGATATCACTTATAACCGTTACGGTCCCTGGTTTTTTTAATTATTTATTTAAAAAACTATCGAGTGCAATACAATTCAAAATTAACTGGGTCTCAGCGCCGTTGAGGCATTTTTGAGACTAGTTGGCAATATACTAAATGCACTATTTATAGCTCATATCTAAATTAAAATAAAATTTATTCGTTTTTACAAATTAAAGAAAAACTAGTTTCCAAAAGAAGCGTTTCTATATTTTCAAATAAGTATTTTTAAGGTTTTTTCTAAAAAGTGATATTCTATTCAATAGATTACTTAATAGATACGGACCCAGTAAAAAATTTTCGTGTTTTTAGAAGCAGGATTAATCAAATGCGCTGATGTAAGTGCTTACTATTATGTTGTTCGTATAAAAAAAACAAAAACTTTTGTTGAGCTTACTGTTTTGCCTTACAACGATGCAGGTTGTAAGCAGCTTACGTTAATCCCTTACCAGGATGCAGGTTGTAATGCAGAAAGTTTCATGTCGTGGATTATAAACGATCTGTACCAGTTTTTCCGATTGATTTCCGATTGTGTTTGGTGTTTTCGAGTATGTTAAACAAATAATTAGTCATTACACTGTACCTGAAGAGCTGTGGTAGCTCTCTGGTGCGGTAAAAAATAAAATTATTATATTATGTCTGTAGAATTTTACGTAAAATAAATTATATATTATAAAGCCATGAAACCACAGCTTTTTGTAAGCGCTAAAACCCGTGCTTACTTTGCCCAAAAATAATGCTTCCAAGTGGGAATTCGCCAAATAAAAATCATGGCATATGTAAGCAGGTTTGTAAGGGATTATTTTTGGCTTGCTCCCTTACAAGCCTGCTTACAGGTAAGCAGCGTTTTTTACTGGGAGCAATCTATTAATCCATTTTTTATGATTATGTCATAAAAAAATATGAGAAAAAAACACCATCTACAGGTGAGACTGAGAGCGGAGACACACAAAAATAATGATTTGAAAACAATTGTGGTTTAAGCCCAGTAAAAAATGCTGCTTATATTCAAGCAGGTTTGGCAAGGACTAAGCCGAAAAGAATCCCTTACAAACCTGCTTATATATGCCATGATTTTTATATGGCGAATTCCCACTTGGAAGCATTACTTTTTCGCAAAATAAGCGCGGATTTCAGCGCTTCTACAAAGCAGTGATTTCATGGGTTTCAGTAAAATAACATTTCATGTCTAAATTATTATGATTAAAAGTAATAATATGAATATACATAATTTATTCCACATAAAATTCTACAAATATTAGTTTTTCGTTGTTAAAATTTTTGACATATAATATAACTATTTTATTTTTTTTATCGCTCCACGTGCTAGCTCTTCAGAAACAGTTAAATGGCAAATTACTTTTTTATTTCATACTCAAAAACACCAAACACAATCGGAAATCACTCGGGAAAATTTTTATAGATCGTTTATAATCCACGATATGGAACTTTTTGCATTACAACCTGCATCCTTGTAAGGAATCAGGGTAAGCTGCTTACGATCTGCATACTTTTTAGGGAAAACAATAAGCTCAAAATTTTGTTTGTTTATTTTTATACGGAAATTATTCGTTTCATTTGCTGCTTCTCAATATTATGTAATAGTAAGCACTTACATCAGCGCATTTGTTTTATCCTGCTTCTAAAAACAAGACAATTTTTTACTGGGAATTAACTGACAAAATTTGTAAATTTGAGTGTCACGAATTACTAAATTCTAGGTCGAAAAATTAATTCAAATATGGATGAAATTTATTCTTGAGGTAAATTAAGGTGAATAATAACGAAAATGAAAATTATTCAAGTTCGAAGCCATATACTCTATATTTCTTCATTAGGATATTGTCCTAACAAATAATCTATAGAGTTTTTGTTTTCAAATTTATTATTTGACCCCTTCAGGAATGTGTTGATAGATCTATTTCGGGAATTTTCTAGGTTCCCATCATCAGAACACGTTTTGAAAGCGGTAACAATCCCATGCCAAACCTCAAGCATTCATATGAACTAGTTTACTCACTACATGAGAACTAATATACATATGAGTTTGAAATTAAAGATTATAACCATTGATCAAAAAATAAATTGAAAACTTGTTTGATGTGCAAGAT
Source organism: Delia radicum (assembly GCA_021234595.1). Lineage (NCBI taxonomy): Eukaryota > Metazoa > Arthropoda > Insecta > Diptera > Anthomyiidae > Delia > Delia radicum. The sequence continues at coordinate 84,970,213 of CM037853.1, forward strand.
CCACCTCTGGTGGATATTCAATACACGTTTTTTTTTTGTTTCTCTCTCATTTTTTATATTTTGTTAAGTTAGTTAACAAAACAGGGAAAGTAAACTAGGCGGTACTCTGCCTTTTTCACAAGTTTGTTATAATTTTTATTAAAAATAAAAATTATGTTTTTTCGACCTTTAATTGTGCAATGAAAAAAAAAAACGTGTATTGAATATCCACCAGAGGTGGATCTTGCACATCAAACAAGTTTTCAATTTATTTTTTGATCAATGGTTATAATCTTTAATTTCAAACTCATATGTATATTAGTTCTCATGTAGTGAGTAAACTAGTTCATATGAATGCTTGAGGTTTGGCATGGGATTGTTACCGCTTTCAAAACGTGTTCTGATGATGGGAACCTAGAAAATTCCCGAAATAGATCTATCAACACATTCCTGAAGGGGTCAAATAATAAATTTGAAAACAAAAACTCTATAGATTATTTGTTAGGACAATATCCTAATGAAGAAATATAGAGTATATGGCCTCGAACTTGAATAATTTTCATTTTCATTGCACAATTAAAGGTCGAAAAAACATAATTTTTATTTTTAATAAAAATTATAACAAACTGGTGAATAATAACTTTAGTTAAATTACTAATTTAAACGATGACAACAGAAAAAGTTAGCTCAACTGAATTACAAACCGTTTAACAGACTTTTGCACTAACTTTATGTTATGAGTGTAAGAACTTAACGGGTTAACATTTTTTAAAATTATTAATTTTGTTTGTTGCCAAAGCAAATATCTATCGAACTATAATACACAATTTGATCTATTGGATTTTGACTATTTTTGATAATTTTTCAAAAATGTTGGTGTTTTTAGACAATTTTTCCAAATAAATTTTTAAATTTTTTCTCCTTATTGATTAATTTTTTAATTTTTTAAATTTAAATAGAATATTAAGCAATTTTCTGAATATTAAAGTTTTTACAAGTTCCGAAATATCTTGATTCGATCTGTTAATTTTACATGAAAAGTACATATTGCACAACAAATTTTTCTTATTCAAAAAATTTTCCCGTACGTCCTTAACCAAATCACCATGTACCTTTTATAACGCCGGGGTTTGTTCTATAAATTAATAATTTTCAACAAAGTGCTATAAAAAAATGTCAAAATTGTATTTTTTTGATTAATAATATGGCAACCCTGGAACCATAGTTTTATTTATTTTTCTTAATTATTTGTATAGTAAAGAACTCAAATTTTTACCAGCTTTTTACTGCGCTATTATATCTCCCTACTATCCAAAATTAAGGGACCTTAAATATAGGTGTTGCTTTAAGGGGGGACATTACATTCGCGGCAGAGAAAACAGACAATTTTTAAAAATTCATAGCTCAGTCAAAAACAAACATTTTTCCGAAATTTATTTATTATTGTAGAGAATTGAACAAATTACAAGAAAAAAATTCAAAAAAATATATTTTTCACTCCAACATGGTTTTATAGAGCTCCAAACTGGCGGCAGAGAAACAAATGGGGCCTCGTGGTTGCAGCGCTAGGAGTCACAAAAATTGTCCGATCTGGAAATAAAATTACTTTTTTAAATCTTAACAAAATTGGTTACCGTATGACACGAGCTTTTTTTAAATTTTTTTTTCAATTTTTGGTGATGTTCCAAATTTAAAAGTGTGTTTTTTTCGAAAAAAATATTGACTAAAAATTCATAAAAAATCGAAAAAAATTTAAAAAAAAGCTCGTGTCATACAATAGCGAACCAAGTTTAAAACAATACAAAAAAAAAAATCGTCAAAAAATGAACCCGCTAGTGCCGCTACCAGTACGAAAAACATTGTTTCGAGATAAACGCGTTCAAAGTTTGTGAACAAAGAAAAACAAGGTTAAAAATTAAAAATGCGCTCTCACTAATCCGGCTTTAACTTTTGAACCCGTAGGAATTTTTCCATGAATTTTTTTTTCTTAGAATCTTAAGAATATTTACTAAAATACAAAATTATAAAAAAAGTCGATTTCAGAAAACGGCCAATGTCATGTCCCCCCTTAAAGCAGCGGCATTTTAAAATGGGCTAAATAAATATTGGAAAAATGTTATAGAATCCATTTTTATAATCATTTAACTGACCAGTATTGTTACCAGTATTGTTTTGTTTACTTGATGAGAAGTAAAAAAAAAAAACAAAATTGGAAGATTTTAACTAATTTAAATCAAAAATATAACATTTTTCACTAATAAAATATTGTTTGTGCAAATGCTAGAATCTCTAGTCAAATATTTTGAAAAAAAAATTTCTATGCCACTGAGACTTCACTTCAGTAATGAATTTTTTTCACAGCTTTAAAGAAAATTGTCACTGGAACTCGTCCATTGAAACTTTTCATAGAATCTATAAAACAGGTTTCATTAATGTCAATGTTTATGAAATTTCTGTAGAATTAATGAAAATCTTCATAAAACTAATCATCATTCCGACAATGAAGCGTTTATAGAATTTATGAAACAGTTTCAAACTTGTATAAGAGACAAAGTACGGTTTTGGTAACTACTCCCCCTGTACATTTTGTTTTTAAACAAAACAAGTGCAAAATAAAAAGGAGAATAAAAACAAAAAGCGTGTATTATATATTTAACAAACAAGTTTTCAATTTATTTTTTGATCAATGGTGATAATCTTTAACTTCGAGCTCATATATTAGTTCTCATTTAGTGAGAAAACTAGTTTATATGAATGCTGGATGTTTTGCATGGTATTGTCACTTCTTTTAAAACGTGTTCTGATGATGGGAACCTAGAAAATTCCCGAAAAAGATCTATCAACACATTCCTGAAAGTGGTCAATTAATAAATTTTAAAACAAAAACTGTATAGATTATTTGTTAGGACAATATCCTAATAAAGAAATATAGAGTATGGCCTCGAACTTGAATAATTTTAATTTTTATTGTACAATTAAAGGTCGAAAAAAACATAATTTTCATTTTTAATAAAAATTATATCAAACTTAAAATTTTTTAATAATAAAAAGTTCTTGGAACTAATTAACACGTTGACTGCCAACTACGAGATAACTCGTAGATTGCATTCCCTTCTAGGGTGCCAACTACGAGTTATCTCGTACTCACTAAACCTGCCATTTTTGTGTAGCTACTAATAAAACCGTATTTTATCAGTGCTAGTATCGATAAATGGCTTCTGGGAAAAGAACAAAAAGTCAATGTTGGCTTGCGTGAACTGAACATTTATTAAAAACAAAAAAAAAAAAATGTAATGGAAAAATTCATTCAATATAATGGAAAAATTAGCTCAAATACAAGAAATAAAAAATATTTTATTGTTTGTGGAAGTTCTTAAAACAATTTTCCACACACAGGCTGGACAGAAGTAACGCGTACGTACGAATTAACTCGTAGTTGGCTTCTGAGTAGCGATTTCTGTTACAGAAGCCAACTACGAGATAATTCGTAGGTCCTAAAAAAAACATATTTTTTGCTTTTTGATGATACCTATGATCTATAAATAGAGTTTTTAGTAATATAATGTGAACAAATCAAATTGTCATTTTTGGCCAGTTTTCTGAAAATTGCCGTGGCAGTCAACGTGTTAAACTCTTCATGAATGAATTGGAACTAAACCAAAATGAACCGCTTTATAAAATTTTTTAAACCATTTTAATAGAAGTCCAAAATTAATAAAAGTATACATTGAAATACTTTATAAAATATGTTGAACACTTGAAAATTAAGTCTTAAAACTAAAGTTTGAAATTTATGAAAATTAGTGAAATTATAAAATTTTATGAAAAAATAAAACATTTAAGTCTCTGAAATAATTTCATAGCTCTAAAGAAAATTTTTATTAAATTTATAAAGAGATAGTTTATGAAATCGAATGATTTTTTTTTTTATGAAACTATGAAATTTTATGAAAGTTTATGAAAGTTTCTTGAAATATTAATAAAAATTTCTTGGATATACTGAAATTCTTCATTGAATCTACGAAAAAAAATCTATGAAATGGTTTCATTGTTATCATGAAGGATAATTTTCTCAGTGTGAATAAACTTTTGTATATATGTTATCCGATGTTTAAACATGCTTAATCCAATCGCTTTAATCATTTATCTTTAACGGAGCAAAAATGATGGCGATTTAAAGTTTCAAGCATATTAAAAATATTAAAATTACAGTTTTGGCTTGGATTTAATTAAAACTACATCAATTTATAGATCTCAAAAAATATAAAAATTACACTGAAGAATTAATTATGTTTTCTCATTTTTTAGAACATATTTAATAATATTTTGGGTTTCGGGTTACTTATTTGCAGGAAATCATATTAAATACTATCAATTTCGCAAAATTAAAAATGTTGTATAAGGATGCTTTTTGAGGTTATGAAAATTTAGTTTGCTCCACAAAATTAAAATTTTTGATTATTAAGCTTATTAATAGCATTTATTTAGAGGAATTGATACAGCGCTTTGGTTGTCACAAAGCGAAATGTGTTTGGAAAAACCTGCTGCTGTACCCGCTAGGAATGAAAGAAAAATTAACATTTTTGCACTTTATCAATTAAGTCCGTCGTGAAGATTCACTCTAGATAACTAACTATGTTCTTAAGCCACGCTTTTTATAAAAAAAATAGCGAAATCAAATAATTAAATTTCGAAAACATTTAAAAAACTTATTACAATTTTTGAAAAGCTTATTAAAATTTTTGAGTTTAATATTTATAAAATTTACAAAGAAATCAGTTCACGTAATGCGCTAGATAATTTAAAGTAGAATTGTGAATGTCAAGCGCAAACAAACATACATTTTCAAAAAATGTATGCCATCCTTATAAGTTTGTGATGTTCGTATCCCGTTATTAGTGTGATGACATCAATTTGGTATACCTCAAATGGTATAAAATTATACAATTTTTTATACAGGGTGATACAGTCACGACCCTCCGAATTTCACCAGCGTATTCCTTTGCTCATTTCATGAAAGTGTGTCCACTACGACCATCCCCGAAAATGCAAGTGATCGGAGGGTAGCAGGGCAAAATTGTTTTTTGTTTTTGGACTTGTTGGAAAGGTCTTTAGGAGACATTTCAGAATCAATAAAAAAAAAATAAATCGCCAAGATACAGAGCTTTAAAAAAAAATTAAAAAAAGACATAAGAACGTGCGCATAACCTCACATGCTCAGCCAGATGGCAGGTAACTTCTGTTTTTTTTTTTTCTCTTAAAATATAACCCTACCTCTTTCCAAAATGCCCTAGACGAAGCCCATAGGTCTTACCGTTCCAAAGTTATGGCCATTTGATTGAAATGCAAAACATTTTTGTTTTGTTTTTGGAACCGAAATATCAGCACAGCAGGTCGTGACTGAATCACAATGTATACTCTTCTCAAAACTTAATACCATTAATGAATGTATTTCCCAAGTCTAGTAACTCCATTTCGTTTTGGTTTCAATATGAAAATTAAAAACTATTTATGAGCTAAAAAAAATTTAAATAAATTGAAAAAATCTTGTAAGTTACAAGTAATTTTTTTAATTTTTCGACTTTTAAATGGCCAGAATTAATGGTAAAGACCTTTCAACGTCAAACTTTGCATGTCATTTAAAATTCTCGTTTGAAAACTACTTCTAAAAAATTTGAAAACCGTCAAAACTTTTGCGGCCCCAGATGAGTGCAGTGTCTTCCAAGCTGAGATCCTAGCGATCTGGAGGGCGCCGGAAGTGATACTGGGTCACATCGTTGGGGGATCTAGGGTGACAATTTATGTCGATAGTCAGGCAGCGCTCAAAGCACTGACAAACTACACGGTGCGCTCGTGCCTGGCCGCACGATGTAGGTGTGCTCTGAGGGAGCTCATGGAGGCATTCACAGTGAGGCTGTGTTAGGTACCCGGACACTGCAAGGTGGATGGCAATGAGTTGGCGGACGAACTTGCGAGGGAGGGTTCGAATCTGGACTTGGTGGTAAGGGACGGGGGGATAAAGCCCCCACTATGTTACTACTTTGAGGTTATACGGGAGGGATTCCGCGAAACCGTTAACCAATCATGGAGGGACAGAATGGATGGCAGGGTGTCTAGGGCGCTATGGCCCGCATTGGACGCAGGGGCAACCAAGGTTCTTTTGGGACTGGACAGGGATTGTCTCAGGACCCTTAAGGGTTTCCTGACCGGTCATTGTTCTGTCAAGGCTTTCACAAGCAGATGGGACAGGGACATACCGGATTTTTGAAGGTTGTGCGAGGACGTTGAGGAACTGGAGACAGTTGAGCATATAATGTGCCACTGTCCTAGGTTGCAGGGTCTCAGACAGAAATGGCTAGGAGATAGATTTCACGACGAACTTGGGTGTGGCGCTGGATGCAATTCAGTAGATTTGCTGAGATTTGTCAGGGAGATAGGACGGCTGTTCTGTTCTGGTTTTGGGGAGTATATATCCTTTCTTTATTTATATCTATCTTTCAATCTATCTTGCTGTCTATTTCTATTCTTTCTTACTATTTTTTCACTGAAGGGATTCACAATGGACCGTATTGGTCTCCGAGTGGAGATGTGCCCTTGGGCACATAACCCTTCCTAACCTAACCTTTGCGACCCTCATTAAAATCAATGGACGTAAATGAATTTAAGTTACAGATATCAAGGAGTACAAGCGTGCAAAGTGGCATTAATGCGGCGTCAAAATATTTTCTTTTTTTTTAATCAAAAATATTGTAGATATGACATTTAAACCTTTTAAATCCTAAACCAATTACGATATGACCTACAAATAAATTGCAATAAAGTGTGCTTTGCTAGCAAAATATGACGCATATTCTTACAAAAAGTTTAGAATTTATGAGCACGGTGTTATTTTCGAAAAATTATACATAAGGTACCAGAAAGAAGTTTGCTTCCATACACTCAGGGAACTTTTGCTTTAAAAATTTGTAGTTGTTTGGATTGTAATACAGTTTCTTTATTTTTAATGTAAATGTCAGTCATTTGTAGAACAAATTGTAGTTCATTTAAAAAAACAAACCACATCAAATGACTGTTTTATGATTTTACATTCATTTTTTACAGCAGTTTTTTGCTATTTAAAAAAATAAAAAAAAAATAAATGTTTGTTTATTTTTTACTAACATATTTTATAATATATAATTTTTACTACAATTGTTAGTCATTTTTTGCCTGCGAAGGGGAACGCTCAGATCTCGCATCTACATTCTTTCTGACAGTCAGGCTACACTGATTGCCTTAATGCCTTATAAGGTGTCGTCTGGGTTGGTCATGGAATGCATTCAGACCCTCAATAGGGTCGGTAGGGGAAACTCTCTAACCTTGGGGTGGATTCCTGGTCATGAGGGGCATGAGTTGCTTTTTCTAAATTTGACCCAACGGGTCAAAAGTCGGGACATCAGAATTCGTTTTAGAGGTATGGTTCCTTCGGCAAAGTTTCTTATTTTGATCCCTAGAATACGATTTTCCTTGAACGTTGAGCGGTTTTTTTGCCTCCTTACAAATCGACCCGGCCTAACCTACATAGTATTCTAAGTGTTATCTCTTTACACTTAAGAGATAAATCACAAATTTAAACGCAGTTTATTAGACACTAATGATTATAATGCATATCTGCAATAAATTTGGAAATTTACCAAAACAGACATTACCAAGTAATTAAGCCTGTAATTAGAGCACGAGGGATTCCCTAGTTACCTGGCTATTACTCGCTTGATTACTTTGGTTCGCGATGGGTTTTCATTACGCTCTAGCTTACAAAAAAAAGTGAGAATGATCAGTTACTTGATTGGTTACTCATAGTGATATAATAAGTAATTACTTTTATATTACACTCAGGGAACTTCTGCTTTAAAAATATGCAGTTGTTTGGGTTGTAATACAGTTTCATTATTTTTAATGTAAATGTAAGTCATTTGTAGAACAAATAAAATTTTTAACTAACATTGTAGTTCATTTAAAAAAACAACTCACATCAAATGACTGTTTTATGATTTTACATTCATTTTTTACAGTTGTTTTTTGTTATTTAAAAAAATAAAAAAAAAAAATTTTTGGTTTATTTTTTACTACCATGTGGTTCATTTTTACTACAATGTTAGTCATTTTTTGAACATTAAAAAACAAATGACAATGTTAGTTGAATTTAATGAAATGTAAGTCGTCCTTTTTTTAAATGAAATTTCATTTGTTTTTGACTACAATTGCAGTCGTCTTTACCAACATAATTTCCTAAGTGTAGGAATACTTGGTTACTCACAACGATAGTTACAAAAGAGTAACAAATAAAGTGGTTATCTTAAAGCTATTTTTTTTTTAAGAAATCTTGAAAAAAAAATTTAAAATAACTTTAGCTTGTAAAATTTTCTTGTCATAATTTTTAAGCAAATTAATACAATATTAGAATACAAAATATAAAATCGATACTTATGTATTCAATTACCAGTAACTCATGATTTATCAATTTCTATAACTCATTATCAGTAAGTCATTATTTTGCATTTTAAATTAATTACCTATCATTACTTGGTAGTCTATCTATACGGTAATGTCCTGTCCTTATCATGTTTTTGCTGGGAACAATTGTAATTTTGACAATTTTTTTAATTTTCAACTTTAAACCGCGGTAACTTTTGCGGCTCTTGCTCAAATTGATGCACGCGAAGGGATTTAAGTTTCTTACATCTAGTGTAAAGATGGGCAGGTGAACAGAATATTGACTCAAAAGTATTTTTACTCACGTGAGCGTTAGTGTTAAAAAAATTCTTCGTTAGTATATGTTTGTGAGACAAATTTTTGCGTGAGTGAGTGTGCGTGAGTAGAATTTTTCAAAACAAATTTTTTTTCTTTTTAAATAAATAGTTTCTTTAATTTTTTCGCCGATTTACTGTTTTTGGGTTTTTAAAATACAAAATAAATCAATGGCAATATTACACATTTAGAGCAATTTTGTATTAAACATTCACAATTTACATTAATTTTAACATTTTATTTTTTTACGTTCAGATTTTGTTTCTGTGCGTAAAATCTGAACTTACTCACGTGAGTGAGTGTGAGTAATAAAAAATTCTCGTAAGTGATTGTGTGTGAGTAAAATTATTCTCTCGTGAGCGTGAGTGAGTGTGACTCAAAATTCGCCCATCTGTAATCTTGTGCTTAAAATGTACAAAGTGACAAATTTTTAATTTTTGTTAACCCTCTAACTGGCAAGCCCGCCTCCAGGCGGCTTATTTTAAATTGGCAATAAGTGCGCCAAATCAGTGATTTATAATATTAATTTTAACTATTTCGATAGAAAAACAAATTAACAAAATATTTTGGGAAGTCGTTTTTTGGGTGCATGGCACGATTTGGAAGCGAGAACGCATTAAAGTTAAAATTTTAATATATAAATATTTTTAATTAACACAATTTTCAAAAATCTTGTAAACATAAATACAAAGTAAGATAAAGCTTAAACTTTTAAAAAGGTCTAGTTTTGGTATGAGGCCATACGGGCTTCCAAAAGGATGCCCTTAAAGAACTTCGTCTTAACTTGAAAACGTATGGAGGAATTGTTATAAAATTTGGCGTTATCTATTCAAAACCCTTTCAACTGACTATGGTTATCCTTAAAATAATCTGTGCGCCCCGGTAGGCTAGTTGGTAGCGTGCTGGCTTATCTGTGCGGGAGTCGTGGGTTCGATTCCCACCAGAGGCACTGGTCTGTTTTCGCTACAACTCTCCGAAGGCCATAGTAGCTAGTGCTCGGTTAGGGTAATAGTATATAATTTGTAATTATATGATTATTAAGTAATAAAGTAAAATAAAATATCCCTTAAATACCGTTACCGAAATTATTTAAGAACCGTTATCCATAAAATACCCTTACCGATATAACTTAAATACCAATACCCTTAAAATACCTTTACCGAAATAACTAAAGTACCATTATTGCTAAAACACCGTTACCGAAATAATGGAAATAGCGTTATCTTAAACTATCGTTACCAAAATAATCTGACCAGATCAGAAAAAATAATTACATAATTAATAATTACATATATATGTATTTTTTAGCAAATTTTCATCATAAACTAGCCAGTCATTAGAATTTTGGCATAATGATTCTAAAAATATCGGTGTTCAAATAACGTTACCCTTAAAATACAGTTACCGAAATAACTGAAAACCCGTTATCCTTTAAATAACGTTACCGAAATAACTAAAATACCGTTACCGCTTAAATACGTTTACCGAAATAATTAAAATACCGTTAATCCTAAAAACCCGTTATCGAAATACCTAAAATATCGTTACCCCTAAAATACCGTTACCGAAATAAAAGGAAATAGCGTTACTTTTACCGATACCCGCATCGAATCGCTTACCATCCATCCATGATTATTAGCAAAGCCTTTAAGTTTAATCAATATATCGTTGGCTGAGTATTGTTTTGCCGTATGTATGCGGCAAAATCTATGTATATACGGCAAAACAAGTTTAGGTGAAATTCCCCTTTCGTCTTTACTAAAAGCACAAAAAGGGTAATTTTTTGACTGTAGTTATATATTGTAGTTTATGCCTGAAGTTATTTATTTTTCTGGATTAGTTTTTGAGATTCGCTCTTAACCTATTTTGGCTCATATCGCCTAAAATACGCAACGAAATAATTTTTGGTAGAAGTACATATTGTTTATTTATCGTGCCGAACATTTTATTGCAATCAAGTTTACGCCGGTTTGAGGGTTAACATCAAAAATTAAAAGATTTTAAAAACTGTCCATATTCTTTATCCTTTTAATTTTTTTTAATAATATCTTGTTTTAAGGATTTTTGTCTATTGGGTAGTAGCTCTGCGAATTGTACACAACAAATTCTGGACTTTTCTGGAATATGTACATATGCGATGATAAAATAACGCAATAGTACAAGTTAGTATACAAAGGGTTGAAAAGCTACTATATAAGCTCTATTCGGCTCTGTCGAGTTGTTGATTCATTTCTTCATTGTACATATATATCACCCTAAAGTTTAGAGATTTAAATGACGGAAACAAGTGAAACAAAATCTTTTCAAATTTTGTTAATTTACTCACATCCTGAGTAAAAACGTTCATATACAATTATATCTTATTTAATATAACATAATATTAAAACATATAGTTTTATATAGCTTAATATGGATATATGTGATGGCGCATATGATACAACTTTATCTTGGATTTGGTTATGGTCTCATATATAATAATATCTTAATATATATATATTGATTGATATAACCGTAGATGTGGCATATATGGTATACATATATTAATTAACATGATTTCATATATAATTTTATATGGCTTAATACAATGTTACGTTTTATAATATATGGTATCACATTAAAATTTATTTTTACATCGAATCTAAAGTGTTTAATGGCAATTATAAATTGAAAATTAAATTTCTCTTTAAACATTACAAATTTAATTGTTGTTTTCAATTAAAATTTTTGAAAATTTCTTGAGTTAATCAAAACTTTAAAATTATATTTTCATTTATAATTTTTATTTTTTAATTTCAGCTGAAATCTTCATATATATATATATTAATCTCAAATTTATATACTTACAAACATAATTGGAATTTTGTATTAGAACTTGCACAAGCTACAGATAAAATTGTAAGTAATTGTTTTAAATTGCGAAAATTTTTCCACTATCATTTGAAAATTTAAAAGAAATCCTCAATTAATTTATAATTTCTTTAGTTACAAATGAAAAGTTTTCAATAGCAATTACAAATTTTCTATATTTCAAATAGAAAAACTTTATAATTTATTTTAAATTTTCTTGATTTTTTTTTTTTTTTTTTTTTTAAAAAAAGAGAGGCAACACTCAGGAAATTCTTCCTATATTTAGTGTGTTGCTTTCTTTGGAAAGGGATAGTATAGAGATGAAAGGTGGGGAAAGATGAAGGGCTTCAGACATGGCAACACTGTAATTGCGCGAGATGATAAGTCTTAGAACAGTTGTTGCTCGCCACCTGATGGAGAGTTGGCGAACTTATTGAAGCTTTTTGGTTCATAGCCCTGATTCATTATTTTACTTCGGTGGGGTTAATTGCTATGGGAACACCGAAGGTGGACATTGCGATACGTATGAGGGATAGAAAAAACTCATACATATTATTTTTGATGTTGCCGGCACCGGGAATCGAACCCGGGACCTTCTGTGTAAAAGTCCAATGCGCTAACCATTACACCACAACGCCCACATTTCAGCGGCAAATAATTACAACAAGATCGTTTCTAGCTTGAAAACTATAATAAATTTTATGTTTGACAGAGTTTTACCATATTTCCAAGTTATATTCGAGTTATATGAGAAGACCTTATATAAATGTTTTGAAAATTGAGAGGAACTATACTGTAGTATGTATATTCAAAATAATATATAGACCATATTATATCCTATTATATATAACGTATAATTTGATTAAATTGGATAAGGACAAAATTCGGACAAAACTATAAATCACTTCTAATTGTGTCTAAATAAATCGAATATGATACATTTAGATCTAATGTGATACAATTTAGTCGAGCCATTTTTCGGATGATATGTTATATAATTAAGTGTGCTGCCATATTAAATTCGATAAAACTATTTAAAAATTCATTTCAGTTTTTTCTTTAATCGTTCTAGATAAGGTCTCTAGGATTGAGACAAGTTCAGTTTTAAAACCACATTTAAAGTTGAAAATTACTTAAAATAAATTATACTAAAAAAAACCGGGAAAACGAGATTTCAAGTCAGCACCTGCTTTACTTCGCAAAACCTTTTTTTTTAGTTATGGTAGATCCTCTTTTATCGCTTGTTAAAAATGATTACTATATGGCGTTCACACATAAACGCCGAACAAGCGTTTTTTGCCACAGCACATATTGAAGCTCTTTATTCTATTACAAAAGTTCTTTATTCTTTTATACTCGTTTTGGCATAACGTCTATTTAGCATTTAGGTGTGAACGCCATATTATGTACAAAAATATACATATAATAATCTTCTGAATATGACTCATCACAATTCTATTAAAGAGATCAAACGAACTCTGGCTTCCTCCCCTCCCATTGCAAAGTTTCAAGCTACGATAATGATTCGCCGGCTGTTTTATTTTTATATGACATTGAAATACTGCGCAGCAGAAATTCTATTTTTATGTACAAAATTTAAACAACAGCTTTAACCAAGGGACGGTAGTAATCAACAAATTAACTTAAAGTTAATGTTAACATACAGTTATCATATGTAGTCGAATTTGTATAGGTATACTTTAAAGCAATACCGCTCAAATGCTGTTATCGTTATTCTTAAAATTCCGTTACCGAAATAATTGAAATACCGTTATCAGTAAAATACCGTTACCGATATAACTAAAATACCAATACCGTTAGCAAAATAATTAAAATACTGTTATCGCTAAAATATCCTTAACGAAATTATTGAAATAGCGTTATCCTTAATATACCGTTACCGAAATAATCTGACAAAATCAGAAAAAATAAACGTTGCAAATGTAATATATTTTCCCAAAGCTACATCTTAAACTAGCCAGATATCGAGCATAATGGGGCTATAATTCTCGATGTGCAACTAAACAACAACTAAAATAACGTTATCCTTAAAATACCGTTACCGAAATAACTGAAAACCCGTTATCCCTAAAATAACATTACCGAAATAATTAAAATACCCGTTACCGCTAAAACACCGATAGCAAAATAAGTAAAATACCGTTAACGCTAAAAACCGTTATGGAAATAACTGAAATATCATTATTACCAGCCATTCTTTTAACCCTAGAAAACTAAACCTATTTTTTTACACGTTAATACTAAACCTCGCCTGTAAGGCTACTTTTTTAAAAAACACAGAATTAGTATTTTTGAAAAAGATTTTTTTATTAAAAAAATAACTCATGGTAAAGAATACAATTAATTATTAACAAACCAAAAAGGAATTCATTTATTTTTTGATATATTAAATAAAAAAAATTAACATTAAAAGGAACACATTTTTTTTTTTTTAAAAAAAGAGATAATTTTTTAAAATTAATAAAAATAAATTAAATTTAAGTTCAAAAACTTAAAAAAATATATAGTCTTATAGCTATTTGTACGTATTTAAAGAAAAACAAAAAATTTTTTGTATATCATATATATTTTGCTTCCCACATAAAACTGAAGTCAGACATTTTTTCGGGTATCACATTCGAAGCAATTTGGAGATCTATGTTCTTGGCAGTATGTTTTGTTGCATTTAGCGCAGTAATAAATAAATTGCAAAAAATTACCTTTAATACTAAATCCGCCTCACAGGCGACTAGTGTTTGAATATCTCCGAAACAAGAAAACACAGCGCGATGAACGTCTACACACAAGCTCATACAGCAGCCGACTGAGTTGGCAAGAAACCACGTGTTGATATTTGCAACCGGTCGTAAGAAATAGCAAAAAAAAAAAATCGAGTCGCCTCACAGGCCGGGTTTAGTATTCTAGGGTTAAGTTAGTTTCAATCTATGTTAACGGTCCTTTGCAGATTGAATGATATTTAAATAGAAAACCACGACGCAATTTCATGTAAAATGCATACATACATATTTTGTATGCAGTTATATAATATACCTGGAAAATTAGGGGAACAATCGCCAGACAGAATGAAAATAAAAGTTCTAGACTGCAAGTAAGAGTGAATGAAAACCCAATATACAATTTTATAACACAAAAGAAAAAATGGGTTTTATTAAAGTTATTGAATGTGCTAAATAAAATCTTAAAATATATTTTTCAAATTTTGAAATTTCTTTTCTTTTTCAACGATGTTTCATATTTCTTTCAAAGCAACTTAACGTTAATTGTATATATAATGAAATCTATTTAAAAAACCTATTTCATGATATGCGTCAGTTTGTTCAATTGTTCATGTTATGATTAAAAATACTGTAATTTTTGTGGATCTTGATTACATACGACCTTAGCTACCAAATTTATATGTAGTATATTCCATATATAATTCGGTTTATGCGAGGAACTGTCTAGATTTTTTCGGAATTTGCAATAGTTCGGACTTCCCAAATAAAAAATTTTTTATTATAGTTATATATTACTTTATACAGTAAATTTGAAACACCATATTGCAAAATATATATAAAACCAGATAAAATCATATACAATTATATCTGAAATATTAATTTATATATTTTTTTTTTATATTACACTTCATATAGTGCAATATGTAAAAATATATAATTACATATCGATCTACATATATATGATTACATGTGTCACATGTAATTGCATATATTTGTATACAATTGTATCTAATTGAATGTAAATGTATCACATTATATAAAATTTGATAAGGACAAAACACGGATATACATAATTGTATCAAACTATATATGATTTCATCAAATTAAATGTAATTGTATCAAATAATGTCTAATTGTGTCTAATACGATACAATTAGATATTCTCATTTTTCCGATATAATTATATATACAGTGAAATTCGGTTATAACGAAAAAATTTCTGGTCGCAACGCATTTACTAACTTATTTCATACAAATTTACTAAAATGAATTAAAAACTGTATGAAACGTTATTTAATGGAAGAATTGTTTCAGAATTTCAAACAAAAATTTTAAAACTAGGAGAATTTAAGACAAAATCCTGAAATTCTAAAAATAGGTTTCTAAACCAAAGTTGGTTCAAGCAAGATCAATTGAAATCATTGTTGGCAAACACAAACCCCAAAATACCATTTCAAGGAACTATTTTAACCTTAAAATAACACTAACGATGTAACTTAAAATACCGATACCCTAACGAAATAACTTAAAATACCGTTAACCTTAAAATGCCCTAACAAAATTAATTTTAAATATCGGTAACCTCAAAATATCCCAACGAAATACAAAATTTTTATTAAAAAATTATCAAAAAAAAGTTTAAATACGTAAATTCTTTTTAATCATAAATACATTCAAACATACATACTAAATAGTAGCACGAATGTCTTGCAAGACATTCGCAAGACATTTTTTTTTATAAAACAACTTTTTCTCTATTTATATTAAATCGTAATAATGGAAAATAACATTAATCATAAAATAACATGACGAAATAACTGAAAATACAAAATACCGTTATCCAAAACCGATAACCGAATGAAACGGTTGACAACCTTGAATAATTGTATTAAAATTTTGTTAACAACTTCACAAATGACTTTTTGTTTGTGGATATATTTCTATTTTGACTTCTGATTCTTGTTTCGGGCACTTAAATTAGAAAGAAAAAGGTTTACACATTTACACCTTCCCCCCCATACCAACCAAAAAATGTTTCTGAAAATCAATTTTTTGGAACTTCTCAGTCCATTTTGACCACTAAAACATTCGAATAACCAAAAATTATTTGATTATTTTTGTTCTGGTCATTAGATGAAGCTACGTACCAAATTTCGAGATTATAGCTTTGTTAGTTTACGAGATACACCAAACCCCAGTTTTTTCGGAAATAAAGGTTGATCAAAAAATCTGAATTTGTTTACAAATATCGCCACTATATGGCCGTGATGAATAGTTTATGCATATAAAGATTTATTGTTTTTCAATGACCGAATATCCTAATGAATATTAGATCCAAGCGTACAATTCAGCCAAAAATCTATACTTGGTCAGTGTTTTCGTATCTAGAGGCAATGATGACAAATTTTGGTATTGAACACATGTTTGTTGAGCCGATTTACTTCGATTTTGTGTATAAAGTTTAAGGAAAAAGCCGAAGTTTAGCTATATAATTAAAAGTTGATCCGCCGAACTCTTTTCGATTTGGCAAAACAGTGAATTTGTTTCTAAACTACGTACTTTTCTTTACATTTGACTTTGGCTGATTAGCCAAATAAATATTTTTTTTTATTTTAGAATTGTTGAGGTTAACAAGAAGAATAAAAATTATAAACACTCTTAATTTTTTAAATATTTTTTCATTCTCCAAATTTATGAATAAATTTAAACAAATAAATTAAGTTTGATATAATTTTTATTAAAAATAAAAATTATGTTTTTTCGACCTTTAATTGTGCAATGAAAATGAAAAATTATTCAAGTTCGAGGCCATACTCTATATTTCTTTATTAGGATATTGTCCTAAAAAATAATCTATAAAGTTTTTTGTTTTCAAATTTATTATTTGACCCTTTCAGGAATGTGTTGATAGATCTATTTCGGGAATTTTCTAGGTTCCCATCATCAGAACACGTTTCGAAAGCGGTAACAATCCCATGCCAAACATCAAACATTCATATAAACTAATTTACTCACTACATGAGAAATAATTAATATATGAGCTTGAAGTTAGAGATTATAACCATTGATCAAAAAATAAATTGAAAACTTGTTTCTAGCAACATATCTTTTTTTATCCATGTTAGTTAGCATAAGAAGTTTAACATATGCTAAGAGTTTATACAGACAAAAAAAATATTTATACATTTTAATAGTGAAAAAGTCTGAGAAAAGATAATTTTTCTACAAAACAACCCTGTTCGGAGTTACATAGTTGAAATAGAACCATTATTTCTTGGCACCACAGTTTCACCATCGTAAAAAAACTGTAACTATAATATTAGTCATGTATTTATGTTCATGAAAGTATATATAATAAGTACAATAAGTAAGTCCCGGTTTACACACGGCAATTTTACTTGCGCAAGTTTTCTTCAATTTTCCTTTGAACTTGCTTTTGTGTTCACACAGGAAAAGTTTGTTTCAGCAATTTTCGTATATCAACCTGCTGCCAACTTCGTGTTGAAAATTGCGGATGACAAAACAAAAAGCAATCGGAGTAGGGGCGAGTCTGTTCCTCCCTCTTCTATAAACTCAAGACTTACGCTAGTTAAATTGCCGTGTGTGAACCGGGACTAAGTTCATGAAATTATATATAATTTGTTGAGAAAAACTAAAAACTGTTTGTATCAACTTTTTTCTTATAATATCAAACTATTTCGATATTATTCGATACAGTTTTATGTAAAACACAACAATTTGTATGGGGACAAAATTCGGATAAAATTATATGTAATACACATCAAATTTTACGAAATTGTATTTAATGAATCAAATTAGATCAAATTCGATACAATTGTATCGAATTCGATACAATTTGATGTATATTTTGTTTTATATAAAAATGTAAAAAATTTATTTTTATAAAAATCTAAACACAGAAATTAAATTAAGCTAAATCCAACATGAATTTATAAAATAAATCCATTTTTGATTTAGTTTAATTTAATTCTGGAATTTTCATTTCAAATAAATGTTAGGCTTTCTATAAAAATAAAGTTTTTTTTTTTAATTCCAACGAAATATATAATATGAATCAAAAATTAGATCCAGTGATTTTTTAAGAATGACAAATAAATATGTTTTGCTGACATATTAAACTTTTGTCAAAAAACCGTAATTTTGTAAGCAAAAACCGTCCAATATTCATTTAGTTATTTTGGGCAACACTGCTCTATTGTAAAACTTGTATATTTTACAATTATCAGATAGACTCCGATTTCGAGTGTTAAAGCATACTCGGGTTTCGGGGCATTGCGTTTTGTTTAATTTGAACTTGGAAACCTTATAAGGTTTTAATATTGAAATGAAAAAGTACGTTTTTCTATGTCTTCTTTGGGCTATTTGACGACATCGCGAATACATTTTTGCTCCAAAACACGCTATGGCATTTAAAAATACTACAGCGCTTTCAAGTCGACATAAGATGAATAATAATTAAAGTTTTTTGAGAGAAATCCCGGGAATTTCCGACATTTTTCAATGCTAAAATTACGGGAAATACTTTGTGAATTCCGGGAGTTTTTTTTTTTTAGTAATGTTAATTATAAACATACTATTTTAAAAAGTATAAATTCAAAATTGAACACATAGAATTTTCGTGAACGAGTTTTAATGAAATTTCTCACTAAACTAAAGAAGTGTTCTACACAAAGCGAATTGAAAATTTATTTAATTTTATGAAAAAGCTTCACAATTTTTATGAAATAAATTATAATGAAACTTTTTCATTAGGCATATGGAATTTTTAATGTATAAAATTAAATTTTTCAAAAAAAAAAAATAAAAAACTATGAAAAACTGCATTAATTTAATGAAAAGTTTCAATGGTCAATTTCCAGTGACATTTAATAGATTTAAATCATTGATGTGATGCTGATAACTCTATCAGTCTATACACAGCTAAGATATTTGAAGAATCTTGATATATTTAATGATGAAAATGCTCAAAATGTGCTATAAACTGCTTCAAAAACTCCATGATAGCAATGAAAATGCAACTCCATAACGAATGACCGAATATTATTTGTTTCGATAACCTTCTGTAGAAATTGTGCAAATTTATTATTAAGCATCGACTTTTGGGTATAAAATATTAATCTCAGCCTACACGCAGAAAATAACTGGGGGAATACTATCGAAGTGCTTAGTAATTATACAACTACAAAAGTTTCAAGTTAGTTTTACATAGTTCTAGTAAATTATTTACAATTTTTTTTTAAATATATACAAGCCTAGTAAAAAATATCTGAAAAAGTCATATATTTTACAAGAAATTTGTAAAACTAACTTGAAACTTATGAAATTGTATAACTACTAAGCACTTTGATAATATTCCCCCAGTTTTTTTCAGCGTGTGCTTGTTAATCATCTTTTGGCTGCTAGCATTTTAAAATTTATCTCAGCTACTGAGAGATTTGCAATTTCTCCTTTTTTACTAATCAATATGGATGAGTATATACTGAGAGAATTATCTTCACTTCAGTAATGAATTTCTTCATTGCTTTAATGAAATTGTCACTGGAACTCATCAATTGCAACTTTTCATAGAATCTATGAAACAGGTTTCAATGAAAGTATTCATACAACTATTGAATCTATTTATGAAACAGTTTCATAAACTTTTTTTAATGATAAGAAGTTTTTTGAATTACTAAAACTCTTCATGAATGTCTTGGAAAATACATTGGAGCTAAGCTAATGAACCCATTCATATGATGTTTTAACAATTTGCTAGAACTCCAAAATTATTACTTAATTTTATTAATTTATAAAATATGTTGAACACTTGAGAATTAAATATTAAAACTAAGGTTTGAAATGTATGCAAATCAATGAAATTCTATGAAAAAATAAAAAAATTAAGTCTTTGTAATAAAATATTGTTTCTCAAATATTGTTTCTGTGATTGGTGTCTTTCGAATTCGTGCTACTAGGGTTTGGGTTATTTATTTAGATTTAATTATTAAATTTTTTGTATATTTTTTTTTTTAAGTTAAAGTTATTATTAGTGTCCGACCGAACAGTTTGGCCAAAAAACTATATTTCCTCGGTTTTTTGGTATCTAGAGGCAATGAAGACAAATTTTGGTATTGGGAACATGTTTGTTGAGCCGATTTAATTCGATTTTGTGTATAAAATTTAATGAAAAATCCGAAGTTTAGCTATAAAGTTAAAAGTTCAGCCGCCGAACTATTTTCGATTTGGCCGAACTTTTGGAGGCCGAACAGTGAATTCATTGCTTAAATACGAACTTTTATTTAAATTTGACACTCAAAATCGCATCTAATCAGCCCAATAAACATTTGCCCATAATCCTTAAAAATACCGCATACTGACCAAATGCATTTTCTGGCCGAACTGTTCGGTCGGATACTAGTTATTATATAAACAGCAATCTAACTCATAGACTACTATGTAGAATATATAAATGAAATGAAATAATTTCATAGCTCTAAAGAAAATTTTTGTTAAATTTATGAAGAGATAATTTATGAAGAGAACATTTATGAATTCGAATGAATTTTCTTTATGAAACTATGAACTTTTATGAAAAAAAGCTTATGAAAAGTTTCTAAATATTAATAATATTTCGTGCATATAATGAAATTTTTCATTGAATCTACGAAAAAAAAAAATCTATGAAATTCTTTCATTCATGTTATGAAGAATAATTCTATCAGTGTATAAATGGTTTTTCATGAAAAAGCTCTAATAATATTATTAACAAAAATGATAAAAGAAAAATGTACTATCGTAATATCTAATTTTTATTTAAAATATTAAAAAACTTAAGATTCTGATTAAAAGCATTGTAAAAATTTACCAATAAACCGAAGATAGTGCGATTTTTATGTAATTTAGCTTGGTCCTATGAATGAAACTTTTTAAAGAAAACTATGTCAAGTAAAGATAAACTTTACTAATTTTCTTACTGAGTGGGAATTCCAAGGGAATTCAAAAACGAATCCCGATTTAAAGGGAAATGAGAAATCCTGATAATAATAATAAAAAAAAAAATTTGTGAAATATTGATGAAATATTTTAATTGTTTTAAATAAATTAATTAATCCATTGTTTATTTGTTTTATAATAAAACTTTTATTTTTTTAATTCGTATTACAATTAACTTTTAGATATAGAAGTAGTTAAATATATGAATGTATTTATAAAAAAAAATAATAATTATAATTTATTAAGTTTATAAAAATAAGAAAATTAATTGGTAGATAATAATAAAGTTAAAGCTAAAAAAATAAATTTAAATAAAAAATAATAATTAAATGAATTCTGAAATATTCTATTTCTACTTTAAAAAACAATTATTGAAATATATTTCCACAACTTTTACTACAATTTTAAAGTTTTGTTTAGCTTTTCTAGTAAAAGTAGTAAATTATAGTAAGCTACTTACTAAAATTTACCAGTTGTAGTAAAAGTAGTAAATTTTAGTAAATTAGTTTCTATAATTTACCACTTTTACTACAATTGGAAAATTTCAATATAAAAAGTGAATAAAACTTTCAGTTGTAGAACGATTAAATTTATTAAAATTTAATGCTCAATACACTCAAGAAAAAAATTCCTTAAAGTCAGCAACATTTTTGCTGGGAGGAACCTTGTAGAAAAATTACTAATAATAGCAAAAAATTTGCTTAATTCAACAAAAAAAAAAATAAATGTTGAGTGTAGTAATCATTTAACAAATGAATTTATCAATTGAATATTTATCGACTTATTTATTTATTGGTCAATGTTTTAATATTTTTTCCAGCTGGTTTAAATAAAAACTGCCGCTTTTTATGCTGATTGGAAAAGTTATTTGAAAATCTTTTTGTACTTGATGTTTGGTTACTCATTTTCTTCTACTTCTAATTCAACACCATTATCCTTATCACATTTATCACAGGCCTTTTGTATTGGCTTATTTTTCTTTAAGAATACATCACTCGGACCTGCTGGTTGAATGGGTACAATATGTTCTCCTGTTTTATGCGTAGGTTTTGGTAATACAACACTTAAGACTCCATCGGTTGACAAGTTCGAAACTATGGCATCTGGATTGTAGCCTTTGGGTAGTTGGTAACGTCGTGTAAAATGACGTGTCACATAACCGGTATCATGTGCCTGACGTTCTTCGTGTTTACCTTCGATAACGACATGATCATTGACAATTTTAACACTTAATTCCTCTGGCGTAAATAGTCCTACATCTAGATAAATTTGGAAATCATGATTTTTTTTCTTATGGACACGTTTAGATGGTACGTGTGCCAGGTCTTCCTTAACTTGATCCAATTGACGTAGATGTGGTGCCAATGCCGAAATCATTTCCAATGCCTGAATTTCTAATGGATTGTTAAGTTGTTGCTGATATATACGATTATACACATTATTTGGAAAAGTTTCCGGATAATAATATGGTTGTGAAGTATAATTCAATACAAATGGTAACTTTGCTTGTATATTTTCCATATTTAAAAAAAATAATCGTTCTTTTACTTCAAAATATTTCTCCGTTTACTATAGAAGGTAACTCTATATTTTTATTGAAGAATAATTTCGCTTCTGTTTCATCAAGAGACTAAGGACAACTTTGTACTGTGTGCAGTTTTTATAGGAAAAAGTGTCTAGGCGACTGAGGATATAATCGTATATGCCATGTAGTAAGTGTTTGTAACTTGTATATTGCAGCAATCATGCATTGTTTGCCACCCAATAAACAATTTCCATAATATTCCTTAAGGGGGTCTTCTTGTTTTGACGGCTAAATTTTAGCCGTTTTTTTAAAAACTTGTGTTTATTTCTTTTTTTTTTATTTGGCTACAAAAATTAACAATTTGTCAATAAGTGGGCTGTTTGAAAAGTTATCGGCCTGCAAAGTACACTCAAAAACTTCATAAACACGCAAAGAAAAAACATGGTTGGGGCAACCATATTCGAAGAGCATAATAGATTTTTGGATTTATGGTTGCGACAACCATGCTACTATGGTTGAGACAACCATACTCTTATATTTTTCTTTCTATCAGAATATGATACTTAGCTTAACATATAATTGTTCCATGGTCATGGAAATGTTTATAAATTATCATAGTATGATTCCAAGTTATGCATGTTTTTTGAGATAGTACAAACGTATATTTATTTATTTAATAATTTACATATTTAAATAAACTTATTTTAAAATAATTTAAATAATGAAATTGTCTTTGCGGTGGTGAAAAAGATTTGTGTTATTAAGGGAGTTGCATAAATAAGCAAAACTAAACTTTATCTTTTTCAGCACAAATCTTGAACGTATTAAAATTTGTTAAGAATACAATTTCACAATACATTTATAATGACCATAACATGTTTGTAGCAATCATAATATTTGCACTATAACCATATTATAGTTCTAGATATCATATTATTATCATGAATAATAATTTCGTCATCATTTACTACCATATTATGATTATTGGAAACAAATTATATGGTACAACACTTAAAAGCATGCGTATTTTGTTAAAAATTTTTCTTTCATATTTCTTAAGTTTTTTTTTATTTACAATTTAGTTTGCGTGAGTACAACAAATTTAAAAATAAATCACTTTTTACTTAATTTATTACACTTTTATGTATAATAATCAATAAATTCATTTAAGGGATGCGTGTCAACTTAACTTTTGCCTAGGCTTCCATGGTAGACCGGGTTGTGATTCCTTTTTCCACTAAAAATATCACCATTACAATTAACACCACTGGGTTGTTTTTCTGTTTTAATGTTCATTTCTATAATATCATTTAAATTGTTCGGACTGAGTGATTCTCACAACCTTATCAGTAAAAATTTTTCGTGTTTTTAGAAGCAGGAGAAAATAAATGCGCTAATGTAAGTGCTTACTATTACCTCATACTGAGAAACAGCAAAAGAACCGAATAATATTCGTATACAAATAAATTACAAATTTTATTGAGCTTACTGTTTTCCTTTACAAGGATGCAGATTGTAAGCAGCTTACCCTAATCCCTTACAAGGATGCAGGCTGTAATGAAAAAAGTTTCATAACGTGGATTATAAACGATCTGTACCAGTTTTCCCAAATGATTTCCGATTGTGTTTGGTGTTTTCGAGTACGTTATAAAAAATAATTAGTCATTTAAATATTTCTGAAGAGCTAGCACGTGATGCGGAGAAAAATAAAACTTTTATACTAATATATCTAAATTTTTAGTAAAAACAATTATATAATATTCCTATTATTACTTTTAATCGTAATAACGTAGACATGAAATATATCACAGCTTTTTGTATGCGTTGGAAACCGCGCTTATTTTACCGAAAGGTAATGCTTGCATATAAAAATCATGGCATATATAAGCTGGTCTGTCACAAAATCTTAAACAAGAATGACACTCAGACTAATCATCTTATAGTTGGTGCAACTATAATATGGATGTAGTTAGAGAGCGGAATATAAATAATAATAAATAGATAATAACTATTATAGTATGATTGTAGACAAGAGAATAATATGATAACCGATAAAAGAGAGATTTTTACTATAACATGATTAAAGCAACCCCATTATTGGTTAAATATGATTGATACAATAATAATTTTATAGAAACATTCATTTATGGCTGTAGGAAACATAGTTTTGTGGCCGCAATCATATTGCAACCATATTTTTTCTCTGCGTGAATATGATCAAAAACTTCATTGATTTTCGTCCAATGTAACATATGATGAAGCTGTTTCATAAAAGTTCAAATTGAACACAAGCTTCATCATAGTTATGAAATGCTTCATTAATATGAAGAAGTTTCATAGATTTTCATAAAGTGTTTCATAAATATTTATGAAATTAATTTTTAATAAACTAATATACAAACACAATATATGTTACAATCAATGACAAATATTTATTTTTACTGCATTTATTTTTAAAACGCAATTTAAAAACTTTAATTGATGTCAAGAATTTCCGTTTCAACTGAAATTTATAAAACTTGAATTTATAAAATTTTTTTTTATATTTTTTAATTTAGAACACATTAACTAATTAGAAATTCTGACTTTCAATTGATGTTATGATAGTTTCTCAATTTTAAATTATAAATTACAGTTTCTTAATTTCAAATAGAAATTCTGAATTTCAATTGATAGCAAATCAAAAAAAAAAAAAAAATTTAACACATTTTAAACATTTGTCATACATTTTTATGAAACTCTTTATCATATCTATGAAAACTTCATAAATATGATGAATAATTGATAAAAACAATTCATGAACGTTATCAATTTTTCATCATATTTATGAAGTTTTCTTAGATAGAAAGTTGGAGTATTTTTAAATAACTTTTTTAATATTTTTTACATTTTTGTATTGAAAAATTTTATATTGTGGGAGGAAATATCCCATCGTACAAACCAGGCGCGAAATCACGCCTGGATTGTACGCTATCAAACGAAATTTTACATTTCATAAAAATTTATGAATTCGTTTCATCATATTTATAAAATGTCTTATAGCGTTTATGAAACATTTCATGTAAAGCTATGAAACTTAATCATATTTTTGAAACGTTTTATAAATATAAAGAAGCTTGTCATTAATTTGTACTTTTATGAAACAGCTTCATCATATTTATGAAGTGTTACATTATATTTATGAAGTTCTTCAGAGATATGATGAAACTTTTTCTCTGAGTGTATGAATACCTTTATCGTCCCATGCTCAATAATAAAAATAATGTATTTATCAAAATGGCGGTAGTTTGAAAATGAAAAATCGATATTTGACAACTAATTTTTGTAGTCTAGTGTAAAAACCAAATAGTAAAAAATTTCCAGATATTGATCCTTCGATTAAGCCCTATATCATCAAAATCGATTAGGTAGAACTTGAGAAAAACTGCGTACAAGTTTTAAAAACGCGGTTTCGAAAAAAACGTGTTTAAGTTTTAAGTTAAATTTTCTAGTACAACAACATTGCTTCACAAAAATGGCCGTATCTTCCAAACTATTTCGAATTTCGAAAAATCCTTTTAGGATAATATTTTTTAATATCTAACACTACGTTTCCACTGGACATGTTTTGGCCGTGTTTTTGAAATAAAACATGTTTTGTGCATGTTTTCCAATACCTTTGTTTTTTCATTAAAACACATGTTTTGCTCAAAACACGTAAGTGGAAACATAGTATAAGCTAAGAAAATATGCGAAAAAAAATCGAAAAAAATATTTCCAAACCAGAAGACCCCCTTAAAGCTTATTCTCGCAATTACACTTTGTAAGGAATTCTTATCTTTCCAGCCAAACAACAATTTCAACGATAAAGTATTCCAGCAAAAACTCTCATTATCAAATAACTGGTTATATTATGCATGCGCTGATCCAGCTTTTGCGTTTGGGTGGGGGACATTTAAATTTTTTTTTGCTTTACTCATACGCCATGCAGTTGTACATATATACATATGTGCTGCCTATTGTCAGTTGGCGGGTAAATAATGAGACATTACTGATAGAATTTCAAAATATTTATTAATAAAAATCACCTATCCTATTTGTTGGTCTTATATATGGGGGATTTCATCGCAATTGACCGAACTTTTGAAACCGATGTCTTGGTATTGGGATGAAACTTGCACCAAGATGAGTCCTAATGGTAAGTAGTTATGACACAAAATTTCAGCGGGATCGGTCAAGGAATTTCATGCAACTAGAAAAGAGAAATAGGCTCTTAAAACATTCTGGAAAGAATCCAAGATACGCGCTTAAAATAGGCATTTAAATCGAAATATGCATTTAAATCGAAATATGCACAAAAAACCAAGTAATATGTACTAAAATCCACTAAAATGTATCAAACATCGAAAAAATGTGCACGTACAATTTTTGGATTTTTAAAAATCGAATTATTGATCGAGTTTGTTGGTTTAAAAATTAAATCCAATATAAATATCTAACAAATGAAAACTAGATGCTATGTTCAGTAGAGCACCCATTAAGTATATGGGATGTGCATAATTGTTTTTTTTATCGCTCCCCGCACATTTTCAGTTAAGACGAGAGTAAAAAAAGAATTTTAGACAAAAAGTGTAGTTTTAAGTTTTAAACAGGCCAAGCAGTTTGAACTTTTGACCTCAAAAATAGGACAAAAAACCTTTGTAGCTATTTTTGCTTATAACTCCTAAAATAAAATTTTTACGGGATTAACCTTCATAGCTTAATTTTTAAAGAATTAAAAAGCGAAGATTTTTCTTTAACATTGTTTTGACCTAAGTCTTACCGGTCGTGGTGTTATGCGTGGTTAATGTTAAAATGTAAGTAAGAACTTTTCTTCATAAAATTCTCGTAAATATTCGAATGGAGAAAAACTTGAACTCTTTGCATAGTTTAACAGGGTGTTTAATGTAGTTTTACAAAAAAATAATTTTGGATAAAATATATCGACCATTCCATGAGAAAACACAAATCCTACTATGAAGCAACATTTTTTTTTTTTTTAATTTCAACTTATTTGCTTTCAAAATTATTTTTTTTTTTGCTTTAGTACTCTTTGCCTTAGTACTATAAATTTAATGTATTAATATAACAAGTTATATAAAATAAAAATTAAATATTTTTTTTATTAGATTGCTAAAATAATATTGAATATTATTCCGTGAAAATATTTGTAAAATATGGATAGAAATGCTTTATTGAAACATTCCAATTTAGTTGGTAAGTTTTTAAGATTATTTGAGTTTCTGAAGGTCTCCAAAATGTTTTTTTTGTAGGAAAAAAAATAAGCGGGTTTAGTCGAAATATGCTTCCAATCAAAAAAGATCTTTTTGGACGATTACTGTATCTTATTGAAAATAATAAAAAAAAATGTAAAATGTAGTGTTTCCACTATATCGAAAGAAGTCATTGAAGTTTTTCAAAAATTTGAAATACCAACAAAAAGACGAGACGGTATTGAAAAAAAAACATTATAAGATTATATAATGAGTACAAAAATATAAAAAAAAACCGAATGTGAAAATTAAATTGTCCGAGAGCAAAGGCATTTGTTGATTCCCTAGATGGTTTGTTTGATGCTTCCCACGTTAATGCTTTAAATTTGTTAAGAAAACAAAACAAGCAGGAAGTGATCGATTTTTTGAACGACCATCGTAAACCAATGGTAGCTGTACGTAACAGAGTACAGTTAAACTTTAAAGATCAATCAACGGATTTTGTTATGATTGATAATGATACTTCTGAAGAAGAAAATATGTACACCGAATCTGATACTGATACCGATTCTGACTCCGAAGGCTCAGTATATGTACCGCCAAGACAAATAATTAGAACAACTAAACCACCGGTTCTAACTTTAGTTGATAAGAGCTTAACTAAAGCTCTTGATAGGTATCACATTTCTAATACCGGAGCTGCAATAATTATTGGCCAAACAGCCAGCAATTTAGGACATGATGTAAAATCATTAAATATGTCTCCGGAGTATATTAGAAAGCAACGGATTAAGCATAGGGAGGAGATTTTTAAAAATATAAAAAAACAATTCCCGGTTAATGCAGCTTTTACAGTGCATTGGGATGGTAAAGGATTGCACAAACGAAAACCAATTAATGTGCAACAGATTGGCAATTATTTTGTCGTCAAATGGTGATTCTAAAGTTCTTGGAGTTCCAAAAGTAACAAAGCAAACAGGTGCTGTTGAAGCTGAAGCGGTTTATTCTGTTTTAATGGATTGGAATGTAGAAAACAATGTTATGGCGATGTGCTTCGACACAACAGCAAGCAATACAAGCTCATCTATTGGAGCTTGCGCACTTCTCGAACAAAAGCTAAACAGGCACTTATTGTATTTCGCATGTAGACATCATGTCATGGAATTACTTGCTGGAGCAGCTTTCAAAGCAAAAATATAAATTTTTAGAATATTTAAAAAAATCCAAAGACCCAAAATAATTATTATCATGTTTGAGAAATACTTTAAAATTAATTAAGGGGAGAATTTTATTGATTTTAATGGTTTAGTTTATTATTTATGCTTTAGTTTAGTATATTGCTGTATTATTTATAAATTGTATTAACTATTAAAATATGAAATCAACTAATTAATGTAAAACAATAAAACTTATACTGAATTTAATTTTGAACATTTTTTTTTTGTAATTTAAGTGTTGGAAGTGGAAGCCGTTATTTATTTTCAGATTTTATAATAAATTAGTTTTAAAGAAGTAGTATTAAATGCATTAAATTTATAAAAAATTATCAATTAAGTTAAAATCGTAAAAAAAAAAAAATTTAGCTTCAAAGTAGGATTTGGGTTGATTTCATGGAATGGTCGACATATTTTTTCCAAAATTATTTTTTAGTAAAACAACATTAAATACCCTATTAAATTACGCAAATAGCTGAAGTTTTTCCCCATTCGAATATATATTTACGAGCATTTCTTAAAAAAAGGTCTTACTCAAATTTTAACTTTAACCACGCATACCCCACGATCTGTCATTTTTCGGTCAAAACAATGTGAGGGAAAAATCTTCGCATTTTCATTCTTTAACAATTTTGAAGGTTACTCTCGTAAAAATTGTACTTTAAGAGTTACAAGCATATTTATCTATTAAGCTTTTTCACCCCTTTTTGAGGTCAAAAGTTCAAACTGCTTCGCCTGTTTAAAACCTAAAACTAAAATTTTTCGCTAAACATTATTTTTTACTCCCGACTTAACTTAAAATGAGCGGGGAGCGATAAAAAAACAAATATGCACATATGGGTGCTCTAATGTTCAGGTATACGAATATTTTTTTATTTTTCATTAAAACTTAATATTAAATTTTACAAAATATTAAAAAATATGCAATTAAATTGAAAATATTAAATATATGCATAAAAATATTCCAAAATATACCATAAAAAATGGAAAAAATGCAACAACAGGCATTTATAACAAAATATTGCAAAATATGCAAACACAAGTCGATGCCATTTTGTTACAAATTCTTTCATTTGGAGAAATATTTGATCAAAATCGATTTTGGGCTACTGACTGCAAACATGCATTTGCATGAAATTCCTTGCCATACTAATTACCTATTGTAGTTAGAAAATGTTGTCCAAAATGTTTTCGATAGCTTTTTTTTAACTTTTTTTTTAAAATGGGGTATTTTTTATGAAGCCTAGGCCTTTTCCTTTAAGAACTTTGTGCTCGCTTAGTGCGATGCGACTGGTATATATTTCTTCTTTTCTTCCAAAGTAGGGTACTTTTTGCACCAAAAATGTTGAGTGCTCGAAATTTTTTTATCCGATTTTCATAAAATTAACACAAATGTATATAATCTGCTAGTAAAAACCTATAAAAAACATGCTTACGATTGTGGCTTATCTCTGAAAGTTCCTAAGATATTCCCATTTGAAAATGTTAAATTCCAAATTTGGTGCAGTTTTTGCGAATAACTGGATCAAATCAATGCTTGTTTCAATTTTTTGGTTTAATTTTTTGGTTATTTAACCAAATTATTTGACGACATCGCGAATAATTTTTTTTTAATTATTGTTATTCATAAACATACTTTTTTGAAGAATATAAATTCAAAATTGAACACAGAGAATTTTCTTGGACGAGTTTTAATGAAATTTTTCACTAAGCTAATGAAATTTTCTACACAAAGTGAATTGAAAATTTATTTAATTTTATGAAAAAGCTTCACAATTTTTATGAAATAAATTATAATGAAACTTTTTCATTAGGCGTATGGAATTTTTAATATATAAAATTAAATTTTTCAAAAAAATATTATGAAAAACTTCATTAATTTAAAAAAAAGTTTCAATGGTCGAGTTCCATTT
This sequence comes from Delia radicum, assembly GCA_021234595.1. Lineage (NCBI taxonomy): Eukaryota > Metazoa > Arthropoda > Insecta > Diptera > Anthomyiidae > Delia > Delia radicum. The sequence goes on from CM037853.1 coordinate 85,001,440, forward strand.
CTAATCTAAGCCTACACGCACAAAATAACTGGGGGAATACTATCGAAGTGCTTAGTAATTATACAACTACAAAAGTTTCAAGTTAGTTTTACATAGTTCTAGTAAATTATTTACAATTTTTTTTAAATATATACAAGCCTAGTAAAAAATATCTAAAAAAGTCATATATTTTACAAGAAATTTGTAAAACTAACTTGAAACTTATGTAGTTGTATAATTACTAAGCACTTCGATAATATTCCACCAGTTTTTTCCACTGTGTGTTTGTTAATCATCGTTTGGTTGCTAGCAGCTATCTAATTTAAAATTTTTCTCAGCTACTGAGAGGTTTGCAATTTCTCATTTTTTACTAATCAATATAGATGAGTATACACTGATAGAATTATCTTCACTTCAGTAATGAATTTCTTCATAGCTTTAATGAAAATTGTCACTGGAACTCATCAATTGAAACTTTTCATAGAATCTATGAAACAGGTTTCAATGAAAGTATTCATAAAACTATTGAATCTATTTATGAAACAGTTTCATAAACTTTTTTTAATGTTAAGAAGTTTTTTGAATTACTAAAACTCTTCATGAATGTCTTGGAAAATACATTGGAGCTAAGCTAATGAACCGATTCATATGATTTTTTAACAATTTGCTAGAACTCCAAAATTATTACTTAATTTGTATTAATTTATAAAATATGTTGAACACTTGAGAATTAAATATTAAAACTAAAGTTTGAAATGTATGCAAATCAATGAAATTCTATGAAAAAATAAAAAAATTAAGTCTTTGTAATAAAATATTGTTTCTCAAATATTGTTTCTGTGATCGGTGTCTTACGAATTCGTGCTACTAGGGTTTGGGTTATTTATTTAGATTTAATTATTAAATTTTTGTATATATTTTTTTTAAGTTCAAGTTATTATATAAACAAAAATCTAAAGCTATGTACAGACGGTTGTCAAATCTTACAATATTGTCAGAAAAATGTTCAGAAAAAGTCTAACAACAGTGTGAACTTACAACTTTTGTCTTGCAACATTGTTAGAAAAAGCATTGTCTGTACATTGTAAGACAATAATATTGTCAGACATCTGACATTCGTGTGAACACCCTACGTTGCCATTGTCAGAGAAAAGACCAACACCCGAACAAAGATCCTACCGCAAAAAGGTGGAATCCGTGTGGTCACACGAAAGTATTATCAAACTTATCGAGGAAGTTGAAGTCCGGCAATGTTTATGGGATGCTGGTTGCGCTGAGTATAAACTTCCCAAAGATATTTTATGGGAAGAGGTCGCAGATGCCATCCAGATAAGTGTGAACGATTGCAAAGGAAAATGGGCAAATCTCCGCACTTCTTTCAACTGCAATTTGCAAAAATATCTTGTCTTCATCGTCGCTACTTTCTAATACATATGCAGATAAAATCGTTGCAATTGCTTTTTTTGTTCCATGACAATTAATATTATTACTTTTTCAATTTAATTAAACACACAATTGACAATTAATAATTTCTTTCAAATGCTTTGACAGTTCTGGCAATGCCTAACAACAGATCTGGCAATTTTTGCCATACAAGAATCTGACAACCGTGTGAACTGACAATTTTCGTTGGCAGATAAATTTATTGTTTGACAATTGTCTGACAATGAAATTAAAAGGTTTTCTTACAATCGTCTGAACTGACAATTTACCTTTTGCTAAACATGTTTCATTGTTAGTACATTGCCAGATCTTACAATATTGTAAGATCTGACAACCGTCTGTACATAGCTTAACTCATAGACTACTTTACAGAATAAATAAAATGAAATGAAATAATTTCATAGCTCTAAAGAAAATTTTCGTTAAATTTATGAAGAGATAAATTATGAATTCGAATGAATTTTCTTTATGAAACTATGAAATTTTATGAAAAAAAGTTTATGAAAAGTTTCTCAATATTAATAAAATTTCTTGGATATAATGAAATTTTTCATTGAATCTACGAAAAAAATTCAATGAAATTGTTTCATTAACGTTATGAGGAATAATTATTTCAGTGTATAAATGGAAAATAAATATTTTTTTTTTGCACAAACTTTAGGTCATATCATATTAGCAAATAAATGTTAGATTTTGATAAAAAAAATCAAGTTTTTAATTTTAAATAAATAATAAAAATCCAAAAATGGAACCGGTGATATTTTAAGAATGACAACTAAATATGTTTTGCTTACATATGAAACTTTTGTCAAAAATCGTCATTTTTGGAAGCAAAATTCGTCATTTAGTTATTTTGGGTACTAAAAATCGTCAAAATGACGATAAATCGTCAAACCCATCCACACTGAATGTGTTTTTTAAAGTTAAATTTTGTTTTTTTAATAAAATTGTGACTATTTTTTAATAAAAAAAAGATCAAAAGTAGATTCAAAACTTTTTAAACAAAACAATTTATTTCAACAAAACGACGAAGTTTATAAAAAAAATATAAAACAAATCAAAAAAGAATTTTTTTAGCATAGTCCCTACGGTGATCAACTACTATTTTAACTGCATACGTATTAATTTTTTTATTTTTGTTTAATTTTAATTTTTTATTTTTGTTTTATTTTAATTTTCTTCTTTTTTTATTCAAAAAAAAATTATGTATAAAAATAAATTTAAGAAAAAATATAAAAACAAAAATATACGTTCTTCTCTGGTATCGAACCGTAGTATAGAGATATAAATATTATTCATTCGAAAAGTAAAAATATCAACACGAGAAATATTACATATGAGCACGGTAGGCAGTGTTGCCAACTTTTTATTTTCCAAAAATATCGCTCTACCAAACTAATAAAATCGTAAAAAGTTTCGAATTTATAAAATAATTAAAAAGTGCTCTTGACTTTGTATTTTAAGAAGAATATAGAAAATACAAATTTATCTCGTAATTGAAAGACAAAACATTTTGTTTTAATAAAAAAATGTTTTTAAAATACATACCGAAAAAATAATTGTTGAAAAACAGTAGTTTTTACAGTTGTTTTAAAAATTGTGAAGTAAAAAATTGTCGGTTGTTTTTACTACATTTGTTAGTTGTTTTTCAACAATTAAAAACAACTACATTTTTAGTTATTGCAACAGTAATTACCTTTATCGCATTTTTAACTGAAATTGCAGTTGTTTTAACTGTCATCTTCAGTAGATTCTACTGTAAAACTTTTTTGAGTGCATGGTACCATATATAAGCTTATTTTATATCACACACGAAAATATTTTTTCTAAGACAGTATATATTATTATAGATTTAATTGCAAAGCTTGTATGTCACCATATACGATTTCATATTATATTTTATATGAGAATGTATTATATATAAGAATAAGTCAACCATATATTATATATAGCAAATATCGCTCATTTACTTCAATAACGTCATAACTCAAAAATTTTGATTTAGTAGAAAACGAGTTTAAAGTTTACAATTTACAATTTACTCCCACCTTGAAGAAAAAAATACCGACATAATTTCTCTCAAGAGGTCAGTATACAAGATATCAATAAGCCTTTTTTACACAATATGATACGTGATATAACGAATAATTCTGCGTCATTAACTCAAAAATCATGTTTTTTGAGTTGTGACGTTCTTGCAGTAAATGAGCGATGTGTTTTATTTATTTTATACTATATACTATATTTTTTAGCTTTTCTAGTAGTAAATTTTAGTTAGTTAGTTTCTATAATTTACCACTTTTTTACTACAACTGAAAAATTTTAATATTATTGATTAATGCTTAGTACACTCAAGAAAAATAAAGTCTTTAAAGTTAGCTACATTTTTGCTGGGAGGAACCTTGTAGAAAAATTGCTAATAACAGCAAAAAATTTGCTTAATTCAACGCAAAAAAAAAAGAAATGTTGAGTGTAGTAATCATTTAACAAATGAATTTATTAATTGAATAGTTATCGACTTATTGGTCAATGTTTTGATATTTTTTCCAGCTCGTTCAAATAAAAACTGCCGCTTTTTATGCTGATTGGAAAAGTTATTTGAAAATCTTTTTGTGCTTGATGTTTGGTTACTCATTTTCTTCTACTTCTAATTCAACACCATTATCCTTAGCACAGGCCTTTTGTATTGGCTTATTTTTCTTTAAGAATACATCACTCGGACCTGCTGGTTGAATGGGTACAATATGTTCTCCTGTCTTATGCGTAGGTTTTGGTAATACAACACTTAAGACTCCATCGGTTGACAAGTTCGAAACTATGGCATCCGGATTGTAGCCTTTGGGTAGTTGGTAACGTCGTGTAAAATGACTTGTCATGTAACCGATATCATGTGCCTGACGTTCTTCGTGTTTACCTTCGATAACGACTTGATCATTGACAATTTTAACACTTAATTCCTCTGGCGCATATAGTCCTACATCTGGATACATTTGTAAATCGTACTGTTTTTTCTTTTGGACACGTTTAGATGGTACGTGTGCCAGGTCTTCCTTAACCTGACCCAATTGAAGTAGATGTGGTGTCAGTGCTGAAATCATTCCCAATGCATGCATATCTATTGGATTGTTAAGTTGTTGCTGATATATACGATTATACACATTACTTGGAAAAGTTTCCCGATAATAATATGGTTGTGAAGTATAATTCAATACAAATGGTAAATTTGCTGGTATATATTCCATATTTAAAAAATATAATCGTTCTTTTACTTCAAAATATTTCTCCGTTTACTATAGTAAGCAGAAGGTAACTTTATATTTTTATTGAAGAATAATTTCACTTCTGTTTCATCAAGAGACTAAGGACAACTTTGTACTGTGTGCAGTTTTTATAGGAAAAAAGTGTCTGGGAGACTGGGGGTATAATCGTATATGCCGTGTAGTAAGTGTATGTAACTTGCATATTGCAGCAATCCTTCACGCATTGTTTTGCCTCTCATTTCCATATTATTCCTTAAGGGGGGTCTTCTTGTTTGGACTGCTGAATTTTAGATGTTTTTTCTTAAAAACTTGTTTAAAGAAAACGGCAAACGATTTTTTAATTCTGTTTTTTTGTATTTGGCTACAAAAATTAACAATTTGTCAATAAGTGCACCTAGAGAAAAACAGATACAAGTTTCATCAATTGTCGTCCAATGCAACTATTTAATCAATATTGATGAAACATTTCATAAACAACAACAACGACTATAATGACCATATCATGCATAGTCTCTTTGAAATTTTTTTATACAAAAATAATGAAATCCTTACTAATACAATCTAACCTTCATATATTTAGTGAGGCATTTTATAAATATAATGAAATTGATTTTGTTTTTTTATGAAATTTTTCATAAATACTATGGAACGTAACATTGGAAGAAAATTTATGAAACATTTCATAAATATGATGAAGCTGTTTCTTTGAGTGTAACCTGTTTGAAAAGTTATTGGCTTCCAAGGTGCACTTAAAGGAAAAGTTTCATCATTTTGATGAAAAACTTCATAAATATGATGAAAAACATTTCATAAATATGATGAAGCTGTTTCATAAAAGTTCAAATTAAAGATAACCTTCAGCATATTAATGAAATGTTTCATAAATATGGAGAAGTCTCATAGATTTTCATGAAATGTTTCATAATGTTATAAGACGATTTATTAATATGATGAAACAAATTCATAAATATTTCTGAAATTAATTTTTTATGAAACAATATACAAACACAATATATGTTACAATCAATGACGAACATTTATTTTTACTGGATTATTTTTAAAACGTAATATATTTGCAATTGTAATTCAGAATATATCAATTAAAACTTAGAATTTCAAATTTAAATTAAGAAAATATCAATTGATATTCATTGTTATTAAAATACAGAAAAAATTACTTAAGTTAACAATTTTCATTTTGAATTTAAAAACCTTAATGAATGTTAAGAATTTTCGTTTCCACTGAAATGTATAAAAATTTAATTTATATTATTCAATTTAGAACACATCAACTAATTAGAAATTCAGACTTTCAGTTGAAGGGCTTATTGTAAAAACTTGATAAGCCACATTTATTGTGTTATGGATTTTCGCTGTTTTCTTGCTTAAACAATTATTGCAAGTACCTCGAGTATAAAAGTCCTGCAAAAGTCATATTTTCTTCACCTTTTTTAACCTTTAAAAGGCAAAAACAAACCAAAAATGAAACGTGGCTTATCAAGTTTTTACAATAAGCCCCTTCAATTGATGTTATTATAGTTTCTCAATTTTAAATAGAAAGTCTAAATTATAAATTACAGTTTCTTAATTTCAAATAGAAATTCTAAATTTCAATTGATAGGAAATCAAAAAAAAAAATGTTCACACGGTTTATGAAATGATGAAGTCTAATGAAGTATTTGACATACATTTTAATGAAACTCTTCATCATATCTATGAAAACTTCATAAATATGATGAATAATTGATGACAAACGATTTATGAAACAGTTTCATCAATATGATGAAACTTTTTGTATAAATATTTAAATTTAATTTGTATTATTAATGTCCATAGTACTCGTAAATTAACTAACAATACATAAATAATTGGCCATGAGAGCTTTCTTTCTACACAGAAACAAAGATTTCCCTACTTTTTTCAACTAAATCGGTTTGTTTTAAAAATTAATTGAATCAATTAAATATTTGCTCAAATGCGGAACTTCTTTGACATTTTTTTATATTATCGCTCAAAAGCAAACATCAAAACATTGTTGTTGTTTTTGTAATATTTGTACAGTTGATTTTTATAAATGTTTATGTTAAGTGGTATTAGTAATAAATATTTTAAATAAATTTTAATTGGATTATATATAAATTCCTATTAAGTTTATTGCTTTATTAAGTTAAATAATTTAGTTTCAGTTGTTTAAATCTGAATATTTATTTATTGTAAAACATTATCATAAAATTGATAATGAAAATAATCTAATTTTTAAAGTTTAATTTCGGAAATGCAAACAAAATAAATTAAACATTATTACAAATAAAAAGTGCTAATTTCTGTAAAGAAAAAAATCCAAAAAAAAAATTTGGCATAGTCCTTACGCACCAATAGAAAGAAAAAAAACTAATTTCTGTGTGAATTTGTTCACATAAGTATAAATAATTCTGCTAACTAAATGAGAATTTCATGCCGGTTTAAATTCAATGTTATAAAATTCAAGCTATAAAAAAACTATTGGTATGGCAATGACACTTTTATAAAAAACATTTGGTATGGCAACAACAATTTTTATTTTTTTGTTTCAGGGAAGGCATACGATATTGATCATCTTTTAATCAAATGAGTTATTATTTAATTGAAATATAATTCAGTTAAAGATCTATAAATTTCTAATTAAATTAGCTATTTTCGTTGCTGGCGGAATTTCAACAGTTAAAGTTATTGAATCGGTGGTTTCGGTGAATGAAATTGGAAGATGACAAAGCCAATTGTGACAATTTTTTGTTGTTGTTTTTGTTTTTTCTTTGATATTTTATATTTTGAATCTCGCTCCTAGACGAGGACAAGAAATTCTCATTGAGTTTGTGATTTAACATAACAAATATCTCTAGAAATTATAATAACAAAGTCCCCTGAAGATTTCCTTAGGCAGGAATGAAATCCGGATAGGGACACGCCTACATCAGATTGCTTTTCACAATTTGTTAAATAAGTTTTGGGACTTTAGCACATTTAATTACTATAAATGAAATTGGTTTTCATTTTTTTGCGTGTATTGATATTAATAAAAATAATAAATTAATTCAGAATTTCCATTTGAAAACTAGAAATTATCAATTGAAGTTAAGTTTTTCATTTGAAATTAAGAAAATGTAAACTGCAATTCAGATTTTCTGTTTATAATTCAGAAACCATCATAACATCGTGATAGGCGTGGTAGAGAAGAATGAGGTGTATTTTCAAAAAATCATAACTACATTGCAAATTTTCAATTTTTTCTGAATCAGACTGCGCAGTTTCTGGTATTGAACCTTCGTCAGTGACCCCTGTTTAAATTCCAATCAGTTGTTTTGTTATAAATTTTGCATGTAATTTTGGGAATATAAATTTTAATTTTTAAATTTCAGTGGAAATAGAAATTTGTAACTTCTTTTAATGTTTTTACATGCCAAAGGAAATTCATAACTTTAAATAATTTTTTCTGAATTTTTTAATAAAATTAGTATCAATTGATATTTTCTGAATTTCAATCTGAAATTCTGCATTATAATTGATATATTTTGAATTATAGTTGAAAAAATAGTGGGTTTAAAAAAAACGTATTACAAATAAATTTTCGTCTTTGGCTATAACCTTATTGTGTTTGTACTAGGCACGGATCCAGAAAAAAGTTTTGGGGAGAGAAGTTAGAGTATTTTTAACTAACTTTTTTAATATTTTTTACATTTTGTTATTAAAAAATTGTATTTTTAGGGTGGAGGGGTTTGTTGGTGTTTGGGGGGCGGGGGGAATTCTGTCATTCTCCCTCCCTCTGGATCCGCGCCTGGTTTGTACGCTATCAAGGGAAATTGTTCATTTAATAAAAATGTAGGAATTTGCTTCATCATTTCTATAAAATGTCTTATAACATTTATAAAACATTTCATGTAAAGCTATGAAACTTATTCATATTTTTGAAACATTTCATAAATATAAAGAAGCTTAAATGTCTCATTTAGGCAATTTGTACTTTTATGAAACAGATTCATCATATTTATGAAGTGTTACATTGGACAAAAACCATTGAAGTTTTTCATAAATATGATGAAACTTTTTCTCTGAGTGTATGAATGCCTTTATCGTCCCATGCTCAATCATAAAAATAATGTATTTACATATGGAACTAAAAACGAAAAGCCATATAAAGCAGTTATGCTCGGGTTCGATAAATTTGATCCACTCATAATCAAAAAGAAATTAACTGATATGAAATTGTCATGTTTAGACGTAAAACTGGTAACCAAATCAAATGGCCCTAATAAAGTACGCATTGCGTACTTTAAAAAAAAGTCTATTGCTATTAAAGAATTAAGACAAAACTACTCTGTAATTGACTATGTTAAAGTTAAATGGGATTTTCAAAGAAAAAGAACATCAAACTTAACCCAATGCCATAATTGTCAAATGCTAGGTCATGGTTCCAGCCGTTGCAAAGTAAAAACCTTCTGTGCAAAGTGTGCTGGTAATCCCCAAACTTCAGAATGTACCTTCGAAATTATCAAGTGTGCAAACTGTCAGGGTCCGCACAAATCGTTTTCTTTAGATTGTCCAAGCAGGCAACAATATCAACAAATAAGGCAACGATCTCAGCCTAGATAATTTCCAAAATAACAATCGCTACAGTACAAATTATGCCAATGATTTTCCAAATAGTCTAAATCAAGCTACTACAAATATAAACCCCGAATGGAACCACCAAATTAACAACAATAACGCCAACAACAACAATGGTAATAATAACCCCAATAATCTATTTTCTGTAGAAGAAATAAAAAACCTTACTTTTGAGCTTATTTCAAAATTGAAAAATTGTAAGTGTAAAGCCGATCAATTTGAAGTGATTACATGCTAGAGGCATTCGTAACAAGAAAGACGAACTTTTTAATTTTCTACTAAGTAGAAATATCCATATTTGTCTCATTTCCGAAACAATGTTAAATAAAAATATTTCAATAAAACACACAGAGTTTTATTGTTACAGAAATGATAGGGAACAAGGCAGAGGCGGAGGAGTGGCTATCTTGGTCAGAAAAAATATTGAACACACATTCATACCTCCTTTAAACACTTTTATCATAGAAAATATTGGCGTCAAAATACGAACTTTAAATGGATCCTACATAAATATATTTTCCTGCTATTTTCCTGGTGGATCACCGGGAAGAGAAAACGTTAAAAAAAATACAGTTTAAGTCTGATCTTCGAAAACTTTACAATAATCATGATAATTTTATTTTTGGTGGCGATTTTAACTGCAGACATAGTCTATGGGGATGTCAACGAACAAATTGCTGGGGAAATCTTTTGTAAGAAAAATTAGATTCCGAAAACTTTCAAATAATTTACCCAAGTGATCATACATATATTCCATCAGATCCGAGAAGACAATCATCCACTCTAGACTTCTTTTTAACCGATTTAGCTAACAGTCTTACGCCAGTCTCCGTCATCAATGACCTCGGTTCCGACCACCTACCTATTCAAGTTTCCCTTAATAGTGAATTCAGATCTGTACAAAAATCATTTTATGACTTTAAGAAAGCAAATTGGTCACAGTACGCTTCATTTATCAAAAGAAACTTAACAGTTTCAGATGAAAGCGTCTACTACAATCATCAGCAAGTCGATTCTATGATAGAAACCCTTAGTAACACAATATCAAACGCTGTTAACTATAGTGTCCCAAAGAAACTGTTTACAGCCAAAACTCAACCACTTCCAATGTACATTAAACATTTAATTCAAATAAGGAATGTGTATAGGAGAAACTGGAAACGGTATAGAGACGTAGATGATCATTTTCAAACGAAAATGTTTAATTTTCGAATTTCGGAAGAAATAAAAAAATTTAAAAATAATTCTTGGAATAAAAAATTATATACGCTAGACAAAGGTTCAACACCATTCTGGAACATATCAAAAATTTTAAAAAAGAAATCTTCAAACATTCTAATCTTAAAACATAATAATACAAGCTACAACATACAGCAAGAGAAATGCGAAATACTAGCTCAAACATTTCGTCTAAATCACACAATTTCTGAAAATCTTAGTGATCAGACAACTATCACAGAAGTAAATAACGCTCTTAGTAATCTCTTTTCCACCAGAAATGTTGCTCATAGTGATATATGTATATCAACAGATAAAATATCATCGATTATGAAGGATCTTAAACCTAGAAAATCACCTCGTACAGATGGAATCACAAACAAATGTTTAAAAGCTCTACCTAAAATAGGAATAACATCCCAGCAAAACTTTGGTAATGGGTAGGACTTATTTCAGACCTTCCAAAGTAATGAATATCCATTCCAGTTTTTGTTATTTTGAAGGTCCGAAATAATACCTTACTAATATGAATATATGTAACTGCTTATTTGTAAGATAAAAAACAACGCCTTACTAATATTGTGTTAAATATCTGCTTATTTGGAATAGCAAAAATAATAAGTTACTTATTATCACTTATTTCAGACCTTTCGTAGTAATGACTATCTATTACATTTGTTGTTATTTTGAAGGTCTGAAATAATACCTTACTGATATGAACATACATCACTCCTTATTTTGGAAGCTAAACAATTATGTCTTACTAATATTGTGTTATATACCTGCTTATTAGGAAGGGCCAAAGAAATAAGGTACTTGTAAGGTAATAAGTAACTACTTTTTTGTAAGGTATATTTATAAAGATTCATAATATATCATAATTAATAATTGAAATGCAATTTATTTAAGCAAACAAATATATAGTTATACATAAACGACTCTCACAAAACAAAAGCTATTAATAACTAGTTATAATTGTCCTTATTAATAACTAGTTATTTTATTGCCTATTAATACCTTCTTATTTAGGTACATGTTAATACGTACTTATTTTTGCACCTATAAATAACTACTTATTAACATCCTTACAAGTAATACGTCATATATCATTTAAGCATTACTTTTGATGCTACAAATAAGAAATGAAATAAGTACTTATGTGTAACTGGTGATTTCACTACATATTTTGTAACGTCTTATTTTTGTCCCTATATGTAAGCACAAGGCAAGGCCTTGCCTCCTATGACACCCCCATGTTAAAATCAGGTGTTCTTGGCCTCAACTATAAGTACTTCTGATTCTTGTTTTCTTCTTCCATTTCCCATTCTATGGTAATAGCAAGTTTTCCTGGGATATTTAACACAAAAACATGGAATCAGTCAAAAATTGTTCCAATACGAAAGCCAAACAAACCACCTGACTGCCCTCTTTCTTATAGACCCATAAGTCTTCTGTCAACGTTAAGCAAGATACTTGAGAAAGTAATTAAGGAAAAAATCTTAAATTTTATTGATGCTAAAGGAATATTACCGTCCCAACAATTTGGGTTCCGAAAGGAACATAATACAGTTCAACCATTAGTAAGAATAAGAAGCTTAGTAACATCGAACTTTAATAACGGGAAATCCACTGGTAAGATTTTATTGGACATAAAAGCAGCTTTTGATTCAGTGTGGCATAATGGTCTTATTTACAAAATGATAAAATTAAATTTTCCAGAACATATCATAAAAAAATAATACACAGCTTTCTTTCAGAACGATTTTTTAATGTTTATATTGGCTCTACCTACTCCACACAAAAGAAATAACTGCTGGTTGTCCCCAGGGTTCCTGCCTCTCACCAATATTATATAATATTTACACAGCAGATTTTCCAACTATTGATGGTTGTATCACCTCTATTTTTGCCGACGACACCGCGTTGCTTAGCTCGGGTGTAATTGCGACAGATGTAGTAAGTAATTTGGAAGCTGCACTTATCGATTCATTCCTATTTTACAAAATGGAAAATTTTAGTAAATCTAGAAAAAACACAAGCTATGTACTTTTCCCGTAGACGTAAACAATGTTTTCTTCCTCAACAACATATAACTTTCAACCATAGACTTATAAACTGGGAAAATAAGGTCAAATATCTAGGGGTCATATCGGATCCTAAACTCAAATTCAAAGACCATATTATCTATATAATAGACAAAATTCATAAGGTAACAAGATTGCTATATCCATTAATAAACCGAAATTCTAAACTTAATATTGAAAACAGGAGCCTAATATTGAAAGCTGTTTTCCATGCCATAATGTTTTACGCTGCTCCAGTTTGGTCCACATCAGCCCAGTGTCATACAAAGAAACTGCAGATAACGCAAAACAAACTATTAAAGATGATACACAATTTACCTTGGCATCACTCCACCCGACGACTTCACACTCTAGCAAACGTTGAACTAGTAAATAACAAAATACAAAGGCTTACATTAAACTTTAATACTAGATGTCTCAATTCGGAATTTGTTCATATCAATGAGCTAGGCTCAACTTAATTTTACCTTTAAACTTTTATCTTAATTTAAAATGTTCATAAAGCTTTTTTTGAAAATTTTTACCATTTATCTTATATTAGCTGAAACCAAAAGCATTATAATAGTTTGTTATTTATATTTTTTTGTAGTCTAGTGTAAAAAAAAAATAGTATTTTCCACATGATTGAGCATTACACGTTAATTCTGCGTCGATTAAGCCCTATATCATCAAAATCGGTTTAGTAGAATTTAAGAAACCATGCGTACCAGTTTGAAAAACGTGGTTTCGAAAAAACGCGTTTAAGTTCAATTATCTGGTACACAATAAATGTCTCATTTAGGCAAAAACATTGCTTCACAAAAATGGCTGTATCTGCCAAACCATTTCGAATTTCGCAAAATTTTAATATTTTTAAATATCTAAGCTAAAAAAAAAATTTTGTAAAAAAAATCGACAAAAAAAATTTCAAACCAGAAAGAAGACCCCCTTAAAGCTTTTTCTCGCAATTACATTTCGTAAGATATTCTTATCTTTAAAGCTAATCAGAACAATCTCAACGATAAAGCATTATACCAAAAACTTTGTTTACCAAATAACTGATTATATTATGCCGGCTCGTATCCATCTTTTGCGTTTGATGGGGGTGGGGTGGGGAGGGGATATTTAAATGTTTTTTTGTATTACTCATACGTAATGCTGCTGTACATATATATGCAGGGATGGCAGACAAAACCCTTTCAACTGACTATCGTTATCCCTAAAATACCGTTACCCGTAACATACCGTCACCGATATAACTAAAATATCAATATCCTTAAAATACCGTTACCAAAATAACTAAAATACCGAAATAATCTGACAAGATCTTAAAAGAAAAATCGCCTTAAATAGATATATTTTTCCAAAGTTTGATCATAAACTAGCCAGTCAATGGAAGTCGGACATAATAGGGCTAAAAAAATCGGTGTTACATTGACATTACGTGAATAACTAAAATAACGATATCCTTAAAATACCGTTACCGAAATAACTGAAAACCCGCTATCCCTAAATTAACGTTACCGAAATAACTAAAATACCGTTACCGAAATAACTAAAATACGGTTAACGCTAAAAACCCGTTACCGAAATAACTGAAATATCGTTACCCCTAAAACATCGTTACCGAAATAAACGAACATAGCTTTACCCTTACCGATACCCGCGTCGAATCGGTTACCATCCATGTATATATGTGCTGCTTATTGTCAGTTGGCGGGTAAATAATGAGACATTACTGATTGAATTTCAAAATATTTATTAATTAAATTCCGCCCGAAAAAAATCAACTATCGTATTTCTTGGTCTTATATATGGGGGATTTCATCTCAATTGAGCGAACTTCTGAAACCGATGTCTTGGTATCGGGATGGAACTTACACCAAGATGAGTCCCAATGGTAACTAATTATGACGCAAAATTTCAGCGGGATTGGTCAATTAATTTCATGCAACTAGAAAAGAGAAATAGGCTCTTAAAACATTCTGGAAAGAATCCAAGATATGCGCTTAAAATAGGCATTTAAATCGAAATATGCATTTAAATCGAAATATGCACAAAAAACCAAGTAATATGTACTAAAATCCACTAAAATGCACCAAAAATCGAAAAAAAATTTACACGTACAATTTTTGGATTTTTAAAAATCGAATTATTGATCGAGTTTGTTGGTTTAAAAATTAAATCCAATATAAATATCCAACAAATGAAAACTAGATGCTATGTTCAGGTATACGAATATTTTTTTATTTTTCCTTAAAACTTAATATTAATTTTTACAAAATATTAAAAAATATGCAATTAAATTGAAAATATTAAATATATGCATAAAAATATTCCAAAATATACCATAAAAAATGGAAAAAATGCAACAACAGGCATTTATAACAAAATATTGCAAAATATGCAACAACAAGTCGATGCCATTTTGTTACAAATTCTTTGATTTGGAAAAGTATTTGATCAAAATCGATTTTGGGCTACTGACTACAAAATTAGAAAATTTTGACCAAAATGTTTTCGATAGCTGTTTCTTCAATTTTAAAAGGAAAGAAAATAATGTTTTTTTTAGCTTTTTTTCAAAATGGGGTATTTTTTTATGAAGCTTTCCTTTAAGAGCTTTGTGCTGGCTTAGTGTGATGCGACTGGTTTATATTTCTTCTTTTCATCCAAAGTAGGGCACTTTTTGCACCACAAATGTTGAGTGCTAGAAAATTAACACACTTATAATCTGCTAGTAAAAATCTATAAAAGCATGCTTACGATTGTGTCTTATCTTTAAAAGTTCCTGAGATATTCCCATTTGAAAATGTGAAATTCCAAATTTGGTCCGAATCAGAACCATTTTTTGGGAATAACGGTAACAAATCAAAGCAATTTTTTTTTAATTTTTTGGTTTCTTTTTTTTAAAATTTTGGTTATTTAACCAAATAAATTTTCGATTAAACAAAAAAAAAAATTAATGTGATATATTGTTCCACGCAAAAACTACATTACTTTAAACTATAAATTACAAAAAAAAAGGAATTTTTAGGACTTTTTCACCTAAAAGTACCAACAGACTTTTACCTCCAGATAAATACTTTTTTTCTAAACATATAAAGTATGCATACTATTTTTCTGAAGGACTTTTTATGTAAAAGAGATCTGTGTTAAAAAAAATATTTGATTTGTATGTACTTTTACACCCAGCCGCTTCTAAAGTTGCCATATTTCTTAAGCAAATTTCTATTTTAATCCAACTGTTCCGAAATTTGCACGCCTCCAATTAGGTAGCGAAAGTGGTTGTAGATACTCCAACATAACCCAATTTATTGGATAAGTGCCTTTCAAGCCCCGTCTTAATTGCCGACATGGCAGCAAAAAATCCCGGTTTTGAAAATTTAAATTTTATTTTTGGGATTGATTACAGCAAATCTTAAATTCTTACATTTCACATTTGCGAATTTATATAATATTTAAGTCCAAAAAATCATTAAATTACGTAGATTAATAAATGTTTTAGTGAATAGTGAAAATTTATGAAGGGTCCGCCAAATAACTTTTTTTTTTTGAACTCCTGAACCAATTGGACTTTGTATGGCGTCATACCAAGGTCTTTATGCAAAATTCGTCTCAATGATGTCTCCGAAATGTTCAATTGTTGAGAACGACGGTGAATTGATGTTGATGGCGCTTCACGCACACTTTCTGCCACAGCAGCAATATTCTCGGGTGTACGCACTGTTTTTGGCTTTTCACGCTTTGGTTTATCGATGAGGATGCCAGTTTCTTTCACTTTTTTCACAAGATAACGAACATACGGACCATATTCGTTCAGCGGAAGGATAAAACTAATTATCTGTCAAATCAGACATGAGCTAAGTGTTACCATTCACGAAATAAGCACTAGTTGAAAAAAAAACGTTAGATGGCGGACCCTTTATTTTAACAAAATTCGCAAAAAACTACGGGAGTATTATCGAAGTGCTTAGTAATTACACAACGTCATAATATTCAAGTAAATTTTACAAATTTCTTGTAAAATATATGATTTTTTTTTTTTTTTTGAAATTGTTTGTATATATTTTACAAAAATTTGTAAATATTTTACTAGAACTTTGTAAAACTAACTTAAAACTTATGTAGTTGTATAACTATTGCGTGTACCGCCTAAGTTTTTGTTCTCCCAAATAGTACTAAATGGGATTCTTTTTAAATATGTTATAATTAATTTCTTTAATTTATTTTCTAAAGAAACGGCGTGTTTATAACTCCATAACAGAAAATCTTTAGAATTTACCCCTTGTTCATGTTTCTAATATTTATGAAATTTAACACTATTGGTAGAGCAAAAACTTGTGAAATCCAAATACGAAGGTAAAAATGGCGGTTTTTGTTAAAATGTAAATGGTCAATATACAGTAAAATATTTTAAAGTCACAAATTGATGTCAGAATTTAAGATTTGCTGTAACCAATACCACAATTCCTGAAAATAGGCTTTTTTTTAAGTTTTTGTTGCTATCATGCAGAGAAAAAATGTGATTGAACATGATTGTGGATACAAAATTATCATATTATGATCCTAATAATCATATACATGATTCTGGCAGAACATATAATGATTACCGCGAAAGATTTTATCGTCATTTAGAGTCATAATATGATTTTTACGATCATATTATGATTGTTACGCATTGCAATTATAACATGATGCCCATAAACTATCAGAATATGTTGCTCTATTTTCTGCATGATGTCTGCATTTAAGGCGGCGCTTTAAAGGCACTTATACAATAAATTAGGTATATGTTGGAGTATCTTCAACCACTTCCGCTTCCTAATTGGAGGCTTGGAAATTTCGGAACAGTGGGGTTAAAACAGATATTTGCTTAAGAAATGAGGCAACTTCAGAAGCGGCTGGGTGGAAAAGTATATACAAACCAAATATTTTTTTCAAACAAATCGCTTTTAAATAAAAAGACTTTTAGGAATATTATGCATACTTTATATGTTTAGAAAGAATATATTTATCTAGAGGTAAATGACTGGTGGTGCTTATTGGGGGAAAATCGCAAAAACTTGATTTTTTTTTAATTTATAATTTAAAGTAATGTAGTTTTTGAGTGGAACAAGATATCGCATTAATTTCAAAAATTTATTTGGTTAAATAACAAAATAACTAAAAAAAATTGGCGTTAATTTGGTTCCTTTTTCGCAATAACTGGACCTGATTCGGACCAAATTTAGAATTTCATATTTTCAAATGGGTATATCTCAGGAACTTTTAGAGATAACCCACAATAATAAGCATGTTTTTTATAGGTTTTTACTAGCAGATTAGAAATGTGTTATGAAAATCGGATAAAAATAAAACAAAAAACTGATGAGCACTCAACATTTTTGTTGCAAAAAGTACTCTACTTTGGAAGAAAATAAAAAATATAAACCAGTCGCATCGCAGTAAGCGAGCACAAAGCTCTTAAAGGAAAAGGCCCTAGCTTAATAAAAAAAAAAATAAAAAATTTCAAAAAAAGTCAAACATTTTTTTTTTAAGACTGAAGAAGCGGTTATCGGAAACATTTTGCACAAACTTTTCTAACTACAATAGGTAGTTAGTTATATGCATCCGAAAGGGTTATTTAACGAAAATGTCAAAATTTGACACCCTCCAACTCGGAGAGTTCTTGACCGATCCAGCTGAAATTTTGTGTCATAACTATTATACAATAAGACTCAACTTGGTGTAAGTTTCATCCCGATCCCAAGGTTTCGATTTCAAAAATTCGGTAACTTAAGTTGAAATCCACAAAATATATTTTTGTCTAAGTAGGAAGGAAATATTTAGATTTTTTCATCTCATAGGAAAATTTTAAATATTTTGGTAAAAAAAATAATTCACTATTTCATGGAGAAGTTTGAACTTTCTTTTTAAATATAATATTTAAAATTTTTTTAAAATTGTTTCAAAAAATAAAATATCTACAGATTTAAAGTGTATTTAGGCGATTTTGTTTAGCAAAATTTCTACTTTTAGATTTTTGTTTGTTGAATTAATTTTGTTGATAAATCACAAAATTATTGAAATCTTTGCTCGAAACTAACAAGTTAGGTATCCCGACCCCAACTCACCGATTTTAATGAACTTTGGATATGTTGTAGAGGAGCTAAAATTGAATTTGTGTTTGTATGAAAAATTTACTCCACACACGGTTAAAGTACTCAAGAAAGGAAAAGTGTTGATACCCCAGAGTTGCTAAATTTTTTAATTATTTGAAATATAGGGAAAAAAAAGTCTGTTCGGAAAAAGTCGCATAAAATCCGAACAATTTCAAATATCGGCAAAAGCTCAGACAACCACTCGATTAAATTAAATGGGTATTATTCTTAATACAACGACTATTCCTTAATAAACAACTAAAAATTCCTAATAATTTTACTCAAAACACAAAATACATGAAAGTCGTTAGACATAATTTGTGCACCAGTGAATGTGTCTTCAAACAAGCTGTCCGGGTCGGTATACCTCCCTTGTAAGAGGTTTTTCCATTTTTGTTTTGCTCACTTATACTGAGACTTGCGTTTGTTTTGATATATTTACTTACAAACACGTGAACAACTGTTCACAATCTTATAAGAATTATAATTATAAAACCGCCAAAGTGAAATTACATAAATGTTAAAATTTTATGTTAATCACACATACGAGGGCGGCCCTAAAATTAGCCCATCTGACGTATAGATTGCGACAGTAGTTTGAAAAAAATTACTTTGGTGAAAAGTGGAAACCTTCCAGGAGCCACGTTGTTTAGTTTTTTTTTTGGAGCCATAAAAAATAAACGATGTCAGTAAATTTGTAAACATGAAACAAATTGGCCATCGTTACGTTATTCAATATTTTCATTTGAAAGGTCTACGTAAAACCAATATTAAAGCTATGCTAGGTTCCACTCTGGGGGAGTCTGCTAATTCGTGTACGACTATAAAGTATTTGGTGGCAGAGTTTAAACGAGGCTGTACGAGCTGCCAAGACGAACACCGTAGTGGTTGACCAATTGAGCTTTCCACCCCAGAAACGGTTAAGAAATTCCACAAAATGTTATTGGATGATCGTCGTCTGAAGGTACGTGAGATGGCTGAAATGATAGGCATTTAAAAAAGTGCTATAAATCGCATATTGACCGAAAATTTGGAGAAGAGAAAGCTGTGCGCAAGATGGATGCCGCTTTTGCTCACAATAGAATAAAAACGGCGTATGGAAGATGTTTCAATAGAGTGTTTGGCGATGTTTCACCACAATCAAGCCGAGTTTTTACGTCGATTCAGAACCATGGATGAGACATGGTCACACCTGAGACAAATGAACAGTCAAAGCAATAGACTGGGAATGGGAGAATCGTATACAAAGAAGGTGAAGGCAGTTCCATCTACAGGCAAGGTCATGGCGTCTGTTTTTTGGAATGCGCGTGGAGTAATTTTTATTGCGCATCTTCAAAAAGGAAAAATTATCAACGACGAGTATTATGCTATTTTATTTCAGCGCTTAAGTGATGCAAATAAGGAAAAAGGTCGCATTTGGCGAAAATGAAAGTGTTGTTTTATCAAGACACGACCACTATTGCGATGGCCAATATCAATGAATTAAAGCTCGAATTGCTTCTTCGCTCACCTTATTCGCTAGATTTAGCTTCCTTGGATTATTTTCTATTTCCAAACTTGAAAAAATTGCTGGGTGGTAAAAGAGTTGCCAACAATGAAGAGTAGAAGTCTTCGGTGGATGGCTATTTTAAGGAGCTAGGCAGTTCTTACTATAAACAGAGTATCGAAGCTATTGAATATCGCTTTGAAAAGTGTATCGATCTAAAAGGAGATCATGTTGCGAAATAAAGAAAATGTTTCCCAATTTTGTTGTGTTTTCCTTGTTAGGTTGGCAAATTTTGGGACCGCCTTCGTAGATGATGGTGCTTTATCATGTGATATAAATGAAGATGCTAAAATTGACGTGCAGATGACGTATGATATTCGAAACCGAAAATAGCGGACGCAATGCACAAAATCTGCTTTAAAATTTACATGCACAAACAATAACATTATACTTTTTTGAAAAAAAAAATTTAATTAAATCACAGAAATATGTAAAAAAAATACCACTCGAAGCTTCAATTGTCTTTGATTTGCAGTGAGCGATGTGCCGGTTGCATTTCCGGTGTAAGCATGACATCCGCATGTATTTTTTTTTTTTATTGAGGCCATAAAATAAAACTAATTATCTGTCAAATCAGACATGAGCTAAGTGTTACCATTCGCGAAATAAGCACTAGTTGAAAAAAAAAAACGTTAGATGGCGGACCCTTTATAAGTTTGTCAAATGATTGTAATTATTTCAAAAAAATTCTGGCACCCCATAAACTATATATATTCTTGATCATCATGAATAGAAAAGTCGATATAGCCATGTCCGTCTGTATGTTGAAACGCCGAATACGCCGCCAATAGAGAAGACAGGCTGCTAATTTTCAGTCAAATTGTTTGTTGATATCATGAGCAGTTCCATAGTGAAAATGAGCAAAATCGGTTAACGAGTTTAAAAGTCACATGTGGGAAGACCTCTAAAAATGTTTAAGCAAATTTTAAATTATTCTATTTATTTCATCATACGGACGGACGTACATTCAATGCTTATATGTAATACAAGTATATACGCAAAGTATCCAGGCAAAGTATACAATACGTCATAATCAATACGTACATAAAAAAAACAAGACGACGAGATAAAATCAACATATTGCTGTTGTTTTTTTTTGTATTTTTGTAATATGTATGTATGCAGGTTTTTATAAATGGTATGGAATGCCGATGCGATGGAGGGTAACGCTATTTTATTTTATTTTATTTTATTTTGGTAACGGTATTTTTTGGGTATCGATACTTCTGTTATTTCGGTAACGGTTTTTTAGCGTTAACGGTATTTCACTTATTTCGGTAACGGTATTTTAACAGTAACGGTGTTTTAGTTATTTCGGTAACGTTATTTTAGGGATAACGGTTTTTTAGTTATTTCGGTAACGGTAGTTTTAGCGTAACGTTATTTAAGTTATGCAGGTAATGTCAATGCACACCTAAATTTTTAGCCCCATTATGACTAAGTTCTACTGACTGGCTAGTTTATGACCAAACTTTGGGGAAATGTATCTATTTACAACTATTTTTTTTTTTTTTGTTCAGATCTTGTTAGATTATTTCGGTAACGGTACTTTAAGGATAACGCTATTTCAATTATTTCAGTAACGATATTTTAGTGATATCGGTATTTAAGTTATTTCGGTAACGGTATTTTAGGGCTATTGATGTTTTGGTTATATCGATAACGGTATTTTACGGATAACGGTATTTCAATTATATCGGTAACGGTATTTTAGGGATAAGGACAGTCAGCTGAATGGGTTTTGAAGCGGCCACGGTATTTTAGCGGTATTTCATACCAAACAAGTTTAGAATTAATTTAAATAAGATTTTTATAAATTCTCATTTGGTTTATAACTTAGCGAAGTTATATAATTTAGTGTCGGTAGTGAAAATCTAAATATAATCTATGCTAATCAATGTTGCCATTTTAGCATATTTTCTGATAGATTTAGCGGAATGAATTTTGATTGAGCGCTCTTGTAGGTCAATTGATTTCAATGAACTAGGTCGGTTTTCTAGTTCAATCGTTTTTTGACAATTTCATGCAATCGTTCTGTAATTTTTGATTATTTAATTTTTTTTTCATTTTGGGTTCGATTTCTAAATATAAAATATTTTTATTAAATAAAAAATTGTTTATGTTTTTCCATATTAGGCAACATGCTCTTAAAAATAATGAAATAACAGGAAATTAAATCGATAAGTTATTAAAAGAAATTAAACTCGTCATTTATTAATAAAAGACAATTATAACTATTATTTTATTTTATGCACAGACTTTTACGATAATAGTAAAAGCTTTCCACTTTTTAATAAGTGGCTTTATGGAACCTACTTTGGTAAATAATAATTTAATAAATTTTATGAGTATTTTGATGTAAATTTTGACGTACAACCAATTTATATTTTTATGGATTTTAAATTGTGAATTTTAATATAAATAAACACCATATTAGTTAATTCAACGGCATTTTTATCTATTTAAACTGCATATGTAGTCGATTTCAGTTACGCATTTTTACTACATTTGTAATTGTTTTACGTTAGTTACTTTTAATAGTTGTTTTTACTACATTGGTAGTAGTTCTTTAGTAGACTGAAATCATATAAAATCCACTACTAGATTACCTCCACCCCTTCTGATTTCTGCCAAACTTGGTATAGAAGATGTACATCATATCGTCCAAATGTAGGACAGCTAATCCCAGCGGACCTTGAAATATCACGTATCAAAATATTCGAAAATTTTAAAAAAGTTGTCGTACATAATATTCTATATCTTTTTAACGACTGAAGCTACGAGAGTCATTTATACCTCATTTTAAAGCGACTTTAAATGTGGTTTTACTACTGCTCACAAATTATTCCCTTTTGCACGACAAAATGCATTGTTCTCAAAAACCGCGGTTTAAAAACCTGTATTAAAAAAAAAAACAGGTTTTTTAAACAGTTTTTAAAAATCAGACTTGGGCGACGTCAATTACATTTCAAAATCGTTCTCTTGTGAAATTTTTCTATATCATTAATAATTTCGGAACTGCGCTCACACTTGTGGGCTGAAACGCTTCCTTGGGAAATTTTAAATTTTGTCAATACCAGACATGGGACATAATTCCAATATCTGTGTATTTAGTTACAGGCCAATTACTTTTTTAAGTTCAATTACATGTAATTGGGTGTAATTGAGTAATTGTCCTGTAATTATATACCCAGATGTTGTTACTAATCCCCATGTTTGGTATTAAAGATTTTACAAATTTTCCAAGGAAGCGATTAAGCTCACAAGTGTGAGTGTAGGTCTGATATTATTAATGATATATAAAAATTTCATAAGTGAACGATTTTGAAATGTAATTGACGTCGCCCAAGTCTGTTAAAAATATATGTTACTTATAAATTACTTCCCTATGCCGTATCCAAATCCCTATTTGAAGCTCTTACGGTATCCTGATTTATGAATAAAAATGTGAAAAAAATTAACTAAAATAACTCCAAAGGTCCAAAAAAAGATGAAAGCAACCACAAGGTTGCCCCTATTCCTTAATGTGTAAAAATTCCACGTGCCAAGTTTCAGCTAAATTCGTTAACATGTAGAGCTAGCAGAAAAAGTTAACTTTTAAGAATTACACTCAAAGAAAAAGTTTTTATAAAAATTAGTAAACAGTTGTCAATCTAACGTTACTATTATTACACTAATTTTTAGCATAAACCTATTCTTATTATACACATTACAAATTTTTTTACTAATTTAGGTTGCTAATTTAACTAATTTAATTTTGCTAACTATTGAAATCCGGTTTACTAAAAATGACTAGTAGTATAACTATTTTTTAACTAAACATTTTTTGCTCTAGACACAAGGTAGGAAAAATCTTGAACTTTATTTATGCACTTAAATGTTAACTACACTCAGGGAAAAGAGTTTCATCATATTGATGAAAATGACTCATAAATCGTTTGTCATCAATTTTTCATCATATTTACTAAGTTTTCATAAATACGACGGAGAGTATATATAAAAATTGAAGACAAATGTTTCACAGATCTTCTCCATTTCATAAAAAAAGTTTCATCAAATTTGTGAAAATAATTTTATTCAAGGTAAACTAATTTTATATATTTTTTTACTAATATATAGTTATCACTAATATTTAGTAATTTATACTAATTTTTTCTACTAAATTAATTTCACTAGTATTTAGTTAAACATTTGGTTGATTTTAACAAATTGATTTACATTAAGAGTTTACTAAAATTTTCCTAAATTTTAGTAACTTTTACAAATTTTTTTATGCATTTTTACTTTACTAAAAATTATAGTCACATTTTGCTAAAATTAGAAAAATTAAAAAAAAATTTCTGTAACAATTACAGATTTTTCTGTAAGGTTTACAAACTTTTTTATTTAAGTGTAGTAATTTGTCTCTGTAAGCAATTCTCACAAATTTAAAGTTAATTTTAATAACGGCTTGTTTTTACAATACGTGTACAATTTCAGACGAACGTGTGGCACCCGAACGAATACGTAAGGAAATGAGTTTTTATAAATCGTTCGTGTGACTTACGTTTGAGTACGTTAAGCTTTATGTTATGTCAAACAGTAGAGATTGCCATGACATTGCTTTTCGGTTTTTGTTAGTTTATTTCATATACAAATAACTCATTTTTCGTTGGTAGATGGCAACCCAACACTACAAATGAAATATAAACAAAAACAGCTGATTTTTGCTTGAAAAAAAATTAATATATTTTGTTTAGAAAACAATAAAAGTGGATATAAAAATATAATTTGTAAAAAAAAAAAACAAAAACATTTACCACTAAAAATGTAAACAAATTTAAATATAAAAAATGAAAATAAAAATAAAAATCATTATTCTTTTTTTTTATTACAATTTTTTGTTAAAAAGTATTACAGTAAAACCCGGTTAAGATGAACTCCGAGGGACCAAAAAAATTAGTTCGTCTTAAGCGAGCTTCGTATTAAGCGGGTATTTTTAAAGATTAAAAATATGTATTTATTAAAACAAAAACAAGATTTTTACATAAATAAAAAATAAAATTAGCATTTCATGCATTCACAATTAAAAATTCAATTAAAATTCTTCATTAAAAAAAAAAGAAAATCTGTAATATTTTTCTAAATGACCGAATTAACGATTTCATTTGTTATAAGTTTTTCTATTACAAAAATATGATTGTCAGCTTCTTCGTCACACGATTTTGTTCGAATATATCACTTGACAAATTTTCAACATCGGCAGGATTAACCTGATAAAGTATGTGACGTCAAAAAATTAGCATCTATATCTAGAAAGTCATCCATGGATATGACAGGGTAATTTGTATGAAAACGAGTTTTTGGGACTGCTTAAAACAGTTCGTAATAACCGAGGGTTCTTCGTATTAACTGAGTTCGTATTAAAAGATGTATTTTATATGAAAATTGTTGCCAAAACGTCGAAACTTTTAAATTAGTTCGTATTAACCGAGGGTTCGTCTTAACCGAGTTTTACTGTATTTTTTTTTTTAATATTAAATTCTGTTGCCTTTTTTCTTTGACGAATACTTTTTTGTGAACGTCTGTTTTTGACGTTTGTGACATTTCAAATCGCATTGTGGAAACCAAAAAAAGAGACGAAAACGACAACTCTTACGTTTTCACTCAATTCAAAGTGACATTTGCGATACAAAATCCCAAAATGAATTTCTTCACTCGTTTACACGAATTTTTTGAGTGACACGTCTTACAAAAACAGACCGTAAATGTAATTCTTTCTTAATCTATACTATTGTGAAATACTCAAAAGTTTTATAATTTTTTTTTGGTATCAAATTAAAATGCGTTATCGTTGTCATAAAAAAATTATATTTTAAAATATAACACAAAAATATATTTTTTTTTAAATTTAAAAAAAAAAATTTAATTTTTAATTTTGACCAAAATTTCGAAACTTTGACCCATTTGCGCGACCTTATAAATTTATCCGATTTAACCCCTAGATTATCTCCCATAATCTTGGAGAGATTCCTCCTACTTTCTGAAATATCAAAGTGGGATTTTCAAAACGTGAATAAAATCGCGAGTTTTTAAATATCTATAAACGGGAATACCTATATTGCTCCCTAGAGTCAAAATCGGATGACATGAGGTCAAAATATGCTAATTTTTCAATGTTCCTTCATGAAATAAACGATATATGTATATATATTAGAGTTCGTTTTCAAATTTTTTTTTATTTTGATTTCTGGATATTATCACTTTTTAGAAGGTTTTTTTAATTCCAACTCCTTCCCGTGCCTATAGGCGACTCAAATCGCGGATTTTGGGTTCCTTTTAACATACAACAAAAGCGGCTATATATATCTCAAATCGTACTTCAGTATTCGATTCTACGGGAAAACTTAGGCCCATAGGCTTTTTTTTAGTTTTTGGAATGCAACAGAATGCATAATTAGAGGGGCCAAAAAAATATTTTTAAAAAATGATAAAATACTTACATCTGAGAAAAATGGTCAAAAAATTTTAATTTTGTTGTTACCCGTTCAAAAGTTATTAAAGTTTAAAAATTTAATTTTTTAGTGAATACAAAATAATTTATTGGTTTGTATAATAACACAGTGCAACACATAAATTGGTTCCTCTTTCGTACCCGGTTTTTTTTGAAGTGTATATCGAAACTAAAAAAAATCCGCAAAGGACTTGGCCAGATTACATCGAAATTTTTTTTTTTGGACACCCTAAGTTTTTGCACCCAAACATGATTTTTTAAAAAAGGAAAATTTTTATGGAATCCATATATCATAGACCATTCGGAATTTTGTTTTTATGTCTTTGGCAAAGTTGTAGATCTAAACCAAAGCAAAAAAATTCTCATATGGACCGACCTAAAAAAATTGCATCCACTGCATCAAAATTGAAAAAAATTGGGAAAAAATGCTATTTTTTATGATAATATGGAAATAGCCAAACTTTAAAATCCAATTTTAAAATCCTGTTTAGGAAGATGAGGTGTTGTAAAAACCCAGTTCCACCTTAAAACCGCAACACGAAGATAAAACACACATGACAATCACACCCACTCAGAAACATTTTTTAAGAAGTTTTTAAAAAGGGTGTTGTAAAAACCCAGTTCTACCTGCAAAGTGCAACACGAAGATAAAATACCCTTGACAATCAGACTAGCACGCAGTATTAATAACAGTTCAAGTATCGTTTCATTGTCATTCAACAAGTGTATTCGAAAGTGAAAAGTCTAATTATATCCGTGTTTTGTGCAAAATTTTACAATTCAACTATTGCGCAATATGGAAAATAGCCGGTGTCCAAACATTGATTATTTTTGTTTAGTTTGTGGTCATATGGTGCCTACAAGTGTGCAAAGGAAAAGGTCTACTCCGGAATTTAAGCTAGCCTATGCATCTTATTTCGATGAGGTTGATCCCAGCGGTGAAGATTACACTCCAAATACAGTGTGTGGCACTTGTTACTTCCGCCTTTTGGATTGGTATCATCGCTGTTGGAAGTAGTGATGAAGTTTTTGATTGCTTGAAAACTATATTTCCGAAACTCAGCGATGCAAAAATTAAAGCTGGTAATTATGTAATTTTAATTATTTTTATATCTGATTTCGCGGGTCCCGCTTTATCTATACCTATCTTAATCGTTTGTAATAAATTTGTTTACATTGAACAGGTGTCCTGAACGGCCCAGATATCAGGAAGTTAATGAAAAACGATACATTTACAGCTGTGCTTACAAATGTAAATTTTAATCTCCGAAACGCATGGGACGCTCTCAAAGCTGTAATTCATAATGTTTTAGGAAAGGATCGAGCAGAGCCAGATAAAGCAAAGAAATTAGTGGCAACAATGCTGCAATATTTTGAAAATATAAATGTATCGATGACGCTGAAATTGCATTTTTTGCATCATCATATTGATGTTTTTATAAAACAATTGCCCACCGAATCAGATGAGCAAGGGGAGCGATTCCACCAGGTCACAATGCCAATGGAAAAAAGATTCAAAGGCAAGAAGCTGGACGCAATGCTTGCAGAGGTTTGTTGGTGGAGCCACAAGGTGTGCCTGTGTGAGGATGGTGATATGGAAGACCCAGGAGACACTGGATTTAGAGATGTGCCTTTGGATCCTCTTTCTTCTTGTAGTAGTGCAGAGTCAGATCATGACCTTGAACCACCACCAAAAATATTTAAACCTTAACAGGCGTGAGTAGCAATGGTATGTTATTTATTTATTCTGTTAAAATTATATATTTTCTTATTTTAGTTCTGTTCGACAAACGTTACCTCGCGAACCCGCTTTGACTCCATCTTACCCAAAAGCGTTTTTATTAACAAAAATTCGGTAAATGAGAGCGTGATAAGAAAGTAATTGTGTTTCTCATTTTACCAGAAGTTACTATACTTTTTTCGGGTAAAATCGTAGCAGAATAAAATCATCGGCAGTTAATAATACACATGTTTTGCATTTGTATAAATAAACAAAAAAACTTAAACAAAAAATAAAAAAAAAATTATGAAATTGTTAACAACAAAAACGGCATTAACCTATATAGTCTTTCTTTGTCGAAACGACAAACATTGGCTATGCAAAATAAGTGTGAGCAAAAAGATGTGCTTTCTAGGGGTAAGGAATGTTCGTATTAAGATGACATGTACTAGAGAGTTGTTTATATTGTTGTTAGATATAATTTAGCTGAAGAAAGATTTCTTAAATTCCCAGTATTTAAGCCATTTCAGGACAAAATCATGAAAAAATCATAAAAAATAGCATTTTTTCCCAATTTTTTTGCAATTTTGATGCAGTGGATGCAATTTTTTTGGGTCGGTCCATATGAGAATTTTTTTGCTTTGGTTTGGATCAACAACTTTGCCAAAGACATAAAAACAAAATTCCGAACGGTTTATGATATATGCATTCCATAAAAATTTTCCTTTTTTAAAAAAATCATGTTTGGGTGCAAAAACTTAGGGTGTCCAAAAAAAAAATTTCGATGTAATCTGGCCAAGTCCTTTGCGGATTTTTTTTAGTTTCGATATACACTTCAAAAAAAACGGGTATTAAGGAGGAACCAAACGATGACCTTAAAAATGCTGCACTGTGTAATTCATTGGATTTGAGTCGCCTATAGGCACGGGAAGGAGTTGGAATTAAAAAAAAAAAATACGCCATTATTTTTATTGATACAAAAACCTTCTAAAAAGTGATAATATCCAAAAATCTATTTTTCAAAATTAACTCTAATATATATATGAGTCATTCCATGTCAAACCGTACGATTTTTGCTAAAAATTGACTTTGATGTCTCCGATGTCTTTCAAAATTTGAGAACGAAGTCTTCATTAAAAAATATTTTACACGTGTTTCGGGAAAAAAATTAAAAAAATTTTTTTTAAAAGTTATTTGCATTTGAAAATCGTCAAAATCGTGAAAAATCTTCCGACATGACAACATTTAAACTAATGTTTTTATAAAACTAGTGAATGGATTTTGAAGTTCAATACCTTATTTTAAAGGTATTTGAACCTTCTTTTTTAAAAAAATGTTATTTTTTATAAATTAATTTTTTTTATTATTAAAATTTGGTTTTTTTACTTAATTTCTGTTTTCCACAATCTTCGAACAAGTCGAAAAATTTGAAAAAAATATTTTCTTAAAGGTTAATATATTCTTAACATTCCCTCAAAATTTCAGAGTGGAGGTCGAATGGATTCTATTTTTTTTCCATTGCAGCACCACAAAAAAATTACATTTTGTATATAAACATTTTATATTCAAGCATGTTAACGAAAATGTCAACGCATGTATGTATGTGTGTATGTATTCAAAAACACACGCTACAATATTCATGTTGTTCTTGAGCATTATTTGTTGTTTTGCTTTTTATAAGTGTCGTTAGATTTTTTTTTAAATTGCATTTTTCGTAACGAAAATATCAATGCATGTATGGATGCAAAAACACAAGCTAACAAATTCATATTGTTCTGGAGATTTGTTTGTTTTGCTTGAAAATAAAATGTTTATATACAAAATGTAATTTTTTTGTGGTGCTGCAATGGAAAAAAATCGTAAAAAAATAGAATCCATTCGACCTCCACTCTGAAATTTTGAGGGAATGTTAAGAATATATTAACCTTTAAGAAAATATTTTTTTCAGATTTTTCGACTTGTTCGAAGATTGTGGAAAACAGAAATTAAGTAAAAAAACCAAATTTTAATAATAAAAAAAATTAATTTATAAAAAATAATATTTTTTTTAAAAAAGAAGGTTCAAATACCTTTAAAATAAGGTATTGAACTTCAAAATCCATTCACTAGTTTTATAAAAACATTAGTTTAAATGTTGTCGTGTCTGAAGATTTTTTACGATTTTGACGATTTTCAAATGCACATAACTCTTTGAAAAAAAAAAATTTAATTTTTTCCCGAAACACGTGAAAAATATTTTTTTATGTTTAATACGTCTGGCAAATTTGAAGAAAATCGGAAGAGGTGGTGTAAAAAAGGTGTTCGGTCTGACATGGAATGACTCATATGTATGTTTGTATGTATTTATGATTAACAAAATTGAAACTTATGATTTTTTTTTTTTAATTTTAAAGTAATGATATTTTTGAGAGAAAAAAAAATCTGCATTTCGTTAGGATATTTTAAGGTTATCGATATTTTAGAATTTTATCGTTAGGGTATTTTAAGATTAACGGTTTTTAAGTTATTTCTTCAGGGTATTTTAAGGTTATTGGTATTTTAAGTTATTTCGTTAAGGTCAAGTTTAAAAAGAATTCGTTAAACGGTATTGAATCGTTATCGTTAGGGTTAGTGTTTGCCAACCATGAATTTAAACTAATCACTAAAGATTTTTTCAATATATCAGGATATTAATGTAGCAAAATTTTTTAAATCTTTTTCCTTTTCCCTGCCCTTTCCTATTTTTCCTTTTTTTTATCTTTTTTTGTTTTTTTTTGTTTTTGGGGAAATATCTTCTCCCCCCCCCCCCCCCCCCCCCCCCGCCAACCCCCTTCTTGGATACGCACCTGGATCAACCCTAATTTAAATTCTCATATCGCAGTTACGATACAACCATATACGTCTGGAACAGTTTCGTTTTTTTGTTTTTCTTCTTATATATACAACATCCAAAGAATATTATTGCTTAGTTTGTGGATGGATGGGATTACTGGAACAACACAACAATACTTTTATAAAAAATAAAAAACAAAAAATCAAAGATAAATTCAAGCAAGTTTTACAATTTGAACAAAACTAAATTTTTAGAGATGACAACTTTAA
This sequence comes from Delia radicum, assembly GCA_021234595.1. NCBI lineage: Eukaryota > Metazoa > Arthropoda > Insecta > Diptera > Anthomyiidae > Delia > Delia radicum. Next base: position 85,033,024 of record CM037853.1, read on the forward strand.
CGCCAATCTTGCCATTCGCATTGAATTATAATGAACCATGTTCATATAATATGGAAAGGATTTTTCCAAAAGTTCACTATAATCGACTTCAGCGTCACTTACAAAATAATCCAATAGATATGCATACAATGGGATTACTTTCATCACTGGTGCCAAATCTTCGTCATTGGAATGTACATGGTGTGGAAAAAATTAAAGAAGATTTTGGTCATGTGACATCAGATAAGGGTGCCGTAATCGATAGAGATCATGACTTTCATGTACACCTTGATGTGGGTGTATTTGCACCGAAAGAATTAGAGGTGAGAATTGATGATGACTTCTTAATTATCGAGGGTAAACATGAGGAACGTGAGGCGGAAGATATAGGCTTTGTAGCACGTCATTTCAGTCGTCGTTACATGTTACCAAAGGACTACAATCCGGATGCTATAGTTTCGGAATTATCATCGGATGGAGTTTTAAGTGTTATGTTGCCAAAGGCTAATGTTGAACATAAGGAACGTATTGTATCCATACAACATCCGGGTCCAAATGATTTATTCTTAAAAAAATATAAATCGGATCACGTTATGTTAGGAGAGGAAAAAGCTAAAAAGTAGATTTTAAACTGAAGAAACGAAATTATTACGAAATAATAATAATAATACGATTAACTTAAAAAGTGATTATTTTGGATTGCTCGAATCAATTCAATTAAAATATTTGGTAATTCAATTAAAAGTTTAGTTGAATTCGGTGCAATTAAGGAAATTTGAGTATCAATTAAAATAATTTGTAACTACTATTGATTTTATTTTCAATTAAAGTTTTAATCATATCTATTAAAAATTTAATTGAATATTGTTTTTAATGTTAAACAAATTTTTAGTAGATATACACAAAAAAAAAAAAAAACTCATTTCAATCACGAAAAACACCGATTCAATAAATGTAATTGCTGAAATTCCGCCAACAACGAAAATTGTTAATGCAATTAGAAATTGATAGCTCTTTAATTCACATATTTTTCCAATAAATATTAATTAATTTAATTGAAAAGTGATTAATATTGTATAACTACTCAAAAAGTAAAAAACAAACAAGTGAATAAAGTGTTTGTGGCATACCAAAAGTATTTTATATAGCCTGAATTTTATAACATTGAATTTAAACATTCATGTAATTCTCGTTTAGTTAACAGATTTATTTATACTTTATGTGAAAGAATTCACACAGAAATTAAGTTTTTTCTTTGTATTGCAACGTAGGGAGTATGGATTTTTTTTTTGATTTTTTGTTGCAGAAATTACACGTTTTGAGTTTTTGTTTTTAATAATTTTTAAATAATTTTAATTTATTTTTATTTTTAATTATTTTTTTTTAAACCACAAAAATTAAATTATTTAACTTTATAATGTAATAAACTAGTCAGAATTAATAAAATCTAATTGAAATGAATTTAAAATATGTATTATAAATACATAAACATTTATAAAAAAAACAACTTCATAAATATTACAAAAAAAAACAACAACAATATGTTGATGTTTGCTTTTGAGCGATGGTATAAAAAAATGTCAAGTATGTTCTGAATTTGAGCAAATGTTTAATTGATTCAATTAATTTTTAATTGACAGCTTTTAAAATTTTTAACAAATCGATTTATTTGAAAAAAGTAAGGAAACATTTTTTTCTGTGTACTATTAAAACTTTAATTAAATATTGCAAAAAAATCTTCAAAAATTAGTTAAGGAATTTTTGAAATAAAAAAAACTAAACAATCTAAAAAAAATTATAAATATCGTAAAAAATCACCAAAAATTTAAAAAAAAAAACAATCAAAAAATAAAAAAACAACAAAATTTAAAAAATCATCAAATTAAAAAAATCGGTAAAAATAGGAAAACAAATTTAAAAATTTAAAAAAAAGTCGCTAAAATTTAAAAAAAAACGCTATTATTTGAAAAAATCAACAAAATTGAAAAAAAAAATCGTACAATGTAAAAAAATATCGACAAAATTGAAAAAAATCTCTAAAATAGAAAAAACCACCAAAAGTAAATTTAATACGTCTATATCTCGAAAACTGTTTTAATTCTTTTAATTTCGACGATTTTTTTTTAGTTTTGGGAATATGTATTTTGGTTTTTTTCAAGTTTTCAAGTTTTCGATTTAAAATTTGTATGCAATTTTGAAAAAAACGAAGAATACGTATTTTGTGAAATATTCATACTGTCTTAGAATTAAAATTCTAGATCACAGTTTATGGTGTGAAATCATAAGTAGACCCTTGTTTAATGGCTAGGCTCCTATTTTAGTTTAACAAAAATATTCTTATGTATCTATTAAAAAGCGATGTATATTCTAATAATTTTAGTTTCTCAATGTTTTATGTGTAACTTAAGTTTAAAGTTTATAAATGTTATTTAAGTTATTGATTGCAAATTTATTAAAACATTAAGCCTTTTTTTAAAACTACTACATTATAAAATTTTCAATTTAATAAATAATTGTAAGCTCCATTTCATATTTATGAAGCAGTATGAAGCAACTTTATAAAATTTTAACTAATTAATTTGTTTTAATTTTGGCAGCCGGTAATAATTATTTGTGTTGTTGATAACATATCCTATTTACAAAATCTCGAAACTATAAGAACTATGTAGCGAAAAAGACTTTTTGAAAAGCCCTATTATTCTCTGAGTTTCATATTTATAACCCAGGTGAAGATTTTTAAAGAAAAAAAAGCATTTTGAACTTTTTAATAGTCAATTTGACCATCATTCATTTCAAATAATCTTTTATGCATATAACTGATTAAGTTTTGTAATAAGTTTAAGTCCAAATTTGATCACCCTGTCAAAATGGCGGATATAATAACGGTGTTAAATTTCCTCTGATAACGTTGTTAAATTGCCTCTCAATGGCTCAGATCCAGCTAAAAGCCCTAATGTACAAGTTAATGTGTTTGTTGTTTTTTGCACTAGGGTTATAACTGTTTTGTTGCGAAAAAATTACAGGGCACTACCTCATGCAAAATATTGTGCAGATAACAAATATACGCCTAGAAAACAGACTCGGTAGTGGCGACCGTATTTGTTGTCAATCCAATATTTTGGTTTCTGAGACCGAATTTCTCGGTTGTGATAATAATCATTCGATTAAAACAACAGATATTCTACCACGACAATAGAATTTCGATTGAATCAACAGAAATTCTGTAATAACTACAAAAAAAAATCGGTAGCTACAACCGTATCATTCGATTAGCTACAAACTCGGTTGCTACTACAGGGTCTGTTTTCTGGGTGTAGTTTTTTTAAGTCGATTCGGACGACCAAAAACCTTCCGCACCGAAACAAATTTCTAAAAAAAAGCCTTTTTTATTAAAATATTTATTTAAAATTCAAAAACAAATGAATGTGTGCTGGTATTTCGCTTCCAAAAACAAAACAAAAAAATGTTTGCATTTCAGTCAAATGGTCATAACTTTTGAACGGTAAGACCTCTGGGTTTCGTTTAGGGCATTTTGGAAAGGTTGGGTTATATTTTAGAGAAAAAAAGACATAAGTTACCTGCCATCTTGCTGAGCAAATTGAGGTTATGTGCACGTTCTTATGTCTTTTTTTTCCATTTTTTTTTTTAAAGCTCTATATCTCGGCGTTTTCACTTTATTATTTTTTTTTTTTTTATTGTTTCTGAAATGTCTCCCAAAGACCTTTCCAACAAGTTTAGAAGTAGCAATTTTACCCTACTACCCCCGACCACCCATCCGAAAATTTTCAATTTGGCGGGTCGTGACTGAATCACCCTGTATAAAAACGTTGATAAAGTTGCAAAATTCTGGTTTTATTTCTGCTTTCATATTTCATTGTTGATTCTGTAGGAATTCTTTCTTTTGTCACATCCTTATCAATAAAATAATTAAAATTATTAAAATTAATGTCAGGTTGTTGGAAATGTTTTGCATTAACAAATTATTAAAGCGGAAAAGGAATTGGCTTAAGTCAGATGTCGGTATGAAAGGAACTTCAGTTATTTGGAACTTCAGTTATTTAAATTTAAAAACTGTAATTTTCCTTTCATACCAATAACCGACTTTAGTTACTTAAGCCAATCATGTTTCAGCCTTAAGATTTTGGTTCGTTCTTAACTTCAGATATTGAGACCATTTTTCAATCAAAATACCTTTTTGTTGCAAATTAATTTCCTAAAATTTGTGTATTTTTTTGAATTAATAAAAACTTTTAATGTAATTCGTCTTATTGCACGCAGAGAAAAAATATGGTTGCAATATGATTGCGGCCACAAAACTATGTTTCCTACAGCCGTAAATGGTTCTTTCAATTAAATTATTGTTGTATCAATCATATTCCACCAATAACATGGTTGCTTTCATCATGTTATAGTAAAAATTTCTCTTTTTTCAGTTATCATATTATTGTATTGTCTACAATAATAATATAGTATTTATTATCATATTCCTCTATATAACTAAAGCCATATTATAGTTGCGCCAACTATAAGATGATCAGTCGGTTTTTTTTATGAGCGTCTTCGCAAAGAGCGCGCTCTTTTAGTTTCATTCTTGTTTGAGATTTTGTGAAAAGAAGTTGTGAGAAACAGTCAGCCACTATAAATTAAATAATATTAACGAAAAAGACATTAAAAATAGACAAACATGTAGTGGTGTTAATTGTAATGCTGATTTGTTTTACGGAAGAAGGAATAAGTTTGTAGTCTCAACCCGGTCTACCCTGGAAGTCTAGGCAAATGTTTGATTTTAGCGCATCCCTTAAATAAAGCTATTTTTATTATATGGACATAAAAGTGTTACAAATTAAGTATAAATTGATAAAAAAAATATTATTAAAGAAAAAAAAATTTATGAAAGAAAAGTTTAAACAAAATGCACGTACGTGCTTTTAAGTCTGTAGTACGAAATAATCATAATATGTTTGCAATAATCTTAATATGGTAATAAATGATGACGAAATTCTAATTCATAAAAATTTCCAGAATCATAATATAATATTAATGGGATCTATTTGGAACCATAATATGGTAATATAATTATCATATTATGACACAGAAGCAGATAAGAATATGGTTGTCACAACCATAGTAACATTGTTGTCGCAATCATAATTAAAAAAAATATGTATGATGCTCTTCGAATATGGTTCCTTAACCATGTTTTTTCTTTGCGTGTGTGCTTTTTTTTTGTTTTTAAACAAAAAAAGCACTGCAATTTGCATTAAACAATTATTCGACTAATCACCAATTTTATCGATTAACCGACCCGAAAAACCGGTTAATCAATTTTTTTGATTTTTGAATAATGCCTTAACCGGTTAACCGCCTTGGACGAATAACTAGAAACACTATTTAAAATCTAATAATTATAACGTCGTTTTTAGTACTTTAATAAAAAAAAAAAATTAATAATCATTACAAAACAAAAAACCGTAGTTTTTATGTTTTTTTGCAGTAAATTAAAATAAAAAAGTGATAGAATTTTTTTAATTAAATTTTACTATATACTTTTTTATGTATTATGATATGTTTTACCGAATATAATTATTTTGAATTAATTGTACCGCATACACTTACATATGATCATATATGGTGTAATATGTGGTCATTTATAGATCTATATAATTTTATATAAAAGCGTTAGAACTATTTTTGATTAATTGTACCATATACTAGGGTATATAATTAATCGGGTTTCTAGTTTAATCGGTTAATCGAGCAAATAATTAATCGGGATTGAAATTTAATCGGTCAATAATCGGTTAATTAAGAATTATTCGGTTAACCGAATAATTCAAATTTGATTTTATATTTTATTAATAAAAAAAAACAAATAAAACAACAATTTATAAGTAATAAAAAATAAAGTAAATGAGATCATTCTTTGTATACATATATGTGTTAATTAAAGGTTTTAAAGAGATCTTGTGAAATAATCTTTTAACAAAAGAATGTAATTCAAATGTTTAGATTTTAAACGGTTCTTTTCTTTAGTTTTTATAAAACTTGACTTGGAGAAAACTCTTTCGCTGATTGTGGATGTTGGGGAAATCGAAAGTAGGGCATGATAAAGAATGTCCAACTTCTCAGTTTTTTTCTTTGTTTTTGCTAAACATATAAAATCCTCCATTATGCCATTAAAGTCCTTTTTAGAATTTTTTATATTTTTAATACTATTAATAGTATCATTTAATTCTGATAAAAGATTATTTTCATTAATATGAGAAGTTTATTCTATTATCATGTCGTCATCCGAGTTATGACAAAGTTCATCATTAAACATTCTAGAAAAAAGTTGATTTACAAACTCCTTAGTTTCAGTTTTTGAACTATATTTTAAAAAAGTATTGCTAGAAGGCAATGTTCCTGAGTTAAGGAATAAAATAAACGTATTTAAAACTTTAACTCGTCTATCATTTCGTCTGTACTTTAAGCTTTCAATTAAATCATTTGCAATAGAATTGTTGGCCTTCTCCATATTATTAATTAAAAATTTAATAGTTCCTTCAAATTTAATTAAAGAAGCAGAATGGTTTACACATTTGTATATTCGAAGGAAGTTGTCTATCGGTTAATCGGTTAATCGACACAAATTAATCGGTTTATTTCTTATTTAAAAATCGTCAATTTTAAAATATTCGAACAGTCAACAACAAAAATTAAATTAACCGATTAACGGTTAACGGTGATCATATATTTATTTATATATTTATTTATGGTAGAATATGTGGTCATATATAAATCTATATATATTTCATATGAAATAACATACGATACAATGATATATCATGATATGATATTGCGCCATATTAAAAAAAGTTCATAAACTAAAGGGACGTTCACATTAATCAAATATAAGGTGGCGCAAAAGTAATCCTCCTATCAGAAAATGCTATACATAATAAATGCATAATAAAAAAAAAAACATCGGAAGGTTATTTTTGCGCCACCTTATATTTGAACAAAGTATTTGTATACATATTTGCTTCCAATTGTGTCATATAAAAAATTATTTTATTTTATGTTCAAACTATGATCAAATATTTGATGGTTTTTGTTTGTTCAAACAGCTCTCAAATAGTGTCAAATAAAATAAACGAAAAAATATTTGTCGAGCGTTCAGATTGAAACAAATATTTGTATTAAATATTTATTTAATCAAAGTGTAAAAAAACATAGATTTATTTAATCGAAAAACTAACTGTTTTTTTAAAAATTGATCACTCGGGATCTCTCTCGGACCTAGCTTATTTATGTTATAAGGGTATATTAATACTCCATCGGAGCAAAAATTTTGTCCGTTTTGGTCTATCTCGCTTAGTTTTGGAGATACTGGACATTTTAAAATATCGCCATTTTGTAAAATGGCTTGTATCTTGAAAACTAAGCATGATATCGCAAAATGGACAAAATTTTTGCAAACCTTAACTCTGCTCGACAACACAAATGTGTACAGTGTTCCGATTCCAATCATTCCCCGTTTCTTTCCATATCGTTCCATTTTGGACCAATGTTCCATTCTGTTATCGGAATGATTAAATTTTTATTTTCACGTACGACAACACAATTGTGTACAGTGCTCCGATTCCAATCGTTCCCCGTTTCATTCCATATCGTTCCATTTTGGACCAATGTTCCAATCCATAATCTGAGTGATTAAATTTTTTTAATATCTATTTACATTTCAGTTTTTTTATAAAGTTTTTTATTAATAAATTTATTGAAAAAATTTATAATAGACGATTCTACCACCTGTTATTTGCCATTGTTTGTTCTTACATTTTTTTGTAAGATCAAATAAATATTTGCTCAAATCAGAAGAAAATATTTGATAGCTAGTGTTTACACTATGGTTACGTTTGTCAAATATTTATTTGAATGCAAATAATTTTGTTTGACCAAAATCAGCTGATTTGCTGTTTGACACACAAAAATATTTTTGTTCAGATTACGGCAAAGAATTATTTCATGTTTTTTGTCAAATATTTGACTAATCTGAACGTACCTTAAGCATAATGTATATGAACATTAGGCCGGGTCGAATTGTATGGAGGCAAAAAAATCGCTCAACGTTCAAGGAAAATCATATTCTAGGGATCAAAATAAGAAACTTTGCCGAAAGAACCATACCTCTAAAACGAATTCTGATGTCCCGACTTTTGACCCGTATGGTCAAATTTTGAAAAATTCCACTTTGACCCATTTAGAGTGCCCCAATCGAATCCAACCCAATCGAATATAATTTATACATTCATCTGCTAAAGCGTCTTCCGGAGAAGAAATAGAGACCCTAATCTTTGAAAGACTCCTCCTACTTTCTGAAATATCTCTATCCCGAGATTTGTACATTTTGCTATAAAAACACGGCTAAAAAGGCCCTCTTTCAACTTAAATTTCAACCCCTTAACGGTCACCAAGAATGATGATTTATGCATTAATCTGCTAACGCGTCTCCCGGAGAAGAAGTAGCTCCAATAATCTTGGAAAGATTCCTCCTACTTTCTGAAATATCAAAGTAGGCTTTTTCAAAATTTGACCCTTTGGGTCAAAAGTCGGGGCATCAGAATTCGTTTTAGAGGTATGGTTCCTTCGGCAAAGTTTCTTATTTTAATCCCTAGAATACGATTTTCCTTGAACGTTGAGCGATTTTTAAATCGACCCGCCCTAATGAACATATATTGTAATATATTGCATATATAATGATATCAACTTGTATATGGGTATATATTAAATCTTTCCATCGAGTTATTAATTAATTTAAAAAAAAAAACAAGTTTCTACCTCCGTTAAGTTGGGGATTTATTTGCATTAAATAAAACATACAATTAGTTATTGATTTTATTTTTTATTATAAAAAATATATAGATGTTAAAGGTATATAAATTATAGTTTAATTTTATAGTTTATAAATGATTAAGTTTCAATTATAGATTTGTTTGTTCTTTTTAAATTGATTGTTTAAAATGTATTTATGTAACTATGTATATGTAAGTTAGTATTTACTTAATAATAATGTAACATTTAAAAAAATTTATCTTAAATTTCTATAATTTCAAATATTGTGCGAAAGTTGTTATATTATTATTTTAACTGTCTTTGGCATAAAATGCATTTAATAATTCAAAGCAGGATATTCAAATATTTTTATAATTAATACTTAAATTAAAAACGGCGGTCGTTAAATAAATGAACGTACCAGGTGATTAAATACAAAAACGTTTGCAATCTGTTTTCGAACTCAGCACGACTAGCCCTTGTGATCGAGATTTCGATATTTATGTATATTCCTCATGCAAAGCAAGACAAGATTGTCACTGTATCATTATTAAATGATTTCTCACTTGTTAAGAATTTCGTTTTTTAATCGTCTTCTTCTTCTTTTTCTTCGTCATCTTTATCTTCATCATCTTTATCTTCAGCATCTTTATCTTCATCATCTTTATCTTCATCACTTTCTTTTTCAATCTTCTTCTTAGTATAGTACTTGTCACATTTATGATTTACAGATTTATTTTTTTCCAAAAATGCATCATTTGGACCCGCTTGATGAATATTCAAAATACGCTCCTTTGGTTTATCTTTTGTTTTTGGCAATACGACACTTAACACACCATCTGAGGATAATTTACAAACGATATTATCGGCATTGTAGCCCTTTGGTAGCTCGTAACGTCGCACAAAATGTCTCGATACATAACCAATATCATCTGATTTACGTTCGTTGTGATTACCTTCGATAACTACATGATCGTTAATGATTTTAGCACTTAATTCTTTCGGTGTATATAATCCCACATCAAGATTTATATGGAAGTCTTTGGCATTATCTCGCATAACACCATTTGATGGTACAAGTGAAAAATCATCGCCATGGACTTTTAATTGACGAAAAAATGGCGCCAGTTGTAAAATCAATTCCACTGTTGACTTATCAATGGGTCGAGCTTGTAGCGGAGGATGTCGAGGATGCCGATTAATTCGATTATAATATGGAGGTGGACCTATTTTCATTACATATGATGAAATTGGTAGATTTGCCATAGTTATAGCTTCCGTTTCCTTTCGTAATTGTTTTCTCTAACGTGGTTTTATTTTTATTTAACAATTGCTTCACTTGTGTTATAGCCAGAGACTAAGGAATATTCTTTGTTGTAAGCTCTATATATAGGGGGAAAGTCTAGACGAATATTCGTATTAGGGTGGCACTGATATTTTAACTAGAGATTTGTGACAAGGCATAGGCAGATTATTGTGACAATTGGTTTAAAACTAATATGGTAAACCTTTTTGGAAACTTGGCCATTTACCAACTTAAACTTGGTTACTACAACTAAAATCGGTTGGTATAACTGAATATTGGTTTTCACAGTAAAAATTGTTTAATGCAACTGAATTTTAGTTGCAACACCCAAAATATTTAGAAATTACATTAAAATATGGTTGTACTAACCGAATTTATTGTTTGCAGCCACCAAAATACAATTTTCAATTCGTTTGGCACATTATTTTTCTGTGTGTAACAATTCTAGATTGTGCCCCTAAGAGAACACATGTCAAATTTTAATAAACTCTCTATTTTAAACCACAATACACTCTCATAAAAATTCGAACGATATCATCCATGTGAATTGATTCGGTTACCACAACCGAATTCGAGACTTACGAGACTGCAGCAACCGTATAAATTCGGTTGAAAAATACTCGATTGCCGAATTGTATGGTAATTGTAGATTAGATGTTTTCTTGGTTGTACGGAGATTTTTAAAAATGCGGTATTTGGGGAAAGATTGGTAGGGGTTGTTTCTTTCTCTATACAAATATACAAATATACAAATAATAATAATTTAAAGGCAATCGGATAAAGAAAAGTCGTGCCGGAAATTGATTGAAAATTTAAACAGTATTTTGTATGGGAGAAAAATTACTTTTTTAGTCCCAGCATTTTCTTAGCACATACATATGTATGTTTTAGCGCATCGAAATGGAAAAATCGTCCACTATCCCATCCCTACTGGACATTAAGTAATCGGGCCTAACAGGTATAAAAATCCAAAATCGGTTTAGAACTAGCCCAGTAATAAAAAGTGCCCCAGACCACTAATGTGACAAATACCATTTGACCACGAAATCATGCACACGTCCTTAACGTTTTTGAAATTAACTACTGCAACATCATTTTTTTTATTTAAAAGACTCATAAATTGTGAGATATGAAATTTGTTTTTGTTTTGTTTTGGATGTCGTTTGCCTGTCCTAAGGTGGGGTTAAAAACGGACAATATTTTGGGATATTTTTAAAATCTTCAATTTCAGATTTTAAAAAATGTTCTTCAACAAAATCGAAGAAATTGAGATTTGAACTACATGGAATTGTTAAATACATTTAAGAGCATGAAAATAAAAAATTTTAAAAATATCGCCAGGGCAACGATTCGATTTTTGTGGATTTCGATAAAAATAGTGTTTTGTGGATATAGAATACTTAAAATCGGAAATCAGCTACTTTTGTACCATTTGTTGTTTTGTTTTATCACCATTGTTTTGTTTTATCATTGAAAAAACAATTTTGGATATTATGCATCCATGTGGACCCGCGGTCCAAAATGACCCCAGACTTATTTAAATTTACAAAAAAAAAAAAACCGTTAAAGTTTTGATTTGAAATATTGTGACACATTGTGTAAAGCTGATGCGTTCAAAATGATCGCCAAATTGAACATCGTTAACCGTGCCATGCCGTAATGTGAAAAAAGGAGATACTGCGGGATTTTCGTATATGGGTAATTTCATATCACTCCACCTGCTCCGAATTTTATAATATATCACAGAACTGATACAAATACCAAATTTGGGGGAACTGACACATTTGAACCCGTAAATGTACATCAGAGCAAAGGTAATAACCTTTTAAATGCGACCGTGGTGACTTGCGTATCTATAACACTTTCCAAGAAAATAATAATTAAGTAAGTCATGACATGACATGAGGATCAAGATGTATCAGTGCCCACCATAGACAGGATTTTACGAACAAAAAACTTAATTTCTTTTATTATTATTAGGAAAAAAAAGTATTCTGTTGAAAATAAAGAAATTTTCCAAATTATTTTTTTTTGTCAATAGTTCTTAAAATATTTTTCTTTCGAAAAGAAAAAAAAAAATTAATGTACTTTTCCAAAGTTTTAAAACATTTTAATCTTAAACAAAAAGAAACAAAAAAATATAAAAAGTTCTTTTTCAAGTTCTTTTTATATTCTTATATTAAAAAGAAACAGTTTTTTCCAAAATTTTATTAAATTTTGTTTTCAATAGCATTAAGAAACGGTGTTTAAAAAAAAAACGTAAAAGTTGTAAAAATTGTAAAAATTCACTGAAATCAGGGACGAAAAGTCCTCTCTAAGACTCATGCTTATTTTAAATAATTAATGAGCCCGAAATTTCAAAAATTATATGGAGATTAATTTTCCTTCTGGTTTGTAACCAAGTAAACTATAACGAAATGGAATGAAACGAATGGGGATGAAACACTAACCACAAAGAACGAAATGGAATAGAATGTTAAAGGAAATTTTAATTTGGCGTTTGCTTAATGTATTATCACATATATTGGTGGAAAAAAATTACTAAGTAAATTTTCTAAAAATAAATCAACAATACATCAGTTGTACTATCGGGGCGTGTTTCGTAAATAAACTTTTGCGTAAAATTTATCCATTTTGCGCTATCTCGATTAGTTTTCGATTTACTGACAATTTTGTCGAATGGCTATTATTTTAAATGGCCAGTATCTCCGAAACTAAACGAGATAGGGAAAAATTACGGGAAAAACTACTACACCCAGATAATACAAATAGATCCGGGAAAGATCCCGAGGGATTTGTTTGTTATAAAGCGGCCACAGGGTGATTAATTTAAATTAATCACTAAATTTATAACTAATTAATTAAAAACTTGCACAAAAACATTAATACACACTGAGCGGTAAATCCATCCATGACGTACATTGCGGCAAACCCGTGTGATTTGTGGTATTAACAATACCACAAATTGTAAATTGTGGTACAAATAAAAATATCACAGAAAAGGGACCTGTCCCTGAATTGTAAATATTTGAAAACTGCATTTTTTAAAAGAGCGAAATAATGGCGTAATGCGAAAAAAAACGCGTTATGGTATAACAAATTTGCTATAAAACTTATACACGGTTGACATCCAGTAAATAAACAAATATATGAACCCATTTATTATTTGCAATTTTTTTTTACATTTTATGCGAATTAAAATTACACAGGGCAATATAAATGTAGTAAAACAAAAAAATGTTTATATTTTTATTAAACTTTAAAAATTATATTATCAATTTTATGAAAATGTTGTATATTAAATGAATATTAATGAAATATATACACATATAAACTACTGCATTTAAATTATTTAACTTAACAAAGTAATAAACCTAATGAGAATTAATAAAATGTTATTGAAATAAATTCAAAATATTCATTACTTATACATAAAGGTGGAATTAGTCTTGCCAGTCCGTAATGAATCAGCTGTTTTAGTTTATGGATGGTGAATTTTTAAATAAAGCAAGTCGCATAAACTCTTAACAAAACAGCTGATTCATTACGGCACGGAACGGCAGGACTAATTGAGCCTTAAGCATTTTTAAAAAACAACTACACTCAAAAAAATAAGTTAGTAGAAAAGTTAGTAAACATCTTGTAAATCAGGTATACTATTTTTCAGCAAATTTTTTGCTAAAATTATGTTTTGAACTAAAATTTTAGTTATACTTAGTCAGCACTTAACTATTTTGACCTAATGTTTTACCAATATTTTACATATGTTTTACAAATTTATTTAGCTAAAAAAAATTGTGCTGATTAGCACATCAATAGTGTGAACGACAACCAGATTAAAAGTTATACGCAGAATGAATTAGATGTCAAGATGTAGTAGTGACGAGGAAAATGATGCTAAAAAGTACAACTCTAGTAAGACGCATAAAAAAATCAACCATGGAAGATTTTGTACCTGTTTTTTATACATAAAACTAAATTGTGGATTAAAACAACTTAAATTTTGCGTTTTCACCGGCTTCTGAAAGTAATTGTCTATTAATTAAATAAAAGACAAAATAAAATATTTAAATCTAAAAAAGATTAAATGTGTATTTGTAGTCAAACAGAGTGGTCAAGTTGCATATACAGCAGGTAGACAAACTAAAGCGAAAGACAAAGACATACATCATATTTAGATTTTATGTTTCCTTTTTCTTATTGCAAAAAAAAGGTTGTATATGTTACATTTTGTTATTTTTTCGTTTCGTTTCTATAATTCTCTGCGGCATTAGCGTTCCTTTAAAATATAGCATCATTGAGACAACCATTGATGTAAGTAGTTGAAAGATAATTTTGTTTATGTTATATATAATTATTTCTATTGTTTTTAGATATTACATCAATTCATTTCGTCAATGTGGGAGTATGAAAATTTTTGTATTTTGTAACGTATTGTAAATTATTTGAAAAAGAATCACAAAAATATGTTTTATGATTTTCAGCAAAATAAATTAACTAAAGTAAAAATGTTCTAAAAATTTTTTGAGTTTTTTTCAGTCTACTAATATTCAGCAAAATTTTTATTAATGTTTAGCAAGGGTTTTTTTAATTTCTAATCCACTAAGTTTTAGCAAAACTTTTGCTGAATCTACTAATTTTATTGCTAAAAATCAGCTCGCTGATTTTCAGCAAAAGATTTTGCTGATATTAGCAATTTTTTTGCAAGCACCCTTCTGACTAAAATTTTGCTGACTCAGAAAACATTTTTGTTGACTTTACTAACTTTTTTATTTGAGTGTACATAAATATTACAAAAATATTTTTTTCGTGCATAGAAAACACACTTTCAATTTTCAATCGATTTCCGGCTCGACTTTACTTTATCCGATTGGCTCCAAATTTCATATATATTATTTTTATTCAGAAAATAAAAAAATCCGATCCATCCTTTCCCAAAAAATCGCATTTTGGTTTTATAGAACGCCCCTAGTATACACTCAAAAAATGCTACTAAAAATTAGTTAAAAATTATGTTGCAGAAAAAATTGCTCAAATTAACAATTTTTTTTTAGCAAATATTAGCAAGATCCGAACAGCAAAAATTAAACTGTTTAATGTAAACAGTTTCAGTTTTACTTAAGTTGAATTTAAGTTAAATGAATATAGAAATTTACTCTGCTGAAACTAGCTAAAAATTATGCTGAATATTTGTAGACAAAAAACAAACAAAAAAACAATCTGTTATATCTACAAAATTTTTGTTATATTTTCGTTAAATTTCGTTGAGTGCAAATAAAAGTATAATTTGTTAAAATCTACAGAAATATTTGCTGAAAAAATTGTAAACTTCTGAATTTAGAAAGGTTGATTTTGATTATAAAAATGAATGCCACCCTAATATAGAAACCGATTGCAGCTGACATTTGTCTCTTTTATTTTTTAGTGCATGCTGCTGGAACATTACAATTTTTACTGCATAGTAAACAATTTACACTGCGTTTGGATGTTTTGAAAAAAAAAAAATAAAATTTTTTGTAAATATTTTGCATAGCACAGTGTAAGATTTTACCATTTTAGGAATGCAAAATTATATATCTTAGAAAATAACAAAGCTAGACCTATGAAATTTGGTGGAAAATTTGGGTTTATTGGACCAAGATGCAGATTTAGAGACAAAATGGACGGAATTGAACAACTGCCACGCCCACCACCCATGCAATTGAAAAAATGTATGTATGATAAGATTCTTGTAAAAAAAACGCTGATAATTAAAGAGGAACTAAAAACCATTATAATGTGCAGAAATTCGCATGAAAAAATATTTAGTTTGAAAACTTAACCCTTTTCTGCATGGTGTTACATATATGTAACGAATAATTTGAACCTTTGTGTTCCAAAGTAAAGGTTTGGAAAAAAATGTTTTTTTTTAGCAAACAAATTGCAATTTTTCATTCCTCCGTAAACTCGAAAAGCCGAAAGATTTTTCGTGTTGTTAAAAGTAATAAAAGCTTAGAAACTGAATAATCAAAAAATTTAGAATGTATTCCTTATTTTAAAAATAAAAAAATTTGTTTTAAAATTTGGGAAAATTTATTTTTTAATTTCGTTTCGTTACTGAAATGTAACAAAGTACACTCTGGGAGAAAAGTTTCATCATATTGATGATAACCAGTAAAAAACGCTGCTTACCTGTAAGCAGGCTTGCAAGGGAGTAAGCTAAAAAGAATCCCTTACAAACCTGCTTACATACGCCATGATTTTTATGTGGTGAACTCCCACTTGGAAGCATTACTTTTGGGCAAAATAAGCACGGGTTTTAGCGCTTACAAAAAGCTGTGGTTTCATGGCTTTCAGTAAAATCATATTTCATGTCTACATTATTACGATTAAAAGTAATAATATGAATAATATATAATTTATTTTACGTAAAATTCTACAGACATTAATTTTAGACATAATATAATAATTTTATTTTTTACCGCACCAGAGAGCTACCACAGCTCTTCTGGAACAGTGTAATGACTAATTATTTTTTTAACATACTCGAAAACACCAAACACAATCGGAAATCAATCGGGAAAACTGGTACAGATCGTTTATAATCCACGACATGAAACTTTCTGCATTACAACCTGCATACTCGTAAGGGATTAGCGTAATCTGCTTACAACTTGCATCATCGTAAGGCAAAACAGTAAGCTCAACAAAATTTTTTATTTATTTTTATACGAGTGCACTTACTTCAGCGCATTTGATTAATCCTGCTTCTAAAACCACGAAAATTTTGTACTGGGTAGTGTTTCATAAATCGTTTGTCATCAATTACATTGAAACTGATTAGAATCCTTTAATACTCCGTCAATGACGGAACGTTAACGTACCTTAGTATTAATGACGTAGTACCCAAATGAAGGGAATCTGACCGTTTACGTACCGTTTTCTGATACAACAAATCAGAGTTAAAACGTATTTCTTCAAAAAAATTAGTACTCCCATTCCCCGGTCGGTTTATGTTCAGTTTTCGTACAAGCTTTGAAGGATCCGTAGTTTACACACCATTAACGTACCGTATTAATGACGGAGTACCCAAATAAAGGGAATCTGACCGTTTACGTACCGTTTTCTGATACAACAAATCAGAGTTAAAACGTATTTCTTAAAAAAAATTAGTACTCCCATTCTCCGGTCCGTTTATGTTCAGTTTTCGTACAAGCTTTGAAGGATCCGTAGTTTGCACACCATTAACGTACCGTCAATGCTGGATTCTTGATTCCGTTTGTGTCGGAGAGTCCGTAAAATTGTTTCTTAGGGAAATGTTTCATAGACCTTCATCATTTCGTAAAAATATTGCATTAACTTTTAATTGAAATTTTTATTTTTGGAAAATATTTATTTGTAGTAAAGGTTGTAAACGGCATTTTTTTACAAATCAAAATCCTAATTACAAAAAAACTAAATAAAGTTGAGATATGCAATAAATGAAAATTTTATGAAATTTTGAAATTAAAAAAAAAAAATTGTCATTCTTTGCGAGACGGAGCGAATTTTTTTCATTTTCGTTATAAAAGTGGTTTTGGACAATTATTCTTGCATCTATTTTAACTATTCAACTTTTGCGAACTGTTCCTATTTGCTCTCATTTTGTGAAAATCTTTTTTATGTATTTCTTGGATTAAAATTTTTTATGTTGGAAAAGATTTCAGTTTTTAGAAATACTTCCCTTTTAGCACTTCCAAAAGTCAACCTTTTTGTTCTTCTCAAAAGCACTAACGATGGCCAGACTTTTCGTTATGATAAATTACGCTAATACAATGTCAATATTTGAAAAAAAAAAAAATTCGAAATGAGTTTATGTATTTTTAAGGAGATGTTGGTTTAACAAAACCGATTTATGGAATTCCTTTTTATTCCCATGAACTTACCAAAGTATACCTGCAAATAAGAAAACATTGTTAGAAGAAATGTGTCCATATTAACTTTTTTTTTGATATGAAAAAAGTTTAAGAAATAAAAAAAACATTTATATTTTCTGAAAGTCTAACGTTCAAAGGTGTTAAGAGTATTTTAATTTTCATTCTCGCTTTTCTAGACCTTTCACAATTCTTGTTTGAATTAGTACAAACATTTCGTCTACACCCATTATCAATTAGACGTTTTAAAACTCAAAAACCACCAGAAGTTATTTGAAATTCTGAAACAGCAATTAAATATTTTATGATGTGTTCTTAAATTATTAAATCGAATTTTTAAAATATAATATGAAACGTTTATGAAACATTTCATAGTATTAACGAAACATTTCATAGTATTAATGAAACATTTCATACAAATTTGTAAAACTTTCACACAAATTTATGAAACTGCTTCTTCATATTTATGAAATATTTAATAACATTAATGAAGCATTTTATGAAAAGTAATGAAACTTCATGACATCATTATGAAACATTTCATTAATATGAAGCAGCCTCTCATCAATTTGCCCTTTTATGAAACAACTTCATCATACTTATGAAGTGTTAAATTGTACGAAAATCAATGAAATTTTTCATAAATATGATGAAGATTTTTCCTTGAGGAACAATTGCGTAACAATAAAAGTTTCCAAAATCGATTGGTTTTTGTGCGTAGTATATAAAAAATATATATTCCATATTATAAGTTTTTTCCCACTTTTTTCAAAAACTTTGAACTCTTTCTTTATGGAATATTTTGATGTATTTTTTGAGTTAGATTGAGAGCATAAATTTAAGTTAGTAATATCTACATTAACAACTTTTTAAAATGCAGCAGCACATTCCAATTTTGCCACTTTTTTTTAATTCCCGTGATTCCGTAACAAAATTTCCGGTAAATCGGGAAACTACAATAACTGAAATTCCAGGGAATTCCCGGTATGATAAATCCCGGGAAAAACCCTAGATATAAATCTACTGTTCAAGAGAAAGATTTTGTTGTCGTTTTAGGATTTTTGAACGTATTCGTCAAAAAAATAGAGTTATAGCTATTTTTTTATATTTTCAAATTTCAGATTTAAAAGTTGTTAATATTATCAAATCTAAGTTTAGACTGAAAATTTTAGGTATTTCTATTATATTATGGTAGTATTATTAAAAGTGTATTTTTAATTTTTTTTTTTACGTTACCATAGATTACATAGATCTTTAACTCTTTGATATTAGCTGTCAGTGCACGTAGCGCATGAGAATGTGTTGGGCATAGGTCGTATACCTATACAAAAAAATATTTGAATAAATATGAAAAAATGTGTTTGTTGTGAAAATAATAAGAAGAGTTTCAGTTCTATGTAATCTATGCACTTTACCACTGAGAATGATATAAAAACAAATTTTTGTTTGTTGGGTAGTTGTTGCAAGAATTTTTCTCTGTATGTTTGTATTTTTTCACTGGATATTTTTGTTCTGGAATTAAGTAGAAAAAATTCGTGTTTTCGTTAGGAATGTTTTTTGCACAATATCGAGCCCTATCCGCCAGAAAGACGTCATTAACCATTTTTGCATTTTCGGGTTTTTGATGAAAATATTAGTTTTGCGACCATTTGCATCATTGGTCAAAACTTCATAGCTCTAGGAAGTACCGTTACAAAGTTAGATATACAAAGTTAGATAAAAACAAAAAAGGCGTAAGTGCTTATTCCTATATGACAAACAATAGTTTGTTTACATATTTCCTGACGGCAAAGTGTTACTTACGTCCTTTTTTTTTTTACAAATAACTCAAAATCTAGGACACGCTCGATCATGTTTTATTCATCGCTGGATTCGTAATTCAAAAGACTTTAATTTGTTTATCATATCCCTGCGGGAAATGGACCAGTCACTGGTATGGTCATGTGACTAGAACTTTGTGTGTATGAACCTGTCTTAGTTTCGGCTCTGTTATATGAAAGTGACCGGTACTTTTAACATGGGCTTGTCATAGGAGGTGACAATTTGCATCCTGTTGAGCACTGTGTGACGTATCGAATAACTTGACCAAGGTAACCTATCACCATACAGAATGAAATGAATATGCTACGGGACAAGTTAGATGCAGGTAGTGTCAAAGTATGACCATTTTAGGATTTATGTGATATGCAACAGAGCCAGTGGGAAACAAATTAGCACGTGACTGGTGTAGGTATAATTGTCGAAGAACTGGAGAAAAATTGTTGAAGGAAAACTGGTCCCATATTAAGCGCAATGTTTCTGCTATAGAGGTAGTTTAAGTGGAATAGTTTTGTAAAGTACCACTGCAATGGTCTAAGGGGTACATGTCGCCGGGCATGCGAAAAGTAATTTGCAAGTAACCTGTCTGTTTTTATTCAACGTATGTCATATTATGCACGAGTTGCTAAATAGCCCGTCCGAAACCAAAGGCACAAGAAAAATCAATTTTATAATTAGCTTATTTTGTCTATACCCAACAAAAAACTAAGTTTAAGATTGCGACGTTTGGCGAGAAATCGTCATATTTGGCAGCCATGGTCACAGTTCCGTGTTCAGTTCTTTTAAACCAGTTTAGTGTTACGTCTTCATTTCTACTGTCACATAGTCGGTACATATAAAATTCCTTCAGTGTTATGTCTGCTGTGTAGCAGTCAAGAGACTGAATCCTTTGGCACTAATTGCCATGTTTTCATCCACTGCTAACGGTTTTGAACCAGTTCAATGACCAGTAATAACTTCAACTGCAACGGCCCTAGTTGCTTCAGTACACTTTGATGTTATGTTACTTTTTCTCCAGTTAATGTGTTGTCACGATAACTATAGTCACGTGATTGGTCATTTCACCAAAATTAACACTTTTTGGTGCACCACAATTTTGGTTTCACCAGTATCGTGACGTGCGCCCAAATCATATATCACAGATTTGTCACTTTGGATCAATCGACCCTTCGTTTCCCGCAGGGATGTTTATACTCTTCTTAAACCAAGCAAGAAATAAATCAAAAAAAATAAAATTGGGTCAAATTAGACCCCCTTGTTTAACCCCTTAATGTGAGATTTGGTACCAAAAAACAGTTTAGTTTTCTTTATATTTTGGTCTTTTATAACATATTTTAATTTCATTAAAATCCGATAAGCCAAAGAAAACTTAGAAAAAACTTAAAAATGCCTTTCCTGTAAAGTTATGAAATTGTTACTTACGTCTTTTCGGCGGATAGGGCTCGATATAGTGGTTCTTATATGAGATAAAGGTAAATCCATATTAAATCAACTAAATAATTTCAACTTAAAATCAACTTATACAAATTTGTGAGAGGGTCAATCCAAAAAATTTTTATTCAATTTTGTCGTTTCTATAATGGATGCGTTTCGACTTCATTAAAATTTAGCATACGGATATTTCACGTTCCTACACAGAAAAAAAACTAATTCATTGCGACAATCGAACTTCTTGCCAACTGAACGATTTGGTTGTAGCAATCATATCGATTCCATGGTTAATTGAAATTTTATACTCCAATTAGTTTAGTTTTTTTTAACCGAATTTCTGTTTGCCACAAACAAAAATATCCATTCGGTAGGTACAAAGAATCTGTTTTCTGTGTGTATGATATCTCTGCTGTTTACAGTTTTTTTTTTTAAATTCGGTGTACAGGTTAGGAAAAAAGTATATGGTACAAAGTAACTAAGTGAAGTTATTTTTTAATTAATAGCCTTTTTAATAAAGGACTTATCAAAAGCCCTTAATTTAAACACAGAGATATAAAAAAAAGTTGTGTAAAATTCGTATATCTATGAAATAAGTATATGGTACAAAACTACAAATAGCTTAAAAACTTTGGATATGTTATTTTTAACGCACATTTTTAACACAACCCCTTATTTAAGAGTAAATTAATTGATTTTTTTTTCAACATAATAAATATGACTTATAACTTTTTTTCCATATTTTGTACAAAATTTTCATTGGAAGATAGATTTTTGCTAGAATGTATTACATATCTATAAATTTCGGTTGAGACAAAAATATATCTGGGTAAAAATGGCTGAAAATGCTCCAACTTGAAATATATTAAAGATTGCAATACAAAAATTCTTAAATAGATTTTATTTTATAGAATATCTGTACAGAAACTGGATAGTAACTTCACTGTACTGGCCTTATAAATGAGAACTTGAACAGCAGGTTGTAAAAAAATACACAAATTCTGTGGCAAAAAGGTTTAATTTAATAATATTTCAACGTAGATTGTAATAAAAGTATTTTTGAAGTCCTGCCCAACCCCTTTGGCTAGAAAGCGGAAATTTGCAATAGGTATTAATTCGAATATGACCTAACTCTTGGCATGGTACTATTTTGAATTTTTTTCAGAAACGTGGTAAAATAGGGGCTAACAGGGTAAAAGGATCCCCCTTGGCGGCCTAGCCAAACCTTTTTGAATTTTTTTTCAGAAACGTGGTAAAATAGGGGCAAACAGGGTAAAAGGGTCCCCCTTGGCGGCCTAGCCAAACCTTTTTGAATTTTTTTTCAGAAACGTGGTAAAATAGGGGCTAACAGTGTAAAAGGGTCCCCCTTGGCGGTCTAGCCAAACCGCTGAAGCTAGCAACTTTAAATTTGGTTTGTAGGTAGACATCTATGTAGAGCGGATTTTTTGGAAATTCTTACGGGGAGGGACAGTAAACGGAAAAGTCTCCCCCTCGGCAGCTTGGACAAACCACTAAGGCGAGGAATTTGAAATTTGATATGTAGGTACCTTATCACGATTAGATTACAATATATAAAAAAAAATCAAATATTTTATTAACACAAATCTCTTTTACACAAAAAGGCCTTATGCATAGAAAGAAAGTATTTATCTGGAGGTAAAAGACTGTTTGTGTTTTTTGGGGGAAAAAACTGCACATATTTTACTTTTTCCGAAGAGCTTTTTAACCTATTTATTAAATATTTTAAATAAATGCCAACCCTAACATAGTGTGTTAGGCAATATTGGTATACATTTTTGTTTTCTCGAGTACATCAAAACTGCGTCCAAAAAAAATTTTAATTTCATTAGTTTCCAAACTAAAATGTATTAAATTTGGACCCACCTTTTAACCCTTAAACGTGAGACTGGGCCGTTTAAAAAAAAAAAATACTTGTCCCTTACTTTTATTTTCTTTACCATATAACCAAATTTCATTTAGAGCGGTGAGAACGCATCGGGGGACTCCCCTTGTCAGTCAATTTGTAAACATGAAAAACATTAGTCACCGTTATGTAATACAATACTTTCATTCAAAGATCTCAGTCCAGCTAATAGTAAAGCCAAGCTAGATTCTACTCTGGCGGAGTCTGCTCTTTCGTTAACGACTAAAAAAATATTGGGTGGCAGAGTTTAGACGAGGCCGTACGAGCTGCCAAGACAAACACCGTGGACAATTGAGGTGTCCACGCCAGAAACGGTTAAGAAAATCCACAAAATATTATGATCGTTGGTTGAAGGTGCGTGAGGTGGCTGAAGTGATAAGCATTTCAAAAAGTGCTATAAATCGCATATTGATCGAAAATTGGGATGCCGCGTTTGCACACAAAAGAACAAAAACAGCATCCTCAAGATGTTTCAATATAGTGTTCGGCGATGTTTCACCGCAATAAAGCAGACTTGTTGCGTCGATTCGAAACCACGGATGAGACATGGGTCACCACTTCACACCTGAGACAAAGGAATAGTGAAAGCAGTGGACTGGAATGGGAGAATCGTGTCCAAAGAAGGCGAAGACTGTTCCATCTACAGGCAAGGTCATGGGGTCTGTTTTTTGGGATGCGCGTGGGATCATTTCTATTGATTATCCTCAAAAAGGAAAAACAATCAATTGCGAGTATTATGCTAACTTATTGCAGCGTTTAAGTGATGAAATTAAGGAAAAAAGGCCGCATTTGTCGAAAAAGAAAGTGTTGTTTCATCAAGACAATGCACCAGTTCACACAACC
This sequence comes from Delia radicum, assembly GCA_021234595.1. Lineage (NCBI taxonomy): Eukaryota > Metazoa > Arthropoda > Insecta > Diptera > Anthomyiidae > Delia > Delia radicum. The sequence continues at coordinate 85,057,028 of CM037853.1, forward strand.
ACTATTGCGATGGCCAAAATCAATAAATTAAAATGCGAATTTAAATTTATTTTCATCGGGATAAACATTAATTGCATTTATAGTAATTAAATGTGCTAAAATCCCAAAACTTATTTAACAAATTGTGAAAAGCAATCTGATGTAGGCGTGTCCCTATCCGGATTTCATTCCTGCCTAAGGAAATCTTCAGGGGACTTTGTTATTAGAATTTCTAGAGATATTTGTTATGTTAAATCACAAACTCAATGAGAATTTCTTGTCCTCGTCTAGGAGCGAGATTCAAAATTTAAAATATCAAAGAAAAACCAAAACAACAACAAAAAATTGTCACAATTGGCTTTGTCATCTTCCAAATACTACTCTGTTTTTTTGACAGACCTAGCAATGTAGTGACGTTTATTCAAGTAAATCAACAATAGAAAATCATATGTTTTCTATTAGTGTCAGTTACATTTAAATTTGCACAAGCACCTGCATATTTGTTATTTAAATTTATTTTCATCGGGATAAACATTAATTGCATTTATAGTAATTAAATGTGCTAAAGTCCCAAAACTTATTTAACAAATTGTGAAAAGCAATCTGATGTAGGCGTGTCCCTATCCGGATTTCATTCCTGCCTAAGGAAATCTTCAGGGGACTTTGTTATTAGAGTTTCTAGAGATATTTGTTATGTTAAATCACAAACTCAATGAGAATTTCTTGTCCTCGTCTAGGAGCGAGATTCAAAATTTAAAATATCAAAGAAAAACCAAAACAACAACAAAAAATTGTCACAATTGGCTTTGTCATCTTCCAAATACTACTCTGTTTTTTTGACAAACCTAGCAATGTAGTGACGTTTATTCAAGTAAATCAACAATAGAAAATCATATGTTTTCTATTAGTGTCAGTTACATTTAAATTTGCACAAGCACCTGCATATTTGTTATTTAAATTTATTTTCATCGGGATAAACATTAATTGCATTTATAGTAATTAAATGTGCTAAAGTCCCAAAACTTATTTAACAAATTGTGAAAAGCAATCTGATGTAGGCGTGTCCCTATCCGGATTTCATTCCTGCCTAAGAAAATCTTCAGGGGACTTTGTTATTAGAGTTTCTAGAGATATATGTTATGTTAAATCACAAACTCAATGAGAATTTCTTGTCCTCGTCTAGGAGCGAGATTCAAAATTTAATTGCTTTATCACGCTGCTTATTCGGCCGATTTAGCTCCCTCGGATTATTTTCTTTTTCCAAACTTGAAAAAATGGCTGGGTGATAAGATAAATAAGTCGCACCCCACTAAGCGAAAACAAAGCTCTTAAAGGAAACGACCTTAGCTTTCTAAAAAAAATACCCCATTTTGAAAAAAAAAAATTCAAATAAATTTTTGACTTTAAAAAAAATTTTAATTTTTTTTTGTAATATTGAAGAAAAAGCTATCGAAAACATTTTGGGCACAATTTTCTAACTACAATAGGTAATTAGTTATGTGTATTCGAAAAATGCGCTGTTTGACGAAAATGTCAAAATTCTACATCCTTCAACTCGGAGAGTCCTTGTCGTAACTACTACCAAATAGGACTCAACTTGGTGCAAGTAAAATTCCGATCCATAGACATCGGTTTCAAAAATTCGGTCACTTGAGATAAAATCCCCCATATATTTTATGTTCCGTATATTATATTGCGTAACTTGACCCAATATATACATATATATCGCTCATTTACTTCAAGACTGTCATAAGTCCAAATATGCGATTTTTGAGTTAATGATGCAGATTTATTAGTAATATCATGCTTTATATTATGTAAAAATGTCATGTTAATATCATGTATACTTTTCGAGATAGACGATAATATATTTTATTTTTTCTTTAAAGTGGGTGCAAAGAGTATATACTTCATAGAGAAACTGTGCTACTCACGGGTCCCTCGATAATTAGCGAATTCGCACACAACTCTCACTAAGAGAAAAATACATTAAAACCCCCATATTTATAAAAACGTCACCAAATAAATAGAGAAAGGGTCGAGCCAGGCAGATATGGTTTGAAAACTTTAAACTCGTTTTCTGCAAAATCTTGTTTTTTGAGTTGTGTCAGTCTTGAAGTAAATGAGCAATATGTATACCGTATGTTGGTCTTCTCTCAATTTCTTAAGTGTGTTTTAGTTTTAACGATTTTTTGTTTATTTTAAATAAAATAATAATTTTTTTTTATGTTATTAAAAATAGTTGCGATGTAGGATAATAAAACAAATATAAAAGTATTGTAAATTTAAAAACTTTATTTATAAGTTTAATAAGTTGTTTAAAACGAAAGGATTCATAAATTACAAGATTAATATTTTAAATAAAACGGGGAAATATGAAAAAAAAAAACTGTTATGTGAATTGTAAAACGTTTAAATCTAGTTCACAATGCCGATCGATAATGTTTTTCGTGATTTATTTTGCAATCATTTTTCCATGCGATATAGGTCGAAATTAAAACTGTTCAGGTTGACTATATCATTATTGAATGTTTTCTTTCTCGACCATTATTTACATCTTTCACTTCACTTCCTCTTCTTCTAGCTTATCCTTATCACAAATTACGGATTTACTTTGTGTTTTTACAAATATTTCATTTGAACCCGGAATTTGAATGGCAACATTACGTTCCTTCGGTTGATCTGTAGGCTTCGGTATTAACACAGTTAATACGCCATATGCTGATAATTTAGAAACTATGGCATCAGGATTGCATCCCTTTGGTAATTCATAAAGCCGCATAAAATTACTGGATAAAGAGTCATCATCATGTGACTGAAATTCATTATGTTTACCTTCGATAAGTAAATGATCATTAACGATTTTAACGCTTAAATCTTCCGGTGCATATAGTCCAACATCAATGTTAATATGAAAATGATGGCCCTTATTTGTAGAACCAATTTTTGGTAATAAATAAGCCAGCTCTTCCTCAATGATACCATGAATATTCAATGGATGAATTTGTTTTGCCAGTTCGGATAGCTTGCCCATTGCATCCATATCTTTGGATGGATTATTCAAATAATCGATATTATTTGGAAATAATACTGGATTATAAAATGGATGTGGATCAAAACTGAAAGCAAATGGTATATTTGATGGTGAATTTTCCTTATTTAAACAATCCATTCTTTTTCTTTAATATGTTTTCGTTTGCAAGTTTATTTTATTTTTTATTATTTTTGTAATAATTTCACTGTTGTAATATCAAAAGACTAAGCGATAATTTGCGATGTATTCCGTATATATAAGGGGAATTTGCCTAACGTAACCCATTGCAGACAACAAGAGTTATTGGCTACCCACAAAGCAATTCAAATATGAAAGAGCGGGAAAATATTAAACTACACTCGGTAAAGTTTTACAGTATCTACATGACAGTTATTTGTGTAGTAATGCGTTTGCAGTTATTTTAACTGCAATTGCACTTGCTTAACTTAGAAAAATAATTTTTAACATTTTTGAGGGTTGATTTTTAAACAACCTACCAAAGTTACTCCATTTCGATAACAGTTTTTTTTTATGCAGTAGCTTTGACTTTTATCTTAGTTTTGACCGATATAATATGGGATTTCCAAATGTTCCACAGCTGAAAAAACGCACTATTTGCCTTTCCAATTCTCTGTTCGATGTCTGATTTAGCACTTTCTTCTGATGAAACCGTGCTTCCCAGATAGCAGAATTTATCAATAAATTCAACCGGTTCGTTGCCGATGAAAAAATGGTTGTTGTTTGTGGCTCTTATTTTCATTGCCTTCGTTTTCCCAGTATTAATTTTCAGACCAACATTTGCAGAGTGGAAAACAAGATCCGGTAATTTCTCTTCGCTCCATATTTCTTCAAAAAGTGGATGAAATAGCTGGTCTATTTTACGTGGGCAGCACTTGATAATTTCACGTGGAATACGGTCGAATCCAGGTGATTTGTTGTTTTTGAGTTTTCTAATAGAAATTTCAATTTCTTCCAGAGTTGGAGGGCTGGTATTAAGTTGAACTAATGTTAAGCTGGACATATTATTGGAGGAAACAGGCTGTGGTGGGATATTGTTAGGGGTTTTTCGAAGTGCATCCGCCATCGAATTCTTTGATCGTCTACGTTAGTTAAAACAGTTCCATCTTTGGATTTGATGGGTCGGTCAGGTATCTTATATTTACCAGCACGTCTTCTCGTTATCTCATAAACTGTTTTAGTATCATTTTTAGCAGCGGCCTCTTTTGCCTGGGCTGCAAGTTTATCGGTAAATGTTCTTTTGTCATTTATACAAGCTTTCTTCACTTCCTTATTCTTTAGGGAATATTTATTTTCCAACTCAGCTCGCTTACTGAGGAATTTTTCGCTGTTCTTTGATGTTTTCAAAGTTCGTCTTTATTCGATCAAGGACCACGTTTGGTAGCTTATCCACTCCTTTCTTCCCTCTGTTTTTTGTCCTAGTACTTGTTCACATGTTTGTAAAAGTGCTTCCTTAATATGATTCCAACGTTGTTCCACTCCATTATTTATGTGGCTTTCCTGATGTGTGAACCTATTTATGTCATGTTCTACCGCTTGTATATAACGAGGTGTTTTTAATTTTTCGACATCAAACTTAAAAGACGGCAGCTGCTGGTGAAAATTACGGATGGCACCGACTTTCATCTGCAAGACGGCCAGAACCAGATGATTTATGGACTATAATATTCTATAAATAGATTCACATGCATTCAACAAAATTTATTTTATTAATACACAGAAAAAATTATCAACCTAAAATATCTAATTAAAGCTTTGATTTGAATTAAATTTGTTGCTAAACAAATAATTAATTGAATCAATTAATATTTTAATTGACTTTTAAATATATAAATACATACTTTATTTTAGACGTAATTCTCAAATTATTTTTTCATACACTGTATGCTTAAATAGAAAATTTCCAGTATAAATTACCAAATGAATTTGAAGTTTACAAACAAACCAAGCACACACACAAACATACAAACAGACGTAGCACTACCAAAAACACACATTCCAACGTATCGTTAACACACATTTTTTGGGAGTATCATATTTTTTTTTTGTAGAAGTTATTTATAACTTTTTTTCCTTTTTAATTTTCAATAAAAGTTTTAATTGATATTATCATTGCCGTGATAGGTGCAAAATCAATTAAAACATTAATTGATTTAACAAATTTTTTAATTTAAACCCGTTTTCAGTTTTTTTCTGTGTAAAAACATGTTATGCCTCGAACTGATTATTGTAGTTTATTTGAAAAGTAATCAGTAAACTTTGTTTTTTAAGGAATATAAATTTAAACTGCAATGAAATATTTGTTTTAACTTATTTTACTATTTATTAAAAAAAAAAAAACTGCACATAAATACTGTTTTTCTCTGTACCAGTTATTATTTTCATTTAAAATTTCCTTTTAACAAAAAAATATAATTTATTTGAACCAAAAATTTAATGATAGTAAAAACAAAAAAAAACTGTTGTTTTTAATAATTTGGGAGGTAAATTATGATAGTAAAAATAAAATCGTATACGGATTTGGGAGTTGTTTAAAATTTTTTATTTTATTTTGATAGTAAAAATTAAAAAAAAAACCTTTTATGTTTACAAATTTTGAAATAATTTTTTAATGGTTAAAAAATAACGAAACATACATTTGATTTAAAGAAAAGTGAATAGACCGTAACTATATGTTTAGTAGGTTTAAAGTACATATTTCTTTGTTTTTAACGACAAAATATTGTGATTGTACATCTCTTAAGAGACTTGGGGCAGAATATCTACAGTGATATTTTATGCAAATACGGGCTTAAAAGCCCGATATTTCATATATCGGTAGTTTTATATGATGTACACTAAAAAAAAAAGTTAGTAAAAAAGTTAGTAAAACATCTTGTAAATCAGGTATACTATTTTTCAGCAAATTTTTTTCTAAAATTGTGTTTTAATCTAAAATTTTAGTTATACTTATTCAGCACTTAACTGTTTTGAACTAATATTTTACTAATATTTTATTAATGTTTTTTTTACTAATTTATTTTGCTAAAAAAATCAATAGTGTGAACAACAACCAGACTGAAAGATATACTCAGAATGAATTAGATGTCGCGGCATGTCACGATGTAGTAGTGACGAGGAAAATTATACTAAAAAGTACAACTCTAGTAAGACATAATATAAAAAAAATCAACCATGCAAGATTTTTGTATTTGTTTTTCATACATAAAACAAAATTGTGGATTAAAACAACTTAAATTTTGCGTCGTCACGGGCTTGTGAAAGTAATTGTCTATTAATTAAATAAAAGACAAAATAAAATATTTAAATTTAATAAAGATTAAATGTGTATTTGTAAACTAAATGTTAATATATGTTAATAATCTTGTGTGGTCAAATTGCAAACAAATATGCAATAGGTAGACAGACTAAAGCGAAAGACAAAGACAAAGACATACATCTTAGGTAGATTTTTCTGTTTCATTTTTCTTATTGCAAAAAAAGGGTTTATATGTTACATTTTGTTATTTTTTCGTTTCGTTTCTACAGTTCTCTGCGGCATTTGCGTTCCTTTAAAAGATAGCATCATTTAGACAATAATTGATGTAAGTAGTTCAAAGATAATTTCGTTTATGTTATATATAATTATTTGTATTGTTTTTAGATATTACATTAATTCATATCGTCAATTTGGGAGCATGAACATTTTTATATTTTGTAACGTATTGTTAATTATTTTAAAAAGAATCACAAAAATATGTTTTATGATAATAGCAAATAAATTAACTAAATTACAATTTTTCTACAAATTTTTTGCGTTTTTTTTCAGTCTACTAAAATTCAGCAAAAAATTTATTAATTTTTAGCAAGGCTTTTGTATTTCTAATCTACTAAGTGTTAGCAAAACTCTTGCTGAATCTACTAATTTTGTTGCTAAAAATCAGCTCTTTGATTTTCAGTAAAAGATTTTGCTGACATTAGCAATTTTTTTGCAAGCACCCTCCTGACTTTGTTGACTTTACTAACTTTTTTATTTGAGTGTAGGCATTTCCGCCTATGTACCGCCTTTGTACCAAAATTTTTATTACGCTCCTCGTGAAAATTCTAAAATAACCTTAACAGTAATTTATGACATATTTCAAGAGACATATGATTTAAATTTAAAACCTTTAGCCATTAAAGACCCACATAACAATTTTCAAGTCCGTCGCTTAAACGGTTTTGCCAGGCCGCCAAGAAGCAGACTATACCTCTTTTTGGCCCTTCTTCACAATTATACTTTGGTACACGAATTTATATTTAATTATATTCCAGAAATAAAATTAGACAGTGTTTAGGTCACATTACGGCCACAAATGTTGGAAAAGTCATTGAAAATTGGACCCCCAGATTGGACTACATCCGAGAAAGAAAACTTCATGTCAATTTAAAAATGTGGGCATTGTGGTGTAATGGTTAGCGCGTTGGACTTTTACACAGAAGGTCCCGGGTTCGATTCCCGGTGCCGGCAACATCAAAATAGTATGTATGAGTATTTTCTATCCCTCATACGTATCGCAATGTCCACCTTCGGTGTTCCCATAGCAATTAACCCCACCGAAGTAAAATAATGAATCAGGGCTATGAACCAAAAAGCTTCAATAAGTTCGCCAAATCTCCATCAGGTGGCGAGCAACAACTGTTCTAAGACTTATCATCTCGCGCAATTACAGTGTTGCCATGTCTGAAGCCCTTCATCTTTCCCCACCTTTCATCTCTATACTATCCCTTTCCAAAGAAAGCAACACACTAAATATAGGAAGTATTTCCTGAGTGTTGCCTCTCTTTTTAAAAAAAAAAAAGTATTTTTAATTAGTTTTTAATCTTTTTTACATTTTTGTATTGAAAAATATTATTTTGGGGGAGGAAATTTCCCATTCCCCATCGCCTGATTTGTATGATAGATAGTTTTATTAATATTGTGTTTGCTAAATAATAAAATCAGATTACGAATATTTACAAAAAAGTTTGTTTTTATTAATATTTATTAATATTAATTGCTCGTAATGTTGTTTTAACTGCCCAGTAAAATAGTGAAATCCAAATAACAGGTTGCAGAACAACTTATAGTGTATTATAAACATGTTGTAATTTCTGTTCTACAACCGATTCACTTTATATGGAGTTTGTCCTATTTGTTATAGGTTCTCTACATCCAAACAAGAACAGGATGCTTTAGAACCGGTTCTAGAACCAGTTATAGAACTGGTTCTGGGACAGAGAAATCTTATATTTTGACTCCCAGTAACCTGTTCTAGAACCGGTTCCATGTAACCGGTGATGAAAGAGGCTTTTAACAGTTAAAAATAACTGAACATTGCAGTTGATTTAAACGCCAGTGTAGTGTACACTTTTTTAACTGCAAATGCAGTTAAAATAACTGGGAATGCAGTTATTTTAACTGCCATTTGCAGTTGATTCTACCTACATAATTTTCAGTGTGCACATATTAGTTTACAAACATGTTTTTGTATATTGGGTAGTAACGTAACGAATTTAGCAAAATAAAACTAAAAAGTAATGTATAGTCGGCCATGAAATACCCTATGCTAAAAGATGATAAGGTTTATATTTCAGAGTTGACCAAATTCTTTGAAGTAATCTGATCCTACCACTTATACGCATACACTCAAACTTTTCAATAAAAGAATGAAGAAAATTGATTAAACTTTATAAAAAAGGCTTTATACTTGTTATGAACTATTTTTAATGAAACTTTTTCGTTAGGTATATGAAATTTTTAATAGATAATATGTAATTTTTCATAAAATTTTATGAAAAACTGCATTAAATTAATGAAAAGTTTTAATGGGCGAATTCCAGTGACATTTCATAGATCTAATGCAATAATTATTTTTTACCATGCAGATAATTCTCTCAGTGTCGAAATTAACCTCTAAAATCCAGAAAAAGATTTTCGGGAGCCCCTTAAAAAAAAGAAGCAAATAAATTAAAAAAGAAAATTTTTGTTGGGTTAAGGGGCAGGGCGCTGAAATCCGGTACGCCTTGTAACATGTAAGTGTACTCAAATGAAAGAACATTTTCACAGGATTTAAAAAATTGATCATGATCCCTCTAAACCAGCGGTTTCCAACAACTTTTACTTCACGGACCCCTTGACACATTTCCATTAGTTAGCGGACCCCCAAACGTTTTTTTGTTCATATATTTTAGAAAGTGAGAAAGTAAAGAACCAAAATTATCGTCTCTGTTCTGGAATCCCATTTCGCAAAATATAAAACTAATTCAAATGTCTTTGTGTTCATGAATTCACTTTCACTATTTTTTAAGGGAATTGAATTCGCTAAAGTGTTAGGGGGTGAAAGTAATAAGTATTTACTTTATTATTAATAAATATAAGTTGTTTGAAGAAAAGCACTTGGTTTATACAATTTGGAATTATTTTTATTAATTTCATGCAAATATTTAAAGATTTAACATTTTTCAACAAAAAAAAAACATGGTTTAGAAAACATTTTTTGTAAATTACACATGAATTTCCGACAGTTATTTAAAATGCCCTTTTTCAAATAATTACCCTTCTGATGGTTAAAAAATTAACTTTTAATTGGTTATAGTTAATTTTACTTTATATTAACTATTTGCAATTATTTTGCTTTAAATTTATCTTTAAAAATTATTTTTGCCAAATCACAAATTTTCTTAAAAGTCATATTTATTTTTGCAATTTGCCGACTTAAATTTTGTATGAGCGAAAAATACAGAATAATAAAACAAAAGCTAAAATATTTTTTTTTAACATAAACTTTAAAAACACCAAAACCTACGAATTCATAAAAACAGATTTTTCAAATATACGAATTTGAAAAAGTTTACGTTTCCCCCACTAATTCCAGAACATTTACGGATAAAGGATGATTTTAGTAGCTTTCGAATTTGATTAAAAAAAAACGCACATAAAATTTGGAGAAATACATGAAATCATTATTTGAGTCGATAGAACGATCTATGTATATAATTCAATGTTTAAAGATGATTTCATGTAAATGTTTACCGCGGCTATACCTCAAAAGGTTCATGCGCTGGGTCCAAGTTTGGCATACTCTATCCAACATATCGGCCGGTATCTCACGAATAAATTCTTTAGTATTTTAAAAGGTTTTACACCCAAACCCTTCCGCAAAATTTTCCACATAGTGGAGTAACAGTGACCCAATTGCTGCGAACGGCGCAGAATCGATAATTCACGGTCATCAGTAACACTGGCGGACATGGTTTCATGTCCAATATCGTAAATTTGTAAGAGCACGATGCACTTTCTTAGCCGAGCATGAATTTTAATAATAAAATTCAATAATCTGCAAGCTTTGTTCGTTTGAAAGTCGATTCATGGTTAAATTATAGACCAAACTGAACATGTTGAACAGTAACATATTACACGAAAACAGCTGAGCTGCCAAAAACAGTGTTGAAAAAAGTAATTTGCTAAAAATCACCCTTTATTATTAGATAATGCAGTAAAACCCAATTAATGTGAACTTCGAGGAGCCAAAAAAAAAAAAATTCGTTTTAATTTTTTTTAGTGTCCCCAAAATATTAGAAAATTTTATAACCCTTTTTTTAAATATTGTAAAATTTTTTCATAAACGGGTAGTTTTTGATACATTTGGGAAGGAACTTCGGCGTGAGCGGATTAAACTATGTTTAAATTCAAAGAAATTTAAAGAAAATTTGTATCAAAAACATAAAATGATATAATAATTTGTTTGTGGGACTGTCAAAAACACCTTATCTTTACCGAGGGTTCGTCTTAAGTAAGTTCGTATTAGCACATGTTACTTTGAAGTTGTTACCATATTCGAGGTTTTATCTTAACCGAGTCCAATTAAATTTTTTTAGTAATGTGAAATATTAATAAAATTGTAAAAAATATTGTGAAGTTTTTTAAAATCAGTTTTAAACATTTTTTTTGTCGGAACTCTTCGAGGACAACCTGGCATACTTTTGATTTTTTTTAGTATCATTTGTTATAAATTTTTTCTGGACCCTAACTTTGATTAAGGTTAAAAAAGTGGTTTGTAGACTTTTTTAATTATGGATTAATATTTTAGCAGTTTTTTCGGCAAAATAATTTTTAGTAGTTTTTTCTGCTATTTTTACAGGTTTATTTCTATGAGTGTAAATATGGGCACTTGAGCTGGATTTTGCGTGATCCATGTGAATCACGCTTGAGTGAAACCTAATTTTACTCGCGTTAACGAGTAAATGTGATTTTGAAAAAATTATTCATGTGTGTGCAGGAGTCAAATTTTTGCGTGAGTGTGCGTGAGTATATCGATATAAGAGCGATAAGATTTTTATCAAAATTTTGGTTTATCTTTTAATAAATATTTTCTTTAATTTTTCACCGATTTAATATTTTTGAGCTTTTAAATTACAAAATCAATGGCACGATTAGATATTCAGAGCAATTTTAAGTAAACTATTCGCAATTTACCTTAATTTTTACAATTTATTTTTTTCGGTAAGATTTTATTACGGGAATTTCGGTCATTCAATTGCATCTTGCGTGGTTGTGAGTAAAATCTGAATTTGCACACGTGAGTGAGTGTGAGTGGAAGAAATGTTCGTGAGTGATTGTGTGTAAGTAGATATTTTCTCTTGTGAGTGAGTATGAGTCAAAATTCACTCACGTTCCCGTCTCTAGTTCGACCTCAAACCAACAATAATTTTATGTATATACAAATGTGGTATTTGAAAAATAACACAGGAGGACAAAATCTTAACTTTTAAAAATTAATAAGGTTATGACCACATGTTGCCTATATTTCAGGCACGCTGATTCAGAGCGTACTTTTTTTCGATGTATGGTACAGTTTTTCATGTTAGAGTCAACGGAGACGTATACTATTATATACCAAACGATTCGTATTGAAGTGCTCTTTCAGAATCTATTGTGATCTTAAGGAAACGATCTCAACTCCACAGTTAAAGAGTTATTTTTCAACGAAAAAATAAAAGATCGGATAAAACTGTTAAGAAGAGTGTTTTATTTCGCCTTCATTAAATAAAACTCTTTTGAGGAGTTTTATTTTTACCGTCTGCAATGAAACTCTTTTGAGGAGTTTTATTTTTGCCGTCAGAAAATAAAGCTCATTTGAGGAGTTTTATTTCGAAACTCATTTAAAGAGTTTTATTTATCCGTCTAAAATAAAACTCATGTTGTTTATTTTCTTCTTTTTTTATTGACTTTATTTGCTTTAATGTGTGTAGTAATTTATTTATTTCATTTAACGAACATAACTTTTTCCAAATTTTCTGCGGAAAGATTTGAACGCAGGTAGCTCAATACCAATTTAAGAGCAGAGAATGCTCTTTCCACGCTTACCTGGGTTGCAGGCACACACTGTATAGTTTTTACCAATGTACGGATAGTGTATTCTTTTAACCTCCCAGAACTAAAAAAAAGGTTTATCAATCGATAAGGGCCTTGGAGAAAAATTGTCGATTCATAGAAAGCTTTTTTTCATCCTCATTATCACATCCTTCGCTTTCTTGTTCCATATATATAAGAAATAAAACAACAACCATTTAATAATAGGAATCAAACAATAACAAATTAAAAACCCACATGTTTTCATTTTAATTCCGATTTTTCAATTGGAATGCATGTGATTAGATTACACTGCCTTACAAATTGTAATGATCTGGCAAACGGTAGGCTTTGAGTGTCAATTTACATAAAATGAGTTTTATTCTCTGACGGAAAAAATAAAACTCCTCAAATGAGTTTTAAAATAAAACTCCTCAAATAAGTTTTATTTTAGACGGAAAAAATAAAACTCCTCAAAAGAGTTTAATTTAATAAAGGCGAAATAAAACTCTCTTCTTAAGAGTTTCATCCGATCTTTTATTTTTACATTAAAAAATAACTGTTTTGGATGTTTCTTTTTTTTTTTAAGCCACAAAATAACTGTTGTAAAGGAACTTTTTTGATAACACTTATAACCGTTACGGTCCCTGCTTTCCACTCACTTACCTTTCCAAACACTACCTCTTACCTTTCCAAACACTATGTCTAAAATGAGTTAAAAATTGGATAAATTTTACCTTTCTCAAAATTGGGTTACACCACTGTGTAGTTTCCTTGCAAGTCAATAATCTAAAAATATGTAGTTGTTTGGGTTGTTATACAGTTCCTATATTTTTAATGTAAATGTCAGTCATTTGTAGAACAAATAAAATGACTGTTTTATGATTTTACATTCATTTTTTGCAGCTGTTTTTTGTTATTTAAAAATATTAAAAAAATATATATTTGTTGATTTTTTACTAATGTATGTGGTTCATTTTTACTACAATTGTTAGCAAATTTTTGAACAGTAAAAACAAATGACAAATGTTAGTTGAATTTAATGAAATGTTAGTCATCCTTTTTTCAAGTGAAATTTCATTTGTTTTTGACTACAATTGCTGTCGTCTTTACGTACATAATATCCTTAGTGTACCAACATCATAGCAAATGCAACATATCTTGTACCACTATGTGATGTAGGGTCAAATATCTTTAATTTTCTGGAATATATTTGCGTGTGCATACGAATTTGCAATGGGTTGTAAACAGGCCTTTAAAGAATACTTTTAAAATATGGTATGACTGGTCTTTTCCTTTAAAAGATCGAAATGATTGATATCGAATATTACTTTCGTTCTAAAAACATGGGCTAAGAAAACTATGGCACTCGTGCCAATAGTGTCAAGCGGGTTAGTTTTTAATGATACGCAAAGTTTTGTTGACCCGTTACCGGGTTTCCAATACCGAATCGTTATTAAGAAATTGGCACTACAAAATATTTTCATTTTAGTTTTTTCTGATATTTTTAAGCCCAAAATACCGGTATATATTTCGGGTAATGTTAATAAAGAAAACTCTTTTTTAAAAAGTACACACGAAAAAAAACTGTTGGAATATTAACGAAGTGCTTAGTAGTTATACAACTACATAAGTTTCAAGTTACACTGACAATAATCCATACATAAAATTACCAATAAATGTCAAAATAACAAAAACTTTTGTAAAATAAACCAATATTTGTTCATTTTACGAAAGTGTTTGTTGCTTTGACATTATATTCGTATTTTTAGGATGGATTATTATGAGTGTAGTTTCTTGTAAAATATATGATTTTTTTTTTAGAAATTATTTACTAGGCTTGTAAATAATTTACAAACATTTTGTAAATATTTTACTAAAACTTTGTAAAACTAACTGGAAACTTATGTAATTGTTTAATTACTAAGCACTTTGAAAATATTCTCACAGTTTTTTTCTTAGTGTAGAGATTCAAACAAAAAAAAAATGAGTTTTATATTTTTGTAGCAATTTTCATAAAAAAAAATTATCTTTTTGTATTATTTAAGAAATAGTATCATATGGTAACGTTGGATTTGTAATTTTCTTCCTTTTTTTATCAGGAAACGGATTAATGGAATTAAATTTATTTGCCAATTAAAATAAAATTAACCTCAATTAAGAAAAATAATATTTAAAGGTCTGGTTGAGAGCAAACATGTAAAATGACAAAGTGCACAGAAAGAATTTTGTTGCATGAAAAATCACAAGATTTTCCAATAAATCAATGAAACTTTTCTCCACGAAATAAACAATATTTTCTTTAAAACTAAAGAAAAGCTTCATACTTTTTATGAAGAAAGTTTTTTTTTCATAAAACTGCTTCAATTAATGTATGAAAATTTTAATAAATACAATGATATTTTTCATACAATTTTATGAAAACTTAACAAAGTTTCCATTGAGGAATTCCAGTGCAATTTCATTGATTTTAAGCAATAATTCATTAATATCATGTAGTTAATTCTCTAAGTGTGTGTCTCTTTCCGTAAAGTGTTTCTTTCTCTTTTATACTTTTTTTAATTTTTGTATCATACTATCTCTCTTTGAAAGTACAGAGTCAGCTTGCTACAATGAGGACTTATTAAAAGTGTCGAAATGATGATTTTTTAAGAATCAAGAAATAAATGTGATAAGTCTGTGTCAAAATTTCGAATGTTATTTTTCTAAAGGAATCTAAAGGCTGACTCAGCCAGACGTAAACGTATCTCGGTATAGAAAATGTAATAAGTTAAAGAAGAATGGAAGCTGTTGTCTAGTGTTTGTTGTTTCATTCATATGCCATATGCATTGAAGATATAGAAAACAAACGTAAACAATCTAATCGAAACAGATTTTTATTGTCCATTTACGTATTCTATAAGGTTTAATGCATATGAATCAGAGCTGTAAATGAATCATTCACAAACGAGAGGTCAGATTGTGGTCCTGAACCATTCTGTGGAATACCTACGGGGTATGTTAGGGAAACGCTCAGGGCATGGATAGAGTCTGAATTCTTTGGTTACTGGGAAAACTCTCCTGGTCAGCGCCAGGCTAAAAGATTTATCCCTTTTTTCAGTAGGGGGTCGAGGCGACTCTTGTCGCTTGAAAGGGGAGTTTGAGGACCCTGGCGTCGTACTTAACTGGACACTGTAATCTCAGATACCATTTGCACAGGAAGGGTCAATCGGACACGGATATGTGTAGGTTTTGTGAGATGGTGTCTGAGAGCATGTTCTCTGCGAATGTCCCAGGCTTTGTGATAGGAGACTTAGGTTTCTAGGTGATCGCTTCATTTCGCCTTCCGACATCGCGAACATTTTGCCTAATAGGATAATTGGCTTTATAGGTAGCTTGAACCTGTAGGTAACTTTAGGCAGCACAAAAGACCTACATTGGTCGCGGTGCATAGTGCCTTCTGATCTAATCTAATCATTCATTTTTGAATTAATACGCGAATCATTCATGCACTGAATTAGTAAAATTTGGAATTAATTCTTTTCACCAAAAACCAAATTGAATGAAATTTGAATCGATTCATATGCATTTGGCTGGAATGAATTGCAATTCATTCTAAACCAAATGAATTTGGCAAAATGAATTGCAATTAATTTTCAATTCAAATAAGTTTGGCGAAATGAATTGCAATTCATTTCCAATTCATTTGACTTGAATTGATTTTGAATTAATTCAAATGAATTATTAAAATGAATTGCAATTCATTTTCAATTCATTTAAATTGAATTGATTTTGAATTAATTCAAATGAATTTTATGAAACACTTCATCACATATAAGAAAATTTTATAAATATGATTAATAACACGGTGCTACAGTGAAAAAAAAAAACTTGTAAAATGACCTAGTGTAGGTTGTAGGACTTGTTGAGTAAATCACTTTTCAATTTTCAGAATTTTGAATACACCCTCAATATCTGAAGTTATCGACAAAAAACGTTTTTCAGGACTTTATGGACAAAAATATTTTTAACTTACTTACTTCTAAGCTGATTTTAAATTTTTGAAAGATGAATAGTTAAGCTTTACAAATATATATATATATATATATATCTGTTTTTACTTTTAATAAACAAATGTGAAAATATTATCCAAAATATTTCGAACTTTCAATTTTTTTTTTTAATTTTTTCCTCTTTAACGCCTATTTTTCTTAAACATTCTTTGAAGACCTAGTTTTTTCTTATTTTTATTTTAAAGGACAATTAATAATGCGTAAAGTGACACCTTGTTTTTTGAAATCGGTTCAAAATTGTTAATGTAACGATTTTTTTTAAATAATGGCCATTGTTTATTGTTTCTTTGCTTTTGAGTTGTCAAAGTGCAATATGCAATAAGAACAAATGAGTGATTTCGTAAGAAAGAGAGTAGCTATATAGCAACATTTTTTTCATAAAAACTTTTCTCTTGAACTTGACTTGCTTCTGCTTCAAACACATGGTTTTGATTAAAGTTCGCTGTATTTGATTGAAAGACAAATTGTTTTGTTCAACGTTCCTTGTGTTTTCCTTATCGTTTATTGTGTGTAAAAATGTTTTCGGGAAGTGATTTTTCAAATGATGATGATTTGATGTATCCATGTTTCGTTCCACGAATAACTCGAAAACGATTGTTTATTTCTGATGATACAAATGAAGATGGACCGTCAGCTCTGTCAGATCTGAGAGATAGCAACTAATTATTGGAACTAGCATCGTCAGAATCGTCTAAATAGTCGCCTAGAAGTTTGCGTTTTAGACATTTCTTTTCAATTACAACAAAGGTTTGAAAATTGCTTGGAAAATTACGAATTATAAATTACTAAATATCACATTATTTCTATAGAGTAACAAGACTAAAAGTAAGCATAATAAAGCAAAAGTCATGGCAAAGTACAACAAATGCGATAAGGTGTTGTCAGGCACATTGCCTGTGAAGAAACCAACTCCAAACACCATGTTTACTTTGATTAATTGCAATTTATTTTTCATTTCATTAATATGAATTGCAATTTCTTTTCTAATTCGTTTGAATTAATTCAAAATCCATTCAATTCAAATGGATTGCAATTCATTATTCTAATTCATTTGAATGAACTCAAAATCAATTCAAGTCAAATGAATTGGAAATGAATTACAATTCATTTCGACAAATCATTTGAATTGGAAATGAATTACAATTCATTTCGCCAAACCATTTGAATAGGAAATGAATTCCAATTTATTTTTGCCAAATTCATTTGAATTAATTCAAATTTCATTCAATTCTTTTTTATGTGAAAAGAATTAATTCAAAACTCAATTCAAATTCGTAATGAATTGAAATCAAAAAAGAATGATTCATTTACAGCTCTGATATGAACGAAAGAACAAGCACTATACAACACCTTCTATTCGTATTTAACGTATAGAAATTTCTATACCGACACACGTTTACGTTTGGCCGATTCAGAATTAAGGAGACTTGTGGACTTTTGTTATACTGTTAAATATATTCAATAATCGATTTTAGATTTTAAACTTCAAAGAATCTCTAGCTGCTCCTTCTCCTGTACAAAATTTTCAAGCTACGCCAATGGTTTGTCGCGACTCATAGTCTTTTTTATATTTGTCTGACATTGAAATACAGCGCAATACGAATTCTATTTTTATGCACAAAATTTCAACAACAACTTTATCAGCAAAGGGCCGGTAATGATAAAGAAAATTAAGAAAAAGTTAAAGGTTTGAATATCCATTTAATATGGGTAAAACTTTAAGTTTGCTTAATGTTTCGATTTTTAACAGTCCTGGGTGGAATGAAGGAAACTAAGAGTAAAAACCACGACGCAATTGTCGTACAAAATGCATACATACAATTTTGTTGTGCAGTATTATATATATAGTACATACTCATATTATATAATACATATGTATATAGAATTATATAATGTATATACAAATCTGTCTGGCTAAAAACAAAAGTTCTAGACTGAAAAGAAAGAGTGGGTTTTAAACCCACTACGCAATTTACTTTTAAAAGAGAAAACATTTTTGTAGTTGCAACCGAATTTGTGTGGTTCCACGTACTATCACTATTATTAAATTTTAATACTTTTGTAACAACCGATATTTATTTACAAATTTCGAATGTTTACTGTAACTGAATATGAATATTTACTGTGAATATTTTATGTTTATGAACTATAATATTGTATAAATAGATACACATGCCTTTAGGTAAAGTCTTCCGTTTGTCTGGCAAGACTTTACCTCTAATCTATACCCAATTTAAATATGTTTTTTTTTTTTAAATTTCATCCTTGAATATTTTCAAATTTAAATATACCCTGCAGGAAATGTCAATAGTGAAAAAGTATTGATTCACTATTGACTGTGTCACCAGTACTACTAACCAAATATTCCCCAGGCAATGTAATTTGCTATAGACATTTAACATGTACGTGTCATTGAAAATCACTAGTGACATTAGAACTATTGACTAGGTAGTGAATAGGTAGTTCTTATGGGACCATATGTAGACATTGGAACAAAGATTCACTAGTGACTAGGTAGTTCTTATGGCACCATAAGTAGACATTAGAAACATAGATTCACTAGTGACTAGGTAGTTCTTATGGGAACATATGCAGACATTGGACCATAGATTGACTAGTGACTCGTTAGTTCTTATGGAACCACATGTAGACATAAGAACCATAGATTCACTAGTGACTAATTAGTTCTAATGGGACCATATGTAGACATTGGAACCAAAAATTTACTAGTGAGTTAATAAAGTAAAAAGTGTAGACGCTTAGTTGATAATGTCAACAAAATAATAGACAAAAGTGGAGACTTGGAGACACTTGACCCCAAGTTTCCTGCAGGGTATGTACATATATATTAGAGTTCGTTTTCAAATTTTTTTTTTTATTTTGATTTCTGGATATTATCACTTTTTAGAAGGTTTTTGTATCAATAAAAATAATGGCGTATTTTTTTTTTTTTAATTCCAACTCCTTCCCGTGCCTATAGGCGACTCAAATCGCGGATTTTGGGTCCCTTTTCCCATACAACAAAAACGGCTTAATATATGTCAAATCGTACTTCAGTATTCGATTCTACGGGAAAACTTAGGCACATAGGCTTTGTTTTTAGTTTTTGGAATGCAACAGAATGCATAATTAGAGTGGTCCAAAAAAATATTTTTTAAAAAAAAAAATTAAAATATTTTTTTTTGTTAAATTTTTTTTTTTACAATAAAAAAATACTTACATCTGAGAAAAATGGTCCAAAAATTTGAATTTTGTAGTTACCCGTTCAAAAGTTATTAAAGTTTAAAAATTTAATTTTTTAGTGAATACAAAATAATTTATTGGTTTATATAATAATTTATTGGATTTGAGTCGCCTATAGGCACGGGTAGGAGTTGGAGTTAAAAAAAAAAATACGCCATTATTTTTATTGATACAAAAACCTTCTAAAAAGTGATAATATCCAAAAATCTATTTTTCAAAATTAACTCTAAAATATATATATATATATATATATATATATATATATATATATATATATATACTATATATGTATGCACAGCGCATAGTCTAGAGACATTAATTCGTTCCCCCGCATAGTTTATGGACATTTGCTTACTTTGGGGACTGTCCCCAAAGTTTTCGCGCCTTTTCATACATCTAGCGTTTAAGATGAGGACAATTTTTTCGATACAACGCATATTTCGGGTACAATTTTGACCATGTCCCTAAAGTATGCGCTACGCATACATATATATATATATATATATATGTATGCACAGCGCATAGTCCAGAGACATTTATTAGTTCCCCCGCATAGTTTACTGACATTTGCTTACTTTGGGGACTGTCCCCAAAGTTTTCGCGCCTTTTCATACATCTAGCGTATTAGATGAGGACAATTTTTTCCATACACCGCATATTTCGGCGACAATTTTGGGCGTGTCCCTAAAGTATGCGCTGTACATACATATATATATATATATATATATATATATATATATGTATGCGTAGCGCATACTTTAGGGACATGGCCAAAATTGTGTCTAGAATTTCATTCCGGTGATAAAAATACCTTTCAAACAATCCCAGATTGAGAAATCTACTATAATTCTATCCGATTTTATGACGAATTTAATTAAATTATTCTATGTATATATGGAAAAATATCTATTTTGAAATTTTGGGGGGTTCCAAATCCGACTTAGAGCTATGGTCTCTTGAGCAAAATTTCTCAGAATCACCTATAGATTACGTTTTTGATATACGCTTCATCAAAAAAACAAAAAATAACCCGCCCTAATATATATATATTAGGGCGGGTCGATTTAATAATCGCCCAAAGCTCAGTGAAAATCGTATTCTAGGGATCAAAATAAGAAACTTTGCGGAATTAACCATACCTCTAAAACGAATTCTACTACCCCCGAAACTGTTGACTTTTGTCCCGTAGGGTCAAGTTTTGAAAAATCCCACTTTGACCCATGTAGAGTGCCCCAATCGAGTCCAAATGTATGACCGACCCCCACTAACTTTGAAGGGCCGATCCACCCATGCTCGTGGCACACCCCCCTGGAACTCCCCTGGGGGGTTCCCCATACAAACATTTCAAAAAATCTCCATTTTTGGCACTTTATTTTATTATTTTTTATTTATTTTATTTATTTTTAATATTTTATTTATTTTTTCTCTTTAGAAATTTATTTAGTCAGAACATATGTAAATGAAAAAAATAATTTAACTTAGTAATAGAAAAGAAATAAAAAAAATTACTGTTTGAAGTCTTTTTTGCTTTCAAGTCTGGGCAATTTCGCACGGCTCTCTTATGTCGTCGCCATAACAGCCTCTACATTTTCCGGTATAACTCGTTTGGAAACGCTAGCTAGCAATTGAACGTGTCGTTCTGTTGCAGGTCGTAAAATAGGTTGTGTGGGTTTTTTAAGCCACCACAAGACACAGCTGCATGTCGTAAACTTACTTAAGCAAAATCGGTTACAGGTAGAATTGAGCATAAAATTATCATAAAGGATTTTCCAGAAGTAATAAAAGGCGCACTTGCTTAACAGAAAGCATAAAATTATCATAAAGGATTTTCCAGAAGTAATAAAAGGCGCACTTGCTTAACAGTATTTGTGGTCAGATTAACGTTTAATTTACATGTAAGTATTTTATGGGCAGTTTTGACAACAAAATCGGTTACAGGTAGAATTGAGCATAAAATTATCATAAAGGATTTTCCAGAAGTAATAAAAGGCGCACTTGCTTAACAGATTTTGTGGTCAGATTAACTTTTAATTTACATGTAAGTATTTAATGGGCAGTTTTAACAAGAAAATCGGTTACAGGTAGAATTAAAATTACCATTTCATTTTTATTACCTCGTAGACCATATATAACGCAACAGTTTTTGTGAATGCATTAAGTCGTTGTGAAGAACTCAAAGTGTGAAGTTCTAATTTCAGATAAAAAAATATTTAAAAAAAAAAATCATTCCAAATCAAAAAGTTTACAATGAATCCACCATCCTTTACACCGCAAGATGAAGCAATAACAACATCAACAACTATCGAAAACCCAATGAGTCATATACCCAGGCATGATGTTACTGTTTTTGGTGTGTCTACTGATTTGACTGATCTTAATTTACCAACCCATCTGGATATTTTGAGATATTATTTTTACTTGAGCGAACAAAAAAAATTGCTCTATAAATCATTCACTATTCAAGTACAAGATAAGTTGATTGGAATTTGGAAAAAACTTGGTATGGAAATAATGCTGAAAAAAAGTGTATATAATAAATTGAATAGATTGCTTGTCAAATATCAAGAGCAAATCAAGAATAGAAACAAACACCAAGAATTTACAGAGTATGTAAAATCTCTGGAAACAATTTTTTTCATTGGAACATGTAAATGCGATTTGAAGGCAGCTCCATGTGCATGCGGTTTGGTTCCCGAACGCCTCAAAGAGTTTATGCACGATCAACATAATCAGAGAAGACTAACAATGGATGGATTTGCGATGGAAATTGAAGAGCAAGGAGCAACGTCTATGTCATCAATGCCAACATACCAAGATCCCGATGATTCAACATACGCACCGCCACCGGTTCAAGAAGATTTGGATATAAGCACAAGTTCACAATACACACAGAGATACGATTGTTTTAACTTTGCCTTGGTATGTGACAGATTTGGTGTGCCTGATAGAGTAGCATCAGCAATGGGAACCGCTCTTTTCCAAGATTTTAAAATGAAAGATACCCATGGCAAACCTCTCATCATGGATAAATCGAAAGTTCGCCGAGAAAAAGAGAAATGCAGACAAGAAGTGCTTCGCAAACGGTTAGATGATACCAATTTGTTAGCATTTTCATTCGATGGCAGAAAAGATGATACTTTAACGAGAGATGCAATTGATGAGAAGTATCATACTAGGATGGTAAAAGAACCTCATCTTGTTATTTTGAGAGAACCGAATTCTGAATTGATTGGTTACGTAAGACTGGAACATGAAACCGCTGAATACAAAACAACCAAATTAAATGATTTTTTTAACGATAAAAATATATCACTGAATGAATTAATTGGCATATGCGTTGACGGTGAGCCAACAAACACTGGCCCACACGGTGGAATTATACGACGATTCGAATTGCTGTTAAAAAGACCATTGCATTGGTTCGTTTGCCTTCTACACTTCAACGAACTTCCGTTTCGGCATTTGTTTGAAGCTTTGGATAAATCAACCAGCACTGGACCAAGATCGGCAACCGGAAAATTGAGCCGTCAAATCGAAACTTGTGAAACTCTTCCGGTAAGTTATTGCTATCACTCATTTATTATAATTGTCAACCGTTTTTAATTGCTTTATTTTTATATATTTTCAGGTGGTGGACGGCTTTCAGAAAATTGAGTTGAAAAATATGCCCCCTGCTCCAGAAAAAATTGAATTTTCCACCGATTCCAAGTACTTATACGACATGGCCCATGCAATTTCTAGCGGCGTGGTTTCAGTGGATCTGGCTAACATCAAACCAGGGAAAATTGTACATTCTCGGTGGCTCACCAAGGCCGCTAGACTATTACGATTATATGTGACAACGGAAAATCCAGATGCAAATTTAAGAATACTGGTTGAATTTATAATTACATGTTATGTGCCAATGTACTTCAATATTAAGTATTACAGCTCTGTCGTGTACGGTAGTAGATTATTTTTCAAATTCATTAGTTGGTCAAGATTTCTAGAACCTCGTTTACGCAAAATTGTCAATAAAGTAATTACAGATAATTCATATTATGCGCATTCGGAAAATATCTTGTTATCAATGTTGTTTGATGATAGCAAAGAAAAGCGCGACTGTGCTATCAAGATAATTCTACGCTATCGAACCGATGTTGACGACCCAACGGGACTTAGAGCTTATAAAAAACCAGATATAAACTTTTATTGCACAAGTTACACGGAAATGATCAATATGAATGACATAAATGACGTATTTGAACCACCATTCACTCGAAGCATTCCATACGATACTTTGAAAGAATATTTAAATCAAGATGATCCACCGTTTAATGATCCAAAAATTCCATCACACATACAAGGAACAGAACGACACGTTCAATTGCTAGCTAGCGTTTCCAAACGAGTTATACCGGAAAATGTAGAGGCTGTTATGGCGACGACATAAGAGAGCCGTGCGAAATTGCCCAGACTTGAAAGCAAAAAAGACTTCAAACAGTAATTTTTTTTATTTCTTTTCTATTACTAAGTTAAATTATTTTTTTCATTTACATATGTTCTGACTAAATAAATTTCTAAAGAGAAAAAATAAATAAAATATTAAAAATAAATAAAATAAATAAAAAATAATAAAATAAAGTGCCAAAAATGGAGATTTTTTGAAATGTTTGTATGGGGAACCCCCCAGGGGAGTTCCAGGGGGGTGTGCCACGAGCATGGGTGGATCGGCCCTTCAAAGTTAGTGGGGGTCGGTCATACATTTGGACTCGATTGGGGCACTCTACATGGGTCAAAGTGGGATTTTTCAAAACTTGACCCTACGGGACAAAAGTCAACAGTTTCGGGGTAGTAGAATTCGTTTTAGAGGTATGGTTAATTCCGCAAAGTTTCTTATTTTGATCCCTAGAATACGATTTTCACTGAGCTTTGGGCGATTTTTTTGCCTCCCCACAAATCGACCCGGCCTAATATATATATATATATGTAAATATGTTAAATGTTAAAAATACATTTATACTTATGCAGTTGCGAAAAACAATTATAAAGTTTGATATACATATGTACATATTATTTTACTGAATAAAAAATGAAGAATAAATATAAAACATAAAATACAAAATACAAAGTATTTATGTTCGATTAACTTTTCGGGTTTAAATTTTTTTTAATTCCTTTAGTAATCATTAATAAGCGTTTTAAAACCAATAGGACGTTGAGAACATTGTTTTTAAATCCGAAAAAGGAAAATAAAAAAAAATTTTAGACTTACAATTTTCATCAACAATTAATTGGTTCAATTAAAAAGTAATTGACACACTTTTTTATTTTTCAACAAACCGATTTATTCAAATATTTTTGAGCAATATTTTTTTCTGTGTATGGTATATATTAATTAACATGATTTCATATATACTTTTATATTTCTTAATACAATGTTACATGTTATAATATATGGTTAAAATTAAAATTTATTTTTACATCGAATCTAAAGTGTTTAAATTGAGAAAATTTAAAAATTAAAGTATTTAAACTATCAGCTAAAATCTTAAAACAAATTCTTAATTATTTTATAATTTATTTGACTACAAATGAAAAGTTTTCAATACCAATTATAAATTTTCTACATTTCAAATAGAACACTTTATAATTTTTTTGAAATTTTCTTGATTTCAGCGGCAAATAATTACAACAAGCTCGTTTTTAGCTTGAAACATATAATAAATTTTATGTTTAACATAGTTTTACCATATTTCCAAGTTATATTCGAGTTATATGAGAAGACCTTATATAAATGTTTTGAATATTGGAAGGAACGATACTAACCCAGCAAAAAAAAAACTCGATTTGGTAAGCAGTTGTTGCATTTATAGGCTTCCAAAATAGCGCTTCGCCGTCATGCATACTATAAAGCAATTATTTAAGGCATTCTGTAGTGCTTCCCAAAATGCCTTCTTTGAAGCAATAAAGTATGCATGCAATGAAGAAATAAAGTATGCATACAATGAAGCAATAAAGTACCAATAACCAATTTCATTTATTTAGTAAAAACGTCATTACCCGCATAAAAATTGTCAATTTTTTTCATAAAAATTAATGATTTTTTTTTTTTTAATGCTTTCAAAGAACATTCAAAGTTCTAATATGCAAAGAAATTCGTTTAACTCATTAAAGGCAAGTCATAGACACGCTAAACATTTTTTAATCAAATTTTGCAAAATGCAATGCAAAATGCAATTTTTTAATTTTTTTTTTTTAGAAAAATATTGTTGATTTTGTCCATCTTTTATAACTGCCATATTGGAAACGTGACATTAAAATTTTAATAAAAATCAGC
Organism: Delia radicum; assembly: GCA_021234595.1. Taxonomy (NCBI): domain Eukaryota; kingdom Metazoa; phylum Arthropoda; class Insecta; order Diptera; family Anthomyiidae; genus Delia; species Delia radicum. The sequence continues at coordinate 85,083,025 of CM037853.1, forward strand.
TTTCAGAATTTATGTTGGAAAATAGCTAAACTTTTCTCTGTTCGATATGTTTTTTAGTTGATATTTTAAAATATTAAAGATTTTTTTTTTTTTTAATTTTAAAAAAATCTTAACAAAATTATATTATAATGAATAGACTTTTTGTTTTATATTAAAAAGTAATTAAAATATTTAAATCATTTTATTTTTATAAAATATAAATTACTGAATTGTGTGGTTTAGATAAATTTGATTAATAGTTTGGGTCTTACAATGAAGGTGTCTCCGTGTTCAAAAATCGATTTCGCTTAAATTTGGTTGTGCGGTCTTAAAATATTTCTTACAAGAAAAGGAGTTAAAACTTAAATTTATTTGTATAGGAACACGTCTGTAATTTCCGAAATTAAAATTAAGAAATTTGAAAAAATAGTTTAGGGGTTAAAAAGGGGAATTAATAAATATCATTCTTTTTTGAAAGCATGTCTGAAATTTAAAAAATTTGAAGTACTCAAGAAAACAAGTATTTCTGTCCTCATGCTATCTATGTTATGGAGCCATGATTTACACTTATAAGAAATATTTAAAATAAGTTTTAGAATAGCTCTTCGGAAAAAGTAATTTCAATGCAAAACAATTGCAAAAACTGTAAAAAGTCAGAAAAAGAGAAAAGAATTTAAAATTTAAACTAATTTTCCACATGCATCTAATATCAAAGTAAAAAAACCTATATTATCAAGATTACTGCTAAAGAATTTACAACTTTTGGCAGAACCTATCTTTGTAATTCATAATTTTTGTTTAATTTGTAGTTTTTAAAATATCGCGGTTTTCATATTTACGTTGCATACTCCATTTTTTTAGTCTAAAAATATTCTTGTCTAAATATTTTAGAATATTTTCAATTTTGTAATACAAAAATATGTTCAGTGGAATGTTTAGTTTACGCCAGTGTTGCCAGAAGTAGGGGAAAATCCCTACATGTAGGTTTTTTTGCCTTCAAAATAACGGCGTAGGGGAAAAGGGACAGATATTTCTTATTAGTCAAAATGTAGGTACTTTTTCCAAATAATGCAAATCTTTTCAAAAACAGCTATTTCTACATTTTTTTGTAAAATGATTATATTTTGAGAGATATTTCCGTAGCAAAAAATAGTTTCTTATAATTTGTCATTTTAATAGACGAGTGTTTGTTTTTTAACTAACAATCTCTTTGGAAGTTATTTGGAAAGTTATCCTTTGGAAGTTGTTGTGCAGCATTGTATGAACAGCTTCCCACCTATGAAAAACCAGTGTTAAATTTCACCGACGAAAAGCAATACAATTTTTGATGGCTTATGTAAAAAAAACCCAATAAAAATGAAAAAGAAACCGCTAGTATGAAATTAAACTTTTTGATTTTTGTTTTGGCAAATATTGACAATTTTAAATCTATTCTAAAAAATATTTTGTAAATTTTAACAAATTTCTATTTTCAAGTTTTTCGAACAAATTTTCGATAGTAGCATTTGGATATTAATTTTTGAAAATAATTGGAATTGTCGTCGAAAGTATGAAAATTTCAAAGCATTTTTAGTTTATAAAAATGTAAAAAATTTCGTAGGGATTTTTGTAGGGGAAAAAATTTTATAATGTAGGGAGAAAAGGGATTTTTATTGCTTAGTGTAGGTACTTTTTAAAAAATCCACTGGCAACACTGGTTTACGCATAGTTATAAAATTTAAAATTAGAATACATAACATTTATAAGTTGAGAAATCGTCAACTTCCTTGCAATACAAACACCGACATGATTGTTATTGATTATGATATGTTAATTTATTTTCTTAAAAAAAATCGCAATTTTAACTTTTATAATGATCGGGACATCGTATTTTTTATCAGTTCTTATTTTAAATTCTTATTTTAAAAAAATACGAAAAGTTATATTCCTAATATAAACATGGTAAATAGTTTAAACTCAAACCAAAAACCAAAAATGCGCATTAATATGTCCACTTTTCAATGCATTCTATATTGCCTTAAAAGAAGTAATTGTTAAAGCGCTTAAAAGGAGCTCTTCCAGAAGCTTCTTCAGAAGCTCTTCCAGAAGGTCTTCTTCAAGCTCTTCTCGAAACTCTTCCCGAAACTTTTAAGAAGGCATGAATTTATTGCTTCTAAGAGCACATGAAAGAAGCGCTTTTCAACTGCTTAAAAGAGCCATACCAAGTGGGACATCACGAACAAAAATCATGCCTTCTGGAATGCCTTCCGGAAGCGCTTAGTAATTGAATAATGCCTTCCGGAAGCGCTTTTCTGAAGCGCTATTTTTTGCTGGGATATGTATGTATATTTAAAATAATATATAGACCATATTATATCCTAATATATTAAATTAGATATAATCTTATAATCTTATAGTATATATGATTAAAATGAATGAGAACAAAATTCGGACAAAACAATACCAAATCACTTCTTGTATCTAAATAAATCGAATATAACACATTTAGATCTAATGTGATACAATGTTGTCGGGCCATTTTTCAGATGAAATTTTATATAATTAAGTTTTAATTGGGGAAAAAAAATAATTAAATAACACTATAGAAATTATTCGAGTTACTCGAGTAATTCTAAAATCTTACTCGATTAATCGTTTAAGTTAAAAATCTCAAAATCGAGTTACTCGTTTACTCCAACAAAACCAAACCCGAGTAATTTGAATACCCTAAACAGTAGTCAATTGTTCGACACCAAAATGTTACTGGAACTGCTTCAATAACTTATAAACACACTGGCATTATTGATTTTGACCAATTCCCAAAATACGGCTCCTCTGGTCCTTTGTGAATAGTTTTCCTTGATTATTTTCATTGAATTAACTAGAATTACAAATTGATAGTCATTTATTTGGAAAAAATAATAGGGACGACTCTAAGGCCGAGCACAGATGACCAATAAAATTGATTTACATTTTATTGATCTTTGCAAATACACTTTCAATGTTATTGGAATATTATTAATTAAACAGAATTTTTATTTTTTAATAAAAATTATATCAAAATTGTAAAAAAAGACAAAGACACGGCCTTAGTTTACTTCGCCTTTACATCTTGAAAACAAAACAAGTGTAAAAATAAAAAGGAGAATAAAAACAAACGGCGTATATTGTATATCTATCTACCATAGGTAGAGCTTGCACATAACAAACAAGTTTTCAGTTTATTTTTGATCAATGGTGTTAATCTTAAACTTCGAGCTCATATATTAGTTCTAATTTAGTGGGATAACTAGGTTATATGAATGTTTGATGTTTGCATGGAATTGTCACTTCTTTCAAAACGTGTTCAGATGATGAGAGCCTAAAAAATTCCCGAAATAGACCTATCAACACATTCCTAAAAGTGGTCAATAAATAAATTTTAAAACAAAAACTCTATAGATTATTTGTTAGGACAATATCCTAATAAAGAAATATAGAGTATGGCCTCGACCTTGAATAATTTTCATTGCACAATTAAAGGTCAAAAAAACATAATTTTTATTTTTAATAAAAATTATATCAAACTTGTATAAAAGACAAAGTACGGTCTTGTTTACTAGCCCTTTACATCTTCTTTTTAAACAAAACAAAACAAGTGTGAAAATAAAAAGGAGAAAAAAAAACAAAAAGCGTGTATTATACACCTACCAAAGGTAGAGCATGCACATAACAAACAAGTTTTCAATTCATTTTTAGTCAATGGTGTTAATCTTTAACTTCGAGCTCATATAGTAGTTCTCATTAAGTGCGATAACTAGGTTATATGAATGTTTGATGTTTTGCTTGGGATTGTCACTTCTTTCAAAACGTGTTCTAATGAAATAGACTTATCAACACATTCCTGAAAGTGGTCAATTAATAAATTAGAAAACAAAAACTCTATAGATTATTTGTTAGGACAATATCCTAATAAAGAAATATAGAGTATGGCCTCGAACTTGAATAATTTTCATTTTCATTGAAAGTATATATTTTTAGAAGACCAGGTCATTTTCTTTTAAATACCGTTGAAAATTTTAAAATCGGTTTAAAAATTATTAAGTTTTAAATGTTTAAATGCACCAGTGGCAAACAATACTCTTTTACGGTTATTTCGCAAATTTGAGAGTTTATTGCAACTTCTCAAACCGGTTTTGTAATACACTCAACTCAGCTAGACTTACAACCTACACTAGGTCATTTGACGAAAGTTAATTTTCTGTGTAGCACAGTGTTATTACCAGAATAATTTAGTTATCATGTTCGAGTAATTCAAATAAATTTTACAGTTATTTATTAATTTAATTATTTTATTTAATATGTTGTTAATTGAGATGTTGGTCAGATAAAAAGAAAAAAATTAACCTAAAATATATTTTAAAATACAAACAAATTTATTACTAATAACATTTATAAATTTTGGTATTCAGCTTAATTGTAATTGTTTTTATATATTAATAATTATATTATAATTAAATAAACAATTATGTAATTATAACCTCTAACATGTGATGATTAATGAAACGTTTTCGCCTGGCTCCGCTACAATTATCGGATTGATTGACCATCTTATGCAAGACGAATATTTCGAATATACAAGTCAAGACTACCACTTTTAAATTGACTTTAACAAATGTTTTCCATTTTCTTTTTGTCGGTTTTTTAAATATCATCTTCTTTTTCCCGATTTTTATGATTCATTTCAATATTGCCCTCTGTTATGGATCTATTTGAGTCCATTGCAGTTTTCGGCAACGTAATACTGACAACTCCATTTGATGATAATTGAGATACCATATCTTCGGTATTACAGCCTCTTGGCAGTTCGTAACGTCGAATAAAATGTCGATAAAGAAAACCAACATCATCGGCCTGACTTTCCTCATGTTTACCTTCGATAATTATATGATCATTTGAGATTTGAACCGACAATTCTTTTGGTGAAAATCTTCCCACATCAAGATAAATATGAAAATAATTATCTTTATCTTTGACCACACCTTTTAACGGTACGTGTGCTAGATCTTCGTTTGCTTTAGCGTTAACATTCAATTGTTGGGCGTGTGATGCCGATTCGGAAATCAAGTCCAATGTTTGAACTTCGTCGGGATAATCTGTTCGTAAATGATTATGATGATGATGTTGACGGTTATTGATATGATTTAAATCATCATAATATGGCGATGGAACCACTTTTAGTACAAATGGTGAATGGTTTGCTGATATATTTGACATTTTTTCGAATATTTAGCTTTTCTAACTTTTATCTATTTCAAAGGCGTTACTACTCCGTGTTTTTATTTTACAATTATTTCAATTCTATATTATCAAAAGACTAAGGGTAAGTTTGAGTTTTCGTTCTATATATAGGGAAATATTTACATATAGATGAATAAATGGATAACAAACAACAACAACAGTGTATATATTCACGTACACCAACCAGTACGCCATAAATATTTGTTGTTTACTATGGTTCTCATGGATCAGGGATGGAAATGTCAATAGAATATTAAAAGGTACTGAAGTACCTCGAATTAGGGTAGGGTGAATTGATACTTTGCATTTTACCCCATACTACTGCATTTTCAGAATTTCTATCTGTTGTCTCTGCCAGAACATCTTTTTTAAAAAACCTAGTACGCTGAATCCAAATCTGGCAAACAAAAAAAATTTCATTTGCAGTTTTAAAAATACCTCGATTTTTATATTTACAACATTCTTCGTATATTTTGTTTAGTTTTTCGAAATTTTATCGCAAATTATGAAATTTTTGTTTTTAGGAATATAACTATAACTAATTCTTATAACCGGTTTTTTGTATTTTATGTTATCATTTGAGTTTTGTATATATTTATACTTAATGCTGTTCTATTGTTCTTATTTTTTGTTAAATCTTGAAAATACTTCTCCTGATGATAATATTCCACGAATGTCGAAATATTGAGAAATAAATTAATTTTTATAGTAACTACAACTGGTCTCGAGCTCGAAAAGTCGAATAAATACAACTTTTATTAACAAAATTATCTTTAATTTGAGTATGACAATGTATGCAAGGCGGTTGAAAATTGTCCTTTTTAAGTTTTGTCCTTAAACATTTTATGCATGTCAAAAAGTTTTAAAATTTTTTCAGTGTTCTGACAAAGGGACGTTTTACGAAATCGCTTGAGTAATAGCACTTAAGCGACGCGTCTTGAACAACTGAATACCAAAAATATAACATTTTTTAGAGGGTACTTTTAGCTTCCGACAAGCGTTTTAAGATGCCAAAAAGGGAATGGTTTGTTCAAAAAAGTTGTCTTACTTTTTATCGAAATAAGGCTCAAATGTTTCGTTATGTAGAGCATACACACAGAGAAAAAGTAAGCTATTTGTACACTGAAATTCGGTTACTACTACTCGAATTCGATTATTACAAATTTCAGTCGGTTGGTACAGTTGAACTTTAGTTTTCACAACAAAGTTCGGTTAATTCAACTGAATTTTACTTGTAACATCCAAAATATTCAGAAATAGAATCTGAATATCGTTGTACTAACTGAATTTATAAGTTGTTACCATTAAAATATACTTTTCAATACGGTTGGCACTTTATTTGTCTGTGTGTATTATGAGAAAAATATTTATAAATTTGGTTCGAACAGTTTTAGTGCATGTTAACTAAATATTTTCTTAAATTTCGTTTAAAAACAGTCAAAAAACACTACTTCTTTTTTTTTTGAATGTTGACCTCAGTTAAGTGGCATTTAAGACTTTTAGTGAAAAAGTTAAAATTATTACAATTATCATATATAACCGATAAAAAAAAAGTTACACATTAAACACAAAATTATATCTCATTTGATATAGATCGATATTTGTTTTTATCTATGCTTATCTCAAAATTGGGGTATCCAGTAGTATCCCTTTAGATCCCTCAAATATATTACTTTAGATCAAAATTGATCTCAAAATTCGGATATCCAAAAATATCTAATTTAAGATCCTAATGGATCCCAAAACATCCCGTGGGAAGAATTATCATCTACTTGGATCTAATAATATCCAAAAAGATAAGTTATTTTTGGTGGATTTGTGATCAAATTGGATTTACTTATATCCATTGACAAATATTATTATTATTAAAACTATAAAAATAAATTTAAAGAAAAATAATTTGGACATCTGCGCATATATAATTAAATAGTTTAAGTTATTTCGTTAGTGTTATTTTAAGGTTAAAAATAGTTCCTTAAAACGGTATTGAAACGTTATCGGTTTAGAAGCTTACTTAGGGAATATTTTTCATAAATTTTTAATTTTAATTTTACCTTTGACTTTATTTTTATTAAGTTAAAATTTAATTATTATATTTATTATTTATATTATTTATTTTATTTTTTCTTTTCATTATAAATGTAAATCTTTTATTACTATAGATTTTGCTATATTGTCTAAGTTAACTTGTCTGATTCTAATACTATAATTTATAAGATATTGTGTCTTGTTGTATTAGAAAACCAATTTAATAAATACAAATACAAATACAAATTTTAGGGTAAGCGTTTGCCAACCATGCTATTTTGTAAACAAAACAAATTTTCACAATTCGAAGCACAAAAAGAAATCAAATTTTGGAAATATAAATCAAAAATGATTATCGAATTGCCGTGGCAATGATCCCCACATAATACAAATTTCCGCACCAATTTTACGACATTGCCTAAAATATCCGTGGAAGTCACGAGCATAATAAAAGCTTTGGGGATGCCGCAAACCTCCTAATTTAAGTAAATTCAATACAATACAAAATGAGGTCTAAAAAGCCATGGCAAAACAATAAGCGTAGAATTATTAAAAAAAGTTGTCATTTTGAAATCCCTGAACTTTCAAAGTTAAAATAAAAATAAACAGAAGTTTAAAAACAAAATAAAAACATGGGGTTTCTAGTCGAAAAAGTATATTGAGTATTAAACTTCTAGCTTCATGAGTTAGGTGCCTTTTTATAATGAAATATAAGCAAATATAAAACATCGACAACATACAGATGTGTTTTAGTTTTTATAATTTTAAAAAATAAGTTTTAAGTTTATACAAAAATGGTTATTATTTTTGGATTAGGCAAAATACGAAATCAAAACTTAGACAAAATCTTAACCCATTACGGAGCGACAGCCCATTCATGATTTAGGTTTAGTACTATATTTCTCCGATAAGGGAAAGCAGTAAAGCGCCAACAGCAGCGCAAATTTAATTTTAGTCATAGTCTCCACGCAGTTTCGTCAAAAAATCTTTAGCGGTTTGAGTTCGGTTGTCAAAAAACACAACTTCAAACCATTGATTGCGAATAAATTTTAAAATTTTAGTCACATTCTGCAAGACAATCGATTCCAACACTTGATAAAAAATACTTCTTTTAACGAAGGTTTTAGAATTTAAAACTAAGAACAAATAAGAACAATTCGTTAAAGTTGAATAGTCGAAATACATGCAAGAACGAATATCTGTCCAAAACCTAACAAGAACTTTTATAGCGAGAATGTGATAATTCGAACCGCCTTCCAAAAGCATTTTTTCATTTCAAATCGCAACTTTATTTATACAGCATTATCATTTAAATTTAAAAAAAAAAATTCGTTTACACCCTTTATTTCATTCAACTTTTTTTGTAAATACTGTGGAGCACGAAAAAATTTCCATTTTTTTAATGTGTTCGTTTTAAGCGTAAAAATTTTTATGGACATTCGAAAAAGCATCCAAAAATTAGTTCGTTATATAAAAAGTTTGCTATAAACGGTGTTCGTTATAACCGTATTATTTTGTATGAAATATGTTAGTACATAAATGCGTTGAGACCAGAAAAATCGTTCGTTATAAAAAAAAGTTTGTTATAACCGATGTTCCACTGTATTTGTATACTAAAATATGTTAATTTCGTATTACATTAAGTAACATTACATTTTTAACTTAGGGAATCGAAAGTATAAAATGTTCTATAAAGATATATGCAAAAAAAAACACAATCTAGCACTCTTCTATCACTTTTTTTCTCCATCTAGCACTTTCTAGCACTATTTTTGCAACGATCTAGCACTGTTCGACATTCAAATTATGGCAACACTGTTTGCCATCGGATTTGCTTCAAACATTGAATTATTTTTCACATTTCCAAGACTACTAATTTTTTATGTGATTTATCTTGAGCTAAAAAATTACACAATTATGAGATTTTTCGCGGACTCCCAATTTTTGATATTTGATATCTTAAGCGAAAAAATAAGTACTCGTAATCTTGAAAATCTCATATAGATTTTATTTAATCCGAGCAAGCAAAAACTCTAATTTTAAAATTTCTAATTTGCTTAAAACTGTCATAATTTTTGAGCCGTTAGAGATAAAGGATTAACGCGAACAGATTCAGAATGCTTACACATCGGCTAACATATACACAAATTGTTTTTCATGTCATACAAAAAAAAAAAAAACGTTTGAAAATATTTAAACACAAAGTGCCAAAAATTTTTGAAGTTCGCCATGCATATTTTTTATATACAGTGCAATAACATGCACTCCCAATAGTGAACATCTTCACTATAGCGAACAATTTTGTTACCACCGTGCGTTCTTATTCAAAATTTTTGAATATAATTACCGCCCAAATTGTCCGGAAGCTGACATGAAATCAACCATTCAGCACCATTTAATTACTTTAGTTTTCCATCCCTGAATTGCATATAGCAGGAAAAACTTTTTTTGCAACTCAATAAATAACCCAATAAATAAAAATCAAAGGACCACAGTACGTATGAGTGACTAAACAACACTTATACGTAACAAATTTGATGTTTGACGTACCAACTGCCCTGCTACAGAAAAAGTCCATCGTATCAATTTTACTCCATTCACTACCCTTGTAAACTACAGTGGACACATTTTTAAACAAATATAAAAATTTTGATAATGCATTAAAACTTTATTTTTTTTAAATGTTTTACTTTTAAATTTGAAAAAATTATAACCAAAAGTTTATTTTTCGATCTTTTATCATAAATTATGATGTGAGCAAGATTATTCAAGTTCAAGATCATTTTATGTTTCACAAAAAACAAATTATCTTGAACTTGAATAATCTTGCTCACATTACTTTATTTTTTTGTTTAACCCTCTAACCGACAATCCCGCCAAATTAAGTTATTTCATAAGAAAATTAAATTTACAAAATATTTTGTGAAGTAATTTTTTGTGTTCATTTATACGTGTTGGAAGCGAGAAAGCGTTATAAATAGAATTTTGCAAAATTTCAAAAAAAAAAAAAAAAATATTTTGAAATTAACACAGTTTTCAAAAATCTTGAAGACATATTTATGTTGACAATAAGCGATAGGTGCTCATATTGGTTTTGAGGTTGCATTAGTGAGCAAGATAGAGAGTAAAATAGAGCGAAGTACACTCATAAAAAAATACCAGAAGAAAAATTAGTAAAACGGCTAGTAGTCAAACTGAAACTCTAATTTTTAGTTAAAAATTTTGTTCTTTTAACTTGACAAAAACTAAATTTTTTACATTTTTTTTTTTTTTTTGTTATGAATTTTCTTCAGTCTAAAAATATTATTTTGATAGTCAACACCAGTTGAGGACGTTGTAGTGAGATTTTTACATTTACATTTATAAAATATTACTTTATAAAATATTACATATTTATACATATGTTCCTATTATGCTAAATCTTTACAAAATGTCAAACTTATATTGCATACTTCTAGCATTTTGTGTACATATTTTAAACAAGTATTACTTGGTAAAATGTAACAAAATAAATTTGGACGAACATAACAGATAACAGGTCATTTCATGTTAATACCCTGCGGTAAATGAAGGGTCGATTGATCCAAAGTGGTAATTCTGTGATATATGATTGGGAAGCACGTCACGAAACTGGTGAAACCAAAATTGTGGTGCAGCAAAAAGTGTTAATTTGGGTGAAATGTCCAATTACGTGACTATAGTTATGGTGACAAAACATTCACTGGTTGGTACCAGATATATCACGTAACTGGAGAAAAAGTAACATAACATCAAAGTGTACCGAAGCAACTAGGGACGTTGCAGTTGAAGTTGCTACAGGCCATTGAACTGGTTGAAACCCGTTAGCAGTGGATAAAAACATGGCAATTAATACCGAAGAATGCAGTTTCTTGACTGCTGCAAAGTGGACACAACAGTGAAGGAATATTTTATGTACCGACTTTGTGACAATAGAAATGAAGACATAACACTCCACTGGCTTCAAATAACTGAATACAGAACCAAGTTTGTCGGATATGGCGATTTCTCGCCAAACGTAGCGATCTTAGAACTCGTTTGGCAAGTTAATTTTCGAAATGCCGACTGGCGATTTTTCGAGTGAATGGCGATTTTACACATAAAATATCGCTACGAAAAAACTATAACCAGAATATGATTTTTTGCAAAACTTATTCAAAAACTTGAAACACTTTACAAGAATATAAATTAAAATTTCCAAATTTCTGCATATTGATTTCGAAATATCTTGTTTAGATATTTTACAAGATTTTTGGTAACGATTTTTTATGTGTAAGTAATTGGCGATTTTTAAGAATTTCTTTGGGAACAAAATTGAAACTGAGTATATATTCTTTTACTCAAATAAAGAAAAAACATGCTAAAAATCTATATTTTGAACATCCGGACTTCTTGACTAGTTATAGTTTTTTGTTTGGGTATAGACAAAATAAACTAATTTTTGTTGTGCCTTTTTGAATCTCTTTTGAACAGGTGGTATGACACGCTGTTTTGGATAAGTGCAGTGATTGGTTCCGGACGGGCTATTTATCAACCCGTACATAATGTGACACACGCTGAATAAAAAGTTACAGGTTACTTGCTAATTTCTTTTTCCATGCCCGGCGCCATGCAATCCTTAGACCTGTGCAGTGATACGTCGCAAAACTATTCCATTCAAACTACCCCTATAACAGAACACATTGCGCTTAATATGTGACTAGTTTTCCTTCAAAAATTATTCTCCAGTTCTTCGATACGTCCACCTACACCAGTCACGTGATAATTTTTTAACCATTGGTTCTGTTGCATGTTACATAAATTCTGAAATGGTCATACTTTGACACTACCTACTTCTAACTTGTCCCGTAGCATATTCATTTCAATCGGTACGGTGATAGGTTACCTCGGTCAAGTTATTCACCACTTCACACAGTGCTCCACAGGTAGCAATTGTCACCTCCTATGACATGCCCATGTTAAAAGTACCGGTCACTTTCTTATAACAGAACCGAAACTTGGACTGGTTCATACACACAAAGTTCTAGTCACGTGACCATACCAATGACTGGTCCATTTCCCGCAGGGTAAGTATTAAAAGCTAGAAATGTTTTTTCATGAATAAAAAAATCAGATGCAACACAAAGTCAAAATGGTGAAATATAAATTGAATTAAATTAAATATTTGTAAAGTATAATTAAATTCAATAAATATAGAATCGAAAAATTCGAACTGACATTATTGTGTGTTTTTCAACAGCAGCTCGAAATAAAAATCTATGAAAAGAAGTAAGTATATTTATTCAAGTTGTTTAATAAAAAGACAAATTCTAACCATAATTTTATTTTTTGCACTGGTACTGTGCTATTTTTGGTACTATGTTATTTTGTGACCTTTGCTCTTGGTGCTAAATGTGATGATTGATTCAACAATTTATTAATAAAGGTATTAATTATGACTAATTTAATGTGTTTCTTTAATATTTAATAAATAAATTTTAATTTTATTACATCAACATAAAAAACCTGCATTTTAAATTCAAAAAAAAAATAGGACAATCTATTAACCCTCCAACCGGTAAGGCTGCCTCAGGGCAGCCTTCATAAAATTTACTACAAATGCGTCAAATAAATGTTTTATACTTGGAAATTAATATATTCCTAAAGAAAACTAAATTTTCTAAATATTTTGCTAAGAAATTGTCCGTGTGCCGTCCATGGTTGGGAAGCAAGAAAGCTTCAGCATCAAAATTTCGTAAAATTTCAAAAAATAATTATTGTTGAAAAATCACAGTTTTCAAAAATCTAAAAAAAAAAACAATTTAAGTTGACTAAAAGCCCTTTATAATAAAATATAAGTATAATAATAATAATAATAAGTTCTTACATTGGTCCAAGGCCTCACAGGATTTTATCAGGATTCCTCTAGAAGACATCATCTTAACTTATAAACTAATAGACGGATTTTTATGAAATTTGGCAGAAGTAATACATTAAGAATTAATAGCAAAGCATTGAAGTTTGAACAATATAAATTGAAGTTTCGATACTTTTTCGCCTAATTTCGCTTTTTCCAAAAAGCGAAAATCATGATATCTTCTTAAATAGGAGCAGAAAAAACATAGTTTTTGGAGTGTGGTTATACCTTGGTAAGAAAAATAATTTTTGTTCAAAACTTCTCTTTTATATGCTTTAGTTTTCAAAATGCACCCTAAAATATTTTGGCTCATATCGTCTAAATTAGGCAACGATAAAAAATTTGTTAGAATTTTTTTTATATTACTGTAGAATATTACTTTAGTTAGTCTCTTTACAGGAAGAAGAAGAAGAAGAAAACATTTTTATTGAAAATTTTTACGGACACAAGGGATACACCAGACTGCCGCAGGTTCGTCCCCCTCCTGGATTTTTTCGTCCCCCTGTCCTAGATTTTTTTTTTTTGTGTGTAGATAAATAATTGGAAACAATAATGCAAAAACCACATATTATAAACTAATAATATATGAAAAAATATGCTATTTTTTTTGTTAAGTTAAAAAATTAAAATAAAAATATGTATTAAATGGTTTTTTAATTACATTGGAAATTATAGGCCCTAATAGCTTAAAGAAAACACTGAAAAAACATTATAATGTCTTTAAATAATATTTGTAGGGCGTTGTGGTGTAATGGTTAGCGAGTTGGACTGTTACACAGATGGTCCCGGGTTCGATTCCCGGTGACGACAACATCAATTTAGAAAAATAATATGTATGAGTTTTCTATCACTTATATGTATCGCAGCGCCCACCTTTGGTGTTCCCATAGCACTTAACCCCACCGAAGTAAAATAATGAATCAGGGCTATGCAACAAAAAGCTTCAATAAATTCGCCAACTCTACATCAGGTGGCGAGCAACAACGTTTCTAAGACTTATCCTCTCGCGCAATAACAATGTTGCCATGTTTGAAGCCCTTCATCTTTCACCACCTTTCATCTCTCCACTATCCCCTTTCCAAGGAAACCACCACATGACTTAATAGGAAGAATTTCTTGAGTGTTGCTTCTCTTTTTATAAATAAAAAAAAAAAGAAGCATTTTTATCATACAATATTTTTTGAGCGTACCTTGAAAAAATACTAACGCATGCACTAAACATGTACACTCGTCGCTGTCTCACCGACAACTAAAGCAAAGAGCATAAGAATATGAATTAGTAAAAGCACAATTGTGCAATTGAAATGAGCACTCTTGCAATAAACCCTTGATACCCAACACAAAGTTAGATTGAAGCTTAAAGTTTTTAAAAATCTCTAATTTTGGTCCAAGGACAATACTTGTGAAGGACATCGTCTTAACTTGAAAATGTATACACGGACTTTTAGGAAATTTGGCAGGAAGATTATATTTAGTAGTATTAACAAAGCCTTGAAATTTAATCAATATATGATGAAGGTTAGGTGCGGTTTCGCTCAATTTCTCGTTTTTCGAAAAACGAAAATCGAAACATCTTTTTAAGTAAAACCACGAAATGTGTAATTTTTGGACTGTAGATATATCTTGAGTATGTCTTAACGTATTAATTGTTATGGTTTAGTTTTTGAGATTCGCTCTAAACCTATATTGAACCACATCGCCTAAAATAGGCAACGAAAAAAAGTTTGGTAGAAGAACATATTGTTTATTTTTCGTGAAGAGCGATTGCTATAAATTGTATTGCAGAAAAGCTTAGGCCGGTTTGAGGGTAAAATATGTTCTTTACTATATTGGTTATTGAAAAAATTATTGTGTGGATAAACTGTTCATCAGGGCATTAGTCGCGATTAGTGCTGGTAAATTGGGTTACTTTTAAATACTCGATACTATTCGATATTTTTAATTTGGATACTCGGTACTACTCGATACTTTTAACGTTTTTTAAATTTAAAATTTACTTTATTTCTTAAGATCATAATTAAATGTTATGATTACAAATAGAAAACACTAATTGTTAATAATTGTAAGAGAAGATGAACAAAATATTGTGGGAATTATTTATTTTTTTTTTTATCTTTTAACTCTTTTACAAACTATTTAATGTTTTTTTCTTCTAACAGAGTTGTATTTTATTGCTTTTTATTTAGTATTTCTCTGTCCGAAATACAACTAAGGAAATATTGAGTAGTTACTTTTAAGTATCGAGTACTCGATATACAATACTAATTCTTTAAAGAGCACTAGTCGCGGTATCTGTTAAGAAGTCCGATTGGTTTAACGAACCTTTATCTCCGAAAAAGGGCGTTTGGTGTATCTCGTAAACTAAGAAAAATAGAATACCGAAATTCGGCAAATTGCTTCATCTAATGACCAGAACACAATCAAATAAAGAATTGTAGGTTATTCGAATAGTTTAGTGGTAAAAATGAGCAGAGAAGTTTTAAAAATTCCATTTCCGGGACCTTTTTTTGTGGGTAGTAGAAGGAGGGGGCATACATGTAAACCCTTTTCTTTTTATTCAGGAATCTGAAGTCAAAGTAAGGACTAAAAATGGGAACAACTTTTTTAATCTTAATAGACTTTAAATATTCACCAATTTGAAATTATTTTGTTTTGTTTTATAATTATGAAATTTTGGAAAATTTTAGAAATTTGAATAAAGAGTTTTTTGTGGGAAATTAAGAATTAAAAGAAATTTTAAATTTTTTGTATAATGGATAACTCATATACATATGTACATACATTTCAATTTTCCTATGCATAATTTTATTGTATGTATGTAACCTTTTTTAATAAATATTTTTGGACAAATAAATTTTTTATACAGGTATAAAACTTTAAGTTATCAACACTTTTTTAATTGTCGGCCATTTTGTCAGCTGTCAAGTGATTTATGTCTAGTTTGGCATTTCAACATAAATAGACTGACGCTTGTTCAGGCTTCCAAATATCACAAAGTTATTTTAATTATGGCGCACTACGTCCATTTTACGGTCAACATAATCGTCCGTCAGAGCGAATTTTACTCCATCAGAGCGATTATTACTCCACAGAGACGTCGTACAGTGCGTCCAGAAGAAGTCATTGCTGATGTAGAGCGTTGCATAGAGGAAGACCATCATAGAGCCAGTCTATCCGCCATCGTGCAAAGGAATTGAATATGTATCCATTCACTTTACGGAAGATTTTGCGGAAAGATCTTGGTTTGCGTGCTTACAAAATCCAACTTGTGCAACAATTGAAGCCACACGATCACCATCTTAAAAACGATGCTGGTCAGAACGTTACAGTCAATGGTGACCGCTATAGAGCCATGATTGCTGACTTTTTCGTTCTTCAATTGAACAACCATGATGTGCAGGAGCTGTGGTTTCAACAAGACGGCGCAACATGTCACACAGCTCGCGCAACATGTCACGCAATTGTTCTATTGAAGGAAACGTATGCTAACCGCATAGTTTTACTTTTCGAACCCGTGAATTGGCCTCCAAGATCGTGCGATTTAACACCGCTGGACTATTTTCTGTGGGGATATGTGAAGTCGCTAGTATACGCTGATAAGCCCGAAACGATTGAACACTTGGAGGACAACATTCGCCGCGTTATACGGCCAATATACGGCCACAAATGTTGGAAAAACCCATCGAGAATTGGAACTCCAGATTAGACTACCTCTATAAAAAACACCCTTTATTGCGCTAAAAATTTGGAACTAGTTCTGATTAATTTTGAAAATATTTGTTTTATCAAATTCTGCATAACCAATAGATTGCTATAGTCAAATTTCTAGTATTTGCCAAATTCAGCTGAAGAATAAATAACATACTTGAAATGAGCGAAAAACATTTTTATATTTAACAACGCCTACTACGCATTTATTTTGGACAAATTTAAAAGGGTGTTTCATTTTTTTTTGTGTTGTTAGTTTGGCCTTACTGCGATACGCTTTTTTTTTGCTGGATAGTTGGCGTGGAAAGCAACATATGTACAGAGCCATACTGTCTAGACGAATATGTAATGTATCTTCAAGTCCACGGTATATAATAAAACTTTTTGTTGTTGGTTTTGAACTTGTATATTGATGGCAACAGTAATTGTTAGCTACCCAACAAACAATACAAATGTATGTTTACTTTATGTTGTGTGTCGCAATAGCACTTTATTACAATATGTTTAGCTGTCAAAAATCCACTGACAAATGTAGTAAAACAACTACAAATAAAAACCACATACAGCCCAAGAATGAATTTTGTGCGGCCCGAAACCCAAAACCAAAAAATACGCAAAAAGAAAAATAAAACAAAAAAAGATGTTTCGTAAATTAAAAAAAAAATCAATTAAATTTGTAATTTAAAAAATACTAAATAACCTGGATAGAAAAATTGAAATAAGGGAATGTATCCTAATGTTGCACTATATCTAGTATTTGGGTTATATAAAAAAAAATCCAAATACATCAGCTTGTAGGCCAACCACTTGGACAGTTTTCACCCATAGATAATTTTCTTGTGCGAACTAATTTAAAAAAGCTATATAATAAGGTGACCACCAATACGTTCTCTTTTTAAGAGGACAATCATCTATTTTAACTGGATGTCATCTATAAAATGTGTGTCCTCTTTTTTCATCTTTATTTTTAAAAGCATAATCAATATTTGTTTTTATTTTTATAAATTAAAACAAATTTTATTTCACGCCTATCACCGGTTTTTTCTGTCAATCGTATGGAAAATGTCCTGCCGTGCTTGTTCTGCACGCAAAGAAAATACATGGTTAAGGGAACCATATTCGAAGAGCATTTTTAGATTTATGATTGCGACAACCATGTTACTATGGTTGTGACAACCATACTCGTATCTGCTTCTGATAACGAGATAATTAGATTGCCATATTACGGTTCCAAATATATCCCAATATTATCATATTATGGTTCTGGAAATTTGTATGAATTATCATAATATGAGTCCTACAGTATTTTCCCAGCAATCTGTTGAGGCTGGATTAAAAAGATATGCGTGTTTTTTAATAGTATATTTATTTAATAATATACATATTTAAATAAACTTAGGTTTAAAATAATTTAAGTAACTAAATTGTCGTTGCGCTGAAGAATAAGCATTGTGAAATATTGTGTCAGCTATACATGTTATTACAGAATAAAGCACTCACAAAAACATTGTTAAGAATACAATTTCACAGTATATTTATAATGATCAAACCATTTCATAATAATTGCATTATAACCATATTATTGTCCTAGTTATCATATTATAATCATGGACACGAATTTCGACATCATTTATTACCATGTTATGATTATTGCAAACATATTATGATAATTTAAATTAATTTGTTTAAATTTTTCTTTCACAATTTTTTTTTTTTCTTTAACAATATTTTTTTGTGTAATTAAAAACAATTAAAAAATAAAGCACTTTTTTATCACTTTTTTATAATAAACAATAGTTTTATTTAAGGGAGCGCTACAGTTAAACTTTTGAATAGACTTCCAGGGCGGACCGAGTTGAGACTACAATGTATTCCTTCTTAGACAAAACAAATCACCATTACAATTACCACCACTACGTTGTTTGTCCATTTTTAAGGACTTTTTATTTAACATCATTTAATTTGTTGGGGCTGACTGTTTCTCACAGCTTCTTTTCACAAAATCTCAAACAAGAATGAAACTGAAAGAGCGAAGACGCTCATAAAAAAATCGACTGATCATCTTATAGTTGGCGCAACTATAATATTGCTTTAGCCACATAGAGGAATATGATAATAAATACTATATTATGATTGCAGATAATACAATAATATAACTGAAAAAAGAGAAATTTTTACTATAACCATATTATTGGCGAAATATGATTGATACAATAATAGTTTAATTGAAACAACCCTTTATTGCAGTAGGAAACATAGTTTTGTGACCGCAATCATACTGCAACCATATTTTTTTTTTTGGTGCGTAAACCATTTTAAAAAATACTAAAACTTAAAAAAATAATCAAAATGGCAAGAAAATATATCAAAGGTTCACTTTAGAGAACATTATGAAAATTTAAGGTTTGTTACGAAATCAAATATTTTTATTTAAATTGTGCATAAAATTCTTACCATTCACAAAAATAAGACTTGGAAAATTCTTTACAACTTGTTTGTTATTCACTTTTTATGATTATAAAAAATTACACTTTAAATTGCGTTTTTCTTAAAGACACAATAAAACCAAGAAAACAATGTGCAGTCGAAACTTTTTTAAAATAGCGATGGCGGTAATTAAACTCGATGAAAGTTGAAAGTTCTGACATATTCCTGTAACAACACGAAAAAAACGAAAGGTACACATTAGGGAACAGGTCACATCCCCTTACTTTTATGGTGGTGTGCAAAAGAGGGCGTTGGCGCTCATTGATGACAGTAGGGTATCCCTGCTCTATTGATTCGTTGGAGCCTCGTCGGAATGGGGGTTGTGTGTCATTGTTCTATCGATACTACCCAGGAACATTTTGGAAATGGGTGCGACAAAGTAATGCATTACTTTGTAATGTGTACTCCTTACCTGTATCATTATTTTTCAACAAAAAGTAAGGGGTTACCGATAGTGGGTTACATAATGCATTACTTTCAGCATTATAATTAAAGTAATGAGTTACCGATAATTGAACACTCATGGATTACCTTATAATGATACCTGATTACCTCAAAACATAAAATAATAACTTATATATCATCAATTACATAGTGCATGAATTATAAACATAAAGTAACTATTAAAAGATCTTTTTAAAAATATATTTATAGACACCTTACTTTGTGATTTTTCGTAAGCATGAGCGTAAGGTGTATATTTTTTATATCACGAATAAAAACACGAAGCACAACAATTTACATTTTATACAATCAAGTATTCTTGTATCGATAGTACAGTTGTTGATAGACTTCTCGCATAGCTAGTTGTTAATAACCAGAGACCCCAGGTTCGAATCCCAGCGTATTATTTTTTTTATGAAAATTACTTTTTTCCACCATGTAACCATATAAGTAACAAGTTACTTTACCCCCTACAAGGTAATGAGTCCACCCATTATTTTAAGGTCCAAAAAATATTTAAGAACTGACTCAGAATGGCACCAAAAAAAAAATGATTTTTGAGTCAATACACACAGAAAAATAAAGTGCCAACCGTATTGAAAATTGTAATTATTAACAACTTGTATTATACCTTCAATAACATGAGATATCCGAATATTTTGCTTGTTGCACTCAAATTCAGTTGAATTAACCGAACTTTGTTGTGAACTCTAATGTTCAGTTTTAACAACAGACTGACATTCGTAATAACCGAATTCAAGTCGTAGTTACCAAATTTCGGTTAACAATAACTAAATTTTTCTCTGTGAGTAGATTTTTTTAAACATCTTTTCTGAATAATTGTTGAATCAAAATAGAAGGCTTTTTTAGCTGAACCACCTTCATACAAAATTTTAAATTTTAATAATATATGTTGAGCCCATTTCTGACTCATTTTCGAGCTCTTTTGCTCGCTGGGAAATAAAATCTTAAAATAACAAAATTATTAAAGAGTAAAAAAATAAACGATACTAAAGATCAGCTTTTGAAAATGTGCGCCCGGTAGGCTAGTTGGTAGCGTGCTGGATTATCTGTGAGGGGGTTGTGGGTTCGATTCCCACCAGAGGCACTGTGCTCGGTTAGGGTAATAGTATATAATTTGTAATTATATGATTATTAATTAATAAAATAAAAAAAAAAAAAGATTTTAAAAATAAAATAAAAAATGGAGCATCAACAGAAAATTACACTGTTCCACAAAGAAACATAATTAATATGTGGTCAATGAAATAAAAATTAAAATTTAGCAGACATGTCATATACTTTTTTTCGTAATCCCCAAAAAATCCCCAATTAAAAAAAGTTTGAACAAAGTAGTCCAGTTTAAATTTTTGATTTGATTTGCCCACATTTACCAGACATGTGAGATACTTTCTATCAATATCAATTAATAATATATCTCCCAATTTAGCAATTTGAATTTTTAGCCAAGTCAGAGCTCACACACAGAAAAAAGAGCATCATGGTATGATAGTTAAGGAGCATCATGTTATGGTTAATACACGTAACAATCATAATATGATCTTTGTAATCATATTATGATCCTAGATCATGATAAAATCGTCCTCGGTGATCATAATATGTTCAGACAGAATCATGTTTATGATTGTTACAATCATATTATGATAATTTCTTGTCTCCAATCATAGCCAATTATATTTTTTCTCTGTGTGCATATTCTTTAAATAAGCCCAAATTTACTTTACAAGTAAATTTTTCGTAAACTTAATAAAAATATCACTGCAAACAGAAAAATTCAGAATTTTTTTCGTTCACTTCGACTTTATTGCTTCTATTTAAAACCAAATTAAAATTAAAGTACTTTCAATTTCAAACGTTTTTCATTTAAATAAAGTTGAGATTAATATAAATTGTAGGTGCATACTTCTTCTTAAAATCTGCATACTATACACTGAGAGAATTATCTGCATGATATTAATGAATTTTTGCATTAGATCTATGGAGTGGCACTGGATATCGTCAATTGAAACATTTCATTAATGCAGTTTTTCATAAAATTTTATGAAAAATTTCTTTTTATTTAGTAAAAATTACATACGCCTAATGAAATAGTTTCATTAAAAATAGTTTCATAAGAATTGTGAAGCTTTTTAATAAAATTTAAGAAATTTTCATTAGTTTATTGAAAATTTTCATTAAAATTCGTCCAAGAAAATTCTTTCTGTGTACTCAGTTTTTCCTGCAATTGTTAAAATAAATCAAAATTTTTATTAAATGGAAACAAAAACAATCAACATTGAATTATTGATGGGTAAAAAGTTTTTACTAAAAACCCTGCTAATTTTTGTAAACAAGCCTTCATGTTTAAAAGAATTTTTCTAAAAAATGGTTTAGAAATGACTCGCAAGGGCCTTCGGATATGTTGTAGACAACATATGTTGTAGACAATAAAACTTTAAGAGACCGGTGTTTTTTTTAGCAGTCCAATCTTATGTTTAGGGTCCAAAATTTTTTTATGTTATTCAAAAAAATGTGCTTTAAGATAGATTAAATCAGACTTTTTATTAAGGAATTGTAGTTGCACTAACAAAAAATAATGCAAACAAATGTGTATACTATGTAGACAATATGGGTTAGGGTGGGGCGATTTGAACATCTTAATGGGCGCTTCGCGTTTCTGATTCTTGGGATTGTACTGAGCAAAAAAGTCCACTAGACCATACGTCTACGGTGAAAATCGAGCTTCCAGATTTTGACTTTTTAGCCGTATTTTGTGAAAGTAACAATGTGTGGGATGGACATATCTCAGGAAGTAGGAGGAGCTTATCCAAGATTATGGTATCAATCTCTTCTTTGGAAGATTCTCTAACAGATTAATAAAGGGGTTAATTTTTAATTTCAAAATAGGGTTTTTTTGCCGTAAAGTCAAAATCTGGAAGCTCGATTTTCACCGTAGACGTATGGTCTAGTGGACTTTTTTGCTCAGTACAAATCCAAGAATCAGAAACGCGAAGCGCCCATTAAGATTTTTTTCCTTCCATACAAATTGCCCCACCCTAATATGGGTATCAAAATTTGTGTTTTTTTGAGTACTTTAACCCTGCGTACAAATAAATCTAATTTTTGTAAATTAAAGACAAGTTTTCATACAAAAACAAATTAATTGTTAACCCAAATTTCTAACCCTTAAACGTGAGATTGGGAAATACGTGACCCTTTTTTTTGCTCCTATACAAATCTGCGAATTCGGGTCGGGATATTAAATAGATTTGAACATTCTGTAAGCGTATAGATTTTATATTAATTTAGTTAAGAAATATGGCTTTTTGGGGGAACCATCTTATACTCATAAAAAAATATTAGCTTTTTGAAATATATTTTTAGCTCATTTTCGATAAATTTAACCTTTATGTTATTCGTCTAATAGTGAATTTCCATTATTCCCGTAATCTGTTTAAAACCGGATTTTGGTGACAATCTGGTTATGAAACGTAAATCTGGTCGTGGACGTTAAACCAGATTTTCCATACAAATTCATACCTAGATTGTCGAAAATCTGGTTTGAAAATTACGTTCAAAATTCGGTTGTAGCAATACAACACTGCGTTTTCCCCTATTTTGAGAAAGAAAAACATGTAAACATGTAAACATGTAAACAAATAAAAAAATATTTTATTTAAGTAAAGTAAATAAAACAAGTGTTAAATACAAAAAAAAAAAAAAAAAATTTTATTGGCTGAAAAATTTAATTCATCATCCAGTTTCTTATTTTTGTTTCCGGCAAAGAACAAAAATAAATATCGTGCTTTCAGAAGTCATCCCCAATATAAAAAAAAAACTTTTTTCAGCAAAATTAACATTGTTTCTTTCATAATAGCTCGCATCTACATTCTTTCTGACAGTCAGGCTGCACTGAGGGCCTTAATGGGTTGGTCATGGAATGCATTCAGACTCTCAATAGGCTCGGTAGGGGCAACTCTCTAACCTTGGGGTGGATTCCTGGTCATGAGGTGCATGAGGGCGACGAGAGGGCAGATTGTCTTGCCAACCGCGGGGCCCGAAGGCCCTTTATTGGTCCTGAACCATTCTGTGGAATACCTGCGGGGTATGTTAGGGAAAGGCTCAGGGCATGGAGAGAGTCTGAATTCTCTGGTTACTGAGAAAACTCTCCTGGTCAGCGCCAGGCTAAAAGATTGATTTCTTTTTCCAGTAGGTGGTCGAGGCGACTCTTGTCGCTTGAAAGGGGGGGAGGGGGGGTTTGAGGATCCTGGCGTTGTACCATCTGCACAGGAAGGTCCATCGGACACGGATATGTGTAGGTTTTGTAAGATGGTGTCTGATACCTCGGAGCATGTTGTCTGCGAATGTCCCAGGCTTTGTGATAGGAGACTTAGGTTTCTTGGTGATCGCTTCATTTCGCCTTCCGACTAGGTGAACATTTTGCCTAATAGGATAATTGGCTTTATTACCTATAAAGCCAATCTGAATCTTTAGGTAACTTTAGGCAGCACAAAAGACCTACATTGGTCGCGGTGCATAGGGCCTTCTGATCTTATCTAATCTTTCATAATAGCTGCAAATTTTGTCTTCCGCCAATAAATTAAAAACCTTTTAGAAAAATTTTTAGTTTGAGGTTATTTTTTTTTTTTTTTTTGTTTTGTTTACAAAATGTTGTTATTGTCAAGCCAAAATGCAGTTTGCCTGCCAAATGTAAACGAGGGTGATTTGTAACAGGATTTAACTCGATTTTAAACCAGATTTTGTGGAAGTGTAAATTCATTATCTCCTTTTGCAAGCAACTATATCAAGGATTTCCTTTAAAATGTTTAAGGAAAATTTGAAAATTTTTATTTAAAAATCCTGGTAAAGTTGCTTGGAAAAGCATGTGTCATGGCAGCTTTCAATTGACGAATTTTTATTTTAAATCTATATTTAAATAAAATATTTACCAAAAAATTGTAATATCCCCAAAAAATCCCATAAATATTTTGTATAGATGCAAAAAAATTCCCTATCCTCAATTGAAAATTTCTGTCCCCAAAACCACCAAAAATCCTCAAATTTGTAGACAAGCACCCAAATCTGACAAGCCTGAACCCTAGGAACAATCATTTATTTCTAAACAATTCGAAAATTTCATTTTGGGGAATGGTTCCTGTAGTACTTAAAACTTTAAACTTTAGTCATACTACACTTAAAGTAAAGCTTTATTATATTTATAAAAACCTTGACAAATAAACGCCTGTAAATAAAAAAACAAACATTTTGTTCAATCTCTGTAAATATTTCAGATATGGGGCATTTAAAAAAAATTTTTTTTGATGACAGTTTTATCACAAATATAATGAATTCTAATAAAACTTTTTTTTAGTAGAAATCCAAAATTTTCAGTCAAATTTGGTTCAAAATTTTAGCATGTTGTTTGCAAGTTTTCCCCGAGGACAAATCCAAAAAACGAAATTATAAAGATCTATTCAATACGCTTGAACGTTTTCCGACATGCTAATTTTATGTGGAATTTATGTCCATAAAAATGTAAAAGTTTTTGATATACTTTTCCAAAAAAACTTACATATAATATGTTGTCCCTTGGGTAAGGGGCTAAAAATTTTTTGACTTTAAAGTTGGGTAAAGAATTGTAAAGTTCTTCAAAAAAAATTGCAGTGTGGAATTTTTTTGATTAGTTTAATATAGTGCGGCCCTCCGTAAGATTGTGAAATCCCAAATTGAATATATAACTTATTTAATAGTAAAATTTACAGCTGAGAAATTTTCACTTTTAAATATGCGTCTGTTTTCTTTAGAGTCCTTTTTTTAGCTAAAAACACAAGAGTAAGAGGGTTCTTCTCATGTTCTTTTATAAGAAATTTCTAAACAAGCTCCATATTGTTTTTGTGTGTGAAATATTTCATCGAAAGCCGCCCACATTCATTTGAGAGTGATTCTGTTTGTAGTTGTTTGTTACACAGAAAAAAATATTCCCCTACTTGTTTCAATTAAATCGATTTGTTGAAATTCATTAAAAGCTGTCAATTAAAAATTAATTGAATCAATTAAATATTTGCTCAAATTCGGCAATTGCTTAACATTTTTTTTATACTATCGCTCAAAATATATTGTTGTTGTTTTTATAATATTTATAAAGGGTCCGCCAAATAACTTCTTTTTTTTTTGAAAATGCTTTAAAAAAAACTACTGAATATTTTCTCAAATTAATTTTTTATTTGAAAGTAAGATCCTTCCGGTTAATAATGGAAAATAATTTCATTCAAATGGCTGCCTCGGCTGGCCATGCAGTAGCCTACACGATCGGTAAAATTTTTAAGCACATTATCGATTGTGTGCAGCTGTATTTCACCAATGGCTTCACGAATATTGTCCTTTAACGCGTCTGGCTTGTTGGCGTAACACTTATCTTTGACGACACCCCACAAATAATAGTCCAACGGTGTCAAATCGCAGCTCCGAGGTGGCCAAACGACATCAGCTCTACGGTGCTTCCCTTCTTCCAAAATCCGTACGCAATTTTCGCACACGTTCTGCAACATTACCATGATTTTCAAAGTAATGTCGCAATATTTCCCAGCGTTGTTCAAGCGTATACACAACCATATTCGTTCAGCGAAAGGATAAAACTAATTATCTGTCAAATCAGAC
Organism: Delia radicum; assembly: GCA_021234595.1. Classification (NCBI taxonomy): domain Eukaryota; kingdom Metazoa; phylum Arthropoda; class Insecta; order Diptera; family Anthomyiidae; genus Delia; species Delia radicum. The sequence continues at coordinate 85,109,501 of CM037853.1, forward strand.
ATGAGCTAAGTGCTACCATTCACGAAATAAGCACTAGTTTAAAAAAAAAGGTTAGATGGCGGACCCTTTATATATAGTTGATTTTTTATAAATGTTTATGTATTAGTAATAAATATTTTAAATCCATTTAAAGGGTCGGCCATCTAACGTTTTTTTTTTTCAACTAGTGCTTATTTCGTGAATGGTAACACTTAGCTCATGTCTGATTTGACAGATAATTAGTTTTATCCTTCCGCTGAACGAATATGGTCCGTATGTTCGTTATCTTGTGAAAAAAGTGAAAGAAACTGGCATCCTCATCGATAAACCAAAGCGTGAAAAGCCAAAAACAGTGCGTACACCCGAGAATATTGCTGCTGTGGCAGAAAGTGTGCGTGAAGCGCCATCAACATCAATTCACCGTCGCACAGTGGTCAATTTCGCGAGATAGCGGTCAAAACTCTATAACTTTTGACCGGATTGGTATTTTTTTACGCAATTTGTTTTGTTCAATAGGAGGGACTTTAAGCTTCAATTTGCGTGTTCAAACGTAAAAATCGACTGATAGGGACTTAAGTAATGTGGAGTTAAAAATGCATTTTAATTTTTTGTTGAGTTTCCATGTAAAAGTTGAATATTTTGACATTTTAAATAGGTATTTTTTTATAATTTCTTATTTTCTTCAATCGTATTTTACAACCAATACTTATTTATTATTCCTAAACTTAATTTTGGTCAGAAAATGCCAACATTTGGCCCCTGACATTTATTTAGTCTCAATATTCACAGGGGCCAAAGGTTGTTTTTTTTGGAAGAAAGCTAATTCTTGTGAGGATTAAACTGAAAAATAACACTGAAATTCCCAACAATATCAATACCATTTGGATATATTATATACAGAACACAACATCGATAAAATTTTAAGTAAACTTTTATTATTGATTTAAAGTGCACATATATTTTATTTAAATGTATTAATAAAAATTTATACTAAAATTAGAAACAAATTATAATCTTTAAACTAGTATTAATTAAACAATATTAGTAAAAATTTCTTCCAAATAGCTTTGATTTTCATTTTGCAGTAGTTGTTTAGCTTCTTCATCTAACTCTAATGAGGTTGATTTCCATTTTTGTCGAATACTGGACATATATGGGTCTGATGTGCACAACAAAATATTAATAAGATCTTCATTAGTACAATATCTGGAAATTTTTCTTGTATTGTGCTCGCGAAAGAATCTGTAGTCTTTGTTCCTTTTTTCTTGCGCTTCTTCTGAGAGATCTCCAATTGGAAGCATATTGTGCTGAATTATTTGTTCCCCATGGAACAAAATTTTGTGAACTGTGGTTGGCATATGTCTCCAAGAATATTTTTTGTTATAAAGGGTTGCTGTCTCATTAGCATACTGACCAAATTTTTTTGCATCTATCTTTTTTCTACAACTTCTAATATGATTTGGAATCGTCGTATTAAATCACAATCTACTCCAGTTATAGAAGCTGCAGTTTCTGGATCGGAAAAAATCTCCTTGCTGTGTTTCCATCATTAGAATTTCCTTCTCCTTGCTTTGGCTGGTCAATTATAAGGCCTATCTCACGGTATTTTTCTTGAATATCTTTTTTTTTTTGCTTTCTTTTTTCCAAATTTTCTTTGTTGTTTCTCACTGTTTCGCCTAACGGGCCAAATTCCAAATAGTATCCCAATTTAAGAATATGCTCCATAAAACGAATTCTAGCATGAAGAGGTGACATTCCAAATTCATATGCTTCATTAAAACTATCGTCTTGTGTTGGTGGTTGGCTCAATTGACTTGATGTTTTTTGGCATATGGTGCAGCTTGACGAAGACAAACAAATTTCGGTTAAAGCTTGTGCAACTTTTCCATCGATCATTGTAAGTGACATTTTAAAGTTAACTTCGATGCATTAAATTCAAATATCACTGGTTGAAGTTCTTTAATTTCATCTCTTATTTTGCCAACTTCTTCAGTTATGACATCTTTAGTTTCTTTTTTGTAAGCAAACTTTATTGGTCTACAACATTTTGTTGACGAGGGAATTTCATTCTTCCATACATCTATCTCTGCAGCTCTACTAGTTGACGGCTCTGAACCAATATAAGTTTTTGTTAAACGTAATGGAACGAAAGAAATCATGAATAAATTGGCATCTGATGAATTTTCCGCATTACATTGTTTGTATTGTTTCTGGCCAGAGGACCCATCACATCCCCATTTATAAATTAAAGTCATGCTGCAATTTTTAAACTTCTTTAAATAGTCAGCATCAAATGTCTTTAATAATCGTTCTGCAGTGTGTTCAAGAAAATCCTGCAATTTTATTTCTGCTGAACTTGAAGTTACACTAATAGCAGTTGGTGAAGGTAAGCAATCTTTTTTGGCAGAAACTATATCTCGATATGATGGAAAAATTCCACAATTTTTTTCATTGGTTCGCTTCCGCAATTCTGTATATTGGTTTTTAGTCATTTTCAAATCCAAAAATAGTGCAAATGCTTCTTCTGGAAAAATTTATTTTCTTCAGTTGGTGTCGGCATACTTTCTAAAATCCTTTTTGTGCGTCTGGGGCTTGCTTCCACTATTTTGTCAATGATAGCAATTTTACTCTTTTTAGTTTTCGATGGTTGAATTTGATGCAGAAATGAATCCTTTATGATGCTACAAGAAACTTCTTCATTGATATGTTTAAGCTTGCGTCTTCGTGATCTTTCACTTCAATTATCAATTGGCTTTGCTGGTCGACCACCTTTTCCAGTTTCCGTGGTAGTTACTGATGGCTTTTTAAAAATAAGTTTATTTCTTAGCCATTCTTGGTTGCGTGAGTAAGACAATTTTTGTTTCTGGAACATTGGTTGTACCGTTTTCTTAAAGTATTTAAAAAGTTTTTTTATTTTTAAGTTATGAATTTTAATTTCTTGTTTGACGCATATTTTGAAGAATGGATTATTCATTACATGTAAAATAATGTCGTTTTCATCTTTCCGTTCAAAATATATATCAGATAGAACACTATAACTGAATTTAGCCATTGTTTAAACAATAATGAAGAAAAAAAATGAATGCATGGCTTAATATACTATTGCTCGAAGTTTCAACATGATCTTTTTTACCTCTTTGAAACATAATATAACAGGTACTTGGTTTTACCAGTTATTTCCATCGGTTTTAAATTTATTTGCAATTTTCAGGTATTTAAGTTGTGTAATATTAGATGGCAATAAAATCATTTTTTACCTTTTCCAAATGAATTGCTAGATACCACATAATTTGAGAGTTAACAGGTACTGGCAATAATATAACAGGTACTTGGTTTTACCAGTTATTTCCATTGGTTTTAAATTTATTTGCAATTTTCAGGTATTTAAGTTGTGTAATATTAGATGGCAATAAAATCATTTTTTACCTTTTCCAAATGAATTGCTAGATACCACATAATTTGAGAGTTAACAGGTACTGGCAATAATATAACAGGTACTTGGTTTTACCAGTTATTTCCATTGGTTTTAAATTTATTTGCAGTTTTCAGGTATTTAAGTTGTGTAATATTAGATGGCAATAAAATCTTTTTACCTTTTCCAAATAAATTGCTCGATACCACATAATTTGAGAGTTAACAGGTACTGGTAATAATATAACAGGTACTTGGTTTTACCAGTTATTTCCATTGGTTTTAAATTTATTTGCAATTTTCAGGTATTTAAGTTATGTAATATTAAATGGCAATAAAATCATTTTTTACCTTTTCCAAATGAATTGCCAGATACCACATAATTTGAGAGTTCTATTGTCATTTTTGTCAAAATTTTGATACACCCTTCTACGTGGACTAGGTCCAAATATGGGCCAACTTCTCCTAATTTCAACAGAATTACTTTTTGGGTCAATAAGAACTCTTGTACAAAATTTCATCAAAATATATGCATAATAGCCACTTTCACATACAAATAACTTCTCAAAAAATATGACGTGCATTTGTACCGAATATCTTACCTTGGGTCAGAAAAATTGTTGTAGCTCAAAAAGTGCAGTTCCGATGCATGGACATGTATATATAGGAATGTAGGGGAGAGTTAGGACTACAAAATAGTAAATTTGTGTTTTGACTCAGCTTGACTCACAGGAGTTGTGATCTATGAAGTAGGAAATTTCCAAGAAATTTGACCTTTTTTAAAAAAAATATTTAAATTGTTCTGAAAACAGTAGGTCTTCAATTTTTTTACCAGTAATAGGAAATAAGTTAAGTTATAACACAAAATTTATTTCGTCCAAAAATCTTGAAAAACAAAAAAGTTATGATCATTTAAACTTTAAAAATTAACTAAAAATATCATAAATTTACTAAATTCTGAAAAAGCCCATTTTGGACCACCCTGTTCTCAGTGAAATAGTTGAAATAGAGTTCTAATTTTTTGGTTCCCGAGGTTTACTACTGTCTACTTTCATATGAGTCTAATAACTTTAAAATCGGAGAACAAAAACCAAAAGGAGTTTTGGCCGCTATCTCAAAATATTGACCACAGTGCGTCGTTCTCAACAACTGAACATTTCAGAGACATCATTTAGACGAATTTTACATAAAGACCTTGGTATGCCGCCATACAAAGTCCAATTGGTTCAGGATCTCAAAAAAAAAAGTTTATTGGCGGACACTTTAAATTAGATTTTATTAGTCCTCATTCGGTTTATTACTTCATAAAGTTAAATGATTCAATTTCAGTTGTTGTAAATGTGAATATTAATTTATTCTAAAACATTATCATAAAATTTATAATGTAATTTTTTAAATTAAATTTTGTCTTATAAAAATGTAACCATTTTTTAAACAAACAAATGCTAAAAATAAATTAAAAATTATTTTAAAAAAATCCTATGGTTTAAACAAGAAGGCTTATTTTTGCAACAAAAAAAATCCAAAAAAAAATTTCCCCATACTTAAAAAAGAAAAAAACTAATTTCTGTGTGAACTTGTTCTCATAAGTATAAATAAATCTGCTAACTAAATGAGAATTTCATGCCGGTTGAAATTCAATGTTAATAAATTCAAGCTATTAAAAAAATTTGGCATGGCAACAACCATTTTGTTTTTTTTTTTTTGTTTTTTGGAAATATATACGATACTGATAACTTTTTAATCAAATGAGTTATTATTTAATTGAAAAATAATTCACTTAGAGAGCTATCAATATATAATTGAATTTCAGCAATTAAATCGAATCGGTAGTTTTCGTGATTGAAATGGGTTTTTATTTTTTTATGTGTAAGAAATTCGAAACAAATACCTAAAGTAAATGTAACTTAAATTTATTTTACAAAAATTAACAGTTTTTTTTTACTTTTCTTCACAAGTACCTAGCAAGCAGAAACTGCAGAGCCAAATATACACTCTGAGAATGTCATCTGTATCGAATAATGGATTCCTGTTGGGGTCCAGAATTCTTAGTTTTTTTCTTTATTTCGATTTATAAAAGCGCCAACATCTCGGAACATTTATGATAAAAAAGAACAAAGTGTTTGTTGCTCTTTTGGAGTATAGGCCACAGGGAAGACCCGAGTACATTAATTTTGTGCAAATTGTACAACTTAAAAGGAAACTTCTGACCCGAGTACTTTTGACAATTTTTCCACTATGAATGAAAATTAAAAATTATATATAAATATTAGGTAGAAAGCCGACTTTTTTTTTTAATTTCGAGGTGTGCGGGTCGGGAAATTATGATACTAGGTTTAAGACGTCAATGCTGGAAATTTGAGTATTTTCGGGGCGCTTATCGAGGTCAAAGGTCATATACACATATGCAACTTTTACTATTTATGTAGCGTAAAGGCTTGCAGGTTGCCAGTGCTTCCAGGTTGCCACCCCACTGTATTTTCGCATTCCAGGGATGTAATGCCCTAAACTCCAACTGAAATCGACGTAACTAGAGTTGTTAATACTATTAATCTACTTCTGGAGCGGATAGGCGCAATAACGCAGTTTTTGCTTAAGTGCCCTGCACTGATAAACTTAAAGTTTTTAGCGAAAATTCAAGGTGAATATTTTTGCTGTGTATATTTTTCATTAAATTAACATAATCCAAGCAGAATTCCAAACATATCATAAATTTGCAATTTTATTTCTTAATAATTCCAAAACTCCATCAGAATGCAGGTAGCCATCTTTGAAGCCTTGAAGGTTGCCAAACCGCTCTTTTTCGCTTATTTATACTGAGATCAACAATTTGTCAACTAACATTGCTTGATTTGACCCAAAAGCCACAGAGAACCCACTATATTTATATACAGCGGAAACGTTTACTTATTTTTTTCGCAAGATTAACAAAAAAAAAATGTAAAGGCATTTTTACTAGGTATTTTTTCTCAAAACTTTGTTTAAGAATATATAAAAATAAAACATATAATGAAAAAATATACGACTTACCTTTAGATTACACTACTCGACAAGGTTTTTACACAAACTTTCCAAGAAACATCGGGTTCTGATGAGATCTTTAGCCAGATCGAAATACTAGTATCAACCTAGATAATATGTTTGATTTGCAGTATTTCTGTAAATATACGGAAGTTGAAAGCAGGTAATAAATTAAAAATAACATTAAAATAATCTCGATGTATATAAAAACAAAAAACTAAATAAACTGTAGAAAATATTACTTGAGCCAGGGTAAAAACTAATTTTTTTTTTATATAAATAGAACATTTTTTGTCTTCAAAGTTTAGTAACGTCATGATGCTTGTTAGGAAAAGACCCTAGCCACGTGTATGATTACTAAGAAGACAAGACTGGAGTAAAATTGATTATTAATTTTTTTTTTTGTAAAAGCTCTGCCTATTCTGTAGGCTCTAGCTTTTCTAAAACTTCGAATTCTGATGAGATCTTTAGCCTGATTGTGAGACATTTGCTTTGTAATTTTAATTTTCTTTGAGTCAAAAAAGATATTTTCAGTGAACCACCGACCGCGGTATTAAGGATTTTGACGCATTGCACGACGGAATTAAAGCAAAGTCGATAATAAATCGAAAAGGAGCCCTTATGTTTTTTAATTTGGTTTATGCTCTTTCTATAGGTTTTTAATGAAGAACAAGAAAAGGAGCTGGTCGAAAACGTGGTTTGGTGCGCCAAGCATTATTAAGCCTTGAACATAAATGAATTACAATATTTCGCATGTTAGTTTGCTCTAAACCTGGATGTCAAATATCGAAGAAGCCACTAATGCAAAACAGCAGTTCACGCGCAATGTACTCATATACGCTTCTTCGAACCGTAATTCCGATGATGAATTAGAATGAATTTTAGAAATAAAATTTCACAAATTTTATTATGTTCGCCGATAAAATTTAATTTTTCTTAAATTTTCCCAATCAAGCGTTTTATTTGCTTTTTTCTACATTTTTAGCAATTTTTTTAGGTGGTAGCAACATGCAATCCTTTGTTAAAGGGGGTCGATTTTAGGTACTTTTGAAAATTTGAAATAATTTTTTTTTTTTTTTTTTTTTTCCAAATTAAAATTATTTGTATCTCAGGATTGTGAATTGATATTTTCTCTTGTCAACCTGTGATAATGGCAAAACTATGTTGATTTTATGACGAGTTATGGATAAAAAGCTTAGGGATGGCAACCTGCAAGCCTTTACCCTATATAAAATAAGTATCTGAAACTCGTTAGCTTCTACATTATTTTACGAAAATAAATAGATTTATTTTAATAAAAAGTAGAGCAAAACATTTTTGTAAATTAACCCTAGTACCTTCTTTGGGTCAAAGTGAACCAAAAACTTTGTAATCGCTTAAGTCTTCAATATTCTTCATTGTTTGGTGGACATTGATAGATACCTTTATTTGAATTACTAAAACTAATGTTTTTAATTAACTCTGTGACATATTTTGGGTCAAAATAACTTACCATCACACTAATAGAAAACATATGATTTTCTATTGTTGATATACTTGAATAAACGTCACTCCATTGCTAGGTCTGTCAAAAAACCAGAGTAGTATTTGGAAGATGACAAAGCCAATTGTGATAATGTTTTGTTGTTGTTTTTGTTATTTCTTTGATATTTTAAGTTTTGAATCACGCTCCTAGACGAGGACAAGAAATTCTCATTGAGTTTGTGATTTAACATAACAAATATCTCTAGAAATTCTAATAACAAAGTCCCCTGAAGATTTCCTTGGGCAGGAATGAAATCCGGATAGGGACAAGCCTACAGCAGATTGTTTTCACAATTTGTTAAATATGTTTTGGGACTTTAGCACATTTAATTACTATAAATAACTTACCATCGTTGTTTTTTTATAATCTACAGGTGGGTCAAAGCTATAGTCAGCAGTATTCGAAAAATGCTAATTTAAAATCTCTATTAAAAAAATTTTGGTCTATAAATCATTTTATTAGAGATGGGTACCTGAGCAGAATTTTGCGTGATTCACTTGAATTTGATAAATTTTTTTTTTTTTTTTTTCGTTAGACCAACACTCAGGGGATGCCCCTATAATGCAATGCATTGTGTTGATATCAGGAAATTAGGTTATGGGGAGGAGGAAAGAGGGAGTAGTGTTTGTGAATATTTGATTTGAATTTCGCTACATTGTAAGTGACAGGGAATACCTTCGCTGGGAGTTTATTCCACATACGGCTAGTACGGCTGATGAACGAATTTTCCCTGTAATGCGTTGTGCGGTTCACTGGACAATCGACTACAAACGGATGAGCTCTGCTAGATAAGCGAGTGTTTCGAATGAAAATACGGGCCCTGGGGATAAGTTCACTTATCTCAGCAGAACAATTTCCATGGTAATATCGATAGAACAATGTTAAAATAAAATATAAACTACGCTTTGGCCCGACTGTACAAAAGAATAAATGACAGTCTATGGTACTTGTTTATTAAAAGATAAAGGGTTTTTATGATATTTAGCGATATTTGGATTATTTCCTTTTTGTATTTAAGAATTTTCTTAGAATTCAAAATTGCGTCAATTTTTTGCAATTATCCTCCCAGCAAAAATGTTGCTGACTTTACTGATTTATTTTTGAATGTTCATTATTTATAGACACATTACTTTTCCAAACCCGGTAATCAGATAAGTAACCAGTAACTTTAACCCCTACTAGGTAATGAGTGCACCCATTACCTTTAGACTCATTGCCTGTAAAATTCATTAGTGAAGTAAGGTGTATTGTTATGCGATACTTTACTTTACCCATTATTTGGTAATGTATGGTTTTGCTGGGTATTAAGAAAAAATGCCTAAATTTCAAAAAATCTACAAACTTTGAGAAAAAAATCTACAAAATTGAAAAAAATAGCTGGAAACTGAAAAAAAAATCCCTTAATTCGAAGACATATTTTATCTTTACCATTGGTTTGACAATTCAGCATAATTTGGGGGAACCCCAATTACTACTTCAGTCCCTAAAATCCCCTATCATCAACTATCAATTTAAAATGTTAGAAATTTAACACTTTAAATAAGCAATCGTCGTATATATTTTTTTTTTATAGAATCCCAAATCAGAACTCTCAATTAAAACTCATGAATTGTATTAAATTTACTTTATTTAAATTAAGCAATTGTTTATTAATTTTTACATTTTATAAGTATATATTATAATTTTTTAATGTATTAGTAAATTATTAGGATATAAAATGAAAAAAAAAATATAATAATAACGCAATTCACAGATCACTATCGTTGTAAAATAGCAAGAATTTTGAATTATAAAAACTTAAACTATGAGTTATTTTAATGCTTTTAAAATCCGTGCTTGGCAATAAAACAGTTCGTTTGTGGTAACTGAATTTTTCGGTTGTGACAATTAAAAAAATCAGTTGAGACAACAATGATTTGATTATGACATCAGAATTTCGGATGCCTCAACAAAATTTCACAACTAAAACATTTGGCTAACACAACAGAATCATTCGATTGGCTATAAATTCAGTTGCCAGCACAAATCGGTTTTTTTTTTTGGTGTTTTTACATGGAAATTTTATATAAAATAAAACGTAAACAGAATTAAAAAGTAGGCTGAAGACTTAAAATAACAATGATTGAAATATTAACTTATTGATGAAATATTTTATTAGATGATTAACACTTAAACTATGGCGGCGGTTATTTGACACAGAAACCTGACCATAAATCGATTAATAAAATGCTTGCATCGACTTCCACAACAACGAACACTTTCCGACCAGTTCCTGATTGGTCAGTAATTTAATATTTTCCTGATTTGGAGGTAGCAAATAATAACAGTCACTTTATGCTTTGGCAGTTATTAGTTATTTTAGAATCTGTTCATGCTTCTTTTTATTTTTCATCCACTTCTTCAAGGCCATTCTTAGTTGTATCCTTTTCACAGGTATCCTGATCAGTTTTAACATAATCATTTTGTATGGATTGATGTTTTTTATAGAATATATTAGGACCTGCTTGTTGAATGGTTACAATACGCTCAGTTGGCTTAAAAGTTGGTTTTGGTAATAAAACACTTAATATACCATCTGAGGATAATTTTGAAACTATAGCATCCGGATTGTAACCCGTTGGTAATTCGTAACGTCGCATAAAATGGCGTGATACAAAACCGATATCATGTGCCTGACGTTCCTCATGTTTAGCTTCGATTACTACATGATCTTTAATGATTTTAACAGTTATTTCTTCGGGCGCAAATAGTCCGACATCGAGGTAAATTTGAAAATCTAAATTTTTATCTTTATGAACACCTTTTGCTGGTGCATGGGCTAGATCTTCCTGATATTTGCCTTGAACATCCAATTGACGTAGATGAGGTGCTAACGCTGAAATCATTCCCAATGTTTGCATATCTATTGGATTGTTAAGTTGACGCGGATGTAGATGACTATACATGTTATTTGGAAACGTTTCCGGATTATAAAACGGATGCGGATCGTAGTGTAATGTATGTGGTATATTAGCGGGTAAGTTAAATGGTAAATGTGCCATATTTAAACCAAATATACGTTATATTGTTTCTTCTTTAAAATGTTTTTGAATACAAGTATGTATGTGTACGTAATATGTACATATGTATGTAATACTATATAAAAGTTTCTATTTTTTATTTTATTTTTTTTAGAATAAACTTCACTTGTGTTGTATCCAAGATACTAAGGACAACTATGTGCTGCATGCAGTATATATAGGGAAGAGATGTCTAGACACATTTGGTATATCTATCTACACATATACGCCATTTGTATTTTTTGTTTGTTTGTGTACTAGAAAATAAACTTTATTCGCTACCCAATAAACAATTATAAATAAATACATTTTGTTGGGGATTTTTGAATTTTATTCATCGTCTTCTTAGACAGTGTACGTTGTGGTGTAATGGTTAGCGCGTTGGACTTTTACACAGAAGGTCCCGGGTTCGATCCCCGGTGCCGGCAACATCAAAATAATATGTATGAGTTTTTTCTATCCCTCATAAGTATCGCAATGTCCACCTTCGGTGTTCCCATAGCAATTAACCCCACCGAAGTAAAATAATGAATCAGGGCTATGAACCAAAAAGCTTCAATAAGATCGCCAACTCTCCATCAGGTGGCGAGCAACAACTGTTCTAAGACTTATCATCTCGCGCAATTACAGTGTTGCCATGTCTGAAGCCCTTCATCTTTCCCCACCTTTCATCTCTATACTATCCCTTTCCAAAGAAAGCAACACACTAAATATAGGAAGTATTTCCTGAGTGTTGCCTCTCTTTTAAAAAAAAAAAAAAAAAAAATACTATAATTAATATGTACATATTTTTCAATTGTTTGAGATAGGCGTGGTAGAGAAGATTAAGCATACTTTTCTAAAAATCATAACTACATTGTAAATTTTTATTGAATTAGACTGCGCAGTTTCTGGTAACACAACCTTCATCAGTAATCCTTTTTGACAATACTGTAATTATTTGTTATGGTTTTTATTGTTTGATTGCATCTATATGAAATGTTTATTTTATTAAATGCAATCCTGACCGTGGCTTGAACCTGCTTTCTTTGCCACATGCACTTCGCACTACACTTAGACAGAGGCTCTAACCAACTGATCTAAGTAAGGTCGATTTTTGCTGTGGCTTAAAACCAGTTTCAATTACACGGGGTCGATTTTACATTTAATTGTAATTGCAGAAGATAGCTAAGACAAACACCACAACAATTCACAATTGTTAGAAAATCATATGTAATCTAATTTCCACTATTTCCCACATTTTGTGAGTTTGAAGCTTTTTTAACTCTGCTAATAAATAAAAGTTGGAATTCACGAGTAGCCACAAACGTTAAAATGTGCCATTATGAAAATAAATATGGACTGCAAATAGTATATAAATATGGACTGCCATACTCTATTAGGATATTGTATTAACAAATAATCTATAGAGTTTTTTGTTTTCAAATTTATTAATTGACCACTTTTGAGGAATGTGTTGTTAGATCTATTTCGGGAATTTTCTAGGTTCCCATCATCAGAACATGTTTAAAAAGAAGTGATAATCCCTTGCAAAACATCAAACATTCATATAAACTAGTTTTCTCACTAAATGAGAACTAATATATGAGCTCGAAGTTAAAGATTATCACCATTGATCAACAATAAATTGAAAACTTGTTTGTTATGTGCAAGGTCAACCTTAGGTAGATATTCAATACACGTTTTTTGTTTTTTTTTTCCTCCTTTTTATTTTTTTTGTTTTGTTTAAGTTAAATTTTTAAATTATTATTTATTTTTTTTTTTATTAATATTTTAAATAATGACCGTTTTGTATGATACTATTACTGAACTATAAAAGAATTTCATTCTTACTGTTCTTATAATGATTTAAATAAATAAATTACAAAAAATAAATTACAAAAACAGGAGGAATAAACAAAAACAAGACCGTACTTTGTCTTTTATACAAGTTTGATATAATGTTTATTGAAATTAAAAATTATGTTTTTTCGACTTTTAATTGTGCCATGCAAATGAAAATTATTAAAGTTCGAGGCCATACTCTATATTTTTTGAAAACAAAAAACTCTATAGATTATTTGTTAGGACATTATCCTAATAAAGCCTCGAACTTGAATAATTTTCATTTTCATTGCACAATTAAAGGTCGGAGAAACATAATTTTTAATATTAATAAAAATTATATCAAACTTGTAAAATCAAAAAAGTTTTGTTTTTTTTTAAGTTCGAAATTCAGATCGAAACTGAAGTTTCAAACACGTCCTAGTTCTTTTATTTTACTTGTTTTATATTTATACAGTGCACTCTCGATATCGTGAACACTCACGATATTGTAAACGACTCGGAAACGTGAACTACTTTATTTTTATACAATATTTTGTTGCTAAAATCAAATTAAAATTTACTTTATACACACAAAAAATAAAAATCCATTTCAATCACGAAAAATTCCGCCAACAACGAAAATTGCTGATTCAATTAGAAATTGAAAGCTCTTTACTTGAACTATTTTTCAATTAAATAATAACTCAGTTGATTAAAAAGTGCTGAATATCGTATTACTTCCCAAAAAGCAAAAAAAAAATTGTTGTTGCCATACAAACGTTTTTTTTTTATAAAAGTGTTGTTGCCAGCCCAAATGTTTTTTAAAGCTTGAATTTAATAACATTGAATTTCAACCGGCATGAAATTCTCATTTAGTTAGCAGATTTATTTATGCTTATGTGAACAAGTTCACACAGAAATTAGTTTTTTTATTTCTATTGAAACGTAGGGAGTACAACATTTTTTTTGGGATTTTTTATTTTTTGCAATAATAAGAATTCTTGTTGAAACCACAGATTTTTTTTTTTAGCATTTTTTTGTTTAAAAAAATGGTTACATTTTTATTAAACAAAATTCAACTTCAAAAATTACATTATCAATTTTATGATAATGATTTAGAATAAATTAATATTCACATTTAATCAACTGAAATTAAATCATTTAACTTTATGAAGCAATAAACCGAATGAAGACTAATAAAATATAATTTAAATGGATTTAAAATATTTATTTCTAATATATATTTATTTCATTTATAAAAAAGAACAACAACAATATATTTTGAGCGATAGTATAAAAAATGTCAAGTCAGTACCGAATTTGAGCAAATATTTAATTCATTCAATTAATTTTTAATTGACAGCTTTTAAAATTTTCAACAAATCGATTTAATTGAAAAAAGTAGGGAAATATTTTTTTCTGTGTAGTTAAAAACCGGTCTACTCAATTTTCTTTTAAATCAAAGGTTTTTTTTCATTTATTTTTAACTACAATATTAAAAAATTACCTCAAAATCCGTAAAAAAAACAGATTTTATATTATTTTTACTATCAAAAATAAAATAAAAAATTTTAAAAAATTTCCAAATCCGTAAAATTGAATGATCTTATTTTATTTTAACCTTCCAAAATTAACTCCCAAAAATAATAAAAACAACAGTTATTCTGTTGTTAATTATAATTATAATTAACTTTTTGATTCAAATAACGAAGGTTTTGTAGAAAGAAATTTTTAAATGAAAATAATAACTGATACAGAGAAAAATAGTATTTATGTGTAGTTTGTTTTTTAATAAATGGTAAAATTAATTTAAAAAAATATTACTTTATAGTTTAAATTGTACACTCAGGGAACTTCTGCTTTAAAAATATGTAGTTGTTTCGGTTGTAATACAGTTTCTTTATTTTTAGTGTAAATGTCAGTCATTTGTGGAACAAATTAAATTTTTTACTAACTTTGTAGTTCGTTTAAAAAAACAACGCACATCAAATGACTGTTTTATGATTTTACATTCATTTTTTATAGTTTTTTCTTGTTATTTAAAAAAAAAAATAAAAATAAATATTTGTTTATTTGTTTATTGTTGTTAGTCATTTTTTGAACATTAAAAAACAAATGACAATGTTAGTTAAATTTACTGTAATGTAAGTCGTCCTTTCTTAAAATGAAATTTCATTTGTTTTAAACTACATTTGCAGTGGTCTTTACCAACATAGTATTCTAAGTGTATATTCCTTTAAAAACAACGTTTACTGATTACTTTTAAAATAAACTACATTCCGTTACTGTTAAAATATTGTGAGTGTAGAAGTTTTCAAAAACTACTAGTTTTTGATTGAAATATAAATGTGGTATAAAACGTGAACAAAATTAAAACGGATTTTTTTGCTTTTTTGTTAAAGATAAAATTAAAAAAAATAAAGTATTTTATTTATATAAAAATTCCATAATCAAGCCAATATTTGGATTAGCATCGCTATTTATCTTCCGGGCGGATCTAAAAAGTGCTTTTAATACAGACGACGAGTAAACAAGCATAGCTTAAGTTTATTTTAGCATATATTTTAATGTTTTACTGTTAACTTATAATATTATTCACATGTTTTATTGTTAACTTATATGGTGTTATTGTTAACTTTTTAGATCCGCCCGGAAGATGAATAGCGACGCTATTCGAAATATTGGCTTGATGAAGGAATTTTTATATAAATAAAATACTTTAAAAACAATACAGACCTCGAGCTTGATTATTTGGAAAACCAACATTCTAGGAAAATGGTCGAATAAAATCCAAAATTTAACTAAAAAAAAATAAATTAAAAATTTCGTTGAATAACGAAGTCATAGTCATTGATTCAGTAATAAAAACACCTTCAGATTAACCATAAAAGCTGTCAGAAACTGCGAAAATGTATTAAATAGATGGGCCATAAAAAACACTAGATTTAAAAATTTTAAATGCCTTAAATTGTTTAAATAAAAAATTTGTTAACTACAGTGGAGTTCGGTTATAACGAACTTTTTGTATAAGAAACGATTTTTCTGGTCCCGACGCATTAACTAACATATTTCATACAAAATAATACGGTTATAACGAATATCGTTTATAACGAACTTTTTATACAACGATCTAGTTTTTCATACAAATTTTTACTCTTACAACAAACACATAAAAATATCAAGATCCTAATATTAAAATTCTGATGCAAATCTTAAAAAATGCTTTTTTAATTACAAGTTCACTAAAATTAATTAAAAACTGCATCAAACATAATTTAATGGAAGAATTGTTTGAAAATGTAAAACAAAAATTTTACAATTGGGAGATTAAAAGAAAAAATTCTGATATTTTAGTCGTTTTTGGAAAATATTTACATCGCTTATAGCGAACTTCGCTTATAACGAACTAAATCGTTCGGTCCCCGCGAGTTCGTTAATACCGTACTCTACGTAATAAATTTTCAATAAAAAGAAACAGTTTCAGGATAAAAATTATAAGAACTATTAAATTTTTTAGATGATTGAGAATTTATTTGCGTAAAAGAAATATCGCTCATTGCAAGAGTATATCAAATTCTTCCGAATTTGATATACTTTATTGAGCCGCTTGCAGTGTTGCCATTTTTTGAATGGTTATTCAAAAACGGAACTGTTTACACATTCGTTGGATAATTTTTGAATAATCACACTTTTGTGTAGTGTTTGTGTAATTTCACTTTTTACAGAAAATTTTGTAATTTTTGCAAATTTTGTTTAAATAATTAATGTTAAAATGTTAAATGCTCATGAATACGTGAATCTAGGTTCCAGAGCTTGTTAATAAATAAGTATAAATTGAGATGTTGGTGAAAAATTTGCCTTCAATTTCCAGTTTCTGGTGAATAAAATAAATTTTCAACATTTAATCCACTTTAGAAGAAACCAAAAATGTTGTTTTTTACAGTTTTATTATTTTTTTGCTTTTATATACATTATTTTTATGTTATTTAAATTTATAACGAGATTTCAACCTCCGTATATTTACAAAAATAAAGCAAGTCAAACATATTAGCTAGGTTGATACTAGTATAAATTTCCCCATTTTCCACATTCTTACATTGAATCGGCATTAAAAACCATGTGACCCTTACATTTTAGGTATACAATGTGTTATGCATATTTATGTAAAAAATTACGAGAAACATTTTTGTGGGTTTAGAGGGTTACCTCTAACTCCTCAATGTATGGATCTTTTCTTCCCATTTCGTTAAAAAGTGAGAAAAATACCCTTAAAATGGGGATATAATGGGTTAAAAAGTTGCACAACAATATTTGTCATATAATTCTACTAAGTCTCTGAATATATCAAAGCTCGCAATTCCACCAGAGTTAGCGCAAAAATGCCCCACAAATCCGTATTTTTTTTAGTTTGTATGAAAAAAGAGTGTAACGTAAAATTTCAATATCAGTCAACATACAAAAGAAATCTCTACACTCAGAAGAAAACTGGGGGAATATTCAAGTTAGTGTTTTTTTACATATTTTTTATTAGGCTTGTATATCGCACACCTAGTTCAAAAGTGACTTAACTCAAAATTATTCATTTTTCAGAAATCGAAAAAAAATATTTGCAACTTTATACCAATTGAAACATAAAGGAAGACATAACTTTTAGCAACAGTTAACAACAACAAAATACACTGATATTTTTTTTTAGATAAACATGTGTATTGTGCATAGTTTAAGCATATAAACCCGAAAAATTGAAATTTTGAGTTGAGTCACTTTTGAACTAGGTAATTTGTAAATATTTTACAAGAACTTTGTAAAATTATTTTGAAACTTATGTGGTTGTGTAATTACTAAGCACTTCGATAATATTCTTCCAGTTTTTCTGCGTGTAAATAAAAATGTTATGTTTAATTTTTTGTTGTCGTTGTTTAACAGGGCGTCATAACAGGTTTTCGGAATCCCCACCCCTAGCGTAGGTTAAGAAAAAAATGCAATTTAAAGGCAATACTTGACATTTAAGGTAAAATTTTTGAATACAAATTTTTGGTTTCAATGAAGATGGGGAATTTCGTCAGGTCATTCGAGTTGTCAACGTTAATAGTAATTATTAACTGTAACTGCAGTTGTTTTTCTATGGAAAATAACTATTTCTAACAGTCATTTTGGGTAGTTGTTTTGTTTTTCTTTCAGCTAATTATTTAAAAAAAGTTAAGTTATTATAACTTGAATGTTTTCATGAAAGGTGTTTCGAAGACATATCCAACAAAATTTATTTTACGCCAATACTATACCTATTTCTGAAGTTATTGAGCTTTGAATTTGGAAAATTTTGAATTTTTACTTTAAAGGTAATCAGAGTGACTAATAATTTTTACCCCGAATTTGTTTTTAGTAGGCTAGAACTCTTGAGTAGGGAATGATCTGGTTTTATTAAAATATAGCGCAAGAGAAAAAAATCAAAACATTTATTGTCTCATGACCATGATTAATTTCATGATTTTCCATGATTAATTTCAGCAACCCCATACTCCTCTTCAATAAGTTTATTAACGAAAAATTACACTTTATTTTGCGTTTTTTTTTTTTTTGTAAAAACACAATAAAACCTGGAAAAACGTGAGTGTTCACGTCGAAACTTTTTAAAATAGAGATAGCGGACAATAAACTTAATGACAGTTTTGTAATATTCATGAAACAACAGAAAAACACGAATGGCATTTGAGTGTGAAAATTTTTATGTTGGGGGAGATAATGTCAAATTTTCCCTCCCTCTGGATGCCCGCCTACTTAAGGAAAAATGTAAAAGTTAGGTGGATGTTTTTTTTTTAATTTGGTAATTTTTTTTAAATAAAGCTTTAAAGAGTTATTCGTTTTTTAAAATCCGGAAGGACAAATCCATACCGCCTTGATATAATACAAAATAGAGATGTGCACGTGAGTGAATTTTGATTCAAACTCACTCACGTTCACGAGAGGAAAGTTTCACCACGCCCAACCACTCACGAACATTTTTTGGTTACTCACACTCACTCACGTAAACAAATTCAGATTTTATTAATGCGTGATTCACGTGAATCACGAAATAAAATTTTACCGGAAAAAAAATGAAACGTAAAAATTAAGGTAAATTGTAAATGTTTAACTAAAAATGGATCTGAATATGTAATTTTGCAATTTATTCTGTATTTTAAAGACACAAAATTATTACATCGACGAAAAAATTGTAAATTTGTTGTAAAATTCTATTCACGCAAACATTTTACTCACCCACAAAGAATTTTTTCCTACTCACATTCAATCACGATCACGCGAGTAAATTTAGGTTTCGCTCACACTCACTCGTGATTCACTTGAAGCACTCAAAATTCAACCCACGTGCCCATCTCTAGCACAAAACCTGGAATGTCTGATTTTTAGAAGTTAATAAACTGTCTTTAGTAAAAATCGAACTTAATCCTTTCAAAAGAAAAGCTCCATAATGGAACTATCATTCACCTTCTTAAAATGCGTATTTTCTTAAATAAATAAAATGGTACAGAATTAATTTTTGTATTAAGATTAACAAAGCAACATTTCTAAGATAATAATTTGCAACTATTTTTCGCACCCTAGTTTTTAAGCAAAGTCTCAAAAGGTATAAGAAATTTGAAAGTAGAGACTCTAAATATTATTTTATGATCTAAACCAACTGAATTTATTAAGAGATGTTTAAATGGCAGTACGACCAAAAATTTCTCTTTTAATTGTAATCACTCGTTGTCTAAAATATTCTAAGTTGCTCAATCTTTAAACACGTCCCCTTCACCCACCTTTTTGACTAACTGAAAAAGTTGTTTCATATCATAAAGGACCATACATTTTGTAAGTTTGTCATTGATACGATATACCTTAATTTTGCTGGGCAGTTGGCTTGCAATGCCTCATATTTGAAGCAGTACTAGGCGTAAGAGTAATATTAATTTCCGGATATCTAAAAAAAATTCACAATTTTTTTAAGTACAGTTTACAAAAACATTCTATATTTTTGCATGTTGGGTAGTAGTAAAGAGTGTAAAAAAAAATATTCTGGAGTTTTCTGGAATTCTCGCTTGCATATTAAATATTTACATCAGGGATGATAATGTTGTTACAATTGTACTTTTTTCGGAACTTTTTATTAATCAGTAGTAAATTATAATGCCAATATACCACACTCAAAATTCGTACCCATAGCGTCTTAAACATATTGCTCTGAAAGTCTTACAAGGAAGGAGTCCTTGCGCGGACTCCCAGATCATAATGAAGCTTGGTTGTGTGATTGAAGGGAGGAGAAAAAACATTTCGTAAAAAACATATGTACATTCAGTATAAAATTTAGGGATATTTGAAAAAATATTTGAAAATTTTGATTTGGTTCAAATAAATGGATCTTCAAGTTTCAATGTGTTCAGCACATTTTTAAGCTGCACAGAAAGAATTTTCTTAGACAAGTTTTAATGAAATATTTAACTTAACTAATGAATAATTCTTCAAAAAGTGAATGAAAATTTTATTTACCCACCCAGAAATTGCCGATGGTCCGAACAATTAGGCACTGGCAAAGCACTTTATTTTTAGTACCATTGGCAGAAATTCATATTAAAGCATTGGCAAAGCCCTTACTCACAACGCTTTCCCAACGTTGGCAAAATGTACTTTGCCAGTACTTGATTTACAAAATTTACAACCGTAAAAAAATTAAAGCACTGGCAAAGTCCTGATTTAGAACATTTTGCAACATTAGTAAAAAGTGCTTTTATAAAGCATCGATTTTAAAAAGCTTACGACACTTTGTTAAAATGTTTTTATGTTTGTGAAAATTGTTTTTTTAGAATAACTTTTTTTTTTGACTTTTTGTTTTGTTTTCAATAAACGTTATGCCAGTGCTAACAAACTAGCACAACCAACGGTTAGCCAGCCGTTTTCACTTATTTAAGTTTTAAGCTATCAAGTATTATGTGTCTTGTTCGCTCAGTGTGTAGAGCTCTCGGCTGCCAATCTGGCGGCCAGAGTTCGATTCCCGGCAGGACCACCAAAATTTGAAATGAACTTTTTTTAATTTTATTTTGGAAAATCTATTTTTATACCATATATCATTTGGTTTTGCCAGTGCTTCGAAAACGTTGGCAATTTCGTTTTCCCAGTAGCTTTGCCAATGCTGTAAAAAAGAAACAGCCAAGCCCTGCCCGGTGTTATCATTTTGGAGTTGGCAAAGCATTTAGATCTTCAGAAATCCTACACTCTGACAACGCCAACACCACCGTTAAAAGCACTGGGCCAACGCTTTGCCATTCGCATTTTTCTGGCTGGTTATTTTTATAAAACTATTTTTAATAAAACTTTTCATTAGGCTTATGAAATTTTTAATAAATAAAATTAAATTGTTTATAAAATTTTATGAAAAACTGCATTAAATTAATAAAAAAAGTTTCAATGGACGAATTCCAGTGATACTTCATCGATCTAATGCAAAAATTCTTCGATATCCCTGAGTGTATATGGACAATGCCAAAAAAGACAATTTTGAGAATTCAAAAACAAATTATAAATACTGCGCAGTAAAAGTGCAAAGTTTTGCGTTTATGTTCAAAATGTAAACAACAGCTTTGCAACAAAGAGATGTTAAGAATAAACAATCCGGCGAAAAAAGTTTATATATAGTCATGTATAGCGTGATATAATTTGATATTATTATATATAATTTTAAATGTGGCCATATGTAACGATATATATTCACGTCTCATACTTTGTTTTACGAAAATGTCTAATATAGCGGTATATATCATCATATATCATTATATGTTATGTTACATACATATAAATTGATATTTTTTATCTCTTTTTGTATTAACTATATAGCTATTAGTTAAATAGAAGATTAAATATATTTCAATGTATAATTATATATAGGTATATATGATACAATAAAATCAAACACATTCTATCACTTTAATATATAATTATATATGGAATTACATATAATTCTATATAAACATGTATTAAAATTAAAAAGAAAAATTCCATCAATTTTATATTTCTCTTTTATATATAAGTATACATAAGCATATAAGGTAAAAATTGACAAAAAAAAATCTATCACTTTTATATATAATTATCAGAAAAGAGAAAAAAGGAAAATTCATTATATTTAAACCATTTTATACTACTAATCGATCCCGTGGGAATTTGTTAACGAAATTTGGTAGAAAGATGTAATCGTGTCTCAATAAGCTTTTTCTTAAGTTTTTGTACACTTATTGCGCCCTCTAGTCGTGGTTTCGCAATTTACATTCAAACTTTTTTTTGGTGTTAAAGCAAATATCTATCTTACCATAAAACGCAATTTGATCTATAGGATTTTCACGTTTTTTTTTAAATATTGCTGTTTTTAGACAATTTTTTCAAAAGTGTTATATGGCAACACTGGCAAATCAATTTTTAAAGTTTTTTTGTTTGTTGAAAAAAATAGCTAATGTTTTACATTAAAAAATAAAATTAAGTAAATTTAAAAGATCGGAAATTTCTTGTTACGATCGCTTAATTTTATATAAACAGTAAAAAGTTTTACTTATTCAAAATATTTCCCATACATCCTTAACCAAATTAGCATAGAACCTTTATAACACCAGTCTACTCTTTATAAATTAATAATTTTTCAAAAAAGTGCTATAAAAAATGTCAAAAATTTAATTTTTTAATAAATCATATGGCAACCCTGGAACAATAGTTTCTAATTTTTTTTTGAATTATTTGTATGTATATTGAAGGTCTCAAATTTTCACATGCTACTATAATGGAGCAAATAATATTTATGAGTAAAAAAAATCATTTTAAGTCCGAAAATAATAAAAAAAGCAATTATAATCCCCAAATCTTAAAAAAAAAACGCTTTTTTAAAGCTCAAAATCGGAAAATCCATAAAATTGAAACAAAAAAAGTTAATTTGCCTTCTCTGATAATTAAATATAAAGATATATGATAGAAACAAAAAAAAACTCGTTTACTTTTACATATAATCGTATATGGCATCACATATTAGTCCAAATAAAATCCCATCGAGTTTTAAAATCCATTGACTTATATTTAAATTTTCATTATTATTTGAAATGTGAAACAAAATATGAATGCGTATTTCCAAACAATTTTAAAGACTGTTATACATACATATATGAAATTATATGTAACTTGATAAAAATTAGATAGACCCATTTTTCTGATCAAACTATATCAGATGAAATCCCATGGGATCACATGAGATAAGGTTATTCCGGATCAGATTATGTATATATATATATATAATATATAACTTGATAAAATCAGATATATCCATTTTGCGGATCAAATTATATCAGATGAGATCCCATGGGATCACATGAGATAAGGTTATTTCGGATCAGCTAAGATATGATGTGACATAAAATTATATATATGTATGTATGTCTATATACATATGTTTATATATACTCATGTCGGAACTGTTTTCACCGGGAATATAATCTCAAGTTATATGTAGTTGGAAAATAATTCTGTCAGTGGGAATTATGTGGTTAACCCTCTAACCGGCAACCCCGCATCCAGGAGGGGAATTTTAAACTGGTCATAAATGCGTCAAAGGGATGTTTTATAATAAGAATTTAAGCTATTTCGATAGAAAGACAAAGTTACAAAATATTTTTTGAAGAAACTGTTTGCGTGCATGGCACGTTATATATATTGAAGTTTGGGTGCGTTTTCGCTCAATTTTGCGATTTTCAAAAAACCAAAATAGCCATATCATCTCAACGAAATTACACAAAAGTGTAATTTTTAAACTGTACTTATATCTTGGTGAGAGGAATAATTTAAGCTCAAAATTATTAGTTTTTATGAATTAGTTTTTGCGATTCGCTTTAAACCTATTTTGGCATTAGTAGCCTAAAATAGGCAACTGAAAAAAAATGTGGTAGAAGAACACATTCTCTATTTTTCGTGACGAACAAGTGGTAAAAAAATTTCATTGCGCAAAAGCTTAGGCCGATTTGAGGGTTAACTTTAGGTTATTTTATTTTTGTACTAGGGGCCGCAATTCCATGAAAGTGGAAGTGAATAAACAAACAATATGCAGTAACTTCATGCAAATGCATGTTTTTTTTTCCTTAAGTCTGAGAAGAGAGTAAACAAAATATATTTGTCAATCAAACAGTTTCCGTTAAAATGGCATCGATTTGTTAGTGGATATTTTTTGCATATTTTGCTATTAATGCATATTTTTACATATTACGCTTTAAATGCATATTTTTATTGCAATTTTTACTTATTTTGCTTATTTTGCATATTTTTATTGATTTTTTTTTTAATCACTTTTAATATTCTTTTATGGTGGACCAACAATCATATGACTAAAGAGGGCCCAAGCTACTCAATCTCTCTTAACTGTTCTCTTAAATATTGTTTGCAAACTGGGATTAAGAGATACAGGTTTTAGTGGTTTTTTAAATGCTTATTTTTCTATACAAATAACTAGACTTTTGTGTTCTTTTATAGTTGACAAACTAGCAATGGACTAAAGACGAGCCAAGCTACTCAATCCCTCTTAAGTGGTGTTCTCTTAAATATTGTTTGCAAACTGGGATTAAGAGATACAGTTTTTTGGCGTTTTTTTAAATGCTTATTTTTCAATACTAATAATTAAATTGCTGCGTTAATTGTGCAAAACGTGTGTAGAGAATATATATATATATATTAAACAATAAAAATTCAAAATGAAAATAATTAATTTAATTATAAAATTAATTTTATTGAAAATAATTAATGTAAAAATATTTAAGTGCATATTTTTTTATTTTTTTGTGCATATTTTACGATTTTTCATGTTATGTTAAAGGCGCCTAGAACACTCTTTTTAAGTGCATGAAGTTCCTGTTCCTGGCAATAACCTTGTAAAGTATATACATTTTTTTTATTGTAATGTGCAGCAGACAGTCACTATGTACTTTTAAAATTAATATATAGCAGATGCGTCATATGCTGCAAATTTGTTTTGAAATGAAACTATAAGAGAATTCTGGATTCTTTAGAACATGTTCAACGATAAAAAAAATATGTATGTATGCAATGCAATGCAAACCACACATTTTTCTTCGTTGCCGACAATGCATTCAGTAATGCAGAACAAATATGCAGCAACTGCATTATAGCAGGAAGGGTAAATTTAGTCTTTCATTCCATTTGATTCTAAAATCTTTTGGTTAACAATTTTCGAAACGAAAAGTTTTGTGGAAATTTGTGTTTCAACAAAGATTTTCGTTATAATCATTTAGCAGTTAACTAAATTATGTTAGTTGTTTTACTAAATTTTTTGTTTAACTTAATTTTAATCTAAATCTATTTTAAAAGTACATATGGCAACATTGGGTAAAGTGGAAATCGTTTAAATTTGGCTTCTAAAAGTAACAACGAATAAATTTTTAAATTCTTCTAAAGTGGCTCAAGGTCTAACTTTTAACCTTGATAAAAAGCAATAAATTTGCCTTTTGATTGGATTTGTTAGTGATTTTTTTTGTGGAACGACATTAACGAGTTTTAGACTGTAAAATGTAAAAACTTATCTAATTTATACAAAATACCCTGGATAGAGCTATGTTAAATTAGAAACAACATACGAAGGCGGTCCCAAAATTACAGACCAGGCGTATAGATGGCGGCAGTAGTTTGAAAAAAATTACTTTGGTGAAAAGTGGCAACCTTATAAAACATATGTTTTAAGTGACAAGGCGCTACGTTGTTTAGGCTTTTTTTTTGAGCCATCAAAAATAAATGATCTCAGTCTATGTCTAAACATGAAACAAATTAGTCACCGTTATGTAATGCAATACTTTCATTTGAAAGGTCTTAAGAAAATCCACAAAATGGTATTGAATGATCATCGGCTGAAGGTGCGTGAGCTGACTGAAATAATAGGCATTTCAAAAAGTGCTATACATTTCATATTCACCGAAAATTTGGAGATGATAAAGCTGTGCGCAAGATGGGTGCCGTGTTTGCTCACAATAGAACAAAAGCAAACAATTCACACATCCACTATTGCGAATGCCAAAATCCACCTTATTCGCCAGATTTAGCTCCCTCGGAGTATTTTCTATTTCCAAAAAAATTGCAACGTGGTAAAACGATTTGCCAACAGTGAAGAGGTGGAGACAGTTCTTACAATAAACAGGGTATCGAAGCTACACTGATAATAATCCATGCGTAAAAATACAAATAAATGTCAAAATAACCAAAAATTTTGTAAAATAAACGAAAATTTCTTCATTTTACAAAAGATTTTGTTGTTTTGATATTTTTTTCGTATTTTTAGCATGGATTATTATGAGTGTATTGAATATCGTTGGGAAAACTGTATTGAGCTAAAAGGAGATTAGTTGACAAATAAAGAAAATGTTTCCCAAATTATGTTTATGTTTTCTTTGTTCAGTCGGCCCTATTTCAAATTGAGTGTATTTTTGCATGTGAAAAACTAGCTGATTCTGAAACCCAACAAAAAAAATACCTCCAGACAATTTTTTTTTTCAGCAGAAGCTTTATAATAATTTTTCCCCACAGAAACCCTCAAATTCTAAACCGCTTTTATTTTTAATTTTAATTTATAACGAGCTTCCAACCTACGTATATTTACAAAAATAAAGCAAATCAAATATATTAGCTAGGTTGGATACTAATATTTCGATCTGGCTTAAGATCTCATCAGAACCCAAAGTTTTAGAAACCCTTTTTATTTAAAAAAAATTTCAGATTTTGGGAAGTTTTTTTAACTTAGATTTCATTAGAAGAAGACTGATAGCAGAAAGCATTCACAATCAGTTAATTTATTATGCCGAGAAAACAGATTCGGTTGTGGCTACCGTATTTGTTTCCAATCAAATTCGGTTGCGACCTAATTTTTCTGTTGTGATAAAAATCAATAGTTTAAAACAACATAAATTCTGCCACGACATTAGAATTTCGATCACCTATCAAAAAATTCGAATAAAAAAATATTAGAATTAAAACAGAAATTTTTTCTTTATCTTCAGGGTCCAAAAACTGACACGCGTACGAACATATAAGTGTGGGTACTCTAATGAAAACAAAACTTCCTCATGTGGCGCCCTCTAGACCCATTTAAACCCCCAAACAATGCGATTAATTACAAAATTTTTGGAAATAATTCAGCCATTTCTTAATTACTTATTGTTAAGTATTATTATCCCTAAAGCACTTTTTGCATACAAAATTCTGAGTGTTCGCCTTTTTTTTTGTTTCATAAAATTAACATATTTGTAATATTCTAGTAGAGACTGAAAAAAGTTAGTTTTCTCTTAAAGCTCCCGAGATATCCAGTTTTTTGCGAATAGCGGGACTAAATCAAAGCCAATTTTTTTTCTTTTTATCGAGAGTTTATTTAACCAAATAAATTCTCGATTAAAAATAAAAAAAAATCTCGTTCCATTAAAAAAAAAAACATCCGTTTAAGGTAAAACTTTCAAAAATAATAAAATTTTTGCGATTTTTTACCAAAAAGGCACCAACAGACTTTTAACTCCAAATAAATATTTACCTTCTAAACATATGTAGTATGCATAATATTGTGAAAGGTTTTTTCGTGTAAAAGAGACGTGTATTCAAAAAAAAAAAAAAATCTTTGATTTTTGTAAACTTTTTCCCACAGCAAATATAAACTTTAACCCACTGTTTGAAAGTTTGGAAGGTAAAATAACTCGTATTTTATGAAAAATAGTCAGGATAACGTTATCCTTCCTGCAATGGGTATGCCATTTATTTCTATTTCAGGCTTTCAGGAAGAGAAAAAAATTAGTATATTGAATATACTAATTTTTCGCTCACTTTTTTTCTTCTCAAAAGCACAAAAAACGTGAATATCTTGAAAACCGTTGAAAAATGTATTAAAAGTTTGTTTTATAATCTTAACCGTAATAAAATTTGATTCAAAATTCAGGGAGAAGTTATGAAGGACGTAGTTATAAGTCATTAAACATTTTGTGTACACGCAAAAAAAAAAGCTGACTAAATATTATCGAAGTGCTTACAACTTCATACGTTTCAAGTTATTTTTAGAAATTTTTTTCTATTTAACAAAAATTTGTAAAGGTTTTACTAGAACTTTGTAAAACTAACTTGAAACTTATGTAGTTGTATAATTACTAAGCACTTTTATAATATTCCCCCAGTTTTTTTCTGCGTGTAAACATTACTTTTTTAAATTGTATGTAAATTTCCATACAAAATACTAGTCTTGGGTGGATAGCGTTCAAATTAAACTTAATTCAAAAGTATTGCAATTATTACCCCTATTCCAAACTGTAAGTCCATTTTCTTCTTGCTATTTCGACCTAAAGTATTTTGGTCACAATCAAAACTTCCAGTTTAGGAGTTATGTCAGAAAACTTTTCAGAATATTTGGAATAATAATTCCCGTTGGGGTTATGTCTTGTCATCTCTCTATTTGATTTCTTTTAATAAAATGATTTTTTTTTTTTTGCTTTTTACGGGTTTTAATATTTTATTACATATAAATTTTTTTACAGATTAAAAATGGAAATATGTGTGTAATTGGTTATAAATGATTAACTTTATGTTTTAGTAAACTTATTAATATAAAATCCTTTATGACACCTGCTTTTTGTTGTAGAAGTTTTTAAAAAATGTATAGAATACCCCCTGAAAACTTACTTGAAAAAGCAGGTATCGTAAATTATTGATGTAATGTAATGTAATAATTCATAGTTTAAATGCTAACGTGCTAACGTTCTAAACCTAGTAAAATAGTAAAATCCAAATAATAGATTGCAGAACAACTTATTCGGTATTATGAACAGGTTCCGATTTCTGTTCCACAACCGATTCTTTATATATGGAGTTTGTCCTATTTGTAATAGGTTCTCTACATTCAAACAAGAGCAGTATGATTTAGAACCGATTCTAGAACCAGTTATAGAACAGTGAAACCTTAAATGTTGACTCCAAGGAACCTGTTCTAAAACCGGTTCCAAGTAACCGGTGGTAAAAGAAGCTGTTCTAGAACAGGTTCAAAAGTAATCTGTTCTAAAATTCTTTTACTAAGAAAGTATCATATTATTTGTGGTTTAAAACATAGAAAATTCTTGAAAATTATCCTATTTTACAACATTAGCACGTTAGCACTTTAACTATAATTTACTTCTTAATTTATTAACTTTTGTCAGGTGTTTAATTTTATAGTCATCGTAAAAATTTAACACTGGATTTAGTTCGTAGAAATTTAGATAAAGTTATTTTAAAACTAGATTCATTTGTCGATTTCAGAATATATGGATTCTTATTACTACTTTGAATCTGCTTCTTCAACAACATCTTCTATTTCTACTTTATCGGTGGAAATTTTAGTATCATCCTCATCATCATTTATGGGTTTATTTTTAATAAATAAATCACTTGGACCCGATTGCTGTATGGGTATTATGCGTACTTTTGGATCGTTAGTAGCTTTCGGCAAAGTAACTTTTAAAATTCCATCCGATGACAATTTTGAAACTATAGCATCGGGATTGTAGCCCTTTGGTAATTCGTAACGTCGCTTAAAGTTGCGTGTCACAAATCCATTATCATGTGCCTGACGTTCCTCATGTATACCTTCGATAATTATATGGTCCTTAACGATTTTAACTGTCAATTCTTCGGGAGAAAATAATGACACATCGAGGTAAATGCAAAAATTATTATCTTTATCCGAATAGGCGCCCTTGGGTAATATGTGGACAAGATCTTCCTTGGTATTACATTGGAAATTCAAATGTGGTAGTTGTGGTGTCAGTGCAGATATTAATCCTATTGTATCCAAATCTATGGGATTATATCGTGGATAGAGACCACGATACAAATTGTATGGAAAAACTTTGGGATCAAGATATGGTGCACGATTCAAATTTAATCCGCTTGCTGGTATATTTGCCATATTTATTAAACTTCTTTTGTCTTTTTTTTTCTTAAGTTTATTGTATTTATCGGCATACAAATATTTGAAACTCCGTGAAAATATTTTTACTTTATTATAGTTGCACTTTGTAGGTTGTTTAACAAGAAACTAAGGGATACTTTCTGCTGTATGCTCGTATTTATATGGGAAACATTGTTTACTTCAATCTAAAGCAATAGAGTGGAACAAAATTTAACAAAAAAAAAAAAAAAAAACAACTAACGATTCGTAAAATTAGTAATTGCAGCGTGAGTAGGAAATACAAAATCCCGCACTTTTGCATTTCCCGGGAAAACGGGAAATTTTTTAAAATTTTCGGAATCCCGAGATCTCGCTTGGAAAATACGAGGGCGTGCCAATAAGTCCGTGACTTTTTGAATGAAACACAGTTTTTTTTTGCAAAAAAAAAAAATATTTTTCAACATAATCTCCTTTTAGCTCAATACACTTAGTCCAACGTTTTTCCTAAAAATAGGATTTTTCGAGGTCCATAAAATAGGCATTTGTTTGATCAATAATTTCATCGTTAGAGCTAAATCTTTTTCCACCGAGCAATTTCTTTAGGTTTGGAATTTGGAAATAGTCACTGGGGGCTAAATCCGGAGAATATGGCGAATGAGGTACCCATTGTTTAGACTGCTGGTTGGTCTTCGGAGTGTTGTAATGGATCCATGTTTCATCCACAGTTACAAAACGCAGCAAAAACTCATTCGAATTGCGGTTAAACAACTCCAAACAATCCTTTGAAGTTGTCACACGATTACGTTTATGGTCAATTGAGAGCGAACGCGGCACCCATCTTGCAGACAGCCTTCTTAAACCCAACTGATCATTTAAAATCGAAACCACACTGACATATGAAATGCCTATGGCATCAACAATCTCACGCACTTTTACTCTTCGATCGGCCAACACCATATCGTGGATTTTTTCGACATTTTCGGGTGTATTATTCTCAATTGGCCGTCATTTGTACTTGTGCGACCACAACAAAAGTCAGTAAACCACTTTTTTACCATTGAAATCGATGGTGCAGAGTCCCCATAGTATTGTTTGATTGACATTTTTTTTTCGCAAAAAATAATGTTTAATGAGCACTCGAAATTCACTTTTTTCAATTTAAAAAAAATCCACGAGGTTGTATATTTTGAACACCTGTTAAACGCAAAGTAAATAACGGAACTTGCTCAAAATTTGACAGTACTCTATTAACAGGTGGTACTTGATGGGAGCAGTGTTGCATTTCATATAACTACGAGGGAAGTTCAAAAAGTCACGGACTTATTGATCCGCCCTCGAAAGTTCCAAAATTTAATTATTATTTGGTCCACTCTAATGTACATTGGCAGTAAACAAGCATTATTCGCAACCCAGTATATAATTTATTTTTAATTTCAAAAACTACCAGAAATTATTTCAAATTTTGAAACTTCAGTAAAATATCAATTGATGCGTTTTTAATTTTAAATAGAATTTTTTGAATATAATATGAAAAGTTTCATAATATTTATGAAGCATTTCATAAAAATGTATAAAATTAGATCCCGTCAAGATTTTTTATCTTCTCTTACATTTATTAAAAATTAGTGTTTTCTATTTGTAATAGTAACATTTAATTGTGATCTTAAACCTGTCAATTCAAAATTAAATGCAATTTTAAAAAGAACAAATATACATACAAAAAATAAAAATTGTTTTTTCAACGTATAGAACTTTCATAAAAATGTGTGCTACTGCTTCATCCCATTTCTGAAATAAGAAACATTTATAAAGCATTTCACAAAATGTTATGAAACTTCTTCATCATAAATATGAATAAGCTTTTCATTATTTTGCCCTTTTATGAAACAGCTTCATCATATTTATGAAGTGTTACATTACACGAAAATCAATGAAGTTTTTCACCATATTTATGAAGATTTTCACAAATATAATGAAGGTTTTTCCCTAAGTGCAGCTTTTTTAAATACCTTTCATTTGATATCATATTTATCTCTGTTTCATTAAAATAAATACAAAAATTCTTTAAAAAAGAAACATGTTTAGCCGCCTTTTTTTACACCACAAAATTGAGCAAATGTTCTGTAGTAAAAATGTCTTATTGTCGAATTATTTTAATAAACTATTAAAATATTGCTTTGAATTTGTTTTTTTTTTTTAGAAAAACAAGGAAATTTAATTTTTAGGTGCCTAGAACTTGATAATTTGGTGACAATTCATAACCTCCACAGATATTATCTCCATTTAAAATTTGGGGACTATGACCCAAAAGTTTCCGAAGTAATCTATAAACCGTAAATAAGACCGTTTACAAAATAGTAATAATCCCTTAAAGAGGTTAATACCGATTTGTAGTGGGAATTATAAGCAAAAGCTTTTCGGATATTACCCTTTTTTGCCGGCCGAGTTATGTTGTCAGAACTTGGTTCCCAATAATGGCTAAATTTGTGTAAAAAAAAGCAAAAAAAATGGCTAAGCAATTTTATAAGGAAAACCAGCCAATTTTTCAAAAAACTAATGTAATTTTTCTTTAATTTATATGTAATTTTATCGGGATCTTTCCCGGACCTATTTGCTTTATCAGAGTGTAGTAATACTAATGCGGAGCAAACGTTTTGTCCGTTTTGCCCCATCTCGTTTAGTTTTGAAGATTCGGGACACTTAAAAAAACGGAATTTTATAAAATTTCTAGTATCTCAAAAACTAAGCGAAATATCGCAAAACGAACAAAAAAAATTGCAAAACTTCACCTTAGAAACATGTTCCGATAACAGAAATATGTCAAGTGTTCCGATTCAACTCGTTACCCGTTCCAATCCATGTCGTTTCATTTGGACCAATGTTTCATTCTATTATCGGAGTGATTAAATTTGTATTTTCATATTAGTATATGGGTAAACAAATAATTAAGACACATGTGGTTGTTTCACATGGTAGGCTATTTGTATATTGTTACTACTTCGTAACAAATATCCGTTTTGCCCTATCTCGTTTAGTTTAGGAGATACCAGCCATTTAAAAAAGCCATTTCGCAAAACGGACAAAAATTTCGAAAAAGCTTGACCTACGCAACACGTACCGATAAAGTAAAGTGTGTAAAGTGTTCCGATTCCACTAGTCAATATGAAAGCTTTTTTCATCCAAAAGAAGCCGATATTGATGCGTAGAGTTCTATAACGGAAAAACTTCGAATAAATCTGGTAAAATTCTCGTGTTGATTCAAAAAAAAACTAGATTTCACGCATTATTAAAATTGCTACTTTAAAATATTTTTCTTAAATTTTTGTGAATTTTCATATATTAGGTGAAGTGCATTTATAGTTATGAAACGCCAATTGATTTTTTTATTCCTTCTTAAATAGTAAAATAAAATATAAATGAATAAATTATATTTTTTTTTAAATATTATTGATTTTCCATTGGTTTTACATTTATGACAGTTAAACTCTTCTACTTTTTTTTTTGGTTTACAAATTCTGTGAAATTAATGTGTAATTATACTTCGGCAACGCAGTGTATTTTTATACATATTATTTTTTGAAAAAGATAATAATTGTACGAATAATATTTGTAAACTGAAACTAGAATATACTTTTCTAAAGGTTTGATGTGCGCTGAATCCGAATCTAACCTCAGAATTTCTCATTCACATTCGATTTTCGAGATATCATAACCAAAGTTTTAAAAATCTTGTTTTTCGCTATATTCGGGACATTATAAAATAGCTTATTAAGACTTATTCACAAAACTTTTAATGTCATCCAAAAGTCATGTCTGTTGCCTTCATTCAATTCAGCTTTAACCTTTCCAATATCTTATTCCTTCGCCGAGAAATCATCCCTTGATAGTCAGTCATTG
Source organism: Delia radicum (assembly GCA_021234595.1). Lineage (NCBI taxonomy): Eukaryota > Metazoa > Arthropoda > Insecta > Diptera > Anthomyiidae > Delia > Delia radicum. Next base: position 85,143,159 of record CM037853.1, read on the forward strand.
GGTATGGTGTTTTCGCTATTAGTGCCAATAACTGAAAAGTGAGATGTCTGCAGATTTTTAAAATCTTTTTGATAAAAAAATGTCAGACTACCAAATGCTAACAAATTTGCTATGCTACATGTCTTAAAAATGACGAAAAATCAGGGGGGTTATTACGTAATTCGATTCGAAAAAAAATTCGATTCGAACAGAATTTTCACATTGAAAATAAAGTAATTAATAGTACTTTTTAATGGGTAAAAATGTTGAAAACGTGTAGGCAATGATCTAGTAAATGCGAAAAGTAAAAAAAAAGTTGGACTTTTAAGTACGGATATCATTTTACAAGAGTTTTAAAATTACCGAATTCGAACAAAAATTTTCGAATCAAATTCAATAATAACCCCGCAGGTTTTTTTTTTTTAATTTATAGTGAAAATAATCATTTTTTTGTTTTGCTTATTCGAATTTGTTCCATATATGTAGCGAATCGTTATCCTTCAATAAAATCCTTAAAAATTAAAACATATGAGAACGCTAAAATAGATAAAAAAAAAAATTTAATTTTCTACCAAAATATAAGACACTAGCTGACCAGGCAAACGTTGTTTTGCCTTCAAATTTTAATTGTAATTAACAACATTATTAAATAACCTTGCAAAAAGTCTTGAGTGATAATTTATTTTAATGCTTATTTGTTTTTTGCTTTTGGTACCACGCCCATTTATCCCATTCCGCCCATTTTCAGTTCGACTACTAATATTTGTAATTGATGGACTCGTACAAAATTTGAAGGCTATATAGCTTATATAGAACCCTAGATATTTAATATTAATATTAATTTTGTATATGAGCTAAATAATCACTTTGTATGGGAGCTGCCACGCCCACTGGTATGATCCCGCCCAATTTTCCCATGACTATTCATAATATAATCAACGTGCACAAATTTCTAAGACTCTGGCTATTATAGAACTGTAGATATATGATATTAAATATTTACTTTGTATGGGAACTGGCACGCCCACTGGTCCGATCACGCCCATTTTCCTCATGACTATTCACATTAACAAATAATCAACGTGCACAAATTTCTAAGACTCTGGCTATTATAGAACTGTAGATATATGATATTAAATATTTACTTCGTATGGAAACTGACACGCCCACTGTTCCGATCACGCCCATTTTTTTCCTGATTATTCAAATCAGTAACATATGGGATACTGCAATGTTTCAAAACTCTTGCTATCACAATAGTCAAGATATATGATGTTATTCAATTTATGTGGGAGGGGCCACGCCCACTTTAAATATATATATACCGTCTTATGTGTATTGGCATAACGGGGGCAGGCGGAACCTGCCCGACGGATGTCATGGGGGTTATGCTGGGGATACCACCATTGCATATTTCTGTAATGGAGGCTGCCTGCATAGGATCCTCCAGACTTAGAGAATTCGGTGACATGAGGGGAGGTGATCTAAGGGGTCACATGAGGATCGCTAGAATCCTAATTGATGACCCGGTTACAAAGGTTACGGATAGGAGGTCACCGGAGTACATCTTTGATAGGAACTTTAAAGTGAAGCTGTTCGACAGGGCCATGTGGACCAACAGATCCTGGGAGCCAGAGCGGGGTTCTCAGATATGGTTCACAGATGGCTCAAAGCATGCGAATGGTGACACTGGTGCGGGTGTCTATGGACCAGGTTTCCAACGGGCCTAACCCATGGGTAGATACCCCTCCATTTTTCAGGCAGAGATTTTTGCTATCTGTGTCTGCGCGGAGGAGTGTCTACGAAGGGGCACTATTAGATCTCGCATCTACATTCTTTCCGACAGTCAGGCGGCATTAAGGGCTTTAATGACCTATGAGGTGTCATCTGGTCTGGTCATGGAATGCATTCTGGCTCTTAACCGACTTGGCAGGCGCAACTCGCTTACCTTAGGGTGGGTTCCTGGTCACGAGGGGCATGAGGGCAACGAGAGGGCAGATTGTCTTGCTAATTGCGGGGCCCGAAGCCATTATTGGCCCTGAACCATTCTGTGGTATACCTTTGGGGTATGTTAGGGAGAAGCTCGGGTCGTGGAGGGAGTCAGAATTCTCTCTCTATTGGGAAAACTCTCTTGGCCAACGACAGGCTAAGAGATTAATTTCTTTTTCCAGTGCAGGATCGAGGAGACTCTTGTCCCTCGGGAGGGGTGACTTGAGAATCCTGGTGTCTTACCTGACTGGACACTGCAATCTCAGATACCACCTGCGCAAAAGGGGTCTTTCGGACACGGATGAGTGTAGGTTTTGCGAACTGGTAGCTGAAACATCAGAGCATGTTCTTTGCGAATGTCCGAGGCTATGTGAAAGGCGTGCCAAGTTTCTTGGCAATCGCTTTGTCTCCCCTTCGGACATTATGAAGATTTTGCCTAATAGGATTATTGGCTTTATAGGTAGCTTGAATCTTTAGGGTAACTTTAGGCAGCACAAAAGACCTAAGTTGGTCGCGGTGCATAGTGCCATATAATCTAATCTAATCTAATAGCCGAAAACCTAATTTGGACTATAACCTTTCAAATGAAACCGGTTTGGGCCAAATCGGTTGGATAGTTTTAGAGTCTATAGAGGAAAAACATACAAACATTGTATTTTATATATATAGATTTTGCAAATCCCGAGTTTAATGCACTAAAGGTTTAAGTATTTGATACAACCATTTTTTTTTTTTGTAATTTACTCGATATTGAAAATATTTATTAAGAGTTATTATAATTTTTCATTTGAAATATTCTTAGAACAGATTTTAAAAAAAATTAACTTGCAAAATTAAAAATAAAAGTATAATTTTATTATTTTTTATTGTAATCTCTAAATTTCTATATACAAAATTTTCAATTTCACTAAAAAGCGAAGTCCAGCTGAACTGAGGTTTGTTACGATGTTTCTACTCATGTGAGATGGATCTTGGCCCATGTTTTTCTCTTTTATTAAAACTACATCATTATCGAATTATTACTTTTCATCATCTTCTATTTCTATTTTTTCATCATCATCTTTCGCATCGTTCAAATCTTCATTTGCGAATTTATTTTTAATGAATAAATTACTATGTTTATCATACGAACTTTTGTAGTTTTCGGCAAAGAGACACCTAAAACTCCATCTGATGACAATTTTGAAACTATGCCATCTGGATTATAGCCCTTTGGTAATTCGTAACGTCGCTTAAAGTGGCGTGTCACAAATCCATTATCATGTGCCTGACGTTCCTCATGTTTTCCTTCAATAATTAAATGATCATTAACGATTTTGACTGTCAGTTCTTCTGGGGCAAATATTCCCACATCAAGGTTAATACAAAAATCATGCTCTGCATCCTTGAAAACGCCCTTAGTTTGTATATGTACCAGATCATCCTTGAGTTGGCGCTGATGGTGTCCCAGTGATGAAAGCACTGTAGCTATATCTATGGGATAATGTTGTGGGTGTCGTGGATGAAGACAACGATACATATTATTTGGAAATATGTCGGGATTATTATACGGTTGTGGACCCAAATCCAATTTACATTTTGAAAAAGTTTCCATCTTTAAAAAATGTTAATTTAAAAGTATCTTTTATACTGGTTCCTGTTACACCTCTTCTCAGGTTGTTCGTTAGAAAACTAAGGGATAATTTTCGTTGTGTGTTGTATTTATAAAGAATTTTATGGGAAGAAAATGTTAACATGAATATGTATATCTGGAATATGCGAAATGTTTCTACAAAATTTGCACTAAACAGACAGTATTTGTTACCCAGTAGATAATTTGAATTGCATTATTTTTTTTTTTTTTTTTGTTAATTCATAATACGAAAATTTGGATAAAAATAAAAACCATGAACAAATTTAAGATTTTGACTACCCAGCAAAAAATAACCTGGATTTGGTAAGCAGTAACTACATTTGTATGCTTCCATTTGTATGTAGCGCTTCACCGCCTTGCATACTATAAAGCAATTAGGGAAGGCATTCTGTAGTGCTTCCCAGAATGACTTCTTTGAAGCAGTGAATAATGCTTAAAATGAAGCAATAAAGTATGCATACCATGAAGCACTAATGTTGTCAACATACAAAAAGCGCTTCTTAGTGCCTAAGAAGGCATGAATTTATTGCTTCTAAGAGCACATGAAAGAAGCACTTTAAAAGAGACATACCAAGTGGGACATCGCGAACAAAAATCATGCCTTCTTTATTTGCTTTGGAAGCGCTTCGTAATTAAATAATGCCTTCCGGAAGCGCTTCTCGTAAGCTCTATTTTTTTGCTGGGTGCACTCAGATATAAAAGTTTCTTAATATTGATTAGTGTCCGACCGAACAGTTCGGCCAAAAAACTATATTTTGTCGGTTTTTTGATATCTAGAGGCAATGATGACAAATTTTGGTATTGGAAACATGTTTGTTGAGCCGATTTAATTCGATTTTGTGTATAAAATTTAAGAGAAAAGCCGAAGTTTAGCTATAAAGTTAAAAGTTCGGCCGCCGAACTATTTTCGATTTGGCCGAACTTTCTGAGGCCGAACAGTGAATTCATTGCTTAATTACAGACTTTTCTTCAAATTTGACACTCAAAATAGCATCTAATTAGTCCAATAAACATTTTTCCATCCGCCAAATTTGTCCATAATGCTTTAAAATACCGAATACAGACCAAATGCATTTTCTGGCCGAACTGTTCGGTCGGACACTAATATTGATGAATGATATTGTTGCATAAATCGATTGACATCAATTATTTACCATATTTATGAAGTTTTCGTAAATGTAATGACAAATGTCTTACAGATCTTCAATATTTCATACAAAAATGTCATAAACTTTGTGCAAATAAGTTTTTGCTTTTTATTGAAATTTTTAATTTTTATTTGAAATTTAAAAAAAAAAATTATTTTAAAATTCTGAAACATCAATTTAATAATATTTCATGTGTTCTTAACCCATTTTTTACCACGCATAGATTCCGTTTGAAGTTTTTGACAAAACTTGGTAGGGCGAATGGTTGGTTTTCCAGTAAGCAATTGCAGTAAATTTTACACTCTGGGAAAAATCTTCATCATATTTATGAAAAACCATAAATATGAAGAAAAGATTCATTGATTTTCGACCAATGTAACACTTCTAATACAACTTCATCATATTTATGACAAAATTGTGTCAATAAAAAGCGAATTAATGACAGACTTCTTCATATTTATGAAATTTTTCATAAATATAAAGAAGTTTTATAGATTTTCATGAAATGTTTCATAAATTTTATATGACGATTTATTAATATGATGAAGCAAATTCATAAATTTTTATGAGATTCTTTATCTTATCGCACAAATACGATAAAGGTTACAGCGAAAGGAGACAATTTATTTTTAATTCATTCTAAAATAAAATAAAATTACTAACAATTGTAGTAAAAATTAACCATTTAAGTTAGTAAAAAATATACAAACATTTACATTTACAAACAACAGTAAAAAAAAAATGTAAAATCATAAAACAGTCATTTCATGTGGTTTGTTTTTTTAAATGAACTGAAAGGTTAGTAAAAAATTAAATTTGTTCTTTAAATGACTTACATTTACAACTAGACCGGTCTACTCTTTATTTCTATGATATTTATATTGACTGTATATTTATATTAATAAATAAAAATAAAAACATTGGATATGGTGTATTACCTAATTAAATTCAGTTCGATCTACTTAATAAATTCAATTGTGACAACATGTATTTTTTTTAATTCCGTATGTATAATTGAATAGTTAGTAAATGTAACTATCAAAATTCGGTTGGCAAAAAATTCGGTTGCAGCAATTGGTTCTCTTTTCTGTGTGTATGTATGCTGAATCCAAATCTGACAAAAGAAAATATTTTCTCATTTGCAGTTTTTAATATATAGCGATTTTTATATTAACATTATTCACACCTTTATTTCGTATATTTTGCTTAATTTTTCGAAATTTTATTGCAAATCTTTAAATTTTTTATAAGAATATAAATCTGCACAAAATTATTTTTAATTTGAGTATAATCATATCTGCTTTTGTATCAGGATATCGCAATGGTATTGCAATGATTTTTAAAGTTGTCCTTTTGTAGTTTTATCCTTATAAATTTTATGCATGTTAAAGAATTTTAAAATTTTATCATTGTGCATCAACTAGACATTCCAGTGAACAAATTTTTGTTAAATTTTTATTAAAATTGCAAATCCATTGAAAATTTCCTAAAATATTTAGTAAAGAATGCCAAATTTTAACTAATGTTCCACATGCTTGTAATGAGACATGGGCGGCGTCAATTACATTTCACAATCATTCACTTGTGAAAATTTTCAATATCATTAATAATTTCAGACCTACACTCAGTGAACTTCTGCTATAAAAATATGCAGTTGTTTGGATTGTAATACAGTTTCTTTAGAACAAATTACTTTTTGCATAAAAACATACCCTTTTTTAACGCAAAAGTACCCTTTTTCAAAAAATTGCATTTTTCACAAATAAGTACTCTTTTTCAAAAAGAATTATATTGATTTCAAAAAGTATATGTTTTCAAGTACATCTTTCATAGAAACTATCCTTTTTCAAAGAAAAGTTACTTTTTCACAAAAAAATATCCTTTTTCAAAAAAATACCTTTTCGAAAAACTAAACTTTTATAAAAAAAAATCTTTTTTCAAAAAAACCTACTCTTTTTTTAAAAAAAAAAAAACATCGTTAGTATATCTTTTTTTTTTTAAGTACAATTTTTCCAAAAAGATATATTTAAAAACAATGTCACTTTTCCAAAATAGTATATTTTTTCAAAAAATTTATAAAAATAGTACATTTTTCCAAAAAAAAAAAGTAAATTGTTCAAAGATGAGTTCCTCTTCAGAAAAGTATTTTTTTCATGCAATAACCATTTTAATGAAAAACATCCTTTATAAAAAAATATCTTTTTCCAAAAAAGAACCATTTAAAAAAAATGTCTTTTCTTAAAAAAAGTACGTTTTTAAAAAAAGTTAGTTTTTCAATAGAAGTGACTTTTAAAAAAAAGTACCATTTTAAAAAAAGTACCATTAAAAAGATACTTTTTTGTTGAAAAGTCACTTATTTTGATAAAAGTGAAACAATGAACTTTTATTAAATATATTAAATATATATTTTGAAACTTTTTTAAAAAAAAAAAAACTTTTTTTAAAAGTACTTAAAAAAATTTCTTTTGTGTATAAGGTACTTTTTTTGAAAAAATTCTCTTTTTTGAAATCAGATACTTATGGTCCTTCTTTGGACAGGTAATTTATTTGAAAAAGGGAGTTTTTTTGTGAAAAAGTATTGTTTTGAAGGGGGTACTTTTTTTAAAAAAATGTACTTTTTTAAAAAGGTACTATTTTGAAAAAGAAATTTTTTTCGAAAATATACTTTTTTTAAAGATGATACTTTTTTGAAAAGGTTAGTCTCTTCAAAAGAGTACTTTTTTTGAAAAAAAGATACTAATTTTTTATATTTTTTTAAAGTTATTTTTTTTAAATGTGCTTTTTAAAAACAGTACCGGTTTACAGTTTTACTTTTTTTTTTGAATGAAGGTAGTTTTTTCGAAAAAAAAACTTCTTTGAAAAAGGAATTTTTTTTGTGAAAACGGTGCTATTTTTGAAAAAAGGAACTTTTTTGAAATAAAATACCTTTTTGAAAAAGATACTTTTTTTTAAAAAAATTAATTAAATTAATTAAGTCACTTTTTTGAAAAAGTTACTTTTAAAAAAAAAATTAACTTTCGTGTTTAAAAATTATATATTTTTATGCAAAAAGTAGTTTGTTTTATTCGCGCTGACCGGTTTTTACGAGTAGATCGGATTCCCGTGTTTTCGTTCTACCTGGTATTTCGGTCTATCCGGGTAAACGGAAGACCGGGAAACCCGGAATAACGGTCTAGACCGTAGGCTCTACTTAAAAATTATAAAACATCTTTTCGAAACTGCGTTAGATAGAGCAATACCGTTACTAAGTAGTTGTGTTAACGTGTTAGTTTTCTTCAATTTTACCCCATATTTGAAGCACCCGTTTTTATAATTTAAGAAGAAACATGTTGCGCATTCTAGTAATCCGTCTTACAAATATATTTTCCATTCTGAAAGAAAAACGAGCAACTAGAATAATTTTCTTTTATATGTACACAAAATTTAAGCTTACCACATCAGCATCTTATTCTTGTTTTTTTGCAACTATTCCATCGTGTTTGTTAAATTTTATTCCGTATTTTCTAAGAATTTAAAATTTTTGTTCTTATATGTTTTACTAACAATTTTTTTGTTTCAATTTTCTTTTTGTTATTTTTAAATAATTAATTTGACATAAATAGCAAATAACAATTATTTTTTTCAGAACAAGGTATGATAGTTACGGCAATTGGGAGCAAGGGTTATGATTATAATAAAACGGCTGTGTTTACTGAAGATTTTTTTTTTTTGTAGTTGCATCGACTAGTAGTTTTCCCAACCATATTTAAAATTTTATAATTAGGGAAATCAACCAATTGTCTGTCACTAAGAAAGTTAGTTTGTTAAGCTGATTTTTAAACTTGCACTAGACAAACTAACTGGTCCTTATTAACATTTGTATTCACATACAGCTAAAATATTTGTTTACCAACTTAAATAATGTAATATCGAACGAATTCCAACTGATCTTTTCCCTGTGTGTACACTCATAATAATTTATGTATAAAAATACGAAAAAAAAAATATCAAAATAACAAAAACTTTCGTAAAATAAACGAAATTTTGTACATTTTACGAAAAATTTCGTTGTTTTGACATAAATTTCGTATTTTTTAAATGTGGATTATTATGAGTGTAGGTTTCTTAAAAAAGATGTGTCATAGATAGTTTTTTTTTTTCCTTTGGCCTCGAGTAGTGTTTTCTTTCCTATCATACGAGTATATCCAAAATTTGAAGCCATTTTTTTATTTAAAATTAAATTTATTGTTCAATGGTTAGACTAAAACTAAATATAATAACACATAATTTGATATTTGTGGAGTTTTTAAAAAAATTCAAAAAAAAAAATATACTTTTTTTGTATAAATATTAAAAGTTAGTGCGGATAAAGAGTCATCGTAAAATAATATCGGTATTATTTAATTAACCCCTTTTCTGATTACTACTTTTGATTTTGCTTCTTCTCTTTATTATCTTTCAATTCGACTTTATCATTAGCATTTTTAGTTTTTTGTACATCGCCATTTTCCTTTTTAACATCTTCAATTTTTTCATTTCCATTTGTAGATTTATCCAGGTCGGTATTGCCGAGTTTATGTTTTAAGAAAAAATTACTTGGACCCGTATGTTGTATGGGAATTATACGCTCTTCTTGATTTTTTATAGTTTTCGGTAAAATGACATTTAAAACTCCATCTGAGGATAATTTTGAAACTACAGCATCTGGATTGTAGCCCTTTGGTAAATCATAACGTCGCTTGAAGTGGCGTTCAACAAAGCCCATATCATGTGCCTGACGTTCCTCATGTATACCTTCGATTATTAAATGATCATTAACGATTTTAACCGTTAATTCTTCTGGGGCAAATAGTCCCACATCAAGAAAAATACAAAAATCATTCTCTTTATCCGTATAAGCACCCTTAGGTAATATATGGACAAGATCTTCCTGAACATGACGATGATAATTCAATTGATGATGCAGTGGCGGTAAAGCTGATATCGATCCTATTGCATCCACATCGGAGGGTTGATATCGGGGATGAAGACCACGATTGAGATTGTATGGAAATATTTGGTGATGATGAATGGGTTGTGTATTCAAATTAAGTCCATTTACAGATAAAGTTGCCATATTTTAAACTTTCTTTTGATATTGTCTTATTTTTTTTTTTTTTTTTATTGGTTTAGAAGTATTTTAAAGTTTTCAAAAAAAATTTATTTTTTTTATCCCACTTAGACTTGCTGCTTATTGCATGGTATCTATCCAAGAACTGAGGAATAATTTGTTATATGCGGTATTTATATAGGAAAACTTGCTAACAGGAATGTTTTATAGAGTGGAAAGAAATTTAAAAATTTACAAGTTTTTAAATCTACACGCTGAAAAAAACACGGCGGTGGACAATAAATGCAGGTAATACAAATATGTTTGGAAAACATTTCCGTTTCCCATATTTCTAATATAACATGTTTTCTTACAAATATAATTATGTTTGCCTGTAAACATACATATATATGTATAGAACTGGTGAAAACCGTATAACGAAAAACATATATATGTTTGGGTGCAAATATATATATGTTTATTATATGTATGTTTGCATGTCCCAAATATAATATCTAAAAAATTTCAAATTGCAAATATATCTTTGCTTAAGTAAAGCTCATTGTAAATATACACACAGAGAAATAAAGTGCCAACCGAATTGAAAAGTGTATATTAATGGTAACAACTTATAAATTCTGTTAGTACAACGATATTTATATTAGATTTATGAATATGTTTTGTGTTGCAACAGAAATTTATTTGAATTAACCGCACTTTGTTGTGAAAATTAATGTTAAGTTGTGCCAACCGTCTTAAATTCGTAATAACCGAGTTTAAATCGCAGTAACCGAATTTTAGTTGGCAAATAGCTAAATTTTTCTCTGTGTGTATAAATAATTGCCTGCAAACATATTCAAAAGTGCGTTTTTTTCTGCGTGAAATAACAAGCAAGTTGGCCCCTAAATTTTGTTTAAGCTTGATGTTCTTGTGATAAATATTTTTGGATTATGTTGGTCTAATTTTGCACAATGAAAAAATATATTACTGACGTTTTTTACGGTCGACCGACCCGGAACCGGCAGATCTTAATGAACTTCGGATACGATGTAGAGAACAAAAAGTTAAGGGACCCGTGTTTTTTTAACTTCCCAACCTCATGTTTAGGCGATACTAAGTGGGGTCAAAAATTACCCCATTATACATTTTTTTTGTTTATTTCGTTTCATTTAAAATAACTATAGGCTCATTTCATAAAATTTCGGTTCGATTTTTGTCGTTTTTTTAAATGGATGTGTTTGGATTTAATTAAAAGTTAGCACATCGAATTTCAACGTTCCTATTATATATGTGATGTATTAAGTTCTTCAAAACTCCGTGTAGTTCGCGTTGTATAGTGGCTCAAAGTTCGACATCAAAGTTCGGCAAAACTAAAAAAAACTACCTTATGTTTAAGCCGCTCTAACTTTTGAAGTAACTATCGAATTTTTACAAATCGTATCTCATACGAAAGATTGCATCTTCTGCTTTAAGTTTAAGTTTTTTAGAAAATTACAGAAAGTTTGCAAAAAAACGCAATTTTTTCGCGAATATTTTAAAAACTTCATCTTAGTTTTTTCTTAAACAATTCGTGATGATAGACCATATTGTATAACATATCCAAAATTCAGAGTGGGTTCTCATGAGTTTCAAAAATATTTATATTTTAGTAAGAAATTCTCATGTTATTTTCATAAAACAGTAAAAATTTGAATCGTCTTCAATAAACACGAATTTAAAATTTCGCAAAACTCAAGACCCATAGTTTAGAGTATAGTATTTAAATTGCCGAATCAGAATTCAGAACTTCCCCAAGTCATCAAGTTTTTGTGATATTCTAACATAAAACTGAAAAAAAAAATTCGATTTTCCGTCATGTACGGGTCGTTACTACTCCCCGAATAATTTTTCTCATATAAAATTCATTACGGCATATGTTCGTATTTAAAATACTTTTTGAATTTACTTAATTATCTTAATTTTTAATCCGTTTCCATCAATAACGAGTAAAACATTCTACACTTATATGAAACTAAATTACTTAATTTGTAACGAACGGTTTATTTCAAAACGTATAGAGATATCTAATAGATTCAGAAATTATTTTAAAAATGAAGAGTAGTAGTTTTAGAAGTCGCAACGAATTTCAAGAAAGAGAAAATATTTGCGGTGTGGTAAAGTTTCGAATATGCCGAAAAAACGTGCCTTAAAAACTTTATGACTTGTAAGAATTTTGAATACAGATTCGGATTCAAAGATCATTTTAAAAGTACATATACTCTGGACAATAGGTCGTCAGTTTTGCGAAAATTAAAATTTGTGCGTTTGAACAAAATTTGAATTTTTACTTTTTTTGAAAATAATATGAGAGTTTCATACTAAATTCTTAATATTTTTCGAACCCATGGAGAACCTACTCTGAATTTTGGATATGTTGTACAAGAAAATATGACCTATCACCAAAAATTGTTCAAGAAAACTCGAAGATGCCGTTTTTAAAATATTCGAGAAAAAATTGCGTTTTGGCATTTTTGCAAACTTTCGGTATAGAGAATGTATAATTTTCGAACAAATATCTTAATATATCATTTCGCGTCAATGCAGTAGCCAACCGTCAATGAAACATCTAATAACCTGTCAGTAGATAAAGTCTGCTTTAAATTAGCGGAGGAAGAAACTTTTTAATTAATAAATAAACATTGCACGGTTTTTTGTTTAACCAAAAACAAATGATTTTGGACTTGAATAATCTTGTTCACATAATAGTATTTGATATTATTTCCTGCAGATAATTAAACCTAAATCCAGCTTTATATCATTAAACCGGGAAAAAAAAAATGCGTGTTTTCCAAAATAATCGCGGTTTACTTTTTAAGTTCTAATATAGGACAAAGAAAAATTTTAAGTGTATTTTTATATTTTTTGGTGGTTGTAATATATATTTTGAAAAACAATGAGATCTATAAATTGGTGTAGCTTAAATTAAATCCAAGCTAAAACTTTAATTTTAATATTTTTAATTTGCTTGAAACTTAAAACCGCCATTGTTTTTGCGCCGTTAAAGGATGGGTTAAGCATGCTGAAACATCGGCTAACGTAAACATGTTTTGTATGTTTTACAACAATTTGTAAATATTTTACCAGTAATTTATAAAACTAACTTGAAACTTATGTAGTCATATAATTACTAATCACTTCGATAATATACCCCCAGTTTTTTTCTGCGTGTGCCAAATTGACCTCACCGTACCAATAACCAATTAAAAAATTTGCGAAATTTAATTATATTTTTTGAATTTTTTAATAAAACAAACATGTCTTGAGAAAATAGTTAGGTACTCGTATCTAGAGTGAATCTTCACGACGCACTAAATTGATAAAGTACAAAAAAATTAAATGTTTTTCTTTTATTGGGGATTTTTGAATTTTATTCATCGTCTTCTTAGACAGTGTGCAATTAATACTATAATTAATATGCACATATTTTTCAATTGTTTGAGATAGGCGTGGTAGAGAAGATTAAGCATACTTTTTCTAAAAATCATAACTACATTGTAAATTTTTATTGAATTAGACTGCGCAGTTTCTGGTAACACAACCTTCATCAGTAATCCTTTTGACAATACTGTAATTATTTGTTATGGTTTTTATTGTTTGATTGCATCTATATGAAATGTTTATTTATTAAATGCAATCCTGACCGGGGCTTGAACCTGCTTTCTTTGCCACATGCACTTCGCACTACACTTTAGACAGGCGCTTTAACCACTTGATCTAAAGTCAGGTCGACTTTTGCTGTGGCTTAAAACCAGTTTCAATTACACGGGGTCGATTTTCATTTAATTGTAATTGCAGAAGATAGCTAAGACAAACACCACAACAATTCACAGTTGTTAGAAAATCATATGTAATCTAATTTCCACTATTTTTCCAAATTTTGTGAGTTAGCGACAACTATGATGTATTTTTTGTACATACGGTAGTTTGACTATTCACGTAGTTAGGGAAGAGTTGCCAGGGAGCAAATTTTTGATATATTTTATTGGGGATTTTTGAATTTTATTCATCGTCTTCTTAGACAGTGTGCAATGCACATATTTTTCTATTCCCAGTTAATAAATTTTTGCTGATATTAGCAATTTTTCTGCAATGATCCTCCCAAAAAACATGTTGCGGTCTCTAGTGACTTTTTTTTAGTGTATCCTTAATTAAATCCAAGCAAAAGCTGTAATTTTAATAATTTTAATTTGCTTAAAACTTAAAATCGTTATCATTTTCATTTCAATTACGAAAACCACCGATTCAATAACTTTAATTGCTGAAATTCCGCCAATAACGAAAATTGCTAATTTAATAAGAAATTGATAGCTCTTTAATTGAATTAGTTTTTAATTAAATAATAAACCATTGGATTAAAAACTGATGAATATCGTATACCTTCCCAAAAACCAAAAAAAATAGTTGTTGCCATATGTTTTTTTATAGAAGTGTTGTTGCCATACCAAATGTTTTTTAACAGCTTAAATTTTATAACATTGAATTTAAACCGGCATGAAATTCTCATTTAGTTAGCAGATTTATTTATACTTATGTGAACAAATTCACACAGAAATTAGTTTTTTCTTTCTGTTGAAGCGTGGGGACTATGTCAAATTTTTTTTTTTTTTTTTTATTTTTCTTTGTAGCAATTAATCCTTCTGTTGAAATCAGAGTATTTTTTGTTTGTTTGAAATAATTTTTAATTTATTTTTCGCATTTTATTTCTGTTTAAAAAAATTTTTAAATTTTTTTAAACGAAATTAAACGTTAAAAATTACATTATCAATTTTATGATTATGTTTTAGAATAAATAAATATTCAGATTTAAGCAACTGAAAGTAAATTATTTAACTTAATAAAGTAGTAAACCTAATAAGAATAAATATCTAATCTAATTGAAATGAAATGAATTTAAAATATTTATTACTTAGACCACTAAACATAATAATTTATAAAAAAAAAACAACTATATAAATATTACAAAAAATAACAACAAGGTGTTGGTGTTTGCTTTTGAGAGATAATATAAAAAAATGTTAAACAAGTTCCGAATTTGAGCAATTATTTAATTGATTCAATTAATTTTTAATTGACAGCTTTTAAAATTTTCAACAAACCGATTAAATTGAAAACAGTAAGTATATATTTTTTTCTGTGTAACACATACACAAAAGGTTATTCATATCATACAGTGTGGAACATTTTTGATGTTTGCTTTTGAGCGATAATATAAAAAAATGTCAAACAAGTTCCGAATTTTAGCAAATATTTAATTGATTCAATTAATTTTTAATTGACAGCTTTTAAAATTTTCAACAAACCGATTAAATTGAAAACAGTAGGGAAATATTTTTTTCTGTGTAACATATACACAAAAGGTTATTCATATCATACAGTGTCGAACATTTTTGAAATTCGTCATATATATTTTTCACACAACTTTTTCCAAGCCGGTTTCGCCATAATAGAATTTAAAAATCGACAATATTTAAATTGTGTCCAACTCTAATGTGCCTGTACAATGTACTTTACGATATGTATATTGAGGGTATTCACGATGATAATTTGCATACGATGCAAATATGCACAGACTGTTATTTGCATTCAGTTAGCCTTGAGCAGTATTGACGATGCATATTGTACATATTTGCATCGTGTGCAAATCACCATCGTGAGTACCCTTATTGTATGTACATAGAGTCAAGAAGCATTATTTTATGCCCAGTAAACAATATGTATTGCAATATAGAAATTGAAATCTGCTTTACACAAATTACACTGTGTGACAATGATTTTATAATTTTAAAGTGTAGATTGTACTTCTGTTTGTGTAGATAATCTTTTAGAATTTTAATACACCCTCAAAATTTAAAGTTATTGTCAAATAAATGTTTTTTTTTTTAAACTGGTAGAAATTGTCAACCGTACCAAAAAAAATAGTACTGGCAAACCACTGCTATTTTTGTAAAACGCACTGTGTTAGAAATTACCAAAGGTACAACATATATTGTACTAAGAAAACACTATTTTGTTTGAAAAGCATGTGTTTTGCCAGTACCACCCATAAAATGCTTTGCCAATTCTGTTTTTACCATTATTACAAACAATTATTACCATTTTTTTATATATTATTATATTTCACCCTTTTAAATATGATGTATAATACTAACGCCGAACTGTGTTGCTTTTTTCAAATTTGTTTTATTATACATATTTCCCAAAATTTATTTAATTTCAGCTATTTTAAAAACACCAAATTTTTTGAATTACCAACATTATGCCAACCGTTGCCAGTTCGTTCAAACAAACGGTTGGCCACTGCTATTAATCGGGTTACAGGACAATACCGTCAAGATTATTAATTGCACGTTCTGCCAATGCATAACCGACCGTCGCCGGCGGTTTGCCAACACTGTGCCGATTGTATATTTCTGCCTGGGTAACTATGAGAACTGAAATAATTTAAACTTACAATGGAGGTATTCCAAACCGGACACGTGAATCTTAATGATCCTTGGATATGTTGTAGAGAGAAAAAATAGTAATACCGTTTTAATTTAAAATTAGACCACTCTGGGCCCACGACATAAGCAATATGGGTATAAACATTTTTTTACTTTAACACTGTATACAAATAAATAAAATTTTCGTAAATTTCAGACATGTTTTCTTTCAAAACTCAATTAATTTTTAATCCTAAAACGTTCAATTGAGTAGCCAAATAATACATGCACAGAGAATTCCGCGAACGAGTTTTAATGAAAATGAAATCCACTAAACTAATGAAGTTTTCTTCACAATGTGAATGAACAATTTCTTAAACTTCATGAAAAAGCTTCATAGTTTAATTGAAACTTTTTCATTAGTCGCATGGAATTTGTTATAAATAATATGAAATGTTTCAGAAAATTTTATGAAAAACTGCATTAATTTAATTACAAGTTCCAATGGACGAGTTTCAGTGACATTTCATAGATCTGATGCAAAAATTGATTGATATCATGCACATAATTCTCTCAGTGTGTTTGTTTTTGCACCTCTTCAATATATAGATCTGATGCAAAAATTCATTGATATCATGCACATAATTCTCTCAGTGTGTTTGTTTTTGCACCTCTATTATATATGTATTCGCAGAGCTTTGAAGAAATTATTCAATTTGGGAATGAATTGCCTAAAATGTAATGAAAATATAAGAATGAATTCCTATGAATGAATTCAAAGAATTAAAATTTAGAGAATGAATTCCATGACAAAAACTTTAAGCACTAACATTAAGGAATTCATTCAAAAAGAATTCATTAAAATTTAGTTACTTCAAATTTTGGTCAGCGAATGCATTACATTTTTGTTTAATTCCGGGAGTGAATTATTTAACAAATTCCTGTGAATGAATTAAAAGAATTCAAATTTAACATTAATTATTGCATTCAAAAAAAGTTCATTCAAATTTATTTAATTCAACTTTTGGTCATTTGGTTATTTAAAAAAACCTTTTTGTTTAATTCATTTCATTAAATTTTGTTTTTATTCCCGTTGGGAATTAACTTTTTTTGTTTAATTCCGTAAGGACTTGACTTTTTTGTGTAATTCCCTAAAGACTTAACTTTTTGGTTGAAGCCCCTAGGTACTTTTTTGTTTAATTACCTGAATTTAACAAATTAACTTTTCACGAGTGGGTATATTAGGGATGGTTGAAAAATAAAAATTGCCCTGAAAGGAACTACGTGATCTTTAAATACAAAAAATACTTTTTATATCATAAATCGGCTGTAGGTATTATTATTTACTCATTTGGTTCCATTATTTTTATATTGTCCCTTAACTAATCAAAAAAAATTTTGAATTTTTTCGTTAAAAAACCATATCAACCGTTATTTTGAAAACATTAACCATAAAATATTAATATACAAATCCGGTTCACACACGGCAATTTTACTTGCGCAATTCTTGAGTTTATAGAAGAGGGAGGAAAAGAGATTGGAAGGGGGTACAGACTTTCCCGTACTCCAATTCCATTTTGTTTTGTCATCCGCAATTTTCAACACTGCAGGTTGATATACGAAAATTGCTGAAACAAACTTTTCCTGTGTGAACACAAAAGCAATTTCAAAGGAGAGTTGAAGAAAAATTGCGCAAGTAAAATTGCCGTGTGTGAACCAGGACTTATTATTTTTATATTATTAGGCCCTGCATGCAGTTCATTCAGGGAGTTAAACAAAAAAGTTAAGTCCCTAAGGGAATTAAATGAAAATGAAATGAATTCCCTGACCAAAAGTTGAATTAACTAGATTTGAATGAATTCCCTACTGAATGAATTCCATAACTTTAATGAAGGAAATTAAAAAAATTGGAAAGAAGTTGGTCAGGGAATTCAGTCCTAAAAATAAAATTCATTTAAAAAAATGGGAATTAGGGAATGAATTCTTCAAAGATCTGTATATGCAAAGCTGATTAAAATCTGACGGTTTGGGTCGGGATACCTTCCTTGTGACATAATATTTTTAAAATAAATTACCTGGACAAATTAAAGGAATTGAATGAATTCCTTCTTAATTGTTCGTTTTATTTTTAAGTTTCTGATTAAATTTCTGATCTCTTCATAACAATCCAATGATTTCATTAACCAAAGATTTCATTCAAATATAGTTAATTCATTCGCTCTGAATGAATTTCTCAAGAATTCATTCAAATATGCATAAAGAAATTAATATTTTTACTATTTTCTCTTACGGAAATCGATTTTTTATTTAATTCCCGGAATTAACTTCAGGGATTTAAAAAAAAAAAAATATTTTAGGAAATTAAAATCACAATTGATTAAATGTAGAAAGGATTCGTTCTAATTATTTAAATTGATTCACTAGAATTATTTCCTTTTTAATTAATGGATGAATTAATAAATTTATAGAAGATTCATTCCAAAGGGAACAAATTCTTTCAAGCTCTGAATGCAATAATTCGAATCCAAATAACTAAATTTTCTGTAAGTCAGTGCATTTATACACGTAGCAAAAATACACTTTTGATTAAGTTTGCAGGTAATTATATATATGTTTGCAATGATTGAAATTTTGAACCCTAAACAAAGATATATTTACAATTTTACATACTTTTACATACTTATAATAAACATATATATATTTACAGCCAAACATACTCGTATATATATTTGCCGGTTGGCATTTTTCATCAGTTCTATACATATATATGTTTACATGCAAACATAATTATATTTGCAAGCAAACATGTTATATTAAAAACATGGGAAACGGAAATGTTTTCCAAACAAAAGTATATTACCAGCATTTATATTTCCACCAGGACGTTTTTTGTTTTTTCAGCGTGTAGAAAATCCCAGCAAAATAAGAGCTGAGGAAGAAGTAGTAAAAACACCACATCTACTGAGCCGGATGTGGTGCAAATTTAGGTGAATCATTAATGATTTTAACATTGTCGTGTCATTGGGCGGATGGAGTGAATATATAACTTCTTTAATAGCATTTTAAACAGTGCATGGATGCTATTTTTCAATAGTTCATGGATGGTCTTTTTCAAATATATATTAACATTTTTATTTAATAAAAATGTGCAGCATACTTTAGGGATGTTTCTTTAAATATTAAAAAAAAAATCTTTTGGTGCCAGCGAGTATTGAACACACGAATCTGAGTTACGATCTGCTGTATTAAAGTAGACCGCTCTACCATTTGCACCAAAGTTACTTATGCATTTCATTCCTTTTGTTCATTCAACGAATTTAATCATGGGGAAATCATGCGAATGTCATTAGATTTTTTTAAATATTCACTCGGTTTGTAAATTTGGTTTCTGAAAAAATTTTATTACATTTTCACATCTTTCTCATTTATTTTAGAAAAAATATCAGATGATAATACAAATTCTCAACATTTCTGCATGTTAGGTGGTGAAATGTTTTGTTAAAGGGGAAATAAGTACATACATACAATTGAAAATTCTGGATTTTTCGGGAAAAGCTATGTACACGCATTTGGAAAACACATGAAACTTATTTTTATACATCACGTTCAACATCTGTATTTACTTGAGAGTAAAATATATATGTGTATTAGGCCGGAGCGATATAGGCAGTTTGTGGAAATTTTATCCATACTACACTCAAATAAAAAAGTTAGTAGAAAAATCACTAAAACGTTTTATATCACAATTTACAGTTTTTGTACTAATTTTTAGTACAAAATAATTCTTTAGTCAAAATTTGTCCTAATCTCTATTTACAAATTACAAAGTTTTTTGGTAAATTCCCTTAACATCAATACAAGTATTTATTGATCAAACTTATGCTGCGTTTACACTGAACGTGTTGTTTTTTCTCAGGAAATTCTTCCTATTATTTAATATGTTGCTTTCTTTGGAAAGGGGATAGTAGAGAGGTGAAAGATGGTAAATGATGAAGGGCTTCCAACATGGGAACACTGTAATTGCGCGAGATGATAAGTCTCTAAGTCTCGCCACCTGATGGAGAGTTGGCAAACTTATTAAAGCTTTTTTTTTTTTTTGGTTCATAGCCCTGATTCATTATTTTGGACGTGTTTTGAAATATAAAATGATTTGGACATAAATGTCTTTCACCAAAACACATGTTTTGTTCAAAACTCGTAAGAGGAAACGCAGTATTAAAGGCTTTGCTACTACACTCAAAAAAACGTAAGTAAAGTTAGCTGGAAGGATCCTTGCAGAAAAATTGCTAATATCAACAAAAATTTGCTAATATTAGCACCAATAACGGAATACCAACATCACAAAATTATAAGGAATTGGCGTAAATTTTTTTAAATTGTAAGTTTTTTGATTATGACACTCACAATTATATTTCACACTCACAATTTCATTGTATGAACTGTTTAAAAATTTAGCGAAATTTAATTATATTGTTTCGCATATTTTTTATTTTTATAAATAAAACATGGCTTGAGAAACATAGTTAGGTGTCTAGATTGAATCCTTACGACGGACTTAATTGACAAACCAAGTTGCACTTTGTGGCAACTAAAGCGCTGTATCAATTCCGCCAAAACGTACATCAAATAAAAGATTTTAATGAGCTTAATACTAAAATCGAAAAGGCATCAAAAAATTCTAAGGACTTTAAATTTTATAGAGCAATGTATTTTATATGATTTCCTACAAATAAGTAAGCCTAAACCCAACTAAATATCATTAAACCGGGAAAAGATTAATTTTTTCCAAAGTAATCGCGGTTTTGTTTTTCATTCCTAATAAATGACAAAAAAAATTGTTCGAGTGAATTTTTATATTTTTTGGATGTGTAAAGACGTGTGTCCACTATCAAGTCACTTGCGGAAGAACTTCTGCAAGTATTTGCTGAAGTGTTTCCACTCAAACCGAAACTTGCGGAAATCTCCTTCCAGAAGTAGTTTGTAGAAGTTATCACGACGAACTTGCTGCAAGAAATTGCAGACGTGTTTCCACACAATGTGAGTACAGCTTGCAGTAGTTTGCTTTTTTTACGAATGACAGTATAAAAATGTCTTGTGGCAAAATAAGATTGATAAGATAAGATTTCAATTACCAAATGTGTTTTTTCACTACTCCAAACGAATTTATTTTTGTCCATTTTTATAAATTTTGAAAAGAACTCAAAAAAAACACAAAACAAAACTGAAAACAGATGAGAATACCACAAACCGTTTACTCACGTATACCCGACTTCTTCTGCAAGTTAGCTAATTGTCGCGAATAGACTTAGCAGGCTTAAACATCGGATAACATACACATAAAAAGTTTTTCCTGTCATCCAAAAAAAATAAAATTCAAAATATTCTACCTCTACTGTTGTACATTTTTAAAATTCCCCATATATGTATATGCAATTTTAGAATTTTTTTTAATGAAGATAATTATATAATACAAAAAAGAAATATTCAAAATATGGCTGAAATATAATTCATTTAGTATCAAAAATTATTCATTTAGTAAATTTTTTAAATTAGTTCATTTAATTTAATTATTGTTTTATTTATACTTTTTAATATTCAGAATTTTTATGGTTACACACACATGCGTGCCTTTGTTTGATGTGTAGTATACAAAAGAAAATATTAAATGAACGAAATCAAACTCTGTTGCATTTTGTGTAACTCATAATGGTTGTGTTTGATTGTATTTTTTTGCTACTTCGTCCATACAAGCTGCGACATCTGAATCTCGTCTTTTTACTTATTTTCCATCTATAAATGTGTTTAATAGCAAAATTTTGGTAGCAAATTTGGTAATTTGTGCAAAATTTGTTTTTTTTGTAAAAGTCTTTAGCTAAAATGTTAGCTGAAAACGCGATGTCCACAAAAAAAATTTGCTGAAATTTAGTAAAATATTTTAAATAGACGTAAATATTTGTAGATTAAAGACAGCAAACAAAAACTGTAATCTCAGCAAAACTTTTGCTATATTTACCATAAATTTGGTAGAATACAAATAACAGTATATTTTGCTAAAATCAACAGAAATTTTTGCTTGAAAATGTAGATTGCTGACTTCGGAAGGGATTTTTATTAGCATTACAAAAATCCAACAAAAAATCGTCAAAAATTGCACACTTTTTATGATTTTTTGTCTACACACAGAGAAATAAAGTGCCAACCGAATTAAAAAGTGTATTTTAGTGGTAACAACTTATGAATTCAGTTAGTTCAACGATATTTATATTAGATTTCTAAATATTATGGGTCTAACAACTAAAATTTCGAATGAAATTCGAAATAACTGAATTTGAGTTGGCAAATAGCAAAATTTTTCTCTGTGTGTACTAATATTGAGCACATTTTTTGCTGATTTAAACAGATTAATTTGTTACTTTAAATTAACTAAAATTTAAAAGTCTAAAAATCTAATCAAAAAAAAAAAATTTCAAAGTCTAAAAATCAAAAAATTACTAAAATAACGAATTTTTATAATTTTAAAATTTAGAGCCATTTGCCTTTTTCATTGTCTTAAAATCGGACCAGGTTAATGCAAAAATGCATGTTTATTATAGGCCATTACAAGTAGATTTCGGAAGTGTTACGTTTGTGATTCTTAGTGTGATTCTTAGTGTTATATTTACTACGATTTGTTCACAACAAAGCGTGAATGTCTTTTTTTAATGTATGGTAAATTTATAAATCAGCTGATTTTTGTTGTTCGCCACATATGTAAAGGGTGTTTTTTATAGAGGTATAGAACTTTGAAATGGAATAAATCAAAAATGAATTTTTTAAATTGATATGAAATTTACTTTATTCGAAAGAAAATCTTCTGGCATTATAATTTAAATATGACTTCTGGCATATGACCTCCACGGCTGTCTCGGACGTAGTATAATCTGGAGGTACAATTTTCGATGATTTTTTCCACCATTTGTGGCCGTATATTGGCAATAACTAGGCGAATGTTCTCCTCCAAGTGGTCAATCGTTTCGGGTTTATCGGCGAAGACTAGCAACTTCACATATCCCCACAGAAATTTGTCCAGCGGCGTTAAATCGCATGATCTTGGAGGCCAATTTACGGGTCCGAAACTTGAAACTATGCCGTTACCAATCGTACCGTTCAATAAATCAATTGTGGCACGAGCTGTGTGACATGTTGCGCCGTCTTGTTGAAACCGCAGCTCCTGCACATCATGGTTGTTCAAATGATGAACGAAAAAGTCTGTAATCATGACTCTATAGCATCGTTTTTAAAGAAGTACGGACCAATGATTCCACCAGCCCATAAACCACACCAAACAGTCAGTTTTTCTGTATGTAACAGTGTCTCAACATACACTTGAGGATTACCATCACTCCAAATACGGCAGTTTTGTTTATTGGCGTATCCATTTAACCAAAAGTGAGCTTCATTGCTAAACAAAATTCGCAAAATTCGTGCGCGATACGTATTTCCAACAGAACCATTATTTTCAAAATAAATTTACACAACTCGAAAGCGTTGTTCAGCCGTCAGTCTATTCAAATGGTTGAAATGCCAAGCCAAACTAAACATAAATCACTTGACAGCTGACAAAATGGCCGCCAGTTAAAAAAAGTGTTGCCAACTTAAAGTTTTATTCCTGTGTATAAAAAATAAATTAATATAAAAATGCTTTCATTAAGCTGTGATATTAAGTTAGAGTTTTTTGTTTTCAAATTTATTATTTGACCCTTTCAGGAATGTGTTTTTATTTTTAATAAAAATTATAACAAACTTGTATAAAAGGCAGAGTACCGCCAAGTTTACTTCCCCTGTTTTGCTTACAAACTAAACAAAATATAAAAAGGAGAGAGAAACAAAAAAACGTGTATTGAATATCCACCAGAGGTGGATCTTGCACATCAAACAAGTTTTCAATTTATTTTTTGATCAATGGTTATAATCTTTAACTTCAAACTCATATATATATTAGTTCTCATGTAGTGAGTAAACTAGTTCATATGTATGTTTGATGTTTGGCATGGGATTGGTACCGCTTTCAAAACATGTTCTGATGATGGGAACCTAGAAAATTCCCGAAATAGATCTATCAACACATTCCTGAAAGGGTCAAATAATAAATTTGAAAACAAAAAACTCTATAGATTATTTGTTAGGACAATATCCTAATGAAGAAATATAGAGTATGGCCTCGAACTTGAATAATTTTCATTTTCTTAACGAGAATTTTTAAAACTCTACATAATCTTCTATTTTTAAATAATAATAATATTCCTTCAGTTTTTTTTCTGCATAAAAACGTCATAACTGAAATGCTGTTTGGAATTTTGACTCTGCATTTTAAATATGATGAAGGAAAAACAAATTTGTATTGTAAATAAAATAAAAAATGTTTTTTTTATAAAAAAATATTTTTAAAATAGCGAAAAAATAACTGCTAAAAACGATAGTTTTTTCAACGTATGTAGTCGTTTTTTTGTTCATTGTTGTTATTGTATTGTTTCTCGTTTTATGGTTTATGCATTCATTTAAGGTTAGTTGTTTTTAACTACTTCGTTAGTCGTTTTTACTACTATTGTAGTTGTTTTATCAAGAGTTAAAAATGACTACATCGTTGGTCACTTTTATGACAAATACAGTCATCGCCTTTTTTACTACATTTGTAGTCATTTCAACTGTCATTTTTAGTCATATCTACTTTCTTAATTTCCTGCGTGTATTAACGTTTTCGGAATTGGGAACAAACGCTCTGGTCTAATATGAACTCTTGTTATCTTTACGATCAATCTCTTGCAATAAGGAAATAAATACACCAAGACTGATGCGTGATGAAGGTACATTTGGAATACACAATTTTGCAAAAAACAAACGAGTAATTTGTTTAAAAATAATATTTGGCACTCACCCAAAATGAAGAGTATTGAATTTTAGTTGCACCCATAAGAAAATTCAATATATTCCTAAATAAGGACTAAAAATAAAATACATGTGACCATACACGCAGAATAAAACTGGGGGAATATTATCGAAGTGCTTAGTAATTATACAACTACATAAGTTTTAAATTAGTTTTACAAAGATCTAAAAAAATATTCACAAACTTTTGTAAAATATATAGAAGCCTAGTAAAAAGTTCATATATTTTACTAGTAACTCGTAAAACTTACGTAGTTGTATAATTACTAAGCACTTCGATAATGTTCCCCTAGTTTTTTCTGCGTGTAAACACTTTAGAAATAATTTTCTTAAAGGCTAAGTCCCCTTCATAAATTTTTGTAAACACTCTTTTCGTATTGAATTCGTAGTCTGAACTCAAAAAAGTGTTACGGTAAAATCTACTGAAAATGACAAGTTAAAACAACTGTAAATTCAGTCAAAAAGACGATAAAGGTAATTACCGTTAAAATAACTAAAAAAGTAGTTATTTTTAACTGTTAAAAAAAAAAAAAACTAACAAACGCAGTAAAAATAACTGATTATATGTTACTATAACATTTTTGAAACAACTGTAAAAATTTGTAAAAACTACTGATTTTTAATAGGGAATTTATGCATAAAAGTTAACGTACTAAAAATGGGATTAATTGCTTAATCAAACACTAAATAAGGCGATTAAAACATTTTTGAATCTTTTTGATTCAATCAATTTTTTCAATTCAATCCAATTTTTCATCTGGCTACTGTTTCTTAGCGACTCTGTATTTATACTACTAATTGTGTACTACTCTGCATTTTATATAATTTCGGTTGGCAACGCTAAAAACCTCACATAAAAAGATAGGTAAAAATTAGCGTTGAGAGGCTGCTGCAAAAAAAAATTTGGCGCTGTTGACAACATTTTTGCTAACGCCGACATTTTCCGTGCTACCTTGGCATTTTAAACTGACAAAGTTAATCAGAAAAGAATCAGCTGATGAATCCAAATTGGTGGTAAGAAAATGGGTAAAATAAAATGTCCAAATTATAGTGATATACTGATAGGGATAGATATATACAGAAAATGTTTAATACATTTTATATGGGGATTTCTATTTCCTTCTCACTCCGCATATCACTATGATGTAAACAAAACCATACGGTTTAAGATTACTATTTTGGCATATGCCATTTGTAAAGTCTCTGTGTAGTCTGTGCTTTTAGCTATCAAGTAAAGCGTTTAAAGGCTGGGTTAGCCAACCGTTACAGTAATGTAACCATAACGTACCTGTAACCATAACGTACACGCACCTCTGGCATTTAGTGCAATTCTGGAACTTTAAACACGTAATATGTGTTTTTCACACCAACAAACAAAAAAAAACACGTAAACAAATCAAACTAATCAGCTGTTTGCAAATGTCATGTAAATGTAACGTAGAATTTTGTTTTTACAAGTTCAGCCGTTCTATTTACATGAAATTTAAAATGGGTAATTTCTTTTATTGCTATACACAGAAAAATTCCGAACAGCTGATTCGTTAAGTTAAGGCTGCGTCAAAAAATTTATATGTAAACGAGTAAGATTAAAAAGGTGAATCTACATTAATCAAGTATATTTATTACGCAGTCTAAACTCCTTATTAAATAAGAATTTTTTTGAAAGTTAAAAGTTTAACTTGACAGCAAAATATTATACATCAACTTGGCACCGACAGTGATCCGGCTTAAGAGGAACAAGGAAAATGACGGTGTTAGTAAAAATTTTGTTGACAGCGCCAAGAATTTTTTGCGATAGCCTCTTAAGGTTTATTTTTACCTGACTTTGTATCTAAGTACATTAGCGTTACCAACCGAAATTATATTGGATTAACTGTTTTAGGGCGGTTTAGACTGCGAAATTAATCTACTTAATTAACATTAATCCACCAGTTTAATCTTCCTCGTATACATTTTTGACACTTAAAATTTTAACTTGACAGCTAAAAGATTAACTTTGTCAGTTTAAAATACCAAGGTGGCACTGATAGCGACACCAGCATGCATGATTGTACATGCCGATTGACCGTGTGTGGTTGTGGTGCGATTGCACATGCCGATTGAGCAAAATCAAAAACAGTTTGATATTTTTATGATTGTACCAGCATGCATGTATCGTGTGTGGTGAAATTAGCTCAGTGTGGTGAAATTAGCTCAGCTCAGTAAACAAGAACATAAATGCAAAGGAAAAATTATTTTGGGGAGAATTCCTCGATTTATACAAGTCAATGCCGTGTTTATGGAAAATTAAAAGTTCAGAATAGTGCAATCGTGATTTAAAAAGCCAATGTTATAATAAAATTGTTGAGAAATTAAAATAATTTGATCCAGATGCCAACAGAGACAAAGTAGTATCCATAACGACCTTTTCTACACACCTTTTGTAAAGAAATGAAAACAGTACCATGGTGTGGTGTATGCTCCAAAGCTCAATCACACAATCACTTGATTGTGCATGCATGCTGGTGTCGTGTATTGGTTGGCCCCTTAAGAGGATCAAGAAAAACGTTGGCGTTAGCAAAAAATTTTGTCGACGGCGACAACATTTTTTTGCGGCAGCCTCTTGCCGTTAATTTTTACATGATTCCATGAATTTGACCTGGTTCACACACGGCAATTTTACTTGCGCAATTCTTGAGTTTATTGAAGAGGGAGGGTACATGCCCGTACTCCAATTCCGTTTTGTTTTGTCATCCGCAATTTTCAACAAACTTTTCCTGTGTGAACACAAAAGCAATTTCAAAGGAGAATTCAAGAAAAATTGCGCAATTATAATTGCCGTGTGTGAACCAGGACTTTTATTTGCATTGACAACCGGAATTATATAAAAACACATAGTTGGACACAAATTGTAGTATGAATACAGAGTCGTTAAGAAATAGTACTCAGATAAAAAGTTGGATTAACTGATGATCAAAAAATGATCGCCTTGTTTAGTGCTTTAATAAGCAGTTAATCTCATTTTTAGGAGATTAATTTGCCTATATGAATTCAATATTAATCCAATTTTTAGTAGATTAATTTTTCTGTGTAAGTTCCCTATTAACTTCCGTAGATTTTACAACTGTTAATACCTTTCAACATTTTATCGCAGACTATTTTATGTTTGATTCCATGATGTTGTTTCAAAACTTCTATAGGGTGATTTTTTTGTAGCAACTTTCTTTTTGGCAACACTGCTTTTGGCAGCGCAGCTGTTATCGTGTAACATGTTACTGTTGAACATGTTCAATTTGGTCTATAATTTAACTACGAATCGACTTACAAACGAACAACGCTTGCAGATTATTGAATTTTATTATCTAAATTCATGCTCGGTTAAGAAAGTGAAAATTGTGTTCAGCGACGAAGCTCATTTCTGGTTGAATGGATACGTGAACAAGCATAACTGCGTATTTGGTATGAAGAGCAGCCAGAAGCATTGCAAGAACTGCCAATGCATTCCGAAAAATGCACTGTTTGGTGTGGATTATGGGCCGGTGGCATCATTGGACCGTACTTTTTCAAAGACGATGAAGGCATGAACGTTACTGTGAATGGCGTGCGATGATAACAATTTTTTCCCCCCCAAAATGGAAGAGCTGTACTTGGGTGACATGTGGTTTCAACAAGACGGAGCCATATGCCACACAGCACACGAAACAATGTCCCAATTGAGAAGCGTGTTCGGTGAAGAGTTTATTTCACGTTTGGGGCAGGTCAATTGGCCGCCTAGACCGTCCGATTTAACTCATTTCGACTATTTTTTGTGGGGCTATGTTAAGGCTCATGTCTATAGAGACAAGCCCGCAACGGTTGACGCGCTGGAAGCCAATATTGAAGAATTTATTCGTGAGCTACCGGCAGATATGTTTAAAGGCTCCATTAGTCTTGCCGTTCCGTGCCGTGATGAATCAGCTGTATCGTTAATTGTTTATGTGAGGTACTTTTTTGAAAAACGCACTTTCCATAAACCAAAACAGCTGATTCGTTACGGCACGGAACGCCAAGACTAATTGAGCTTTAAGAGTATGCCAAAATTGGACCCAGCGTATGAACCATTTGAGGAGTAGCCGCGGTCAAAATTTTCATGAAATAATCTTTAAAGATTGAATTATATAAATCGTTATATAGATTCAAATAAAGATTTTATACATTTCTCTAAATTTTATGTCTTTTTTTTTAAATCAAATCCGAAGCCCCTAAAAAATTACCCTTTAAAAAACAGGGCAAAAGTGCAGTTTATGGGGCGTGACGAAAAAAAAAAAAAAAAATATGACCCCCTCCGGAATAAAAAAAAAAATTTTTTTTGTTCTGGAGTTAAGGGGGCCGGGCCCCCTTTGGCCCCCAGGCCCTAAAAACTGATACACCACCGAATATACAAGTATGGGTATTCAAATCAAAGGAAATTTTCTCCCGATTCCAAAAATGGTATTATTTTTTGGATAAGTGAACCAGGGCGGCAACCAGAGCCATTTTAAACCCCCCTAAAGGGGGTAAAAAAAAAAAAATGCAAATGTTAATGCAAAAAAAATGAAAAAAAATCACTTTAATCATTACACATTTTTGCAAATATTAATTTAACTGCAACAATATTGAAAATCCTTGCTTTATAAAGTTTTTCTGCGTGGCGGCCTGCGGCCGCTCTTAGGGGTTTTCTCCTCCATAGGACGCGGCAGGTGGCTTCGCTGAATAAAGTTTCCCTGCGCGCGTCACACTAGGGAAGATAATGAGATATTTTTTTTCATTAACATTTGCATTTTTTTTTTTTTACCCCCTTTTGGGGGTTTAAAATGGCTCTGGTTTCCGCCCTGGTTCACTTATCCAAAAAATAATACTATTTTTGGAATCGGGAGAAAATTTCCTTTGATTTGAATACCCATACTTGTATATTCGGTGGTGTATCAGTTTTGAGGGCCTGGGGGCCCCGGCCCCCTTAACTCTAGAACAAAAAAATTTTTTTTTTTATTCCGGAGGGGTCCATGTACTTTTTTTTTTAATTTCGTTACGCCCCATAAAGTGCACTTTAGCCAAAAACAGGGTGTTCAATGAAAATAGAAATATCTGTAAAACCAACCGTACAATTTTAAAATTATATATTGCACGAGGTCCTCCCAAATATTTAAATTTGCTGAATAGTCTTTCAATCAGACCGCTTGTACTTTTTGTAAAAATAGTGGTAAATCCCATCCCCGCCCTTGTTGCCCTAGCAAAAATATAAGAAAATTGTCAACTTTTTTTTTTTTGGTATTTTATTTGATGTTTATTTAATTTTTTTTCGAATTTAACATCGATTCGAAATAAACATTAATAATTATAATGAAAATTCATTTAAAACAAATTGATTAAACTAAATGCTAAAAAAAACTAAAAAATTTTTAGGAATTCATGAAATACATAGTATTATGTGTATGGAATAAAAATGTAATATTAATGGCAAATAAAGATCCTTCAAGGACATTTAGTCATTTATTTTTTATCCTCCTGTTGATCACCACCGGCCCCTCCGGCAGCACCGGCATCACCAATTTTTTCCTGAGTATTTTGCTTGACATTTAAGTGAGCTGGACCGGTTTGTTGTATTTGTACAATACGCTCATTGGACTTTTCTTCGATTTGAGGCTTGGGTACACTTACGGTAAGGACACCATCCGAGGAAAGAGTCGAGGCTACTTTATCAGCATCATAGCCTTTGGGCAAGACGTAACGACGCACAAAGTGACGTTGAATGAAACCATGTTGATCTTCACGTTCCTCGTGTTTACCCTCAATAACAATGGAATTGTCCACAACTTTGACATTAAGTTCGCTTGGCTTAAATTGTCCAACATCCATGCACACTTGGAAACCATCTTTACCAATTTGTGATACACGGCCCTCCTTGTCACCACCACGACGGCTGATTTGATGTTCATTCAAACGATTAAGTAGTCCCAAGGGCAGATTGTTTGATGGTTCCCGATGTGTTGGCTGACGATGAATCAAACAGGGTGAAACGCCCAAACCAAAGTCATTGCCATAGTATGATGAATTATTAGCTTCACGATCCAATTCATCGATGAGGCTCAACAATAAAGGTAGACTGGCCATTTTTACTTTATTTCTTCTTATTGATTGATTTTTTATTAAACAATATGGAAAATTCACTTTTTCTTTAAAATATTCACCGAAAAATAACTGTTCTTTTTTCGCTTTTGATATTTTCTTCACGATTTCTTTTTTTGAAATAATGACGCTTGCTGCGTTTTGGCCAGCTTTTATATCAATCGACTGACATTCAAAGAAAATTCTAGCATTTTCTAGTGTTTTTGTTGTTGTTACTTTTTGTGTGTTTTTTATTATTTATTCTCTTTGGTTTTTTTTTAATTTCGAAAGAGAAGAGAATTTTAGTTTGAAAGAGAACGAGCTTTATTGAGTGAAAGAGAGTCCCAAATTTGTTCTCATAAAATTCTGTTATTTTTGATTTTTTATGTTATGCGGTGATGTCAACTTTGAATTTGTAAAAAATGTTAAATCGGCAAACGGAATAATATGGCGTTTACCGAAACAAAATAATCTACTCGATTAATATAATGATAAAATGAAAGTTCAACCATTTTTTTTTACAATGTGTAGAGTTGTCAAAACCGGTTTTCGAATTATTCGATTAACCGGTTTTTTGTATTTTTCCAATTTGTTTAGGGCGGTTTTCGAATTATTCGAGAAATCAGTTTCTTCGTCTCGAATTATTAGGCATTTTCAAATTTTTTCAATCCAAAAATTTCATATTTTAGAATAATTTTCATTGGTTCTCTCGATTTTAAATGCTAGCAAGTATGTATAAAATGCTGTTAGCTTTGTTCCGTTTTTTAATAGCTTTCTACCCTTTTGTGCTTCGATTTTGAGCTTAAAAACTTTTTCTTCAGATTTTTTAGCTTTTAGTTGCTTTCAACTGAACGTGGTTTTAAACAAAACATGTTTTGTTCATGTTTTCCCATACATTTGTTTACTTATAAAACATTAGTTTTTGTTTTAACTTTTAGTGAATTTACATTATACCTGAAATCGGGCTTAAACCGTATTTTGTAGACAATCTGGTTTATAAAACGTAATTTCAAACCAGATTTTCCATACAAATTTATAACCAGATTGTCGGACAATCTGGTTTAAAATTAGGTTGGAGCGATACAACACTGTGTTTTTCCCTACTGTGGGAGAGAAATTTGCAAAATATGGCAAAAATGCCCTTTTTTACTGAAAGATGAATTTAATTCATCATCCAGTTGTTTATTTTTGTTTCCGGCGAAGACAATTTGTGCAAACATCATTGATATGGTGACCAGAAGAACAAAACGAAATATCAGCCTTCCAAAAAGTCATCCTCCATAAAAAACACTTTTTTTAGCAAAATTAACATTGTTTTTTCATAATCGCTGCGAATTTTGTCTTCCGCCAGTGAATTAATAACTTTTTAGAAAAATTTTCAGTTTGAGGTTACAAAATCTTGTTGTTGTTGTCAAGCCAACAAAATCCAGTTTGCTTGCCAAATGTAAACGAGGGTAAATTGTAACTGGATTTATCTAGATTTTAAACCAGATTTCGTTTTAGTGTAAATTCATTATTTGATTTTTATTTTTTAAATTGTATTTTCCGAGTTTTTAATTTTGTTTATTTTATCAATATCTTCTCTGATAATGACTGTAGGGTTGCCAGATATCAAATCGACAAAAAAAAGTTCATCGAGGAAAAAAAAGTAGTAGAATTAAGAAAAAAAAGTACAAATTTTATTTTAAAAAAATCATAAAACTCAGTACATAAAAGCAACAATTTCTGTAATTAAGAACTAAAAAAAATCGCCTGAAGTTTAATTTTTGGGGCACCCCTCAAAACAAAATAAAAAGTACGTGACACCCTCTAAAATTAAAAAAGTCTATTTGTCTATTAGCGGTTAAGGGAGATAAGGCTAGGGTTGCCATATTTGAAAAGTGAAAAAAAGTACATTTTTGAAAAAAAACAGTACTTTTCAAAAAAAAACAGTACATTTCTGTATTTATTGTTAACATAACTTTTACTTCAATACATCACCTATTTACTTAAAATAAGTTAATACACCGAACCAAATAGCGTAGGTAAAATCAACAAAAAAAATTTTGTAGATCTTTAACGAAATTTTGTCCATTTTTTTTTTAGATTTAACAAATTTTATTCCAATCAACAAAATTTCATCAAATTGACTAAATTTCGTCAAATTGGCTAAAATTATTAGTTTGGACGCCATTACTTTTTGCATTGGGCAGTGTCATGAAAAAAATTGTGTTTACAAACATCCATTGCTTGAAAAGTAAACAAACCAAACTTATATATGTACAAAGAAACGAAGTGGAATTAATACAGGGAGATTCAAAAAATTTATATAAAAAACTATTGTATACACGAAAAAAAAACATGGTTAAAAAATATATATTCTTTGTACACGCGAAAAAACTTGTTTATATGAAAATATGTAAAATATACAAAAAAAAAAACAGTACAAATCCAAAAAACAGTACTTTTGCGTACTGTTTTAGGTGTTGTGAATAAAACAGTACATTTTTCAAAAAACAGTACATGTACTGTTTAAAACAGTACGAATGGCAACCCTAGATAAGGGCCCCATGCCACAAAAATCGTTACGCCTTGTAATATATAAGTGTGAGCACTCTCACGATTTCAGAAATGCAATTTAAGTTAAGAACCTTAAAATGTGGCTCCCATCAGAACTATTTTAGACCCCCTGGCAGTCTTAAATAGCTAATTAACCAACGAAAATAAATAAAATTTTCTCACGATTTCAATTATGCCCATTATTTAAACATTCATAATACGCATAAAAATGAAAGGTGTCTTAATCACTTTTTATTTTAACCTTTATCAAAGTTTAAGTCCGAAAAAAAGAAAATTTCTTCAAAAAAATCGTCAATTTTTTTAAACAAATCGTCAAAATCGTCATTTTGAGAATGATAAACCGTCATTCCCAACACTTCAATAAAAATTGGGAAAGTTTAGTCAAAACTTTGTTTGTAATTATTTCATCAGGTTGATACTATCCGTTATTAGTTCCGTCGCTTCCGAGTCTTAACAAAACAACTCCCAGTACTCATTAAGCGGAATAGAAATAGAAAAATTACCGCCCTATTTTAAAAGCTGAAAAATTCTATGACAAAATGTTAATTTTTATTTATTTCCCGATATTTGGTTTCACAAAATTGGGGCATACAAAAAATGTAATTCAAGAAATATATTTTAAAGAAAAAAATTATTTAAAATATTGAAAAATTAAAACTTTTAAATTTTTCTTCCTAAAACCTATAAAAAATCTCTTCGGTGTTCGTGTTTTTAAATAAATGTTTAAATAAAATTAAAATAATCTTTCAAATTGATGAAACTTTTTGGATTTTTGGTCTGGAACGTTGTAAAAATAGGGGTTAATGTAGGGTAAAAGTCTCCTTTTGCGGACTAGCCAAACCGAAATTTGGTATGTGGTAAAGAAGGTGAAGGAAAATAAAATAAACTTTATAAACTTTAAAAATCTGCAAATGAAAACCCCCTGCTAACATCTCCATATTCAGTTTTAAAAATTTTTAAAAACTCGTGATTTTTTCAAGGTTTTAATTTTTAAAAAAATCCAAAAACTATCGCCCATGTTCTAGGTTTGCTTACTTTTTGAATACGAATAAATTTTAAAAGCACATGAAATTGAAATTTGGTGCTTTCTAATCCCCATAAATGTATAAAATTCGAAATAATAATCGAAAGATATCAAAAAATTATCGAAATTTATGTTTTCGGTCAAAATGCTAAATTTTGACTTATAAATCAGTCTTATGATTTTTAAAAACTTCTGTACGGAAAAACGTGCTTTCGTTTTGCTTTATTTAGGAAAGTAAATCGAAAATAAAAATGGGTATGTGAAAGACATAGCACCAAAAAGTCGTATTCATTTCACTGGGAATATGAAACATAGGACAGAGGTGTATGTATCTTTCAAGAGTCACATACTCGAAAGTTGTTTTCGGATTGCGCTGTTACGAAAAACGTTCGATTTTTACGATTGTCCTCTTTCACACGAATGCAAAAAGCATTTAACAAAAGATACATTTTTTATGCAAATGCAATTTTTACATGCATTTTTTCAAAAATTTTTAAACATGGATAAATCAACAATTAAAATTTTTTTTTTTACAAAATTAAGTTTTGCTTTTTCTGTGACGGAAATGTAATCCAAATTTCTCGATTTTTTTTTTAAACTTATAAATTACTTATTTCCATATAAAAAATTAATTATTTTTGTATAATTTGAAAGTTTTATATTTTGTCAATTTTTATAATTTGTATAATTGAAATTTTTATATTTTGAACAGTATTTTTGAAAAATATGTTCATTTCGAAAAATTTATTTTTGAAATTTTACCATATTTCAATTTTAACATTTTGTGATTTGTTGCTTTTCGTTCATTACACCATCCAGTTTTATTACAAATGGTTCCAAATGGAAGAAATCGATTTTTTTTGGAAAACGTTAATCCGTGCCGAATTTCGGCCGAAAATCTCCCATTTTTCAAAAAAGTGTATTTTTATTAACAATTCCCCAATATTCAAAATTTTGATAAATTGAATATTTTTTTTGCAATATACTCAAAATTATTCAGATATGGTGTTCTGAATTCATTGGATATCATTAACCTACTTTAGGCAGGATTCAAAATTGATGAATAAATTTAATAAAAATGCAAAAACGTGTTTTTTCCCCAATTTTTTTTTAAAGATTTTTAAAATAGCCTAATTTAGAGATGACGATTGCTATTTTGATAATATAAAAATTGTAATTAAAAGAAAAAAAAAATTCATAAAAAAATGATAATTCGTGTTTGTGTGTGGAGCGACTCCTTTCCAGGGCATTTAAAAATTGATTATTTTGTCAGAAGATGAATAAAATGTTTTTACCAAAAGTTTGCCTAATTTTCAGAAAAATATCACATTAATCTGACTATAGTCTATAGACTGTAATTATCTTTAGTTTTATTTAAAAAATATTTAACCCTTAGTGCCCTGGGGACTACAAAGTCCCATGAAACGTAATTATAATTACACGCTGAAAAAAAAACGCTGATAATATACTTTTGTTTGGAAAACATTTCCGCTTTCCATGTTTCTAATATAAAATGTTTGCTTGCAAATATAATTATGTTTGCCTGTAAACATATATATGTTCGGAACTATTGAAAAACGTCTACACGTCTACCGGCAAACATCTATATGTTTGGCTGCAAATAAATATATGTTTATTATAAGTATGTTTAATGTTTTTTTTTTTAATTGCAAATATATTCTTATTTAGGTTTGTTAATCACTGTTAACATATATATAATTATCCGCAAACATATTCAAGTGTTATTATTTCTGCGTGTATGACTACAAAGTAGCAAAGCTTTTAAATTGAAAAATTAAACATTTCAATTTGATATAAAAAATAATTATTTTATGTAATTTGATCCATAAATGGTTAATGTTTCCACTTTTGCTGGAAAACAATACCTGATCGGATATTACAAACTAATTTTTTCAGATTTTCATTAAATTTTTATGTGTTAAAAAGGATTTAAAAATAGCCGCAGGTTTGGAGCATGTAATTTTTTAAAAAATTTTAACTAGTGTTATTACACAAACAAATGATATGTAGTAACTGTCGAACTTTTTTGAGTGCATTGATTTTAAAATTATACATTTATTTACAAAATAATTGACTAAACAAATTTAATCAAATTAATTATGTATTGCATTTCATGACCATGTCTGTATCATATTACAATTACTTTTGTATGTGCAGCACCCAAGTAAAAAAAGTTGATATGGGTCAACATCAAATTATATATAAATATATATATATTTATCAAATTTGATCCGAAAAATGAGAACATATACTCGCATATAAAATACATCAAATGCAATACATCGATGAAATTAGATCGAAATTTGCACAATTTGATGTATATTAGATAAGATTTCATCCGAATTTCGTCCTCATACACATTTTTGGGTATTATATATACATAATTGTATCGAATTATATATAATTTAAAATACAAGTTTGATTTTATTTTTATCAAAAATAAAAATTATGTTTTTTTTTTGACCTTTAATTGTACAATGAGTATGGTCTTGTTTACTACTCCCCCTGATGTGTGTGAAGATAAATTCCATAGTTAAATTCCATTTTATTGAAATTCACCCAGGAATGATAACACTAGTAATTTCTATTCTCTCTCATTCTCAGTCAATTTTACCATCAGCTGTTACATTAAATGTTGAAAAAAAATAACAAAACATTACAAAAAACAATATTTGTGTTTTTAAATGAAATAAAAATTGTGAATTTGTTATGAAGCATATTTTAAGAGGAAACGAGATTGGACCTGGTGGATTAGGTAACCACTTGATCCTACTTTATTTCTGCATTTAAATTTTTTCAGGTCTGTGCTCAGGGGCCGAGCTATGGGCCATTTTCAATATCATATATTGAAATTTTTTAAATTCTGTTTCTTTCATATAACACTGTGGCCATATTTTAAGAGGAAACGAGATGCGACCTGGTGGATTAGGTAACCACATGGTCCTACTTAATTTCTGCATACAAAGTTTTTCAGGTCTGTGCTTCAGGGCCGAGCTATGGGCCATTTTCAATATCACATATTGAAATTTTTTAAATTCCGTTTCTTTCATATAACACTGTGGCCATATTTTAAGAGGAAACGAGATCCGATTAGGTAACCACTTGATCCTACTTAATTTCTGCATTCAAAGTTTTTCAGGTCTGTGCTTCAGGGCCGAGCTATGGGCCATTTTCAATATCATATATTGAAAATTTTTAAATTCCGTTACTTTCATATAACAC
This sequence comes from Delia radicum, assembly GCA_021234595.1. NCBI lineage: Eukaryota > Metazoa > Arthropoda > Insecta > Diptera > Anthomyiidae > Delia > Delia radicum. The sequence continues at coordinate 85,181,290 of CM037853.1, forward strand.
TGTGGCCATATTTTAAGAGGAAACGAGATGCGACCTGTTGGATTAGGTAACCACTTGCTCCTACTTAATTTCTGCATACAAAGTTTTTCAGGTCTGTGCTCCAGGGCCGAGCTATGGGCCATTTTCAATATCATATATTGAAAATTTTTAAATTTCGTTACTTTCATATAACACTGTGGCCATATTTTAAGAGGAAACGAGATGCGACCTGGTGGATTAGGTAACCACTTGATCCTACTTAATTTCTGCATTCAAAGTTTTTCAGGTCTGTGCTTCAGGGCCGAGCTATGGGCCATTTTCAATATCACATATTGAAATTTTTTAAATTCCGTTTTTTCATATAACACTGTGGGCATATTTTAAGAGGAAACGAGATGCGACCTGGTGGATTAGGTAACCACTTGATCCTACTTAATTGCTGCATTCAAAGTTTTTCAGGTCTGTGCTTCAGGGCCGAGCTATGGGCCATTTTCAATATCATATATTGAAAATTTTTAAATTCCGTTACTTTCATATAACACTGTGGCCATATTTTAAGAGGAAACGAGATGCGACCTGGTGGATTAGGTAACCACTTGATCCTACTTAATTTCTGCATTCAAAGTTTTTCAGGTCTGTGCTTCAGGGCCAAGCTATGGGCCATTTTCAATATCATATGTAGAAATTTTTTAAATTCCGTTACTTTCATATAACACTGTGGCCATATTTTAAGAGGAAACGAGATGCGACCTGGTGGATTAGGTAACCACTTGATCCTACTTAATTTCTGCATTCAAAGTTTTTCAGGTCTGTGCTTCAGGGCCGAGCTATGGGCCATTTTCAATATCATATATTGAAAATTTTTAAATTCCGTTACTTTCATATAACACTGTGGCTATATTTTAAGAGGAAACGAGATGCGACCTGGTGGATTAGGTAACCACTTGATCCTACTTAATTTCTGCATTCAAAGTTTTTCAGGTCTGTGCTTCAGGGCCGAGCTATGGGCCATTTTCAATATCACATATTGAAATTTTTTAAATTCCGTTTTTTCATATAACACTGTGGCCATATTTTAAGAGGAAACGAGATGCGACCTAGTGGATTAGGTAACCACTTGATCCTACTTAATTTCTGCATTCAAAGTTTTTCAGGTCTGTGCTTCAGGGCCGAGCTATGGGCCATTTTCAATATCATATATTGAAATTTTTTAAATTCCGTTACTTTCATATAACACTGTGGCCATATTTTAAGAGGAAACGAGATGCGACCTGTTGGATTAGGTAACCACTTGGTCCTACTTAATTTCTGCATACAAAGTTTTTCAGGTCTGTGCTCCAGGGCCGAGCTATGGGCCATTTTCAATATCATATATTGAAAATTTTTAAATTTCGTTACTTTCATATAACACTGTGGCCATATTTTAAGAGGAAACGAGATCCGACCTGGTGGATTAGGTAACCACTTGATCCTACTTAATTTCTGCATTCAAAGTTTTTCAGGTCTGTGCTTCAGGGCCGAGCTATGGGCCATTTTCAATATCATATATTGAAATTTTTTAAATTCCGTTATTTTCATATAACACTGTGGCCATATTTTAAGAGGAAACGAGATCCGACCTGGTGGATTAGGTAACCACTTGATCCTACTTAATTTCTGCATTCAAAGTTTTTCAGGTCTTATAACAACTCACCAATAAAAAAATATAATATTTTAAAACTACTGCTTCTATGAATTAATCGCCACTTTGGGTACCATCGAACCCACTGTGCGTTGCCCAGGAATTGCCCATATACAATATACAATATTTTTATATTTACATATTTACTATAATGAATTGATGTTTACAATAATTTCCCATATGTACAATAGAAAATAAGGTCGTTGTAAAACTATTACAACCATTTTAATTTAACCCTCTAATGCCTTAATGTTTATTTTCTTTAATTTTACAAAGATAAATATAGACACAGTTTTTTATGGGAATCCAAATAATTACCAAACAAGTTATCTTGACAATTCACAACCACATACATTTGTAAATGATTTTTTATTATCAATCCACCAAGTGCAGTGCATTTAAAGAATTTGTATTATTAAAAAATCGTAAAAATAAAAATATTTTAGCTAAAAATAACTTTTTATGTACACTCATTTAGAAAGAGTTGGTTGTGCCTTGTCACATAAATACACGGAATTTAAAAAATTTCAATATGTGATATTGAAAATGGCCCATAGCTCGGCCCTGAAGCACAGACCTGAAAAACTTTGAATGCAGCAATTAAGTAGGATCAAGTGGTTACCTAATCCACCAGGTCGCATCTCGTTTCCTCTTAAAATATGGCCACAGTGTTATATGAAAAAACGGAATTTAAAAAATTTCAATATGTGATATTGAAAATGGCCCATAGCTCGGCCCTGAAGCACAGACCTGAAAAACTTTGAATGCAGAAATTAAGTAGGATCAAGTGGTTACCTAATCCACCAGGTCGCATCTCGTTTCCTCTTAAAATATGGCCACAGTGTTATATGAAAGTAACGGAATTTAAAAATTTTCAATATATGATATTGAAAATGGCCCATAGCTCGGCCCTGAAGCACAGACCTGAAAAACTTTGAATGCAGCAATTAAGTAGGATCAAGTGGTTACCTAATCCACCAGGTCGCATCTCGTTTCCTCTTAAAATATGGCCACAGTGTTATATGAAAGTAACGGAATTTAAAAAATTTCAATATATGATATTGAAAATGGCCCATAGCTCGGCCCTGAAGCACAGACCTGAAAAACTTTGAATGCAGAAATTAAGTAGGATCAAGTGGTTACCTAATCGGATCTCGTTTCCTCTTAAAATATGGCCACAGTGTTATATGAAAGAAACGGAATTTAAAAAATTTCAATATGTGATATTGAAAATGGCCCATAGCTCGGCCCTGAAGCACAGACCTGAAAAACTTTGTATGCAGAAATTAAGTAGGACCAAGTGGTTACCTAATCCACCAGGTCGCATCTCGTTTCCTCTTAAAATATGGCCACAGTGTTATATGAAAGAAACAGAATTTAAAAAATTTCAATATATGATATTGAAAATGGCCCATAGCTCGGCCCCTGAGCACAGACCTGAAAAAATTTAAATGCAGAAATAAAGTAGGATCAAGTGGTTACCTAATCCACCAGGTCCAATCTCGTTTCCTCTTAAAATATGCTTCATAACAAATTCACAATTTTTATTTCATTTAAAAACACAAATATTGTTTTTTGTAATGTTTTGTTATTTTTTTTCAACATTTAATGTAACAGCTGATGGTAAAATTGACTGAGAATGAGAGAGAATAGAAATTACTAGTGTTATCATTCCTGGGTGACTTTCAATAAAATGGAATTTAACTATGGAATTTATCTTCACACACATATCGTTAACTTCGAGCTCATATATATATTAGTTCTTATTTAGTGAGGAAACTAGTTTAAATGAATGTTTGATGTTTTACATGGGATTGTCACTTCTTTCATAACGTGTTCTGATGATGGGAACCTAGAAAATTCCCGAAATAGATCTATCAACACATTCCTGAAAGGGTCTAATAATAAATTTGAAAACAAAAACTCTATAGATTATTTGTTAGGACAATATCCTAATAAAGAAATATAGAGTATGGCCTCGAACTTGAATAATTTTCATTATAATTTAAAATTTTTAGCTAAGAGTTGTATCACAGTATATATAAATTCATAAAATTTTAAAAACGATTATAAATATTTGATATAAAAGTATACTGTACTTTAAATATAGACGAAATTAAACGAAACCGTAATACTTTTTATGTTGAAAAAGCTTCCTTCGGTGTTTGACATTTTAAAGAGAACAATTTTATGAAAAACTTGATTTTTCTCAATTTTTTAAATGAAAAATAAAGATTTTTAATATATTTTCTTTTAATCAAATAATTCTGCCGAATAGTGCTATTATTCGCTATTAGACCGAATGGTCAAAACATGACGAATACCAAATAGTAACCGAATATTCGTGACGTCTCTAGTTATAACTTATGTAGTTATTTAACGTATTTTGTGTTGAATACATGTCATGTAATATATATTAATATCTAAAATCACTTTATAATGGACCATATATAATCACATCTGAGATTATTAAAAAATATTCAAAACGTGGGGCCTTATAAATGCCTATATAGTTTTCTATGAAACAATATATGGATTGATCAAAAATTATAAAAAAAAAATTTTATTATTGGTTCATATGTAGTTATATATAATTATATGAACATTTATATGTTGTTTTTATAAATTGTAATACAACAAATACAAATACATGTAGTGACATACAAAGCATATCGAAATTATTGTTATTCAAATAGTTTTGATTTTATAATTCGGGTTACCAGATCAGGCAGTTTATATACTAAGGCAGACAAAAAGATTCTCATAGAGTTTATTTTGTCTGTTTTATGTAATGTCAGACAACTGAAGATTTGAGTGATGCCAATGAAACAATTGTATTGTCTTTCATGAAAATGATCAAACTTTTTGAAAAGCAACAAATAAAATCTAATATGGCAATATCATATCAGATTTTTGAACTTTTGGTAGAACAATATTCCAACTTAATATGAGAAAATATAGAGTCTGTGAATTAAAAAAAATTTATTTTCTGAATATATAAAAACTTTTTTACTCGGGTAGGGTTATCATTTTTGATTTTTGTTTTTCGTAAAATCCATAAAAAATACTAAGAAAAGCAATAATATTTTTGCGGTTTTCAAAAAAGTTCCCGCATAAATATCATATCTCATATTACGCTAAAATGTTAAAGTAAAAAGTACACACAGAGAAATATTTTGCTATTTCCTAACTAAAATTTACTTACTAGGACTCAAATTCGGTTATTAGGAATTTCGGTCTTTAGGTACAACTGAGCATTAGTTTTCACAACAAAGTTCGGTTAATTCAACTGAATTTTAGTTCCAAAACCCAAAATATTCAGAAATCTAAAGTAAATATCGTTGTACTAACTGAATTTATTAGTTGTTACCATTAAAATACACTTTTCAATTCGGTTGGTACTTTATTTCTCTGTGTGTAGGGCGCGGAAGTTCCTGTAAAAACATGTTTGCTAAAGAAACAAAAATTCATCGGACCGTCACCATGTCAATTGCATTGAAATAGTGCACTCGCCTACTATATTTTTTGCGAAATAATTTTTTTCAGCGTCAAAAAGAAATGCATATTTTATGCAATTTATTTTTTAACTTCTCGCAAATTTGGCCACTCTCAATTTGTAAAAAGAAGCATATTTGCAAAATATCGGATTTTTACTTTTTTTTTTTTTTTTTTAACGTTGAACCAACACTCATTGGATACCCCTACTAATGCATTGCATTGTGTTGATATCAGGAAAATAGGTTATGGGGAGGAGGAAAGAGGGAGTAGTGTTTGTGGACATTTGACTTAAATTTTTCTAAATTGTAATTTGCAGGGAAGACTTCCGCAGGGAGACAATTCCACATACGGCTAGTGCGACTGAAAAACGAATTTTCTCTATGCGTTGTGCGATTTGCCGGGCTATAGACAACAAACGGATGAGATCTACTTGACAAGCGGGTATTACGAACAGAGACCCGGTCCCTCGGGATGAGTCGGCTTATCTCAGCAGAACACTTCCCATGGTAATATCTATAGAACAAAGTCACACAACCCACATTCCGACGATGCTCCAACGAGTCAATAGCGTTCGAAACCCTACTGTCGTTGATAAGCGTCAACGCTCTCCGTTGCACACGATCCAGAAGCCCCAAAATAGACTTTGAAGCACCTGCCCATATATGGGAGTTATATTCCATCTTCGGCCGGATGTAGGTGGTATATATAGTAAGGAGATCAGATGGGGTAAAGTATTTCTTACACCGGTTTAGAAAACCAAGACACTTGAGGATGTGATCTGTCCAACGGACATCACACTGTATTCTCATGCCCCGAACATCAAGAGTATCTGAATCCTCAATAACGATCCCATCCATATACACAGATGACGTAGTTGAGTCCACAGACCAATGGGTCAACATACAACATTGAGTCTTACGAGCATTAAAATCGACCCTGTTCGCACGACCCCACTCTGAGATTGTCGAAAGGTCATGGTTGAGTGTGTCATTCATAATCTGTCTTTTGCCCCCGACCTCCACAAGACTTGGCCTACGATCGAAGGAAAACGAATGACAAATGTTGCTCTCATCTGCAAAGGAGTAAATAGGATTGATAGTTCGACCAAGGAGGTCATTAAGAAAGATGAGAAAAAGAGATGGAGAAAGAACAGTGCCCTGTGGTACCCCTGAACATAACTGAAACTCGTCGGATGAGACCTCATCTATAACAACACGTATAGTACGATCTCTGAGAAAACTCGAGATAAATCGAGAGAAATCATTACCTACACCAAAGGCAATTAGTTTTGATAACAGTGCGCCGTGCCACACACGATCGAACGCCTTGGAAATATCAAGAGCAACTACCTTGTTCTCACCAAACATGTGAATGGACCGACTCAAACATTCAGAAAGGAACGCCAACAGATCACCCGTAGAACGATTTCTACGAAAGCCATACTGTCGATCACTAATAAGTGAGTTGGCCTCCAGATAATTTACAAGATGGTAATTAACCATGCTCTCCATCACCTTCGAGAGCGCAGAACATATTGCAATTGGGCGGTAATTTTCAGGTTTATTAGCCGCACCCTTGGTTGAACATTGGCAACCTTCCAGCACGAAGGGAAGACACCTGCACGGTATGAAGAGCTGAACAGGTTAGCCAGTAGTATTTGCTTTTTACAGTTTTATTAGTTTTTTAGTTTTATATACATCGAGATTATTTTATTGATATTTTAAATTTAAAACGAGCTTTCAACCTCCGTATATTTACAAAAATAAAGCAAATCAAACAGTAGTTGTTTTAAATGTTATTGTAGTTATTTTTCAAAAAATAACTAACCAATAATAAAGTACTCCTGCAACAGTTGCTTTCAGTAGTTATTTTAGTATTTTATTAAACAACTACCAAAACAGTAATTTTGCAGTTAACAGTAAGTTGTTAGCTTTTTAAAAATAGAAGATTATGTCGAGTTTTTAAAAATTCTCGTTTAGTTTATATTTGTTAGTATTGATATGTTCATAGTTTGCAATAATAATTAAAAATGTTCATTGTATCTCCATGCATAGAAACGTCATAACTGGAAGACCGTTTGGAAATTTGACGTTACAATTTAAAAAGTGTGTAGGAAATACAAATTTGTATTGTAATTAAAAGAAAATAATATATTTTTTATTAAAAAATATTTCTAAAATATCAAAAAAAAACACAAGTTAAAACAGTAGTTTTTACAACTTATGTAGTCGTTTTATTATTGCCAGTGCTAGCATGTTGCCACCCCGCTGTATTTCGCCATTCCAGCGGTGTACTGCCCTAAGCTCCGACTGGAATCGACCTAACAAGAGTAGTCAACAGTTTTAATCTACTTCTGAAGCAGATAGGCGCAATAACGGAGTTTTTGCTGAACAAAGTGTAAATTAATATTGCTTGAAAATTTAAAAATCAAAATTGTTTTTTTTTTTTTGCTCAGTACTGATAAACTTAAAGTTTTTAGCGAAAATTCAAGGTGAATATTTTTGCTGTGTTTATTTTTCATTCCAGGAAAAGTTTACCGATTTTTCCATTAGATTAACAAAAAATGTTATTAAACATGAGTACCCAGGATGTTGCCTTTAAAAAATGTGTCTATAATGAAATGGTTACTAGGGTTGCCATAGTAGTCCGAATTATAAATTATAATTTTTAGAATAATATCTAGTATTTTATTTTTCTATCGCAAAAAGAAATTTTTTTAATAAACTATTTATTTATTTATAATTCTTTAAATATTGTCGTTTGAATTGATTTCTAAAGCTAGTAGACCCGTTGATGATTTTGATGCATTGCTCGATACAATTAAAGCAATCAAAGTCGCTAATAGAATATGAACCCACAAGAAAAGGAGCTGGTCGAATACGTGGTGAAGTGTCTTAGCCATCATTAAATTATAACAATTTGTTTGATACAATTTTTATAAAAATAAAAATTATGTTTTTTCGACCTTTAATTGTGCAATGAAATTAACCACTTTCAGGAATTTGTTGATAGATCTATTACGGGAATTTTCTATGTTCCCATCATCAGAACACGTTTTGAAAGAAGTGATAATCCCATGCAGAACATCAAACATTCATATAACCTAGTTTACCCACTAAATGAGAACTAATATATGAATTCAAAGTTAAAAATGATCACTTTGCTAGATATACAATACACGCTTTTTGGTTTTATTCTTCTTTTTAGTTTTACACTTGCTTTGTAAACTAAGACCGTACTTTGTCTTTTTTACAAGTTTGATATAATTTTTATTAAAAAATAAAAATTATGTTTTTTCGACCTTTAATTGTGCAATTAAAATGAAAATTATTCAAGTTCGCAGTGCATGCGAAATGTGCCAATATGCGCTTCAGTTTTTAAATTTGCCAGAACTGTGATTCCGATGGTGACTTGAAATGAATCCATAGCGTTTTACAAATTAAAAGTTCTATGCTAAATTTTACAAAATTTGTTATGTTTGCAAATAATGCAAATAAAATTTAATAAATTTTCCAAATCAGATGTTTTACTTGCATTTTTCTACATTTTCAGCAACTTTTCAAGGGGTGACAACGGGCAAGCCTTTTTGTTTAAGGTGTCTATTTTAAGTATTTTTGAAAATTAGCAATTAAATTTTTATTTTTTTGCAAATTCAAATTATTTCTAGCTTAGCGAGAAGTTTTCGCATCGAGAAATTCATGATCAGCCTGTTTTCTATAGGGTGAGTTAAGAGACGATAATGTTCACTTACATTTTTAGTGCTGAACTTTTCAGATCTTGTAACTTTTAAAACTGTGGACTAATCAACCAAATTTTGGTATTTTTGTAAAATACGTAATTATAAAGAGATGTAACGAGAATGCAGCATTTGATTCGCTTAATATGATAAATAAATGATAATAAATGACTTAATATTTAATTGTCTGTGACTCACCCTATGTAAAGAATAACAATATTGTATTTTACATGTTTTTCGAGAAACTTTTTTCGATGCGGAAGTTACAGAAACGGCGTGCAGGATTGTGAATTGATATCTTCTCTTGCCAACCTATGAATATGACAACAATACATTGATTTTATGATGAGTTATGGTCAAAAAAGCTAAGGGGTGGCAACCCGCAAGCGTTTCCCCTACTACTGTAGTGGTTTTATCATAGTTAAATATTACTAAATGGTTAGTCATTTTTATGACAAATACAGTCATCGACTTTTGGACTACATTTGTAGTCATTTCAACGGTAATTTTTAATCAATTCTTCCTTCTTAATTTCCTGAGTGTATTATTAATGAATTATTAATGAATTGTTCCTTTTTTTATTTTTCAAAATTAAAGACATTAAACTTAAAAATGTAGTGTTAAGGCGCCAATTAAATGTCTCGCCATTAAAAACTATAAATTAAATTTTCAAGAATTTTTCTGTACTTGACAGATAATCAAATTTTCTAAAATAAAATGATTAATAATTTAATTTGTAACCCTTTCAAACCCTTGGTTCTTTCTATAAAAAATCTTATATTTTATAGCAAACGTAGGCATTAAAGGGTTAAAAATTTAATTTTCTAAACAGAATATTTTAGTAAAATGTCAATTAAATTTTTTAATGCCAAAATTGTGTTTGTACACAATATTTAATTTTCTTCGATATTCCCATAGACCGAAAACATATAAAATCAATCGATTTCCTAGACGCATTCCCATTTCAACCAATTTTGGTATAAGATAGCTAGTTTATAAAAACTAGTCCTATAGGATCTTGAAAAATCGCGTTCTAAACTAAATATAAAACATATTTGAAAATTTAACAAAAGTAGTCGAATAAAATCGTTTATATCTTTTCAACGATGGAAGCTACGCGATTTGTTGTTAATATCTTATTTTAAAGCTATTGTTATCGTACTTTATATAAAATTAGAAAGCAAATAATTTTTTGAAGATAAAATTAATTTTTTCAAAGTTCGCGGTTCAAACCGATGTATTTCAAAAAAACTGGCTTTTTTAAATATCTTAAAAAATTGTGAGATTATAAAAATAAACAAAAATCTAAAAATAGAATATTTGTGTTTGTTAGTGTTGTCACTTCTGAGTATAATACTATACAATAACAGAAAAGCTAATAGGAAAGAAAACTGCAATTTAGCTGCATTCTTACATTCAAGGCCATACTCATGACTTGGTATTGTTAAGTTTGTAATGTAAGATGAGCATAGGTTCTATTCTTACAGCAGCAGGTTGTTGAAAAATTTATCATATAGAGACAATCTGACATTTATAAGACACAAATAATAATACAATTTAAAAAAATGAAAAATCACTGATGACGCCTGTCCATAAAAAAAGGCAGAAACTAGTCTAGTCTGATTTATAAATTAGTAGTTTTTATAATTTTTAGAGAAAAAGGTTTTTTCATCTTCTTAACCTCAACATTTCTAAATTAAATTTGCTAAATGCATATTAATTAATAATTAATTGCGACTGTCTATATGACGTTAATATAACACTGTACTAACATACATTATAAAATTTGCCTTGTGGCGATGTCTCAACTTAAAACGCAAAAGTTGTCAACTCTGAACGTAAAAACCATACGTCAATCTGGTAACATTGTGAAATAGAGACGGAGAAGATTAGAAAAATAAACAAAAATCTAAAAATAGAATATTTGTGTTGTTAGTGTTGTTAATTCTGAGTATAATAATATACAATAACAGAAAAGCTAATAGGAAAGAAAACTGCAATTTAACTGCATTACTTTCGAGGCCATACTTAGGTGTGATCGCTAAACGGTCATGACTTGGTATTGTTACGTTTGTAATGTAAGAAGAGCGCAGGTTTGATTCTTACAGCCGACGGTTGTTGAAAAATTTATCATATAGAGACAATCTGGCAATTATAAATACACAAATAATAATACAATTTAAAAAAATGAAAAATCACTGATGACGCCTGTCCATAAAAAAAGGCAGAAACAAGTCTAGTCTGATTTAAAAATTAATAGTGTTTATAATTTTTAGAGAAAAATGTTTATTCTTCTTCTTAACCTCAGCATTTCTAAAAAAAAATATGTTAATTATAAATTATTCCACTATGCCGTAGCCAAACTCCATTTTTTGGAACTCTTAAGTTATGCATACAAATTTAAAAAAATATAATAAAAAAACTGATGATTTTGGAGCCCGCAGGAGTACCATATAGGAATTTTGCAACGATATAGAAGAATAATTTATAATAGTAACATTTTAATTATGATCTCAATCCTGACAATTCCAAATGAAATAACTACAATTTTTAGGAATTTTCGTGAAAAATGAAGTCATCGCCTTTTTAATTACATTTGTAGTTGTTTTAAGTGTATTTTTTTTTGTCGTTTCTACCGACATAGTTCTTTAAGTGTATGGAAAAAGAAAATTATACACACACAATTCTAAAGGGTCCTCCATCTAACGTTTTTTTTTCAACTAGTGCTTATTTCGTGAATGGTAACACTTAGCTCATGTCTGATTTGACAGATAATTAGTTTTATCCTTCCGCTGAACGAATATGGTTGTGTATACGCTTGAACAACGCTGGGAAATATTGCGACATTACTTTGAAAATCATGGTAATGTTGCAGAATGTGTGCGAAAATTGCGTACGGATTTTGGAAGAAGAGAAGCACCGTCAGCTCCGTATGTTCGTTATCTTGTGAAAAAAGTGAAAGAAACTGGCATCCTCATCGATAAACCAAAGCGTGAAAAGCCAAAAACAGGGCGTACACCCGAGAATATTGCTGCTGTGGCAGAAAGTGTGCGTGAAGCGCCATCAACATCAATTCACCGTCGTTCTCAACAATTAAACATTTCGGAGACATCATTGAGACGAATTTTGCATAAAGACCTTGGTATGACGCCATTCAAAGTCCAATTGGTTCAGGAGTTGAAGCTAACTCCAATGCGTTTTCGCTTCGCTAAGTGGGCCTGCGATCGACTTACAGAAGATGCCGATTTTGCCAAAAAAATCATCTTTTCAGATGAAGCTCATTTTGATCTTGAACGAGTCACTGTTTGGTGCGGATTTTGGTCCAGAGGCATAATTTGATTAAAAATTGGACCGATCGTGTAGGCTACTTACTGCATGGCCAGCCGAGGCAGCCATTTGAATGAAATTATTTTCCATTATTAACCAGAAGGATTGTACTTTCAAATAAAAAAAGAAATTTGAGAAAATATTCAGTAGTTTTTTTTATAGCATTTTCAAAAAAAAAGAAGTTATTTGGCGGACCTTTTATAAGTTTTACTTCGAAGGCATAGAGAAAACTTTCAGGCAGTTTTTTTTAATAACTCACAAAAACTACTGCATTTTTTTCCACATTAAGTTTAATTTAATGTTATGGAAAAAGATAAAAGTCTAATGTGGTTACCTAGGAAAACTTTGTTAATGGGTGCAATAAAGTAATGCATTGCATTATAATGCATACTCCTTACCTGTATCATTATTTCCCAACAAAAAGTAATGAGTTCGCGATAATGGGTTACATAATTCATTACTTTGTAATGAATACTACTTACATTCAGCATTACCAAAAGTTGGTTACATAATGCATTACATTGTAATGCATACTCCTTACCTTGAACATTATTTTAAACCATAAAGTAATGAGTTACCGATAATTGGAAACTCATGGGCTACCTTGTAATGATACATCATTACCTTTTACATTATTTCAAAGCATAAAGTAAAGACTTAACGATCATTAATTACATAATGCATGAAATATAAACGTAAACTAATATTTAAAACATTTTTTGGAAATATATATTTATACACAATACTTTGTTATTTTTTGTAAGCATGAGTGTAAGGTATATATTTTTAACATCACAAACGAAAACTCTAAGCTTGATTTACATTTTAAGCAACCCATTCCCAGTAAAATAGTAAAATCCAAATAACTGCCCTGCAGGAAGCTTGTCTACTATTTTGTTGACATTGTCAACTAAGCGTCTACACTTTTTACTTTATTAACTCACTAGTAAATTTTTGGTTCCAATGTCTACATATGGTCCCATTAGAACTAATTAGTCACTAGTGAATCAATGGTTCTTATGTCTACATGTGGTCCCATAAGAACTAACGAGTCACTAGTGAATCTTTGGTCCAATGTCTGCATATGGTCCCATAAGAACTACCTAGTCACTAGTGAATCTATGTTTCTAATGTCTACATATGGTGCCATAAGAACTACCTAGTCACTAGTGAATTTTTGGTTCCAATGTCTACATATGGTCCCATGAGAACTACCTATTCACTACCTAGTCAATAGTTCTAATGTCACTAGTGATTTTCAATGACACGTACATGTTAAATGTCTATAGCAAATAACATTGCCTGGGGAATATTTGGTTAGTAGTACTGGTGACACAGTCAATAGTGAATCAATACTTTTTCACTATTGACATTTCCTGCAGGGTGGTTGCAGAACAGCTTATACTGTATTGTAACAGATTCTAATTTCTGTTCTGCAACTGGTTCTTTTTATATGGAGTTTGTCCTATTTGCAACAGGTTCTTTACCTCCAAACTAGAACTGGTTGCTTTAGAACCGGTTCTAGAACCAGTTATAGAACTGGTTCCGGGACAGTAAAACCTTACCTTTTTACTCCCAGGAACATGTTCTAGAATCGGTTCCATGTAACCGGAGGTAAAAGAAGCTGTCTAGAACAGGTTCCAAGGTAATCTGTCTTTGTAATAATTTTTTTTATAACTTTCTGTTTATGAAAATCTTTTTATAGACATATTATTTTTCCCAACCCGGTAACCATACAAGTAACCAGTTACTTTACCTTCTACTAGGTAATGAGTCCAACCATTACTTTTAGGCTCATCGCCTGTAAAATTAATCAGTGAAGTACGGTGTATTGTAATGCGTGTAGACCTATGGCGATACATTACTTTATCCATTGTTTGGTAATGCGTGTTTTTTCTAGGTAATTTTTTTTTATTAATATTTGGTTTGATTATTTGTAATTTTAGTATAATCATATCCTACACTGAAAAAAAAAAAATACTTTTGCTATATAACAGTGACCGCATTTAAGATCCATTATAATTAAAGTAATTTTAAGATTTTATTCCAGGCCGAAAATCAGAAGAAAATTCTATTAAATTACAGATGTATGCTTCTGAGTGTACTTAAATTTTCTTTTAGACCAGATAATTTTTAAATTTGCAATTTAAAACACACATTAAATTAAAATGAATATAATACAAATAAGTAGTCAGACATGATTAATGCATTTAAATTATATTCACTTTTATCATGAATCCTATTAACTGAACGCGATTTTGGTTTATTCAGTTCTTAATAGTACACTGAGAGAATTATCTGCTCTTCAGTAATGAATTTCTTCATAATTTTAATGAAAATTGTCACTGGAACTCACCCATGGAAGCTTTTCATAGAATCTATGAAACAGGTTTCATTAAACTCGATGTTTATAAAATTTTTGTGAATCTAATGAAAATCTTCATAAAACTAATGAATCATTCCGACATCGAAGCGTTTATAGAATTTATGAAACTGGTTCATAAAATTTTTTTAATATTAATAAATTTCTTTGAATTAATAAAACTTTGCATGAATTTCTTAAAAGTGCATTGAAACTATGCCAATACAACGCTTCATATGATTTTTTAAACAGTTTCATTGAAGTCCAAAATTAATGAAAGGCTACATTGAAATAATTTATAAAATATGTTGAACACTTAAGACTTAAATCTTAAAACTGAAGTTTGAAATAATTTCCTAGCTCTAAAAAAAATTTTCATTAAATTTATGAAGAGATAAATTATGAAATTGAATGATTTTTTTTTATGAAACTATGAAATTTTATGAAAAAAAATTCATGAAAAATGTCTTATTATTAATAAAGTTTCTTGGACATAATGAAATTCTTCATTGAATCTACGAAAAAATTATATGAAAAGGTTTCATTAATATCATGAAGTATAATTCTTTCCGTGTATTATTAAAAAACTAATATTGTATATTGTTAAACAAATTATTAACAAACTAAACAAACCAGACCTATGACAAAGTATAATTTTGTTAAAGCAGCATTAAACAAAAAGCTATTAAGTCCGCAAAAAAAAATTGGAAATTTTTTGAACAAAGTAAAAATGTATTTAGATCTATATTCTATTACAAAAGTTTTTTATTCTTTTCTACTGGTTTGGCAAAATGCATGTTTTACATTTAGGAGTGAATGCCATATAAAGCTATGTTCACAACTTAATGATCAACACGTGTTTTGCCAAAACACATATTTAAGCTTTATATTCAATTACAGAAGTGCTTTATGCACCTTTCCACTGGAGGTGTTTTGGACGTGTTTGAAAACAAAGCATGCTTTGTGCATGTTTTCCCATACGTTTTTTTTTCACCAAAACATGTAATACTATGTTCATATTGGACCCCAAAATACGTATTTTCGTTTTTTTCTTGTTTTCGATTTCAAATTTGTATGGAATTTGACAGTCGAAAACTTGAAAAAAAAAAAACGAAAATACGTATTTTCGGGTTCAATGTGAATGAATTTTAAGTGGAAACACAGTATTAAACTCGTTTTGGTAAAACGCATGTTTATCATTGTTAAACGGCAAAAATTTGAAGATGATTTTTGATTTGTCTGAAAATTTTTAGAAATATGTTTTTTTTTGACTTATGCGACCCTCAGTTATCAAAATTTTCCAGTCTTGGCATCTTTTGACGCGTTTTTTTTTAGTTTATAGATCAAATTATAAAAAAATCAGGGTTGGCAACCGTTTCATTTGGTTATCGGTATTGGATAACGGTATTTTTGTGAATATTTCAATATGATATTTTAAGATTAACGGTGTTTTTAGTTATATTTGTGTTATATTGACTTTTATATTATTTACGTTGTTTCGTTAGGTTATTTTAATGTTAACCTTATTTTAACCCATTTAATACCAATCATCGATCATGTCTAAATTTTTTGACGAAATTTTGTAAAAAGATGTAATGGTGTCTCAATAAGCTTCTCCTAAAGTTTTTGTACACTTATTGCACCCTCTAGCGGTGGCATTCTCAGTTTAAATTCAAATTTTGACGCTTTGTATGTACTTAACGGGTTAAGATTGTTTTTCAAATTATGATTTTTATTTATTTGTAAGGCAAATATCTATCGAATTTGGTTTATCGGATTTTGACTATTTTTGAGAATTTTTTGAAAATATTGGTGTTTTTAATAATTTTTTGCAAAATTGTAATATGGCAAAACTGGCGAATCAGTTTTTGAACTTTTTTTTTTTGTTGGAAGAAAATAGACAATTTTTCACATTAAAAAGGAAAATGGAGTCATTTTCTGCATATTAAGTTTTTTACAAGTTTGGAAATTTCCTGATACTATCTTTAAATTTTACAAAAAAAGTACAAATTGTACAAAAAAATTTTCTAATTCCAAAAATTTTTCCATACGTCCCTAACCGAATCAGCATATAACCTTTATATCACAGGTCTTCTTTCTATAAATAACATTTTTTTCATAAAAGTGCCATAAAAAATGTTAAATATTGTACTTTTTAAATAAATATGTGGCAACCCTGGAACAATAATTTCTATTATGTTATTCATTTGTATACTTAAGACCTCAAATTACTGTATGCTTTTTACTGCGTTATAATATCTCTCTCGTATCCGAAATTATCAGGCCTTTAAAGTGCTGTTGCTTTAAATCGAAGGCAGTGCAAAATGGGTTAGATAATTTTTTAGTTTACATATTTTACAAATAGCAGCTATCTACGATAGGACACTTAAGTTAAAAAGTGCAAAATACATTCCAAAATTGTAACAACAATAATAATGCAATTTTTTTTTTAAATGGGTTATTTTTGGATTACAGATCGTAAATGTTGACAATCGCAGCTTTCAGGAGTCTTTTTTAATTTTTGAAGTAGCCATTTTAGAGACGGTAGATAATCAAAGTTCACAATTTTCAAAAATTTTTAAAAAATTTAAAACGTGTAGAAAATAGCGATTTTTTAAAATTTTAAAGATCTAAAAACGGGAGTGTCTATATCGCTCAATGGAGTCTTAATGTTCCAATATAAAGAAAGTCGGATGACATGAAGTAAAAAATGCAAAATTTTTCAATGTTCTTTCGTGGAATGAACGACATGTTTATATATATTTATTTATTTTTCTTTTAAACGAGCTTAACCCTCTAACCGGCCTAAGCTTTTTTGGACTGAAATTTATATCACTTGTTCGGCACGAGAAATAAAGAATATTTTGTTCTAGCGAAATTTTTTTCGTCGCCTATTTTAGGTGATATGGGTTTAGAGGCTATCTCATAAACTAAGCTATTAAATTTAAAAAGTTAAGGCATAAATTATTCTTCTTACAAAGATATAACAGTCCAAAAATTAGCTCTTTTGTGCTTTTAGATAAAAAGATATGGCGATTTTCGTTTTTCGAAAAACGCGAAATTGAGCGAAAACGCACCTTAACTTTAATATATATTGACGAAACTTTGAAGATTTGATAGTGTTACCAAATATAATATTTCTGCCAAATTTCATAAAAATCCGTCTACTCGTTTTCAAGTTAAGATGATGTCCTCTATAGGTATCCTTTTACAATCCTGTATGTCCTTGGACCAAACTTAGAGCATTTTCCAAAAGTTTAAGCTACAATCTTCCTTTGTGTGGAATATGAATGGTTTTATGTTAACAGAAATGTGTTTTAAGGACTTTTCAAAATTGTGGTTATTTCAAAATATTTATTTTTTGAAATTACCGAAAACTTTAACTATAACGCTTTCTCGCTTCCAAACCGTGACATGTACACAAAACATTACTTCGCAAAATATGTGGCTAACTTCGTTCTCTATCGATATAGCTTACATTTTTATAATAAAACACTTTGTTGACGAACTTGTGGCCAATTGCAAATACCCCGTCTAGAGACGGGCTTGCCGGTTAGAGGGTTAAGATTATTATTATTTATAAACTATTATTATTTATTTCCAATATTTCGTCTCCACATTGCGTAACTTCTTCAGGAAACAATTATTATAATTTCATTGATAAAATTTAGTTTTAACAATTAAAAACGTTTTTAAAAAAGACGGGAAATTACAAAAGTTTTCTGTCAATATGAAAAAATAAAAATATCCCAAAAAACAAAAATAAATAAAAATAAAAATATCATAGAAAACAAAAATAACTAAAACAATATTTAACATCTTAACTAGAATATTGAAATACATTGAAACTTTTCATAGAATTTATGAAATAGGTTCCATTAAAATCAACGTTTTTGCATTTTTATTAAATTCGTGGGTCATTTTGGATTTCTGGCTAAAGTGGGTTAATGATATCCGATGAAGTCAGAATTCCAGATCTGAATAATTTTGAGTATATTAAATGTATAAATGAAATAAAAAGTAAATTTTTTATAAATTTCTAATTTTGGGAATTTTTAATAATAATACACCATTTTCAAAATATGCCACTTTCGGCCGTCTTGCGGCACGGGTACTGATTGGAAAATCCGTGTTTTGATTGGAAAACAAGTGTTTTATTAAAATGAGTAAAATAGAATAAAGACCTTAAATACATGTTTTGGCAAAACACTTGTTTTGTATTTAGGTGTGAACATGACTTTAGGCTATTTATCTTTGTAGGGGCTTTCATTACGTGATTTGTAATAGAATCAGAACATTTTCCCTTAAACGAAGGGCATGTGTGATAATTTCATTTTATAATTGAATTGAAATACTAAATTATATACAAAATATTTGATATAAAATGATTTTTATCTCAAATATCAACTTAGATTGTCTAAACATATTTAAAGGGAAACAAAACTTTTAGACATCAGATTCCAGATATTAAAAAAAAATGTTTAAATTAAAAAGTTTGTTAACATTTTGCTTTTTGGCTTGTGCCCTTTTACAAATAATTGCAGCCGATGAGATAACTATAAACAACGATTTTGCTACTTATGAAGAAGTTAAGGATCTACCCAATCATCCTGAAAAATATTTAATTGAAGTTAGAAGCAAGGACTTGGTAGAAAAGGATGGTTCTATACCTGGTAGTATTAATATACCATGTAAGTTGAAGATTTTGATCTAATTTGTTGATTTGAAATTATTTCTGTGTATTGAATTTCTAAATATTCTTAGTTGGAGAATTAGAGGAAGCTTTAAAAATGAATGATGACGACTTTTTGCAAAAATATGGCGCCTTAAAACCTCCGAAAGAAGCAGTTGTAATTTTCTCATGTCTAGGTGGTCAATATGCTCAAATGGGCGCTGATTTAGCTAAAAAACATGGATGGAAAAGGTATTTTTAATAAATATCTCGAGTTAAGTTTTATTTTCGAAAGACTTGAAAAATTTTATTTACAAACACACAAAAAATTGTTGTCAATAAAATTTCAAATAAACTTTTGTTTGATATAAATTTCACTTTCAATTAAAAGTTTAATAATATCTATTAAATGTTTAATTGAAAATTAATTTGGTATACACAAAATATCCGGTTTTTATTACCCATAATGACAGCAAAATGAAAAAAAACTTAAAATTTAAAAAAATAACCAAAATTTAAATAAAAAAATAAATCGATAAAAAATCGCCAAAAATAAAAAAGACACCAAACAAAACACCAATTCTAAAAAAAATTCATAAATTTGAAAAAGTTGCTTATATTAAAAAAAAAAATCAGCAGAATTTTAAGAAAAAAATATACCCAAAATTTAAAAAAAATCGGTAAAATTTAAAAAAATCGATCAACAAAATTACCAAAATTAAAAAAATCTATTAAATTAAGAAAATCGCTAATATTTAAAAAACGCCAAAATTTAAAAAAACACCAAAATTAAAAAATCTATAATTTAAAAACCGCAAAAATTTAAAAAACCATGAAAATTTTGGGAAAAACGTTGTCAAAGTTAAAATAAATCGCTAAAATGGAGGGGGGAATATACCCAAAATTTAAAAATTTTAAAAATCACCAGAGATAAATATGAACGTTTCATACTTTATTCAGATGGTGTTTTTATTATTACCGTTTCTTCTTTTTTATTTCCATTTTGGCGATTCTTTAAATTATGAAATTTTTTCCAATTTTTTGGGATTTGTTTTCAGTTTTAACAAAGTGTGTTTGTTGAGAAGAGTCGTTTTATGCTTGTTGTTGGGATATATGTTGTTTTTACAAATTGTAATACAACAAACACACATGCATGTACTAACATACAAAGTATATCGACATGTAAAATTGTTGTTATTCAAATAGTTTTGATTTTATAGTTATGGTTACCAGATCAGGCAGTTTATACACTAAAGGCTGAATTAGTTTGTACGTTACGTTCCGTGACGAATCAGCTGATTTGTTTTTGATGTATGAAAATTAGTGTCTGTGGTTAGTTTGTCTGTAATGTGACGTTGCGTGCCACACGAACCGGTTAAAAACAGTATTTTCTCTACAACGTTATGTGACAGCAAAAACACATAAAAAAATAACTAAACAATAGTGTCCGACCGAACAGTTCGACCAAAAACCTATATTTTGTCGGTTTTTTGATATCTAGAGGCAATGATGACAAATTTTGGTATTGGAAACATGTTTGTTGAGCCGATTTAATTCGATTTTGTGTATAAAATTTAAGAGAAAAGCCGAAGTTTAGCTATAAAGTTAAAAGTTCGGCCGCCGAACTATTTTCAATTTGGCCGAACTTTCTAAAGCCGAACAGTGAATTCATTGCTTAACTACAGACTTTTCTTCAAATTTGACACTCAAAATAGCATCTAATCAGTCCAATAAACATTTTTCCATCCGCCAAATTTGTCCATAATGCTTTAAAATACCGAATACAGACCAAATGCATTTTCTGGCCGAACTGTTCGGTCACTACTAAACAATCAATACAAAAATATTTTTTTTAGTTTTATAAGCCAAATTGTAAAAAATAACATAAAAAAAGGTTTCATGATTATTACCACATTTGCAACTAGTCAAACAATTACTATAGTGGTTTAGCCAAAGTTGCTATGTTGCTACGGAACAGACTAACCACACAAAACAGTCATCCGGAACGGCACGTTACAGAAACGTCACCGAACGGTAAGACTAATGGAGCCTTAAGGCAGACAAAAAGATTCTCAAAGAGTTTATTTTGTCTGTTGCATGTAATGTCTCGGTTTGAGTTAAGCCAATTATCTTTTTATAATGCAGACAACTGAAGATTTTGGTGATGCCTATGAAACAATTGTATTGTATATCATAAAATATCATAAAAATAATCAAACTTTTTGAAAAGCAACAAATAAAATCTAATATGACAATATTATATTAGATTTTGGGACTTGCGGTAGAACAATATTTTAACTAAAATAATTTATTTTTCTCTTAAATTTATAAACACTATTAATTTTCAAATCAGACTAGACTAGTTTCTGCATTTTTCATGGACAGACGCATCAGCGATTTTCCATTTAAATTGTATTATTCTTTGTGTCTTATAATTGTCAGATTATCTCTATATGATCAATTTTTTCAGCAATCTGCCGGCCGTAAGAATCGGACCTGCGTTTCTCCTTACATTACAAATTTAACAATACTAAGTCATGACCGCTTAACCAAGGAGTGCCTAAATTTAGGTGATGCAATCAATATCGGACAGATCATGTTACACGTCATCGGACAAAATAAGCATGCGTCTGCATTCAAATCCCCAAATTTGCACAGATGGACAAAACAGGATTTCCATCTCAAATTCGATTTTCTTATCTCTAAAATCCTGTTTTGTTCATCTGTGCAAATTTGGGGATTTGAATGCAGACGCATGCGTGTTTTGTCCAATGTCGTGTCGCATGATCTGTCCGATGTTGATTGCATCTCCTAAATTTAGATACTCCTTGGCTTAACGATCACAAACAAGTTTGGCCCTGCACTGCATTCGAGTGCAGCTAAATTGTGATTTTCTTTCCTATTAGCTTTTCTGTTACTGTATATTACTCAGAAGTGACAAACACAAACATATTTTTAGATTTTTGTTTCCGTCTCTATTTCACAACGTTACCAGAGTGACTGACGTATGGTTTTTACGTTCAGGGTAGCCAACTTTGCGTTTATGTTGAGACATTGTAATGTTGTTTATGTTGAGACATATTGAATTCATAAAATTATTTTTTTTCTTACTTAAATTTACTGATTTTAAAAATATTTTTATACATTTTTTTTTTTATATAATCATTATTTTTACAATTTCAGTGCCAAACCTTATTTGGGATCTTGGATGGAATGGTCTAAACGGGAAGGCCTGTAATAAAATAATAAATATATGATAACGTATATAAATAATATCTTATTATTTAGGATTTACTATTCATAATGTATTACTTATAAGAAATTGTTAAATTCATGAAAGTTTAATTAATTAATTGCAAAATAAATGTGTACATGTTATTGAAATGCAAACATAAAAGTGTAAATAAGAAAACTGGAGTTGATTTGGGCCGACTTTACACTATCCTGCACGCGGAAAAAAGGCACTTTCGAATATGTTTGCTGGTAATTATATATATGTTTACAATGATTCAAGTTTTTAAAATCTAAACAAAGATATATTTGCAATTTTAAATTTATCGCTATTATATTTAGGACATGCAATCATACTGGGTTTGTCATTTATTCGGGTTTTTATTTTGTTCGAATAAACGATCAAACAATTTTTGATCGAACGATCCAACAATTTTTAACTGAACGATCAAACGATTAACTTTTAAAAATAAGTCGATTAACCGAACGAAGAATGAATAAAACTAATGATAAAAATGCATAAATAATTAAAGTATTTTAACGAATAATCTCAAAATTTTATGAATTTTGGCATCAATTTGAATACTACAACAATACCAATTCTCAAATGCAATCATATTAGACTATTTTGGAAAAACGCATATTTCGCTCTTTAAGGCCCTGTCGCTTAGGGAAAGCGTGGTCGTAGAAGCGCAAAATTACACATGTGTTATGTTCAAGTCATTTTAGGGTTAAATTAGTACAGAATATATTTTTATGGATTTATTTTTAGCCAGGTTTGTAAAAAAAGAATTCAAATACTTTTTGTTCAAATATATATAAAAACGCACAGTATCTCATTGGATCTGAATGCGGCACGGTACGGGTTAATGTTGTTCAATATGTCCAACATTTTTGGCACTTAATCTTAAAGTATTCTGTTATTATCTTTTACATCACGTTTCTTAAAATTCAAAAGTAGTAAGAAAATTTTTAAAGTTTTTTGAAAATTGAAGTAAATAAGTCTGGGGTCGCAGGTCCACATGGGTTAATAATGTTCGAAATATTTTTATTTTTAACTTTGAGTAATGCTTATAAAATAAAACATTAAAAGTTACAAAAGTTACAAAAGTAGCTAATTTTTGATTTAAAATATTTTATGGCAACAAATAAGCCTTTTTATTACTAAAAAACACAATTTCACCGAAATCCGTAAAATTTAAATTGTTGCCCTACCCAAGTGTACTGGGGGATATTTTTAAATTTTTTTATTTTTAATCTCTTAGATGTTTTAAACAAGTTTAAGCAATAAAAATCTAACTTGTTTCGATTTTGTTGAAGAAATTTTTTTAAAATTTGAAATTGGAGATTTGAAAAACACCCCAAAAATTTTGTTCGTTTTTGACATCACCGTAGGACAGGTTAACGCCATCCAAAACAAAAAACTTCTTTTATGGCTCACAGTTATGAGTGTATTAAATAAAAAAAATTATGTTTCAGTAATCAATTTTAAAATCGTTTAATATTAGAGCTCGAATTTCTTGCTAAAGTGGTATTTGGCACATTAGTGGTGTGGGGCATTATTTATTACTGGGGTTATTCTTAACCGATTTTGGATTTTTATACCTTTTTTAAATACATAATTTTATCTTAATCTCGATTAATTTATCATCTAGAGTAAAAACTATTGCAATATTGCAAAAAAAAACAGCAAAAACTAAAAAATATATCCCTTTTTCCCATATAAACGCATGTTTTGATCTTTAAGGCCCTATCAGGTAGGGAAGGCGTGGTCGTAGGGGCGTAAAATTTCACATGAGTTATTTTTAAGACAAATACAAAAAAATTAGAGGGTAGCGTCTCAACATTTGTAACATTTAACTTTAAGGGACACTCTAATATAGGTGTATGCACAGCGCATACAAAGAAAACTTTGATTACAGTCCCCAAATTTCCCCAAATTATGCAGTGTATCGAAGAAATGTCCTAAGAGCATGCGATGTGCATATATTTTATATTTATCGGGAATAGTTTTAGTATATCTAATCTTATTCAGTTACGGTAGAAGTTACATAAATGGAATTCAAAGTTTGGGCTAACGTGCTATCGTTGTAATATAAAAAAATTTTTAATAATTTTGTATAGTTTTGTATAGTTTTAAGTTTAAAAATCAAGCTTTATATTTCAACAACATCACTTTATCTGTGAGTTCCTTCATATTGTTGGCTTGAAAGTCAAACCATATATATATTATATTATTAATGGGTCCATATCTGGGAAAATTATTGAAAAAAGTTTTACAATTTCAGTTATTTCGACATTTTATTTTTTACATTGACATTTTTATAAAAATTGTTCAAAGGGTTTTATTAAAAGAAATATTTTTTTTTAATTATTCGTTTTAGTCGATTAATCGTCAAAATTTATTCAAATTATTAGTTATTCGAAAATGGTATTTTTTGAATTGTTCGTTCGAATTTTTTTTCGTTCGATTGGTCGAATAATATTTATTTTTTTAATGTTTTTCAATTGATCCAAACATATATGCGTTTACAGGCAAACATAATTATATTTGCAAGGAAACAAGTTATATTACACACAGAGACAAATTTAGCTATTTGCCAACTGAAATTCGGTTAGTACCACTCGAATTTGGTTATTATGAATTTCAGTCGGTTGGTACAACTGAACATTAGTTTTCACAACTAAATTCGGTTGAATGAACTGAATTTTAGTTGCAACACCCAAAATATTCAGAAATCTAATATAAATATCCTTGTACTAGCTGAATTTAAAAGTTATTGCCATTAAAATACACTTTTCAATTCGGTTGTCACTTTATTTCTCTGTGTGTAGAAAATTGGGGAACGGAAAGGTTTTCCAAACAAAAGTATATTACCAGCATTTATATTTCCATCAGGGTGTTTTTATAGCATGTATAACAGTTTTATGGTTAACATTTTTCCAACTTTAAACATTTTTAAATTCCTTTTATATAAAATTTTGTCGATTTTACAAAAAAAAATTTATAATTTTTTTTTTTTGCAGTCATGAGAGTTATTTGTATAGTAATGTGAAACCGCAGATTATGATAAATTTTGGATATGTTGTAAAGTTTAAACAATACACTAATTCTCGCATATAAAACCATATGCACATGCATATAGGAACACGCTCAGACACCCCATCGATAAATTAAATAGGCAATAATAGGCATTACTTTTAGGTTAATCCAACTACAATTCCTTAATAAGTGTTTTAATGTTACTCAAAACAAGTTTTTGGGAGTAACAAGGAATAACCCCATAACATAAGATTAGCCTGCTAAACACGTGTCTCTTATATATCTCTCGTCTGCAACATATCCAAAGTTCATTAAGATCTGAGGCTGATACCTCCATTGCAAGAAAAATAATATTCAATGTTTTTGCCAGTTGTTTTTTTAAACAACTTACCAAAAATACGGCATTTTGGTTGTTTGGAATTATTTTAACAACGCGTTACATAGACAATATGGCGCTTTTTTGTAAATTCTATTGAATTAAAATGAGAAGAAAATTTGTTTTTTCTTGTGCCTCTAATAAAAAAAATGCTAAAGAAAATATAAAAATAAAATGATAATTTCTCTGCTGTAAATTTTATGATTGAAACATACATTAAGGTTTAAGTAAATAAATTTATTTACATAAATATTATTAAATATTACAAGTTCTTTGTTATTGTGTTACACTCATATATTGTTACACTCATAAAATAGCCCGTAGAAATAGTAGAAAATTCAGCTTTGACAACAGAAAAAAATACCTGAATTTCCGACACACAGTGCCGAATTAAAAAAAAATAATGGTAACAAATATAGAACTTCTAAACCACTGACCCGATCGGAAATTGTAAAGAGAGCTGTTGTCAAAGTTGACTACCTCGTGTATAAAAAATATGTTGGGGAGTGTAACATTTGTAATTGTTAACCGATTGGTAAAAAGCCACTTTGAGCAATATTTAAGTCGCTCTATCTCGAAAACCATTAGAGCGATTAAAAACATTTTAAAAAATTGTGCTCAGCGTACCAAAATTAGTTACTTTTATTTGTGTATAACACAATAATTGTCTTAAGACATGTGCTACCTTTATGAAATATTTCAAAAAATAAAGCTTGCCAAAAAATGTGTGTCGATATTTTAATATGAGTATAACGAATTGTGTTCACATATATTATACATTTGCTTTATACAACTCATTTCTGACATGTATAAAGCACTTGTGTGATAATGTAAACGGGGCTTTAAATGTTTCTTGTGTGTGTCGATAACAGTCTGAACAAACACATAATTTTTCTTTTATACTTTTTTGACAAATATATAATTTTATTGCACTTTTCATTATACATGTGTAAAGTAAAGTATAAACACTTGTATGATAATGTAAACGGGACTTTAAATGTATTTTTCTTTTATGCCTTTTTGACAGACAGAGAATTTTATCACACTTTTCATTATACTTATGTGAAGTAAATTATTAACACATGTGTGATAGTGCAAACGGGGCTTAAATGATATTTATTAAAGCTACTCTAAAGAAGTTTGCTAATTCCTTTATGGTAAAGTATTGTTAAGACGGAGAAATTTTTGTTTTTAAATCGTTAAAATAATAAAGTTTTTTGGTAGGTAAACAAAAGAAAGTCATGACAAAGAAACAAAAATTGTTTTCCAATTTGATTTGTACTGATCGGATCAGTAGCTTAGAAGTTTTATATTTATTACCATTATTTTTTTTTAAATACCCCACTGTGCTCCAGCAGAATTTTTAATGAACTTGAGAATCGTATTCTGCTAAATTTAGGTAACATGCGTTTTAGCTAAAATTTGTCACTAACTAGACTGTCAAATACACTGACAATACTAGGTAAATTAGCTAAGGATTTAGCTAAATCAATAGAATTTTAAGCTAAAACTACAGAAAATTTCTGCTAAAATGGTCTCTTCTGGATCTGACTAGAATTAGGTCCATATTTACTTCCGGAAATATAAGTGGTTAATAAATACCCGATTAAAAAAATTGATATGGAGCTTTATGTAGTAATGTCAATTTCTATGTGACTCTATATGTAATCTAATTAAGTTTCATCCGTAATAATGGCCATATATCTATTTGTATGGATTTATGTCTAATCTATTAAATGTCCAGTACAATTTTATCCAAATTATGGCTCGATAGAATTGTATTAGATTGTATCAGATTTGTATCTAATGGTATCAGTTTAAATCTAAACTGATACAAATTGATATAATTATATAAAAACCAGATATTATTGTATCCGAATTTTGACCTGATATAATTATATATGATTTTACGTAAACTGTTACATCTAAATATAATTAAGTCCGAGATTAAGTCTGGCGAAATTACACTAAATGTTACATTTTTATATATGAAAATATACACAGAGAAAAATTTAGCTATTAGACAACTGAAATTCGGTTACTACGACTCAAATTCGATTATTACGAATTTCAGTCGTTTGGCACAAGTTAACATTTGTTTTCACAACAAAGTTCGGTTAATTCAACTGAATTTTAAATTTATAAGTTGTTACCACTAAAATACACTTTGGCACTTTATTTCTCTGTCTGTACACACAAAGAAAAGTTTAGCTGTTTGCCAACTGAAATTCGGTTACTTCGACTCAAATTCGGTAATTACGAATTTTATTCGGTTGGTACTAGGGTATTCAAATTACTCGGGTTTGGTTTTATTCGAGTAAACGAGAATCTTGTTTTTGAGGTTTTTAACTTAATCGATTAATCGAGCAAACTTTTTAAATTACTCGAGTAACTCGAATAATTCTAATCATTTTATTTCAATAATTTTTCCTTAAAAATACATAATAACACACACAAAAATATAAAATTAGGAGTTCCAAAAAGTATTTTATCAAAATGAATTAATTAAAAACTTAATATGAATTCTTAAATAGTATGCAATTGAGATGTTTTACTTTTTTTCTTTCGTTTTCATAAAGTTCGCCTAAAAGCGTTTTTTTTGCAAAATATCATCTCTTCATATTTTTCCAGGGCATGGAAATTATATTACGTTTTCGCCGTCATTAATAAACGAAAGAGTTTTCTTCAATTTTATTTTGTTTGCAAAATAGATAGTTGAATAAAGATCCTAATGAAAGAAAAGAATAACGGCTAAATCCGACCTGTAACACCAAAAGATGATGAATTCAGTTTAGTTCGATCTTGCAAGAAAAACGTCAGATAAATAGGTTAATAGTTTTGCGATTGTTGCGATTTTTATTTCTTGAATATTTAGATATATCAAAACGTTGTTGAATTTCTGGAAATCGAAGCTTTTGGTTTTAATTTTTTATAGTTTCGATGTCTACATAAACCACTCGCGGCTCCAGCAATTAATATAAGGGGAAATTTTATATGTCTCAGTATAAAAAACATCAAGCACATGCAATTGTACATCATGGTGTATGAAATTTTCCTGTATATTGATTACTGGAGCTGCGCATGACATAAACTAACCTTTTATTTGAGTATCATAATACAGACATTATGATCATTAAAATCTGTAAAAAAAAAGTTATACCCCTACTTTAAAAGTAGTACATTTAAATTAAAACGGTAGCTGCCAAATTGTTTAAAAATACAAACAATTTATAAAATTTTAACTGAAATCGAATAAATTTGTATTTACTCGATTAATCGAAAAAAATTGTTCGAGTTATTTGTTACTCGAAATTGGCCATTTTTATGTACTCGAACAATTGTTTGACAAAAATTCTTCGATTAATCGAGTAAGGGTTAATCGATTGAACACCCTAGTTGGTATAATTGAACATTAGTTTTCACAACAAAGTTCGGTTAACTAAATTTTAGTTGCAACGCCCAAAATATTCAGAAATCTTATGTAAATATGTTATGTTTAAAAGTTACCATTAAAATAAACTTTTCAATTCGGTTGCCACTTTATTTCTCTGTGTGTAACTATGAATAGGTCAAGATGTCGTTTTATCGCAAATGAAATACATTATTTTGAATTTTACACTACATGTTATTATATTTAATTTTGATTTACATGTACATAC
This sequence comes from Delia radicum, assembly GCA_021234595.1. Taxonomy (NCBI): domain Eukaryota; kingdom Metazoa; phylum Arthropoda; class Insecta; order Diptera; family Anthomyiidae; genus Delia; species Delia radicum. The sequence goes on from CM037853.1 coordinate 85,210,854, forward strand.
ATGATAATACATAATTATATTAACCATATATAATTGCATATGTCATATATAATTGTATATGTCATATAATGATCGAATATATTATTGGTCGATATGTAATAAGATTATATGTGGCAACGTATTGAAAAATTTAGAGCAAAAAAGTTTTATATATAAACATACATAAACATATATATTCACATGCAATAACATAAATATTTATATAAAATAATGCAATATATAAACGTTTTTACTCGGGTACTACTTAATAGGAGTACCGATTGTTGATAAATAAGGCTCTATTTCGCTTAGTTTCCGAGATATAGCCTATTTTTTGATTATATACAAAAATTAATCACAAATATTAATTAGAACACGTTTGCCAGACTTTTTATGAGTGTAGAGTAGAGTTTAGCGGTCTGTGTTTATGGTGTATTGTGTTTAAAATACATTTCTGTGGTATTAAAAAAATGTTTGAGGTGAACCAAATTTTAAAAAAGGGTTGTTGATACACTCATAAAAAAAGCCCGTACAAAGAAAATAGTACCTAAATTTGCGCCAGCAGAATTTTCAATGAAGTTGAGAATCGCTGACTGCTAAATTTAGGTGACCTAAGAATTTAGCTAAATCAACTAAGAATTTAGCTAAATCAACTAAGAATTTAGCTAAATCAGCAGAATTTTCAAGCTGAATTAACAGAAAATTTCTGCCAAAAAGGTATTTTCGGATCTGACCAGAGTCAGGTCTATATTTACTACGTAATGGGTACGGAGTAACGATATTTGGTCCATTTTGCTCTATATCGCTTAGTTTCCGAGATATAGCATATTTTCTGATTATACAAGGTGGCGCAAAAATAACCTTCCGATGTTTTTTGGCTGTAATTTAAAAAAAAAATGAAAAACTTTGATTCTTCTTGTGGATTATTTTTATTTGGTATTTTAACTTTTTTTACATCAAGTCGAGAATATGATGTCATGTAAATGGCCGCCGCCACAGTTGATTGTCATTTGAGCCCTTTTTATGGCATTTTCCATCACTTTGGCCAAAACTTCCGGCGATAGGTCCTCACATTCTTGACGGATATTGTCTTTAAGAGCTGCAAAAGTCTGAGGCTTGTTGACATAAACCCGCGACTTCAAAAAGCCCCACAAAAAGAAGTCTGGAGCGGTCAAATCAGGCGATCTTGCTGGCCAGTGCAAATCGCCAAAACGGGAGATTAGGCGCCCGGGAAATGCATATCGGTTGTGGCACGTGCAGTGTGTGCCGTTGCACCGTCCTGTTGGAACCACATGTTTTCCAATCCCAATTCATCAAGTTGCGGCAAAAAGAACTCGTTGATCATTGCTCTGTAGCGCTCACCATTCACAGTAACCGTTTGGCCCGCGACGTCTTCGAAGAAAAAAGGTCCGATGACTCCTCCAGCGAAAACAGCACACCATACAGTGACTTTGAGCGGGTGTAATGGCTCTTCGTGGGTTACACGCGGATTTTCAGTGCCCCAGAAGCGTAAATTTTGCTTATTTACATACCCGCTAAGATGGAAATGGGCCTCATCACTCATGATTATTTTTGATGAAAAATCATCTTCCTCTTGGTGGTGATTAAGGATGGCTTGAGCGTATGTTACACGCGATTGGCGGTCAGCAGCTAACAGCTGATGCACCGTCTGGACTTTGTACGGAAAAATCTTCAAATCTTGTACCAAAATTCGCTGTAAAGACTGTCGACTGATACCCATTTGCGTGGCACGTCGCCTGGTCGATGTCGACGGCGCTTCCATGACATCCTCGGCTACAGCAGCAATATTCTCTGCAGAACGGCTACTCCGGGGTCTGCCACGCCTGGCAGCATCTCGTGTTGTGCCAGTCTCTTCGAGGCGAGCGGCTAAACGTCGCAGTGTTTCACCAGTAGGCGTTGGACTGCCAGGAAATCTGCGACGAAATTCACGTTGTGCCAAAGTCACCGACCGATTATTGGTCAAATAAATAGTCACCAATATTCCGCGTTCTGGAGCAGTGTAGCGTAACATTGTTTATTAACGTGTATTTCGCATGTGTTTACTACACAAATGTCAAAACAGAACTGACATTAGGGGCCAATCGCAAAATTTATAGCATTTTCTGATAGGAGGATTTCTTTTGCGCTACCTTGTACAATAAAAAATATAAGAAAATAATTTCATCTATACACAGAAAAAAATATTTCCCATTTCTTATCAAATAAATTGAGTTATTGTAAATTTTAAAAGGTGACAATTAAAAATTAATTGAATCACTTAAGTAATTGCTTGTTTTTTATAAATGTTTATGTATTAGATATAAATATATATTTTAAAATCATTTTAAAAATATTTTTATAAATTCTCATTTGCTTTTATATAAAGTTAAATAATTTAATTTCAGTAGGTTAATTCTGAATATTCTTGTTATATTCTTGTTAATGTAATTTTTAAGTTCAATTTTGTTTAATAAAATGTTGCCAAATGCTATAAATAAATAAAAAATTATAAGAAAAACAAACACAGATTTCAACAAAAAGACTAATTTATGCAAAACAAATTTATAAAATCAAAAAATCCCAACGCTTCAATAGAAAGAAAAAAACGAATTGCTCTGAGCAATTTGTTCACACAAATCTAAATACAACTAAATATTAACTAAATAAGAATTATTAGTACTTAAATCCATTTTATAAAATTCAAGCTATAAAAAATACATTTGGTATGACAACAACACCCTTTCAAGGCATTTTGATAAGGTGTACTATATGGAGCACTTTTTAATCCAATCAATTGATTTTTAATCAAATGCGTATAAAAATATAATAAAAATCATAATCAAATGTGTATTGAAATTTAATTGAAAATAATTCAATAAGAGAGCTATCAAGTTTTTATGGAATGAGCCACTTTTCGTTGTTGCCGGAATTTCAGCAATAAAAATAATTGAATCGTCTGTTTTCGTGATTGAAATGAGTTTTTATTTGTTTGTGTGATAAGAGAATTGAAAGCGGAGACACAAATAAATATTGGTTTGAAAACAATTGCAGTTTGAATCAACTGGCAAAATTTGTAAATTTTGAGAATTACGAATTACTAAATTTTAGGTCTAAAATTTTTTTCAAATACGAATGAAATTTGTTCTTGAGGTAAAATAAGATAACTAATAACTTTAGCTAAATAACTGATATAAACGATAACAACGAGAAAAAGTAGCTAACTGAATTGGAACGCGTTTAACAGACTTTTGAACTAACTTTCTTTATGAGTGTGTTTGAAAATTAATTTTAAAACTCATATACTATATATTTGAGATGGACAGGTGAGTGAATTTTCACTCACAATCGCTCACGAAACAAAAATTCCACCACGCGCACTCACTCACGAGCATTTTTTCTACTCACACTCACTCATGCTATCATGAGTAAATTCAGATTTCACTTGCACTCATGCGTGATTCACGCAAATTCACGAAATAAAACCTGACCGGAAAAAATAAAATGTAAAAATTAAGGTTAATTATGAATGTTTGCTATGAATTTGTAATTTTGTCATTTATTTAGTGTTTTAAAAACCCAAAAATATTTAATCGACGGAAAAAATAAAAGATAACATTAACTAAAGCAATAAAACAAATTTGTTGATAAAATTCTACTCACGAACACTCACTCACGAATAATTGTTTCCTACTCACACTTATGTTCACGTGAGTAAAACTATGTTTCAATCACGCAAAAATCTGCTCATGTGCCCTTCTCTTCTACCATGGTTGGCAGGCAATACCGCTCAAATACCGTTATCGATTCGAAATCCTTTCAACGAAACAACTAAAATACCGTTATCTGTAACATACCGTTACCGAAATAAATGAAATATCGTTGCATTTAAAATACCGTTACCGAAATAATATAAAATATTATCTTGAAAATATTAATTCCTTTATTTTTTTAATAATTTAAGCTTAATTTTCACAATGTCCCGTTAGATACTAACTGGGACTTTAACTGACACATTTGTTGTTGTTTCCCATATAAAATTTCAATTTAACTGTTTGTTAAATTTTAACTGGCCATTCAGTAATAAGGCCTAAGTCGTATTGTTAACTTTATCTACACTCATAGAAATAAATCTGTAAAAATAGCAGAAAAAGCTGCTAAAAATTAGTTAAAAATTACCTTGCTGAAAGAACTGCTTAATTTAGCAGATTTTTTTTTTGCTAAATATTAATAAAATTAGAACAGCATATATAAATCTGGTAAATTTACAAAATTTTAGTTATATTCGATGCGAATTTTAATTAATTGAAAATAGCATTTTACTCTGAAAAATTAGCAAAAACTTTTACTAAATATTTGTAGACTCAAAAGAGCAAACAAAAAATATAATATTAACACAAATTTTGCAATATTTACCTCAAATGCCAATAACAGTTTATTTTGCTAAAATCAACAGAAATTTTTACTTTAAAAAATTGTAGACTGCTGATTTCATAACGGCAGACCTTTATTCGATAAAAAAAAATACTAAAAACTTTAAAAATTTCACAATTTTTAATGATTTTTTGTTTACTAATATGTATTTAGTAAATGTTTTTGCTGATTTTAGCAGATTATTTTGCTACTTTCAATTAACTAAAATTTAGCTCAAATATAACTAAATATTTGTAAATTCAACAGATTTATTTTTGCTATTCTTTTATTACTAATATTTAGTAAAAAATATCTGCTAATTTTTAGCATTTTTTTCTGAAGGTAATTTTTAACTAATTTTAAGTATCTTATTTTGCTATTTTTACAGGTTTATTTCTATGAGTGTACTCGTTGTATATCGTTACCGCTAAAATACCGTTACCGAAGTAAAAGAAAATAGCGTTAGTGTTTCCGATATCCGGACCGAATCGGTTACCATCCATGTCGGCTACATATAACAAATTTTCAAATGGGTATTTTTATGGATTCTAGATCTAAAGTTTTTTTTTCTAAGCTAATGTTTTGTAATATTGGCGTCAAAAAACATGTTAATTGTATGCGAATGACATAAAATCGACAAAAATTACAACAATGGCCGCATTAACAATTTACGTTAGATTTGAAAACGAACTCTTTAATAAATTAAAAAAAAATTATTTTCTCTTAACTTTTAAAATTTACCAACACAAAAGAGAACTTAAAAGAAGTACTTATCTCAATCACATCCTTCTCCTCTCTCATAAATAGAAATTACTATAAAATTCTGGAAAAAGCTATAGCAAATGTGCCAGGGCAGTAACCAAAGTGGACGGAATGGGAGGGGGTTGGGGGGGGTGAACATAGTCAATAGTGTCCGACCGAACAGTTCGGCCAAAAAACTATATTTTGTCGGTTTTTTGATATCTAGAGGCAATGATGACAAATTTTGGTATTGGAAACATGTTTGTTGAGCCGATTTAATTCGATTTTGTGTATAAAATTTAAGAGAAAAGCCGAAGTTTAGCTATAAAGTTAAAAGTTCGGCCGCCGAACTATTTTCAATTTGGCCGAACAGCGAATTCATTGCTTAACTACAGACTTTTCTTCAAATTTGACACTCAAAATAGCATCTAATCAGCATAATAAACATTTTTCCATCCGCCAAATTTGTCCATAATGGTTTAAAATACCGAATACAGACAAAATGCATTTTCTGGCCGAACTGTTCGGTCGGACACTAATAGTCAATTTGAAGCAGTTTATGCAAATGGAAGCTAGTGGGCTGAAATAATTTTTTTATGAAATATTGATAGATATTTAACAAAATCCACAACTTTTTAGACCCGTATAATAATATTATAAAAAATTATATGCCAAGATACAGAGTGCAAAAATTTTACTCTGCGCTCCGCTAAATATGCAAATATTTTATATAATTATTTAGATATTAAAGTTTTTTTATAATTTTACTTAAAACTGAATTAATGACTGAATTTATTCTTTAAGACTATTATTTGCCACTTTTTCTTAAAAGTGTGAGTCCAGGGCATCAATTATGTATTATCTTTTTTACGATACACGACAATGAAATGACAGCTGGATCATTATCGTTTCGGGAATGGAACTAATTTTGTTTATTCATCGCATGGCTTATACATGTCATATGAAACCGATGCAACAAAACTTTTTACATTTACGCTGTTAAAACGAGAATGATTTAGATGTAATTTCATTGCCGTGTGTCGTAAAAAAGATACATAATTGATACCAAGATTATAAGTAGAAAATTCTTTATAAAAAATATTTTCAGCTGATGAGTCGTTAAAAAGTTATAATGATTCTAAAGGAGGTTAAAAAAAACAAATTTTTAAACTTAAAAACTTTTAAGCGGGTAGCGATATATCGGATAATTTTATGTCGTTTTCTTCTGATTGATTTTATTTTGCATAATGTGTATTAAAACTAGACAAAATTTAAAATATAATGTAAAAAATATTACTTTTACTTTATAGTTTTTTAACGGGTCGCAATAAATCCAAACATTTTGCACAACTTTCTTGATGCAAAAAGTTTTAAAAATAATTATGATATCCCAAAGTTAAATTTTCCATACGAACTCTTATAACAAGGGCAACCGTGCTTCATATCAAAAAATAAAAGAAATATTTATCAATTTCAGATCAATTGACAGGCATCGATTTGTTACAGCATATTTAACAATAACAAATTTTGATCTTAAGAGCATATTTTTGAATAAAAAAAACATTATTTTTGAGTATATTTTTGTACGTTTAAGAACAAAAACTCTTTTTGCGCTTTTTACAATTTTTCTTAATCGAACCATTTAATTAAATTTTAATTAAAAATTAAATTTCTGATAAAAATTTAAATTTTTTTCTCAATACTTCTGGGGCTTGCAACACCAATTTTAAAAATGCAAGCCATTTTTGCAAATTTGAATTTCCTGTTTAAAGACTATAAGCATTGCGATATAACGAGTCTTTTATCTCTTTTTTTATTATCAATGGAAATAAATTGCACAAAAGTTACTCCAACTATACTGAAAAATAAGTTTTAGAATACGGATTTTTAAAGAAAATTGTTTTTTTAAGAGCATATTTTTTAAGAACATATTTTCCGTTTATTAGGTCATAAAATAGATTTTTAGGGCTTATTTCTGGTTGCCGTGCTCTGTAGCCTTGTTTCTATTTAAACTTCAATTTACCCTTTACTGCATAAAAATTCCAGATCATAATGAAAGTTATATATTTTTTGCATAGTAAATGGAAAATAAGTATTTTATTAGCAAACAACTAAAAAGAATCAACATTTCGGATCACCCACTAAACAAAAATATAGCGAATATATCGCACACCCAGTTCAAAAGTGACTCAACTCAAAATTTTAATTTTTCGGTTTTATATGCTTAAGCTATACACAATACACTTGTTTATCTATAAAAAAAAATATCAGAGTATTTTGTTGTTGTTAACTGTTGCTAAAAAAACAGTTATGTCTTTCTTTATGTTTCAATTGGTATAAAGTTGCAAATATTTTTTTCGATTTCTGAAAAATTAAAAATTTTGAGTTGAGTCACTTTTGTACTAGGTGTGCGATATAAAAACCCTAGGAAAGTTTTTCATTTCTACTACAGATATAATTATTTTGTTTAATAACTTTTCAAGCTAGATTCACACGCTATCCACCCATATCTACTATTTCACAGTATTTAGTCACTTTCAAAGAGAATTTACAATAATTTGACAATTCGTATCACCAATAATGGGAAATAATAGATATGAATGGATAGCGTGTGAATTGCACCTAAAGCTCATTAAATTGTATTTATTTAAAAATAATAAAAATAGTTTTTTTTTTTTGAATCCTAGTTTTTTCTAATTTTTTAAATTTTCTTGCCACAAAAAGGAGTATATCTCCAAATTTACAATTGTTTTGGACAGATAAGCTATTGAATATTATAATAGTGATGTGACTTTATCGATTTTTAATAAAAAAAAATGTGTCTGCACACAAAAAAAAACGTTGCCAAATAATTTGTAGAATTTCCACTAATAAAGTTTATTTACAAAAGTTATGCGAAAACTAATTTTTAATAAAGTAACAAAATATCTAAATATATGGGACAATTTATTAAACTATCTAGGGATTCTCATGAAATAGAATGAATAATTTTAGTATGATTTTCTGCTAAACTGCCATAAATAAAAGAAGTTAAATGCCATTCTATTTTAGTACAAATAAGTTTCCTAAGTTGATTGACAAACTTTACTGAAAATAGTTATTAGTTCAAATGCTCCTACTATACTGGGTAATATTATACCCTTTTTTTAATAATTAGTTGAAATGCTCCTACTATACTGGGTAATATTATACCCTTTTTTTAATAAAAGTCTAAAATTGTTTTTGTGTAGGTTACTTATATCAGGCGCTGCATTCAGTCAAATTATTCGTTACATATATGTAACACTAAGCAGTAAAGGGTTAGTTTGGCGGTATGAAACAAGACCCCAATGAAATAATGCCCCAAAAATTTCGATAAAAAAAAATGGAGTGGTATTTCATTTTTTGGGACTTTATTTCATTTTTTTTTTTGGTACTTTATTTCATAATGAAATAAGGCCCGAATATGAGAAATGAAATAAGTCCTCAAATAATATTTTTGGGGTGTTATTTCATTTTCTTAAAAAGCACAATTTTTAAGTAATATAAGCAAATAACCGTTATAATTACTGCATGAATTATCACGGTATTAATGTAAATAGTTATTTGCTATTAGTAAGTGAGATTATACCGTGTAGTAATTTTGAAATTTCTTTTATGTCGCACGCAGAAAAAAACTTTATTTCGCGAAGCCGCCTTCGGCCTTCGGCAGCTCTTAGGGTTTTTTTCCTCCGTAGAACGCGGCAGGCGGCTTCGCGAAATAAAGTTTTTTCTGCGTGCGATTATACGATTTATAAATTTAGTTTTAGTTTGTGATATACTACTAAAAAATATTAAAAAATACTGTATTGATATAATAAATATTATTAATCTTTTTATTTTAAAAAGGTGAAAAAAAATCGCGCAATTTTTTTCAGCCTTTTTACTATGTATTAATTAGGAATAAAGAAATATTTCAAAGTAATATATAATTTTGTTTTTTTTTTTTTATTGGGGCCTTATTTCATTTTCGAAATGGGGCTTTACTGCATTATGAAATAAAGCCTCAAAATTGCGGTGTTATTTCGTTTTATTTTGGGGTGTCGTTTCATTTGGTTGGGGGTTTATTTCATTTTTTTTTGGGTATTGTTTCATAATGAAATAAAGCCCCAAAAAATGGAACGTTATTTCATTTTTGGTTTGGGGACTTATTTCATTGGGGTGTTGTTTAATACAGCCGGTTAATTTGATTTGTGTAGCCCTCAGCTAAACATTTTTTAAGACTTTAAAAATTGCCACTAATCGATCAAATCCGAATTTGGCAAAAACAAAGAAAGTTCAGGGCTCACAATACTGAAAAAAAATATATCCCCCTCCCCACAACACATAAATTCCTGGCTACGGCCCTGTAATAAGTCAATGTCATTTTTTATATGTGAAATTCTATTTTTGTTTTAATATAAACAAACACAAATAAAACTGACCTATGCCAATTTATTTATATAAAACAATAAAAATTAAAAAAAAGAAATGATAATTTGTCAGTTTGTATTTTTAGGCAGAGTGCGCCAACTGGTTTATTTAAAAAAAATGAGATAATTATGTTTGCAAGGGTCCCAGTGTTGCCAAGTTAGGGGTTTTTTTTAGTGGTTTCGTGGAATTTTAAGAGGTAACAATTTCATAGGGCGAATTTTCCGGATAAAAATCGGATTAAAAGAGATAATTTTTGCCTTTATATGATAACATTTTCGGTTCGATTATAATTTTTGTAAAATTTTTAGCACAATTTTACCTTTTTTTTTTTAGATTGTTGGTAAACATTTTAAATTGCAGATTTTGACAATGAAAACAGTAAAACTCTAACGATATCACTGTCTTTTAACATTTTCATTCAAAGAATTTGAAATAAAAACTGAAAAATTTAGCAGATTTTAGGAAAATTAATATTTAGATTTTTTTGGTTTTTTTCACAATTTATGGGGATTTGTAAAAAAATATTTGGTAACAGTGGAGGGTCCACATCAATATTGAAGGGAGGGGCAAAAAGGGGAACTCTCACCTTTTTGCTTAATTGTAGTACACTGATAATAATACATGCTAAAAATACAAAAATAATGTCAAAACAACAAAAAACTTTCGTAAAATGAACAAATATTGGTTTTTGTTATTTTGACATTTATTGGTATTTTTGTGCATGGATTATTATCAGTGTAGAAGACATCTGTAGTGCCCGACCGAACAGTTCGGCCAAGAAACTATATTTTGTCGGTTTTTTTGATATATAGAGGCAATGATGACAAATTTTGGTATTGAAACATGTTTGTTGAGCCGATTTAATTCGATTTTGTGTACGAAATTTAAGAGAAAAGCCGAAGTTTAGCTATAAAGTTAAAAGTTCGGCCGCCGAACTATTTTCAATTTGGCCGAACTTTCTGAGGCCGAACAGTGAATTCATTGCTTAACTACAGACTTTTCTTCAAATTTGACACTCAAAATAGCATCTAATCAGCCCAATCAACATTTTTCCATCCGCCAAATTTGTCCAAAAAATACCGAATACAGACGAAATGCATTTTCTGGCCGAACTGTTCGGTCGGACACTAGGCATCTGTGTAGAGCTGATTTTAAGAAATTCGGTATGTGGGTACTTAACACGAGCAGACATATGGATAGAGCGTATTTTTTGAAATTGTTGCAGGCAGGGGCAAAAGTGGTAAAAGTCCACCTTTGGAGGCCTGCCCAAACCGCTTTTGCCTCTAATTTCACATTTAAAATGTATGTCCAGGATCGTGGTAAAAATAGGGGTTAAACTATGTAAATATAACCCTTCTTTAACCGCTTAAGGGAAGGTCTTGATATATGGTATGTGGGTTCCTGATCCTGCGTAGACATAACCGCCATAGAATAGATTTTTGGAAATTCCTACAGGGAGGACCAAAACGGAGTATAGTCTGCCCCTTGACCGTCTGGCAAAACCGCTTAAGCGACGTACTTCAAACTAATGTTTCCAATTCGGTTAATCGATTAACCGATGCCGTGATTAATCGCCTCTGTTTCGGTTAATGTAGAAACAAATAATTTTAAAGCAAATAATTTAATTTATTCGACCCGAATAATCGGTCAAAACTGGTCGATTAACCGGTTAAAAATTTAATATAAATATTTCCCTTATTTTTCATATGTTTGGCTAACATAATGGCGCGAAAATCTTTGAAACAACACATTAATTAAAATACCATCAAATTAGAGTGGAAGATCTCCTTAAGATGTAGAATTTTAAGTCACATTATAATGTTACTTGATAACAGATAATTATCAATGTTTTTGCATTTACTTTTTGAAAAAACAAATACAAATATTTAAAATTACAAAGGAAGAGTTCTATAATTTTAAAATATTCCATTTTTTGCTATATTCGTGACGTTAAAACATCACGAATTAAGCTTTATTCACAAAACTTTGTTTTGTCTTGTGAGAGTCCTGTCTGGTGCATTTTAAATTCAGGTTAAACCATTTCAAAACCTTCTCGTAGAAATCGTTCGCTGAAATTTATTGGTGTGGCATTTATGGTAATTTGGTATTTATAGTTTTTATGATAATAGCGAACAATGAATTTCAGCGCATGATTAAGTTACATTTATTTGACTTCCATAAAACGGGTTCAAAACATAAAATGTATGATTGAAATTTGTTAATAACTTAAATATTATTTATATTTTTTGAGGACATCAAATTTTCGTTCTAAACGAAATTGTTAATTTTAATTTAATTATAAACCGATTCTTTTTATAATGAGTTTGTCCTATTTGTTCTTTACCTCGAAACTAGAAAAATTTGTTTTACAACCGGTTCTAGAAAAAGTTATAGAACAGGTTTTGGGTAGTGAAAATTTACAATTTGACTCCCAGAAACCTGTTCTAGAAACGGTTCCATGTAACCGGTGGCAAAAGAAGCTGTTCTATAACAGGTTAGTAATCTGTTCTTAAAAATTTTGCTGGAGGGTTAGTTATTTGTAATGGAAATGAAATTCGCAAAATTTTAAACTATTTTCGTCAAATATTTTGCGATTTTTTAATTATATATTATAGGAAATTTTTTCAGTTTTGGATTGTATATAAATAAGTAAGTTTAAAATGACAGAAGACGTTTTTGATGTTTGTATTATATGTAATTATGTATTGGGTTATATATAATTTTATAAATGTTTAATCAAATTTATCAACCATGTATTATTATATATAAAATTCAGAATAGTATTTTTTTATACATGATAGGATGTGCTTATGCACGAATTTTTTTTTGGTAAAACATTTTGAAAATATTATATCGTATATAAATACATATTGACACATATGATTTTTAATGATGATATATTTTTTTATTAAAGAATATATCGTTATATATATTTTTTTTTACTCGGGTATAGACAAATTTGGTATTAACTGAAAGGTTTTTTAAGACACATTAAAAATTTCTCTTAAGCTTTTTATTAAGGAATTGTAGTTGTGTTAAGCTAAAAATACTAAATAAAGGAACGCCTATTTAATTTAATCGAGGGGGTGTCCGATCCTTTTCCGATATTCGAAATTGTTTGGTTTTCTGCGACTTTTTCCGATGAGAATTTTTCATATTTAATATTTCAAATAATTCAAAAATATGATAACTCTGGGTCCACTATATTGCAATTTGGGTATCCTTTACAAGATATCCGAAGTTCATTAAATTCGGCGAATTCTGGTTGGGATACCTACCTTGTAAGTCGATTTTGATTGAATTGGTTTAATTTTTATTTAATTCGCGATTTAAATTTTTAATAAATCAATTAACTAATAAAATCAACAATTAGTTTGATTCATTGAAATGATATTAAATTAAAATTATTAAAATTATTCGTTTGATAGTTTTAAGAGAATAAAAAATCAAATTCGCATTAAATTAAATACAAGAAAGTTGTAGAATAATCATGCACATTATTTATTTTTAATAATTTGTATACCCCTGAGGTTAGGGTTGCCATATTTGAAAAGTGAAAAAAAAGTACATTAATGAAAAAAAAAAACAGTACTTTTCAAAAAAAAACAGTACATTTTTGTATTTATTGTTAACATAACTTTTACTTCAATACATCACATATTTACTTGAAATAAGTTAATACACCGAACCAAATAGCGTAGGTAAAATCAACAAAAAAAATTTTGTAGATCTTTAACGAAATTTTGTCAATTTTTTTTTAGGATTTAACAAATTTTATTCAAATCAACAAAATTTCGTCAAGTTTACATCCTCTAAAGAAGTAAAATTGACTAAATTTCATCAAATTGACTAAATTTCGTCAAATTGGCTAAAATTATTAGTTTGGACGCCATTACTTTTTGCATTGGGCAGTGTCGTGAAAAAAAATTGTGTTTACAAACATTCATTGCTTGAAAAGTAAACAAACCAAACTTATATATGTTCAATGAAACGAAGTGGAATTAATACAGGGAGATTAAAAAAATTTTTATAAAAAACTATTGTACACACAAAAAAAACATGGTTAAAAAAATATATATTCTTTGTACACGCAAAAAAACTTGTTTATATAAAAATATGTAAAATATACAAAAAACAGTACAAAAACAGTACAAATCCAAAAAAAACAGTACTTTTGCGTACTGTTTTAGGTGTTGTGAATAAAACAGTACATTTTTCAAAAAACAGTACATGTACTGTTTAAAACAGTACGAATGGCAACCCTACCTGAGGTATATAATTTGTAAACACATTTCGATTATTCCACAACTTTCTCAAAATATCGGTCACTAAACTTTTTAAATTAATTTGAAATATTGTGATTAATTTGAAAAGCACACTCTTTGAGTAAAAATTCTACCACCCCAATATTTAATGAAAAATGTTTCTCTTAATATTGAACTACTCTGAGATTATTTAAAGGAATATTTTTACCAGTGATGGTAGTTGAAAATATGTAAAGCTTCAAAAGTACCAAAATGGCATGTAGTGCAAAAACTAAATTTTTTACCATATTTCAACTAGAAAAGTCTTCAAATCTAATTACCTCTGAACAAAATATTAGATTTAAAGAAGAAAATGTTTCAAATGCAATATTCCGTAAAAGTACCCACATTCTAGAGATTTTTCCTCCCTGTCTTTAATTCTGAAGAAAGAATTCTAAGCTAAACTCCCTGATTTGTATTAAATTAGAAGTGGTTAAAAAAAGAAGTCGGACTCGCATAGCCCACATTTCTTTTGAAAAAATTGATGAATTAGTAAGATTTGTATTATGTGTTGCCGCTGACAGTCATCTGAAAATATGTTTTTTTAGCATTTGTAAAACATTCATACACACAGAAAATTTTTTGCCAACCGAATTTTGTGGTTCCACGTACTATCACTATTACAAGTATTAAATTTTAATACTATTGTAACAACAGACATTTTTTTACAAATTTCGAATATTTATTGTAACAATTGAATATTTTATGTTGATGGACTATAGTTTTCTGTAAATAGATTCACATGTATTCAACAAAATTTATTTAATTAATAAAAAATTGGTATGTCTCGAACTGGGCTTGAACAGGCGATCTTATGTTTGTCAGGCAAGTACATTACCTCTAGCCTAAAACCAATTTAAATATGTTTTTTTTTTCAAATTTCAACCTTGAATATTTTGTAGTTTCAAATTTAAAAAATGCCTAAAAATAGATTTGTATGCACAACAGAAATTAGGTTGCTAATCTCAATATTTTATTAGAGTTACCAAACTATAAAAAAATGTTATATTATTTTAAAATTATTTTATTAGAAAAAAATCTTATTCCGCGAACTGGAGTCGAACCGGTGACCTTTTGCTTGTCAGTCCATTCCTTTACCTCTAGCCCACATCCAATTTGAATTTGTATTTTCAAATTTCTACCTTGAATATGAGGTTTTTTTTCTGTACTACAGAAATTGGGTCTTAGTATTTTATTAGAGTTACCAAAACCATTAAAAAACTTATTTTAAAATAGATAAGGAAAACTAATATTTCAGATAGAGTGATTATTTTTTTGCAGGCGAAACTAATATTCGATTTCAACTGCAAATATTTAATTCATATGCTAAAATCCCCCAAAAGTGCTTGGTTGTTAGAGGCTTTGTGGTCGGCCGCCAAGGGTTAAGTAATCCGATTTGTATTAAATTTCCTACTACACAACTATTGGACCTAGTGCTATAACAATCAAAACATTTATTAATAAACATCAAAAGTTAAAGAAAATATTCCTTCCATAATCATGGGTATAAAATTGAAGAGCATAATAATTTTACTGCGCAAATTTTCTGTTTTTCCCAGATATTTGTAGATAAATTTACATGTTATCCTTCAATTAATATTGCCATAATTATGATCAAATTAAAACAAGTTTTATCTACTTTGCTAGTGCAAATATAAAACAATTTAGGATAATTTTTAAAAATTTGTAGAATGGAGGAAAAACTCAATTTTTAGTAAAAATCTAGTCACAATATCTCGAAAACCACACACGGGATCTCAAAAAATTTTAAATATTCGTTCTTGGCATGCAAAAAATAATTAAAAATTATGTGTCGCAGGACATAACGGGTTAATGCTATCCGATTTTCCTCAAATTCGTACCACCTAAATTTTAGACAGAGTTCTACAATAATCGCAACAACAATTGATAAAAATCGAAAGTTGGATAAAAATCTAAAGTACACATTTGGTAATCGACTTACAATTGTCATTACAAATTTGATTGCTTTTATATGGACATTTGGAGCAAAATAATGACATATCAAAACAGCGCAATTTACGAAAAATTCAAAAATATGTGGTTAAAACTATGCTTTCTAGTAAGGACAAGAATAATGTGTCTAAAAAAATTAAAAAACTGAAACTAATAACCACATATTTTTTTATTGAAAATGTTGTTTTAAATAAAATGTGCCCACACGGGATTCAAACCTAGGACTGTCAGTCAACCGCTCTACCATCTGAGCTATCTCGACATGTTTTACTTGATAGATAAAAAACATAAATGACTTGCTTGAACAAAATGTCATTACTTTCCTACTTACAAAAAATTAAAAATAAGTACCCAGTCAGAAAAAGACACCGCCGCTGGCAAGTTACTTTGGCAAGTGGTACAAGTGCTGGCAGCAATTGCTTTCCCAATCCCAAAATGATAACAACATTAGACAAAAGCTCCGTCTGTTTAAAAAGTGTCGAACAAGCAAAACCATGGTATAGATGGGCTAAACAGATCATCATAATTTTTATAAAACAAATGCTTTGGCAGTGGTTAGACTTTTGAGACGTGGGTAATTTGTGACTGGACAGCATTGGGAAAACTTTCTTCCTCAACCTTGGCATAATGGTCTCAGCCAATTCTTTGCCAATGATTTTTTCTGTACACTACTGAAATTATTGTAAAAGAAATACTCACAAAACCATTTTTGAAATCGCTGGTAAAGCGTTTTGAACAAGTGTTCTGCCAGTAGTGTATTTACAATATCTTGATTACCAGTGGTATACCAGTGCTTGATTTTTCTTTTGTACCACTGGCAGTTTCTGACTGGGTACTTACTAGAGTTGAAAAAATAAGGAGCCTAACAATACATTTTCAATTTTTTTTAGATAATTGCTTTATATTTAAAATAATGATACAAAATATATATTTATGGGTAACGCATTATTTTTTGTATTAAAAAAATGGGAAAATTAACTAGTTATAAGGAAGTCATTATTATTTGTATTAAAGTAATGCAGAGAGTAAGCTGGTATCTTTACCTAGTTCAAAAAATAATGATATGTCATTAACGTTCCTATACTAAGTAAAATAATCCTCAAATTCTAGGGTTTTTAGTCTGACTTCCAATTTTTTTTTGTTTTTTGGGAAAAAACTTGCTAAAAAAAGTAGCATTTAATTACACCAAAATTGTACCCATTGTACTACAAATGCCATCACACATTTAAACAACCAGACTATTCTCGTAAACTCTACGGGTAAACAATGCGCATCTCACGAAATGGTATAAATACAGCCGGTATTTTACACTTTGTTATCAGTTGATAATAAACCAAAAAACAATTGAAAGCTCAAAAGCAAACAAACTCTCACAAGAAGCTACTATAAATACGTGTACATCCCAACGAACAAATTTGTATAAACACTTAAGTCACAAAAATGCGTTCTCTACCAATTCTATTTCGTATGGCTGAAGATTTAAGGCGTTTGGCCATGCCATCTTCACCATTTTTTGAATATCCATGGACAACCACCAATATCCATCGTGTGTCACCATGGAGTCAATTGAATCGTTTAACGGAAGAAGATTTTACAAAAATCAGCAAAGATGGATATCAAGTGACAATGAATGTTTCTGAATTTAAACCCGAGGAACTAACAGTAAAAGTGGTTGACAATAATGTTATTGTGGAAGGTAAATCGGAACAACAAAATGACAATGATGGTTATTTTGGTCGACACTTTATACGTCGTCTGGCCTTGCCAAAAGATTATGATGCTGAAAATGCTATTTCCACTCTAACATCGGATGGTGTTTTGACTGTAAGTGTTCCTAAGCCGCAAATCGAAGAAAATGTTCGTGAAATTCCTATTCAACGCATGGAAACGCCTTCGATTAAAGCTAAAGAATCAGTCTCGGCATCTGCAGAAGATTCTATTGAAAAGCCAAAGGATACTTAAGCCATGACTTAAATAAGGAACAATTTGTATTAATAGGATTTAATTCTGTGAATTTTTTTTTAAAATTTTTTAATTTTTATATGTAAATATGGACTGATCTCTAGTCTTGTAGTAATTTATTGTTATGTATTATCTATATAGTTTTAAAAGAAAAAGTCGAAATAAATTGAGAACTTTATTTGAAATTTAAAAAATTGTGTTTTATATGCTATCCAGTAAAAAAGGAAAATTCAAATAATGGGTTTCAGTACAACTCAAACTGCATTATCATAGGTTCTTTAACCAAAAACAATAACAGGTTGCTCTAGAAGCGATTATAGAAACAGTTTTTTAAACCGGTTCTGGGTTGAAGAAATTTAGTCAACGTGTAAATCCACCTAAAACTATTCACCCCTATCGTGAATAAAAAGGAAATGTTTGTTCCCATGTAATTTTCATTCCCCCTCAAGTGAAAATTGGTATCGTGAATTTCCGCTGAAATTGTATTATGCTATTCACGAGTGAATGATTAGACAAAGGGAACAAATTTCGAGGGAAATTTTATTCACGATGAAATTGAGTGAAAAGTGAAAACAATTCGAGGGAAAAATATTGTGTTCATTTTTTATTTCAGCAAATTATACTGTTATTTGATTTCTACTAAATTTTAGCTAAATGTAGGAAAAATTTAACTCGAATATAACTTCAATCTTATAAAGTTAACAAGTCTGCTAATTTTAGCAGTATTTTCTGCAACGTAATTTTTTACTAATTTTTAGTAAAGGGTGTTTTTTATACTTTAAGTTGGCAACACTTTTTTAACTGGAGGCCATTTTGTGATTTATGTTTGGTTTGGCATTTTAACATGAATAGACTGACGCCTGAACAATGCTTCCAAATGGTGCAAATTTATTTTGAAAATCATGGTTAAACGCACAAGTCAATAAACAAAACTCTCAGAATTTTATTTGAAATTTGAAAAATTGTGTTTTATATGCTATCCAGTAAAAAAGGAAAATAAAAATAAACTGCATTATCATAGGTTCTTTACCTAAAAATAAAACAGGTTGCTCTAGAACCGGTTATAGAATCAGTTTTTGAACCGGTTCTGGGTTGAACAAATTTAGTCAACGTGTAAATCCACCTAAAACTATTGTGTTAATTTTTTTTTTATTTTAGGAAATTATACTGTTATTTGCATTCTACTAAATTTTAGCTTAATGTAGGAAAAACTTAATTCGAATATAACTTAAATCTTATAAAGTTAACAAATCTGCTAATTTTAGCAATATTTTCTGCAACGTCATTTTTAACTATTTTTTAGTAAAGAGTGTTTTTTATACAGGTATATTACTTTAAGTTGGCAACACTTTTTTAACTGGCGGCCATTTTGTCAGCTCGTCGATTGATTATTGGAGAGCCGCACCGACCAAAAACATTTTTGCGAGAAAAACGATAAAGAAAGTTTACAACAAAATTATTAACTTTCTACAAGATAGGTTTTCTTTTTTGTTTGCTATATCTATAGCTGCGTTTATTATAAACAATATTGTTAATTTTTACGCCTTTTTGCACTGAGTATGCAGAGTTATTAATAATTTTTTAAAAAAGATTTTTTTTATTATATGGCCTATAAGCCGTTTTTATCACAATTTTATTGTTTTTCTTTCAAGTAGGTCAAAAGTTTTTGTTTCTTTTAACTATTATAAAACTAGGTTGTCATAGTGCAAACCAATGCTTAAACTTTTTTATTGTTTTTTGTTTTATATGCGTTGCTTATTTCAAATGTGTCAAATCAAGATTGACGAATAATGTTTTTATTTTTCTATAGAAAGTTTGACTCATTGGCCAAAAAGTGGTCAATACACCATACCAATGTTAAGAAATTTGTAAAAATAGGGATACGCAGCACTTATGGGGCTGGATATCTCCTAATTGATACGAGGTATATAAAAACGGATTAAAGATTTAGAAAGAGGACACATTAATCATATATAATCAATTCCTAACTCAATTTTGCCAGAAATGGTCTATAGGTCTCACCAATATTCATACGACGAGCTGTCAAGTGATTTATGTTTAGTTTGTTTAGTTTGGCATTTCAATCATTTGAATAGACTGACGCCTGAACAACGCTTCCAAATTGTGCAAATTTATTTTGAAAATAATGGTTCTGTTCGAAATACGTATCGCGCACGAATTTTGCGTATTTTGTTTTGCAATGAAGCTTACTTTTGGTTAAATGGATACGTGAATAAACAAAACTTCCGTATTTGGAGTGATGATAATTCTCAAGTGTATGTTGAGACACCGTTATATTCAGAAAAACTGACTGTTTGGTGTGCTTTATGGGCTGGTGGAATCATTGGCCCGTACTTCTTTAAAAACGATGCTGAGCAGAACGTTACAGTCAATGGTGACCGCTATAGAGCCATGATTATTGACTTTTTCGTTCATCAATTGAACAACCATGATGTGCAGGAGTTGTGGTTTCAACAAGACGGCGCAAAATGGCACACAGCTCATGCCACAATTGATTTATTGAAGGAAATGTTTGGTAACCGCATAGTTTCACGTTTCGGAACCGTGAATTGGCCTCCATGATCGTGCGATTCAAAGCCGCTGGGCTATTTTCTGTGGAGATATGTGAAGTAGCTAGTCTACTCCAATAAGCCCTAAACCTTTGACCACTTGGAGGACAATATACGGCCACAAATGTTAAAAAGTCATCGAAAATTGGACCTTCAGATTAGAATACGTCCGAGCCAGCCGTTTCGGTCATATGTCAGAAGTCATATTTAAATTATAATGCCAGAAGATTATCTTTCGAATAAAGTAAATTTATGTCAATTAAAAAAATTCATCTTTGTTTTATTAAATATCAAAGTTCTATACCTCTATAAAAAACAGCCTTTAGCTTTTGCTGCTATTTTTACAGGTTCTTTTCTATCAGTGTATTTTTCATGAAACAAATTTTTAAGCTTAAAGAGATATTTTTGAAAACAAATTTTATTTGGTTCTTTGTTTCTACACTCAAATAAAAAATTTAGTAAAGTCAGCAAAAAATTTTGCTGAGTCAGCAAAATTTTAGTCAGGAGGATGCTTGCAAAAAAATGGCTAATGTCAGCAAAATCAGTAGATTCAGCAAAAGTTTTGCAAGAACTTAGTGGATTAGAAATTAAAAACCCTTGCTAAACATAAATAAAATTTTTGCTGAATATTAGTAGACTGAAAAAAACTCAAAAAATTTGTAGAAAATTTTTCTTTTGTTAATTTATTTTGCTGGAAATCATAAAACATATTTTTGTGATTCTTCTAAAAATAATTTGTAATTCGTTACAAAATATAAAAATTTTCATACTCCCGAATTAACGACATGAATTAATGTCATATCTAAAAACAATAGAAATAATTATATAAAGGGTCCGCCATCTAACGTTTTTTTTTCAACTAGTGCTTATTTTGTGAATGGTAACACTTAGCTCATGTCTGATTTGACAAATAATTAGTTTTATCCTTCCGCTGAACGAATATGGTCCGTAAAGCGTGAAAAGCCAAAAACAGTGCGTACACCCGAGAATATTGCTGCTGTGGCAAAAAGTGTGCGTGAAGTGCCATCAACATCAATTCACCGTCGTTCTCAACAATTGAACATTTCGGAGACATCATTGAGACGAATTTTGCATAAAGACCTTGGTATGACGCCATACAAAGTCCAATTGGTTCAGGAGTTCAAAAAAAAAAAAAGTTATTTGGCGGACCCTTTATAACATAAACAAAATTATCTTTCAACTACTTACATACATCAATGGTTGTCTCAATGATGCTATCTTTTAAAGGAGCGCTAATGCCGCAGAGAATTATAGAAACGAAACGAAAAAATAACAAAATGTAACATATAAAACCCTTTTTTTTGCAATAAGAAAAGGAAACAAAAATTAACCTAAGATGTATGTCTTTGCCTTTCGCTTTAGTCTGTCTACCTGCTGTGTATTTGTTATCAACTTGACCACTCAATTTGACTACAAATACACATTTAATCTTTTTTTAAATTTAAATATTTTATTTTGTCTTTTATTTAATTAATAGACAATTACTTTCACAAGCCGGCGAAAACGCAAAATTTAAGTTGTTTCAATCCACAATTTTGATTTATGTACACTGATAATAATCCATGCGTAAAAATACAAATAAATGTCAAAATAACCAAACAGTTTGTAAAATAAACGAATATTTGTTCATTTTACAAAAGATTTTGTTGTTTTGACATTTTTTTCGTATTTTTAGCATGGATTATTATGAGTGTATGAAAAACAGATACAAAAATCCTCCATGGTTGATTTTTTTATGTGTCTAACTAGAGTTGTACTTTTTAGTATAATTTTCCTCAGCACTACTACATCTTGACACCTAATTCATTCTGCGTATAACTTTTAATCTGGTTGTCGTTCACACTGTTGATGTGCTAATCAGCACAATTTTTTTAGCAACATAATTTAGTAAAACATTAGTAAATTTGTTGTTGATTTTTATTCGACCTTTCAATTATTATTTTTGTTGAAATAAATATTCGGGCTAGAGGTCTATGTTTTTTATATATGCTTTTATTTATAATATAAATTACACATTCATTATTTCGCATTTTCGTTGAAAGGCATCCTCAGGAATAGCAATTAAATTATAAAACACAAAGCTACTGTTGTGTATTCACCATCGAACACTTCAAAAACGGTCACCTCTATTAAATGAGCAATTTGTACACTTAAAAAAAAAGGTCACTAAAGTCAGCAACATTTTTACTGGAAAGATACTTGCAGAAAAATTGCTAATATCAGCAAAAACTGCTGAATTTACTAATTTTTTTGCTGATATTAGCAATTTTTCTGCAAGTATCTTTCCAGCAAAAATGTTGCTGACTTTAGTGAACTTTTTTTTAAGTGCACAAATTGCTCATTTAATTGAGGTGACCGTTTTTGAAGTGTTCGTTTTTTTTAGATATTTCACTGTACAATACTGATCCACAAAATATTATCTCGCAAATATTAAATAATATCACGGGTAAAGTTTTTCAAATTGCACACAATTTTTATTTATTTATATTTTTAATTTGTTTACATGATCAAAATTTGACGAAATTTTTAAATTAAATATAGATTTTTAACCTTGAACAATGTTTATTTCCTGTATGTGAACAGATTTTGAAAAAGCAAAAATAAAAACAGTAGATACTAGATATTTTTGGCTTTTAAATCAAATTCACCGTCATTCCACTTGCACTTTTTTATATGTTCTTTTGCATAAATTTTTCGAAAAAAAATCAATCTAATAAATTATGTTATGGCTCGGTTGTATTGATCTACCATGAATTATTTCCAAGGTAAAGCATATTTACCCGTTTCATGGACTCTAACTAAACGTTCGGCTGGTTTATAAAATTTCGTAGGCGGTGGCGGTGGAGCCTTAATGGTTAAAATACCATCTGAAGATAAATCCGAAATCACTTCGTTGGGATTAAAACCGCGAGGCAATAGATATTTTCTTAGAAAATGACGCTCCACATATCCATTGCCATCACTGCGTCTACTATGATTTCCTTGTACAATGACATAATCATCATTTGTTTTCACCACTACCTCGTGAGGTTTAAACTGACGTACATCGATATCCACCTGGAAACCCTTCTCATCAATCCGTACACGTTCTCCATTATAGTAATTATCCCAATTTATAGGATATGCCCAATCCAGCTGACGGGATTGTATCAACTGATTACGTACACGACGCGTTACCAATTCATCCATTGGTTTTAACAACGATCCCGATGAATATGAGGGCCACAACAAACGTGGATCATCCCAAAGGTAGGGATATAAATGAAAATCGTATGGCGGATAATAGCGTGGACTATCAAGTTCACGCGCAAGATCGTGAAATGTTGTTGGCACAAGTGACATCTTTTTGTACTTTGTTAGAAAATATTATTCACAATAATTTGTTTAATTTCTCGATTTTAGCAATTATTTTTTATTTGAATCTACTCGTGTGTGGTGATTTAAAGGTTTGGCAACTGAATGAAATATATTTCCTCAAGATATTAGTATACGGTACAAACAATTTGTTCAGTTTTTGTAATTAACCCTCCAATGATCTATCAAGCGATGCTGTCTAAAGTATTAAAAATTTTCTAAAAAAATATATCACAATTCAGAAAAAATAAGAGAAATTTAATTCGATCAAATTTGAGAACCCTTCTGAGAGACCAGATTTTAGATTTGAATATTTTTTTCCTTTAAAAGAAATTTGATTCAGAAATATTTGATGGATTTCAAGAAATTTGATTCAGAAATATTTGATGGTGTATTATGCATTTTTTTTTTAAAATATTTTTAATGAGGGCATTCAAAAAACGTCTCGTA
Source organism: Delia radicum (assembly GCA_021234595.1). NCBI lineage: Eukaryota > Metazoa > Arthropoda > Insecta > Diptera > Anthomyiidae > Delia > Delia radicum. The sequence goes on from CM037853.1 coordinate 85,235,050, forward strand.
TATGGTGTAATGGTTAGAGCGTTGGACTTTTACACAGAAGGTCCCGGGTTCGATCCCCGGTGCCGGCAACATCAAAATAATATGTATGAGTTTTTTCTATCCCTCATACTTATCGCAATGTCCACCTTCGGTGTTCCCATAGCAATTAACCCCACCGAAGTAAAATAATGAATCAGGTCTATGAACCAAAAAGCTTCAATAAGTTCGCCAACTCCCCATCAGGTGGCGAGCAACAACTGTTCTAAGACTTATCATCTCGCGCAATTACAGTGTTGCCATGTCTGAAGCCCTTCATCTTTCCCAACCTTTCATCTCTCCCTTTCCAAAGAAAGCAACACACTAAGTATAGAAAGTATTTCCTGAGTGTTGCCTCTCTTTTAAAAAACGATATTTTACCGAAAATTGGAAATTATTGATAAATTATGTTAGTAAAGTGAAAAATCTTGGTTTTGTAATCAACACTGAGCTTAACTGCAAGGATCACATTAATTATACAATAATGAGAATGTATAATGCCCTCAGGAAACTTTGGCACTCTGCATCATATGTTCCTAATGATACTAAGCTAAAATTGGTGAAAACCCTCATTATACCCATCATGACTTATAGTGCTATCGTATTTGGTAACCTTGACACAGTGTCTAATAATAAATTACAATTGGCTATTAACAATTGCGCTCGATATGTCTTTAACAAAAGAAAATTTTATAGCATATCTCATTACTCCATACGAATTTTAGGAAGTAGATTGACATCTTATCTTAACATCCGTAATTTAATATTTTTACACAAGATTATTTACAAGAAAGAACCTGATTATTTATATAAAAAACTTAATCTTGCTCGGTCTAGTCGTACGTGCAATATTAATATACCTGATTTCAACTATTTATCGTCCTCAAGAATGTTCTTCGTTAGTACTGTGAAATTGTGGAATTATTTACCTAACTCACTTAAATCCGATCCCCGTGAATTGGTTTTCAAATCGGAGGTTTTAAAGCTTTATAAGTAGCAATTATTTTCTTTTTTTTTAAATTCACTTTAATTGTTATTTTTAACTTTTATTGTTATTGTTATTGTATTTTTAGGTTTATAACATGTTATATAAAATTTTAAAAATTGATATTATAATGTTTGAGGTACCCTAAGAGACTCTAAGTCTTATTTGTACCAAAAGAAAAGAATAAATAAATAAAAAAGAATAAAATAAATAAAATTTGAAATTGATAACTCTTTAATTAAATTATTTTTAAATTAAATAATAACTCAGTTGATTAAAATGTAAACAATATTGTATACCTTCTCAACAACAAAAAACAAATTGGATAAAGTGTTGCTGAAATACCAAATGTTTTTTTATAGCTTGAATTTTATAACATTGAATTTAAACCGGCATGTAATTCTCATTTAGTAAGCAGATTTATTTATTCTTATGTGAACAAATTTCCACAGAAATTATTTTTTTTTTCTTTCTATCGAAACGTATGGCAATTTTTTTTTTATTTTAAAGAGAAGCAACACTCAGGAAAGTCTTCCTATTAACTAATGTGTTGCTTTCTTTGGAATGGGAATAGTGGAGAGATGAAAGGTGGTGGCTTCAAACATGGCAACACTGTAATTGCGAGAGATGATAAGTCTTAGTACAGTTGCTGCTCGCCATCTGATGGAGAGTTGGCGAACTTATTGTAGCTTTGAGGTGAAGTGCTATGGGAACACCGAAGGTGGGCGCAGCGATACATATAAGTGATAGAAAACTCATACATATTAGTTTACTAAATTGATGATGTCGTCACCGGAAATCGAACCCGGGACCATCTGTGTAACAGTCCAACGCACTAACCATTACACCACAACGCCCACAAATGATAATTAATAAAATCTAATTAAAATGAATTTAAAATATTTATTACTAATACATAAACATTTATTAAAAACAACAACATACATAAATATCACAAAAAAAACATTAACAACATGTTTTGCGCGATAATATAAAAAAAAATGTCTAGCAAGTTCCGAATTTGAGCAAATATTTCATTGATTCAATTAATTTTTAATTGACAGCTTTTAAAATTTTTCAATAAACCGATTTAATTGAAAAAAGTTGGGGAATATTTTTTTCCTGTGCACTTGTTCTTCTATAAGATACAAAGAAAACATGGAACAACTTTTTAAATTTTTCCAAAAAAATGGTGAAGTAGACGTGGTTAAATATTGAAAAATTTTGGTCGTATTTTTTTATATTATTATTATTTATTTATAATAATTAAACTGAATTTTGAAAAATGCTAGAAATTTGATAGTATAAATATATTATTCACGGGGAATTTGAAAAAAATAAAAATAATTTTTAGAGTTATACAAAACTTAACTTATCTAAAAATCGGCCAGTTTTTTTTTATTTTTTTCTTATTTATATAAAAGTGTTAAAACAATTTTTTATCGATCCAGAAAGTTATATGGTGTAACTAGTATTAGTTTAGGAGAAAATATTCGTTGAATATTGTTCTTCACACATAAATATTCGAATGTTTGTGTGGTGTTTGAACAATAGCTATATATGCATACGTGGCTCATGCGCACTAAATAATACATGTAATAAAATAAAATTACACTGAAATGTTGAAATATATATGAATGACAGTATTTAACGAATATTTTCTCCAAAACTAATACGAGTTACACTATAAAACTTTCTGGATCGATAAAAGAAACATCTCAAATTTTTTTATAAATAAAAAAAAAAATTTCGCCGACTTTCACACAAATTGGTATTTGTATTACTCTAAAAATTCGATATTACTTCTTAATTTTTTTAAAAAATGTATTTTTTTTTAATGCTCCATAAAATAATACAAATGAGTACGATTATAACGAACTCGTAACGTCATTAAAATTTAGTTCGTTATAGGCGAAGTTCGCTAAATATATTTCATTTAATCATTTTTCAAAAATTAATAAAATGTCAGGATTTTTACTGAAATTCTCTTAATTTAAAAATTTTTGATTTTAATATTGAAAAAATTCTTCCATTTAATTACGTTTTAATAATATTTTTAGTGGAGTTTCAAGAAAATTTGGTACACATTTTGCTTTTTAAAATCTGAATTTTTTTATGTATTCGTTATATGTGTACAAATTTGTATGAAAATTCGTAAAAGCGTACAAAAAAATTAGTTCGCTGTACAAATATAGTTATTATTTTCCAAAGTTTGATCATAAAATATGAGATCATATATACTTCCATGTATAAATATATATGATGCAATAAAACTAAAAGAACCGATTAAAAAAAATCATATGTAGCTTTATGCAGTCATATCAATTTCTATGTGTGGAGTTTCAGTTTGGTAAAATTGCACTTAATGTTTAACTTTTGTATATGATTGTATGAAAATACAGTGCACTCGCGATAATATGAACTAATTAAAACCAAGCCAGTTCACTTTAGCAAGATTGTTCATATTTGCGAATGGCATCTAATTTACCTTTAAAAACGTTTTTCCAATAAAAATAAAAGTTTCTTATGTTAAATTTTTTATTTATTGTTTATTGGATTAAAAAAAAAACAATTAATTGAAGGGCATATTGTAAAAACTTGATAAGCCACATTTTATTTTTAGTTTGTTTTCGCCTTTTAACGGTTAAAAAAATGAAACCATTATTACTTTTACATGACGTTTATACTCTAGGTACTTGCGATAAGAGTTTAATCAAGACATCTTGCAAATATTAATCAATAGATGCCTAGAAAACAGCGAAAATGCATAAAACAGTGAATGTGGCTTATCAACTTTTGACAATAAGCCCTTAAATTTTTGAAAAAGAAACAAAATTTAAAAGTTATTTTGCGAAAAATACGTTAAAAATACAAAAATAAGCTGTTCACATTTTAAAGCTTTAGCACTAAGTTCATATTTTAGAGTAGTCAATGGAAGAAAAAAAAATGGTCATATTTTGGGGTGTTCATATATTACGGTGTTCATATTTTCGCGAGTGCACTGTATACACAATTGCATACACATATACGATCATCCTGTCATATCCGTTAAGTCCATACAAAATTATTAAGAAACATATTACCTTTTTGCGGTTTTCAAAGAATTTAAGGCATAAATCTTTTTTAAGTTTTAATGTACATTAGGGTATCCCGGAAGTCTACAATTTTACATAATAGTGCTAAAGCATTGAGTATGAGATGATTATGGGAAAAATAAAAAAAAAAAAATCGAGAATTATTCAGTAAATTTCCTAGTGGGTCTTTTTTGGTAAAAATTGAAAACATTAACGAGTTATACAAAATAATAATATTTATCATTTCAATCGCAAATTAGGCATTTTAAAAAATCTTTAAAATTAATTTAAAAAAAGAAGTTTTTGCATTTTTATCAAATTCGTGTTTCATTTTGGATTCCTGGCTAAAGTGGGTTAATGATTTCTGATGGAGTCAGAATTCCATATCAGAAGAACTCTGAGTATTTTAAATATATAATTGAAATAAAACGTAAATTTATGCGAAATTTCGAGTTTTGGAAATTATTAATAATACACTTTTTTTTTCCAAAATGGGTCATTTTCGGGTCGATTTCTTCTATTTAGAACCATTTGCAATAAAACTTGGAGTGGGGTGTAATGAACGAAAATCGACAAATCGTTATTATAAGGGACATCCTAATATATATATATATATTAACCAACCACAGAAAATCGTTGATGTTAATTGATTACCCGAACAATATGAGTTATTTTCGTCTTTTCTTACAAGTTAAGCCAACAGCTTTAAAGCTATTTCTTTGGTAGAGTTGCCAGCCCAACTGCTAATTCTGCCATTACTGGAAACGAATTCGACATGTATACTAATATTTAAACACAACATATTCCAGTCTGTATGTTTGGTTTAAGAATGTTGCATGTATTGTTGATCTTTTAAAATTGCAAATCGGGTAATCAATTAACATCACCGATTTTCGGTGGTTGGTTGATATACCTGGTCAAACCTTGAGTTTCTTGTGGTTGGTGAATTAGAATAAGGCTGAAGATGCCCTAGTCGATTAGGCCCTATAGTGTTGATCGCCACAAGTTGTTTTTATTCTCTTACATTTATTTACAATTAGTGTTTTCTATTTGTAATAGAAACATTTTAATTATGATCTCAAACCTGAAAATTCAAAATAAAATGCAATTTTAATAGATCAACAATACATACAAGGTGGCGCAAAAGTAATCCTCCTATCAGAAAATGCTATAAATTTTGCGATTGGCCCCTAATGTCAGTTCTGTTTTGACATTTGTGTAGTAAACACATGCGAAATACACGTTAATAAACAATGTTACGCTACACTGCTCCAGAACGCGGAATATTGGTGACTATTTATTTGACCAATAATCGGTCGGTGACTTTGGCACAACGTGAATTTCGTCGCAGATTTCCTGGCCGTCCAACGCCTACTGGTGAAACACTGCGACGTTTAGCCGCTCGCCTCTAAGAGACTGGCACAACACGAGATGCTGCCAGGCGTGGCAGACCCCGGAGTAGCCGTTCTGCAGAGAATATTGCTGCTGTAGCCGAGGATGTCATGCAAGCGCCGTCGACATCGACCAGACGACGTGCCACCTAAATGGGTATCAGTCGACGGTCTTTACAGCGAATTTTGGTACAAGAAAATCCGCGTGTAACCCACGAAGAGCCATTACACCCGCTCAAAGTCACTGTATGGTGTGCTGTTTTCGCTGGAGGAGTCATCGGACCTTTTTTCTTCGAATACGTCGCGGGCCAAACGGTTACTGTGAATGGTGAGCGCTACAGAGCAATGATCAACGAGTTCTTTTTGCCGCAACTTGATGAATTGGGATTGGAAAACATGTGGTTCCAACAGGACGGTGCAAAGGCACACACTGCACGTGCCACAACCGATATGCTGAAGGATGCATTTCCCGGGCGCCTAATTTCCCGTTTTGGCGATTTGCACTGGCCAACAAGATCGCCTGATTTGACCGCTCCAGACTTCTTTTTGAAGTCGCGGGTTTATGTCAACAATCCTCAGACTCTTGCAGCTCTTAAAGACAATATCCGTCAAGAATGTGAGGACCTATCGCCGGAAGTTTTGGCCAAAGTGATGGAAAATGCCATAAAAAGGGCTCAAATGACAATCAACTGTGGCGGCGGCCATGACATCATATTCTCGACTTGATGTAAAAAAATTAAAATACCAAATAAAAATAATCCACAAGAAGAATCAAAGTTTTTCATTTTTTTTTTAAATTACAGCCAAAAAAACATCGGAAGGTTATTTTTACGCCACATTGTACAAAAGTCTCAAAACTAAAAAAAAAAAAATTTTAAATTATAGCGAATTTTAAAATCCGTTAAAAGTATTGAGTAATATCAAGTAACCAATTGAAAAATATCAAGTAGTATCGAGTATTGAAAAGTAACCGAATTTGCCAGTACTACTCAATATTGTATTCTGGTTCATAACAGGGTTAATGCACATTTTCATTTCCCTTATTTGTTCTTTCAAACGTTTTGGTTTGCATTTTTGGGTATTTGGTACATTCATTCATTCATTTCAATACTGTTAAAAATTTAATAAAATTTTGTATCTAATCATATGTTGTTAGTTCAATGATTTCAATTACTTTCACTAAAACACAATTTGGCAACTAGTTTTTTCTCAGTGTTATCTTTGACGTAGAATTTACGACGTTCACTACTACAACGGAGGATTCTCGTATACATTAATATATGACTCATTTGTTTTGATCTGCTCTAAAAGAATAAAAGTTGCTAATAAGATGAATTTATTTGCAACAAGGGGCATGCTACAAAATATATCAACGTATTATTGATATTTCAATTGCCAGAGAAATGAATTAAAATGTTGGCATCTAATGAGTATTAATCATGGATGGTAATCGATTCGATGCGGGTACCGCTAGGGGTAACGCTATTTTCTTGTATTTCGGTAACGGTACTTTAGAAGTAACGATATTTCAGTTATTTCGGTAACTCATTTTTAGCGTTAACGCAATTTCACTTATTTCGGTAACGGTATTTTAGCGGTAACGGTATTTTAGTTATTTCGGTAACATTATTTTAAGGATTACGATTTTCCAGTTATTTCGGTTACGGTATTTTAAGGTTAACGCACACTAACATGTTTAGCCCCATTAGGCCCGAATTTAAACACACAGAAACCAGTTTTGTAGTTGCAACCGAATTTTTTGCCAACCGAATTTTTGTGGTTCCACGTACTATCATTATTATTAAATTTTAATACTATTGTAACAACCGCCATTTATTTACAAATTTTGAATTTTGATTGTAACAATTGAACATTTTATGTTTATGGACTATAATATTCTATAAATAGTTTAACATGCGTTCAACAAAATTTATGTTATTAATAAAAAAGTTATATGCCTCGAACAGGGCTCGAACCTGCGATCTTCTGCTTGTCAGACAATTACTTTACAATTACTTAGGCTAGAGGCTAAACATATTCAAATTTCTACCTTGAATATGTTTTTTCTTTCAAGTTTAAATATTAATGTCTAAAAATAGATTTGTATGTACAACAGAAATTGGGTTGCAAATCTTAATATTTTATTAGAGTTACCAAAACCATTAAAAAAACTATATATTATTTTAAAATTGATAACGAAAACTTATATTTTATGATTGTTTTTTTGCAGGCGAAACTAACATTCGATTTTAACTGCAAATATTTTATTCAAGGGATAAAATCTGCGAAAAGTGGTTGGTTGTTGGTATTAAAGGTAATGTAGAAGATAATATTTTTTTCAATATTGATAAGGAAAACCAATATTTTGAATGATGTGACTGTGTTTTGGTTAATTTTATATATTTTCTGTTTCTAATATAGTTTAATTATTGTAATGATGAATTTTAAGTACTTACAAATAAAATTATTAAATAATGATTACATTTTGTTGGTTGCAATGGAATTCCAACCAATTTATTCTCTGTGTGAATGACTGGCTAGTTTATGATGAAAATTTGGAAAAAATATATCTATTTGCAGCGATTATATTTTCTGATCTTGTCGGATTATTTGGGTAACGGTATTTTAAGGATAACGCTATTTCAATTAGTTCGGTAGCGGTATTTTAGTGATAACGATATTTTGGTTATGTCGGTAACGGTATTTTAAGTATAAAGTTAGTCAGTTGAAAGATTTGAATCGATAACGGTATTGCCTGCCATCCCTGGCATTAATGTTTAATAATATTTTGCGTGTTTTATACACTCATACATTTATGAAATTAATGTCAAAATAACAAAAACTTTCGTAAAATAAACGAAAATTCGATCGATGTATATAAAAACAAAAAACTAATATAATTGTAAAAAATATTACTTGAGCCAGAGTACAAACTAAAAATTTTTTATATAAATAGAACATTTTTGGTCTTCAAAGTTTAGTAACGTCATGATGCTTGTTAGGAAAAGACCTAACCACGTGGTTGATTACTAAGAAGACAAGAATGGAGCAAAATTGATTATTAATAGGTTTTTTGTTAAAGTTCTGCCTATTATGGAGGCTCTAACTTTTCTAAAACTTCGGGTTCTGATGAGATCTTTAGCCAGATCGAATTACTAGTATCAACCTAGCTAATATGTTTGATTTGCTTTATTTTTGTAAATATACGGAGGTTGAAAGCTCGTTATAAATTGAAAATAACATAAAAATAATCTCGATGTATATAAAAACAAAAAACTAATATAACTGTGAAAAATTATTTCATTTTACGAAAGTTTTTCTTATTTTCACATTTGACTAATAGAACAACATTTTTAAACCATTTTGATAAAACTACTAAAAATGAATTTCAGGAAAAACTGCTGAAATTAGCAGATTTATTTTACATAATATTAGTCAGATAAGAATGGCAAAAATTGGTTTGTTAAATCTACAACATTTTAGTTACACATATTAATTAATTGAAATATTAGTAGACAAAAAATCACAAAAAAATTCAAAATGAATGACTTTCCGAGTTGGAGGGTGTTGTATTTCGACATTTTCGTCAAACAGCTCTTTTCCCGGACACATATAACTAATTACCTATTGCAGTAAGTAAATTTTGTCCAAAATATTTTCGATATGTAGTTTGATATGTAGTCATATCAATTTCTATGTGATGCTATATGTAATCTTATTAAATTTGATTCGAAATATGAGCCCATATAATTGGATCTGTCTGTATTATCCGAATTATGGTCCGATAGAATTGTATAAGATTTTATCAGTTTTGTATCTAATTGTATCAGTTTATATCTAATATAATACAAATTGTATAAAAACCAGATGTTATTGTATCCGGATAGTGATTTGATGTAACTGTACATGATTTTATGTAAACTAATGCATCTAAATATAATTAGATCCGAGTTTTAGTCGGGTAAAATTACACTAAATGTTAAATTTTTTTATATTATTGTATGAAAATATACACAATTGCATACAAATATACGATCATCCTATCATATCCGTTAAGTTCACAAAGAATTGTTAAAAAACATATTCCCTTTTCGCGGGTTTTAAACAAGTTACGGCATAAATCTTGTTTAAGTTTTGATGCACATTAGGCTGTCCAGTTTTACGTAATCGTGCTCAAACGATGTTTATTAAACAGTTGATTATGGGAAAAATAAGTAAGTGACGAATTTCGACATTTTTTTAAGTTCGGACATTTTTTTTTGGTATGGAACGATATATAACTATGAATAGGTCAAGACATCGTTTTATCTAAAATTAAATACATTTTTGATTAATATTACACTATATGTTATTATTAGGTCAAGTTTTTTTCAGCATTTGCCATAAACTGCAGCATTTTCCATTTTTTCAATTATTTTTCAAAAAAGCCATTTTTGCTCCACCTTAGATTTTTTTTCTATAAAAATGTCCTTTTTGCTCATTTTACCTTAAAATTGCCAGATTGTAGAGTTGCAGAGTTTATACGTTTAAATGTTGAAGATGTCAATTCACTTATTGCAAATTGTAAAGCTATATTTCTTAAGCTAAATGTAACATTAAAGGCCTAGTTTTTGGGATGTCAGTTAAACTTTGTTTAACTAAACCGACAACGAATTTTGTAAACCATTTCCAATTTTATTAACAAACTTTTGTCGAAACAACTTTTTCTAGTTCATAATTTCGGTCGTGTGTGAAATAAAGCAAAATAAACAAAATTCCAATAACAGTAATCCAGTTACAAACTGCGTTATACTATGATTGAAGATAAAAATAAAAATAACTTAAAATATTAAAAAAAAGCTAATTTGTCTTGTTTGATAATTATATTAAAAACATATATGGTAGAAACAAGACAACATATAGTTAAACTGCGTTTTCAGTTTTTCGGCATCACGTCAAAACTCCTTTCAAAAGAACTTTAAATTTTAAATTTGTCCAAAAAAATTTTAATATACTTGCACTCATATGTCAGAAAGTCAAATTGAAATCGCGTCTAATTTTCCAGTCCATTGATTTATATTTAAATTTTGATTATTATTTGGAATGTGAAACAAAATAGTAGTGCGGTTTTTTAAAGACATTTATGTAGTTATATGAAATTTTATCAAATTATATATAATTTCATTAAATTGGATAGACCCATTTTTCGGAACAAATTATAGCAGATGAGATGTGATGTCATGAGAAAAGGTTAGGTATGCTGCTATGATATGATGTAATAATGAATAATATATAGAACTATATATGATGCTATATACCGATATCGGAACTTTTTTCATCGGTTAAACACACAGTCATTTTTTACTGACAGTATCAAAACTAAAAATTTATAAAATCAAATGAAAGAATTTCACAATTTTAGAAAAAAAATTTTAAATTTTTTTTTAATATTTTGTGGACAATAAAAAAAATTGTAAAGAAATTTCGCCGTGGTTAAAACGAACTAATTTTCTGGTCCGTCGGAGTTCATCTTATTTATTTTATTTATTTATTGTTGATTTCCTGCACAACAAGACTAAGCTTTTAATTATAGTACAGGATTTTATATGTGTATATAAATATTTGCCAGATTTAATTGAATTAACTTAAACTAAAGATTAATATTTAATACATATAATTAACATTTATAATAAAAATACAAATTTAAAGATAAAAAAAAAAAATTAAATAAACAAAATAAAATGAATTAGATTAAGCAAAATATTTAAAAAGATCATTCCTAAAAGACATTGCGTTGCTGTTTGTTTGTTGGTTATATGGAAGAGCATTCCAAAGACGAATAGCGTTAATGAAAAATTGCCATTCAGAAACCAGGTTTCGAAATTTCGGAATAATGATCTGAAGATCTAGCAAATCTTATTTTCCCAAATAGGTATTTCGGCTTTTCGGTAAAAATTACTTTATGCAAAAACAAAAGAACCCTTATCTTAAGAAGGCTTTCAAAAGAAACACCATAGAGTGTCTTCGAAAATGCTGAAACTTGGTCACGCTTTTTGAGTCCATGAATATATCTTATAACGTTATTATATAAGACTTTAAGTTTTTTCGTACTATCGGAATCACAATAAGAAAACAACTCGCATCCGTATGTGAGGCTTGGAATCAAGTAAGCTTTAGCAAGAAGTACTCTTACATTCAACGGTGTAAAGTATTGGATGGACCACTGAGTTTTATATAAATTTGTCCCACCAGTGTATTAATATGGCTTGACCAAGTTAGGTTGCTGTTGAAAACTAATCCTAGATTTTTTTGCTGTTTGTACGATGTCAATTTTCTCGTTGTTTATTACGATATCCTTTTCAATTAGAGGTGTAACAGTTTTTTTGTGAATCACCAGACATTTTGATGTTCGTGGATTTAAGCACAGACCATTTTGAGATTCCCAGCAATGAATGTTGCTTAGGTCGTAATTGAGTTTTTCAACATTTTCATTGATTGATTTTGATGGACTACTAAGGTACAATTGTACGTCATCTGCATACATGTGGACACTGCAGTGAGTTAAATGTTGAGAGAGATCATTAGCGTAAATTGAAAAAAGTATTGGCCCTAAAATTGATCCTTGTGGTACACCTCTAGATAGTGATAATGGATTAGATATTTTGTTGTTTACGAATACTGATTGAATTCGACCAGTGAGGTATGAAGATATTAGTTGTGTTGATGTAGACGAGAAGTTAAACAGAGATCTTAGCTTTGAACATAAAATTTGGTGGTTAACTGTATCAAAAGATTTGGATTTTGATCAAGTAGGACTAAAAAGTTAATTTTACCGTTATCAAGGTAATCGGGGTTTACTGTATTTGCTGGTTAAGAAATGAAGTTTGTTTAAGAATCCTTATAATAAAACACAAGCAATAATTTTATTTTCACATATATTATGTAATTAAGTTATTTAAATTTTTTTTTTTTTTTTTAGTTTATTATCCTTCGGAATGCATTGATTCAATTCATCATTATACGTTGTAATTAATTTGAAATCAAATGTATTTTATATTAATTATCTCATCATCTCAGTATTGTTTTTTTTTTTTTTTAATTTTTTATTTAAGATTTATTTACTGTTAGGTAAATACTTAAAAATAATTAGTTTGAAATAGTAATATATATTTTTAATTTAATTTTCTTTTGTTTTTTTTTTTTTTTAATATTTTTAATAAAGTATTTATCTTCATCATTATTATTATAATTAATAATAATGGAAACTATTGTACTTAAACATATTTAAAAATAATAATTATTTGAATTAAAAAAAAAAAAATTAAACAAAAAACATTAATTTTTTTCTTATTTTTTTTTTTTTTTTTTTTTATAAAATATATAGGAAAATTGGCTGTAGTTGAAATATTTTGACTGAGCCCAATAATAAAAAAAAAGAAGCGCCCACTGCTACTGCCGCTGCTGCTATCATTTTGTCCGGCAGTAGGCTACTACAGGTTGATTTTGTTGATTTTAATTTAATTATTACTGCTCCATTTTCAATTTTATTTATAGAATATTTTCATTTGTGGTTTAAAATTATATGTAGATATTTTTTTAAAATTAATTAACTTAATTTAAAAATTTTTCAATTGTATTTTAAAATTTGATTTGAACTATGAAATGAAATTTAAAAATGATTTTTAGATTTTTTTAAATATAACATCCTGCAACAAATTTAAATCTTTTTCTTACACAAGATCAATATGTACGAGAAACTAGAGACAACATATAGTTAAACTGCGTTTTCAGTTTCTCGCCATCGCATCAAAACTCCTTTTAAAAGAACTTTAAAGTTTAAATTTGTCCAAAAAAAATTTAAAATACTTGTACTCATATGTTAGAATGGGTATCAAATAAAAGGTAAGAAATTTGGCTGTTTGTAAAAAATGATTGACTATAAGTTTTCACGATTAAAAATTTCACAAATGTTTTTTTTTAAAAATTTAACTCTTCAATATCCCTGATGATCATAATATTCCGCTCGTACACGCAAACGATGCTGATTAGTTTTATGAAGATTAATGGACATCTTTTCAAGCATTTTGGTATTAAAAATGAGCCAAATCGGTTCAGCGGTTAAAAATGTATGAACAAAAATGTGAAGGTATTCTTAAATGTTGCGTATAAATTGGTGTATATCAGTACACTGATAATAATCCATGCGTAAAAATACAAATACATGTCAAAATAACCAAAAATTTTGTAACATAAACGAAAATTTGTTCATTTTACAAAAGATTTCGTTGTTTTGACATTTTTTTCGTATTTTTAGCATGGATTATTATGAGTGTATAAGTTCATTCTCTAGGCGTCTGGTGTACAAAATATTGTTTAACAGAAGCAAGAGGTTAGTAACACTTTATTTTAACCACCAAAGTTGTTTTTCACCACAGAAATTCTTTTTTACCTCAAAAATGTTTTTTTTTTTCAACACAAAAATTATCTATAAAGTTTGTTTTTAATTGTATATCACATAAATAATGCTTTCGCATTTTAATTTATTTCTTTGTTGTTTGTAACAAAAGCACAGCTTTTTATTTACTATTTCTATATAGTTTTTACTCTATATTTCACAAAGTTTTAAACTTATTTCGATATAAAATCAGGGGATTTTCAATTGCAGATTTTTAAAGTCTGTAATTTCTACCAAACAAATTTCCTTAAGAAGATGATATAATCTGCCATAATTTAACGATAAATTAGAGTGCATAAAGGAAGTTGAAAAAGTAAAATGTTAATAAAATCATGTTTACAAACAAAAAACTAAAGTTTAAACTAAAAAAGTTGTTTTTTGTTCCGATTTATTTAAGAATAAGAAAAACACTGTTTTTTATATTTTCTCATTTTCCTTCAACTTTGCTTTCGTGGCGGAAATTTACGGTGTGCATACAAATTTTAAGAGAGTAAATTTGCAGAAATTTTGCCATTGAGTTTTTACCTCGTTGATAAAAATTGAACTTTTAGCTAAATTGGGAATTTGTAGTCATAAATAAAATATTGTAACACTAATTTCATCAAGAATGGAAGAGCTTATTGTTGTAAAAACCTGATAAGCCACATATATTTTATCTCGTTTCTTGTCAACTATTGATGAGTATTTGATAAAAGCCTTGCTTATACACTTAATACAAGTATCTAGAGAATAAAAGTCCTGCAAAATTCGTACTTTATGTATTAAATTCAAACTTTACAGGCAAAAAACCGTTAAAAATTAGTATGTGGCTTATCAAGTTTTTACAATAAGCCCTTCAATTTATTTTTTTGTAGAATTTATTTTTTGTTAGTTTCAAAATCATTATGGAAAATATTCGATTTTTGTTTCTAAAAGAAAACCTTGAATTTTTGGTAAGAAAAGAGACCAGAAAAGTCAAATTGATGAAATTTAAGAATATTTTTCAGTATATTCAAGCCTTAAGAAAGATTTTGTTTTTTTTTACAAATTTATCAAAAGTCACAGAGGATATTGAAGGATCAATTTTTTTAAGGACATTTTTGATCCTGGAAAATTATAATCATTATTTTTTTAAAAGCAGAGTTCCTCAAATTTTAATACCAATATTTAAGTCATATCATGAGTACAAGTATTTTAATATATTTTTTTAAAAATTAAAACTTTAAAGTCCTTGTAAAATAAATTTTGATGATGTAGAAAATCTAATAACGCAGTTTAACTACACGCTAAAAAAAAAGCCGTGGTGGAAATATAAATGCTGGTTATATATTTTTGTTTGGAAAACATTTCTGTTTCCCATGCTTCTAATACAATATGCTTGCTGGCAAATATAATTATGTTTGCCTGTAAATATATATATATGTTTGGAACTATTGAAAAACGTCTACCGGCAAACATATATATGTTTAGCTGCAAATAAATATGTTTATTTTAAGTATGTTTGCATGTCCCAAGCATAATAACTAAACATTTTAAAATTTGCTAAAATATCATTGAATTGAGTCATTGTAAACATATAAATAATTGCCTGCAAATATATTCAGAAGTGTCTATTGTCTGCGTTTGTATATGGTCTCTAGTTTCATGTATATATTGATTCGCCTTGTTCGAAAACTGCTGTTGCACGGTGTAATCTGTAATTTAAAAAACATAGATTTAAAAAAAATATTTTAATTTCTTCAGTAAACAAAAAAAAAATTCATTGCATTAAAAAAAAAATAATAGACATTTTCGAGTACACACTTTTGAAATATAAATCGAAAATGATTAAAACTCAAAAAATATAAATTGTTTAAATTATTGCTTAAAAAAGAAGAGAATTATTAAGAAGATTTGGAAAATTATTAAATTAAATAAATTTGAAACATTTTAAACTAAAACATTTCAAAGTGTCTAATTTTATTTTTAAATCAAGCAAATAATGTTTAGTTAAAATAAAAAAAAAAAGAAATGTAAAAATATTTTTGATTAAAATAGATATTTTTGTAATTTTTGTTCAGTTAAAATTAACCAACAGTTAAAATTCATACTTTATATGCAAAACAATAACAATTGTCACTTCAAATCCCAATTGATATTGTGAAACTGAGGCCTCGATTTTTTTTAATTTGGTTTGATTAAATAAAAGCTTAAGTTTTTTTTTCCAATTTTAAATGTTTTGTTGCAAAATAAATTAAATTCACATTGATATAAAATATAGAATGCAATAAAGATTTTTTTATAATACAAATTATAAGAAAAATCAATTTTATACTAGAATTTGCATTAAGAAATATTAAAATTTTTATAAAAAACAAAAAAATAAAAAAAAAAAAAAAAAAAAAAAAAACAATTTAAACAATATATAAAATTAGTTAAACATTAAATATAAAATGTCACTTTTGAAACGTTTTAATTTTAATTTTACGTTTATTTGTTAAATATTTAAAATTGTTTTTCGATCATTAATTTTGCAATTAAAAAGAATTTATTTTTCATTAAAAGATATTAATTGCAATAACGTTTTATTAATTTAAAGATTTGAATAGAAATTTATAACTCATGATTTAAAAATATTAAATTTATTACACAACTAGTATAAAATTCAACAATATATTTAATTTTTATTAAAAATTAATTTAAAAATCAAATTCTATTTTATTTAAAAAAACCCATTATTTTATAAAATGTATTTATTTTTCAAATCTCAACCTTTTGTTTAATACTTTTAAATAAAACCTATTTAACATTAAAAAAAATCTAATAATGAAATTGAATAAATTTTATATTCAAATTTTAAGTCAAACTTTAATTAAGAATCTATATAAAGTTTTTAAATTCCAATTAAAAATTATAAATCATTGAAAAAGTAATTTTAAAATACTTTAATATGTTTTTAATTGTTAATGTTATTAAATTAAAAAAAAAACAATCATTTAAATGTTTAAATTATAAAGTTTTATAAAAAAAAGATCAGTCAGGTAAAAAAATGTGTATAAGAATACTAAAAAAAAACCGAGTTATATAAAATTCAATTAATATTTTTTAAAATTTCATAGAAATTTGTGATCTGAATTTAATTCTACACTTCGATCTTAAAACTTGCTTATTTACACAGAAAAAATATCAACACGAAATATCTAATTAAAGATTTGATTTGAATTAAATTTGTTTCTAAACAAATATTTAATTGAATCAATTAATATTTTAATTGACTTAATTAAGTAATTCTCGTAATTCGTAATTCTCATATTATTTTTTCATACACTGTATGCTTAAATAGAAAATTTTCGGTATAAAATACCAAATACATTTGAAGTTTACAATCAAAGCAGCACACACACAAACATACAAACGGACTCAGCATTGCCAAAAACACACATACCAACGTATCGTTCACACACTTTTTTTGTGAGTATCATATTTTTTTTGTAGAAGTTATTTATAACTTTTTTTCCTTCTTAATTTTCAATAAAAGTTTTAATTTATAGTATCATTGCCGTGATAGGTGCAAAATCAATTAAAATATTAATTGATTCAATCAATTCTTAAATTGAAACCCGCTTTTAGTTTTTTCTGTGTAAGAAAAGTTTTATGTAAAAAAAAACCTTTTTAACTTTCTGAATTAAAATTTTTAATATTATAAAAATTTCTATTTATTGGCAAAACTCCGGGCAAAAGGAATATGTATAATATTAAAAATCATAACAACAATTCTAATTTTGTGATTATAAAGTTATAAATTTTAATTAAAAAATTATAAATTTTAATTTAAAAATTATAAGTTTTCATTTAAAAATTATAAGTTTTAATATAATAATTATAAATTTTAATTTAAATTATACATTTTTAAAATTATAAAATTTGAAAATTCAAAATTCAAAATTTTAAACTTGAATTTAAAAATTATAAATTAAAAAAAAATATATTTAAATTATAACATATAATTTAAAAATTACAAATTTTGATTTAAAAATTATAAGTTTTAATTTAATAATTATAAATATTAATTTGAAAATGTTAAAAATTTTAAATTTAAACATTTTAATATAAAATTTGATTTAAAAATCTTAATTTAAAATTAATTTTTTCTTCAAAAATTAATATTTTTGGGTAAATTTAAAAAAAAATAAAATAATAAGTTAAATTTTTATTGAAAATACTAAAAAGTATAAAATGTTAACTATTCCCTAACCTGAAATGTATCGCAATTTTTGGCACCAACTGCAGTGACTATCAAATTACTTTTGTCCGAAGAGATTTTCGTACGAATAAGACGCTTCTTTTGACAAAACTGCGAAAGTTCGTCAGTGCACAGAGAGAATTTTTCTAAACAAAAAATAATGAAATTTCTAAGCAAATCAATGAAACTTTTATTCACAAAAAACAAAATTATTTTTTTTTTCGGAAAAGCTTAAAATAACTATTGAAAATTCGGGGAAATAATTTAATTTTGGAATCCTAATTGGACAATTCTAAAACAGAAAATCTGAAAACCTAAAAATATGATTTTTATCAGTAGCAAACAGATTTGTTTACTTCTATTTTTGCTCAAAAAAATAAATAATTTTTAAAAAAAAATTTTTTTTCTGGCAAAAATAAGAGTAGTTTTTTACTTTTATTTTTCGGGAAAAATTAAAGTTCTGATTGATTTTTATTGGAATTAATGGTAATTAAAAATTGCCATAAAACTCATGTTTATCGGGATTGCCCACATTTTTGTGAGTTTGATTTGAACTTGTCAAAATAATAAACAATTTATATTTTAATGCAGTTTTGTAAAAAAAAATTTTTTTTTTTTTCGAAAAAATAACTTTTATTTTTGCTTAAAAAAGTAAAAGTCGAAAAATAGGGGAAGAAATCAGAGTTAATAATTGTTTGACATTTCCAATTTACTTTGATTTGGTAGTAGCTGATCAGAATATGCATTCCATTCGGCTAGTGTCTAAAAACTTTTTCTAAATTATAATTTTTTCTATTAATTTGCAAAAATTATCCACAAGGATCAAAATGGTATACTTTGAATCAGTTAGACGTCATTTACTTTTATTTTTTTTTAATTTAAAAGCAACAGTTATTTTATAGATCCTTGCAGAAAATATTGATATAATAAAATAAAAAATTTTGATAAAAAGTTAAAAGTTTTTCACTGTCAGTCTTTCTTTCTGTTATTTATTTTATTTGAAATTTAAAATTTTATGTTAATGTTTGATATAATTTTTATTAAAAATAAAAATTATGTTTTTTTCGACCTTTAATTGTGCATTGAAAACGAAAATTATTCAAGTTCGAGGCCATATTCTATATTTCTTTATTAGGAAATTGTCCTAACAAATAATCTATAGAGTTTTTGTTAGGATAATATCCTAATAAAGAAATATAGAGTATGGCCTCGAACTTGAATAATTTTAATTTTTTTTTTATGTTCATTTTAAATTTTAAAATATGAAACATTTAATTTTTTTAATCAAAAATCTTATATTATTAAAACAAAAATTAGAAAAAAAATATTTTTATTTTAAATCTTAAATTTCTGATATAAAAATTTTAATTTTCAATATGAAAATTTAATTTTTATGATAATTTCAAAATGTATATGTTTAGAAAAAAGTTTAAATTTTTATATTTATTTAAAATTTTAATTTTTAAACAAATATAAATACAATTTTAAATTCAATTAATATAAAACAAATTTTAAATTCCCGATCAATTAAAGTTATGTCTCAAATACAAAAACAGATCTCATTTGATATATCTATTCTTATCCAAGTTTATCTCAAAATTAAGGTAATCAGTAATATCCAATAAGATCCCTCAAATATGTTACTGGATTAAATTTGATCAAAATTAATCTCAAAATTTCGGGATCTAATTTGATATTGTTTAAGATTTTGATGGATCTCAAAATATCGCATGGGATTAACTTAGATATAATTGGATATAATTAGATCCAAAAAGATAAGTAATTTTTGATGAATCGAGTAGATGTATTGAGATTCAATTGGATTTACTTAAATCCCACGGATTGAGTAAGATATATTGACGTTAAATTTGATTTACTTAAATCACATAAAAAAAAAATATAAAAATGTAGTTATCAGGCGCATATGTAATTATGTATGGGGTTATATAATGTTTTGGGGAGTAAATTTAATTTTTGGTTAGGAAATGTTCCATTTTCCCTCCCCCTGGATGCGAGCCTGTATATAACAATATGTACTAATATCTTATACTCATAGAAAATATTAATGTTGTTGGACCATATATAATCATATCTCAAATTTAATTGTTAATCTTGTGCGATATTTGGAATCATACATAATCATATAATGTCATATAAAGTATCTTATTATATCTTCAATTATATAGCTAATATGTCACCATATATTATGTTATATATGAGAATGTATTACTGTATATGACAAATGATCTATAATATCTTATTATTATATAGCATATATGCTTAATATACAAATTTATAAAGCTCCAATAGATAGTAAATAATTCATCGTTGAATAAGTTACCACATATACGAATTATATAATAATATATTTATAAGCATGACATCATATAGTAATCACATATTATAATATATTTTAAGATTGAAAAACATAGGACTACATCTACATGGTTTTGTACTTCGGGTTATATAAAAGATTAAAATAATAGTAATTTAAAAAATATATTTTTGTAATTAATTTAAAAATTTAAATGTTATTAGTACATTTAAAATCCAATTTTTGATATGCAAACTTAAATTTTTAATATTATTTAAAAATTATAAATTTTAACATTAATTAAAAAGTTAAATTTAACATTGAATTTAAAACCTTATAGTTTTAATACTTAACTTAATTACAAAATTTTATATTAATTAAAAATTTAAATTTTTATATTAATTTAAAATCTAAAATTTGTATATTCATTAAAAAAATAAAACTTTTATATTAATTAAAAAATTAAAATTTTTATATTAATTAAAAAATTTAAATTTTTATATTATATTGTATTATATTTTTTTAATTAAAAAATTATATTTTTTTTTTAATTTAAAATTAAAATTTTATATTAGTTTCAAAATTAAAAGTGTTATATTAATTTAAAAATAAAAAAGAATATTTAATTTAAAATTTAAATTTTTGTATTAATTTAAAAATTAATATCTTAATAATAATTTAAAAATGAAATTTTGTAGATTAATTTAAAAATATTTTTTTTTATATTGTTTTTAAAAATTAATTTTTTTAAATTAATAATCAAATTTATTATTTTTAATTAGAAGTTTTGAAAATAAAAATCAAATATTGTTAGAACAAAAATTTTAAAACACTTTTAAAAAAATTCTGCAATTAAAAAAAAACTGAAAATTTTTCTTTACATAAAATTGAAAATGGAGTAGTGCAGGAGTATGTATCTAAGTGTCATCATCGTCATCATAGATTTGCTTTCGTTGCGAAATAATTTACTGCAAAGTTGGCTTATTTTCAATAAAAAAAATCTCTCTTTCATGCTCGCTGTTTGCTATTCCTCTGTATATAACAAATGCTCTCTGTCTCTCTAATATGCTGCTTATACAAACGGTTAATTTTAATTGGCCATTTCTTCGGTAGCTACTAATGTTGTTGCAGTATTGCCGTTTAGCGACTTTTTAAACAGCGCACATTCCACAGTGTTGTTGTCAAGTTTTGAAGAGTCGTCTTCGCTAATAACACCTTCCATGGGTTCGGAGAGTATAACATTTTCATCAGCAGCTGAGTTGTCTGATGGGTCAGCTGTTACAGCTGCTTTGAGTAGGGCAACATCATCAACAATGTTTTTTTTATCTGTGGTAGTGGTGTTGGTGGTGGTTAACACAGCTGTTTCAATATCTATATCCCCATCTACAACAGATTCAGCCGTAGCAGTAGTTTTAGTTGTGGTAGTAGTAGTAGTATCATTAGTTTTAGTGGCAGCGTCATTAGAATTTGGAATATCAACTGGAAGTTTGCCGGTTACAATACCATTACCTTCTTTTTCTTCTTCTTGTACTGCTTCGTCTTTTTCTAATTCTTCTTTAGAAGTAGTAGTAGTAGTAGTTTCTAATGTGCCGTCAATGTTGTTGCTATTTTTAGCTTTATCAGTTTCTTCCTCAGTTTTATCTATGGCAGCAGCTTCTTCTTTTTCAGCAGCATCAGCATCAGCAGTTTCAGTATTATTTTCAATAGCTGTAGTAATAATATTATCACCTTCAGTTTCGATATCATCTACCTCCATTTTGGTAGTATCGGATTTTTCATTATTTGTATCATTTTCCGTTAAAATTTCTGCAGCAACTTCCTCTTTGTCTGTTACGGCAACAGTTTTATTGCTAGATTCTTCAATTGTTTCCATGGAATTTTCAATACAATTTTTTATCTCACCATTAGTTTCCAAATTAGTTTCTTCTAAACTTTCCTCTTTATCAGTCTCAATTAATTGTTCCGTTTCTGTTTGTAATTCTTCGGAAGATTTGTCCACATTTTCAATAGTTTCTGGGGATTTTTCAATATTTTCAGCATTAGCATCATCATCATTATTAGCTTCATCATTATTATCTTCATTAGTTGTTGGTTGTTCTTTTTTATTATTTTCCGTTTCTGCTACGTCATTATGATCATCATCATCATTTTCATTGACTTTTTCCATTTCTACATCATTTGATTCAGTTGCTGTTGCTGCTTCTTCGGCTGTTTCTGTTTCAGCCTCTAAATCTGCTGCAGTTTCTGCTTCTGCTGGTTCTGACAACGATGTTGTTGATGGTGTTGTGGTTGGTGTTGTTTCAGTTATGACCTGTTCATTGGGTAAATCTAATTTTTGTCTCTTTTCGGGCAATTGACACTCCAAACGAGTTGGTGGCGATAATAAATTTTTTTTTGTTTGCTCTTTCATTTGTTGTGGTGTTGTTGCAGTTGCTGTTTCTTTTGCAGACACCACCACTACTTGGGTTGGTCCAGATGTCGGCTGTATCTCGATAATACGCTCGTTATGTTCGTCATTTTTCGTTGCCGGAGGTGGTGGCGGTGGAGCCTTAACGGTTAATATACCATCCGAAGATAAAGTCGATAGAACATCATTGGGATCGTATCCCTTTGGTAGCATGTACTTGCGTACAAAATGTCTCGAAATTACACCATGGCCATCCTCTTTGTCATCATGTCTACCCTCGACTACAATGCAATTATCGATTGTTTTTACCGACAATTCATTGGGTGCAAATTGCTTAACATTCATGCTAACCTGAAAACCGTTCTTATTAACCACCGAATATGAGGCCGATTTTCCCGGAGTACCGGTTATAGAAGTGGCTGCATCTGTCGTAGACGGATTGTTAACGGTTTCCTCACCACTGGCATTCGATTTAGCACAACAAGCCGTTTTAATACGATTATAGGGATGATGGCGTTTCAAAGGCATCCATAATGAAGAAAATGACGATGTTCTACTACGTCTGGGACTTTGCTGTGGCTGATGTTGTTGTTGCTGCTGCTGTGTTTGTGATGATGAAGAGGCATCGGTTCCAGTATAGAGACCAAATCCGAAATCATTTATATCACTACCACTAGCCAGACAGCGACTGAATTCATGTAGCTCATCAGCCAAATCCAATATAAATGGTATCAAAGACATTTTTTATTATTTTTTTTTTTTAAAAGTTTTTTTTTTTAATTAATTTTTTCACAACTAAATTCTTTTTTTTTTGTTTACACAACACTGCAAATTATTTTACTGTTCGGTTGTATGTGAAAGAAGTAACAACAACAAAAAACACAGATAATTTTTGTATTCTTCCGTCTGGTCTGAAACCGTTTGAATGCAATCGCCGAGTGATGCGTCGTCGTCGTCGCCAAAAACACACACGCCCGTGTGATTTCTTTTTAACTGGTTTTTTGTATTTTGCAGCTTAAAAGTGCTGAATATTTTCAGTCGTTGGTGTGTGAAAATAACCAGTTTGCAGCAGTGCTGAATGGAAACTTTAGTTGTATGTGGAATGTCATTATTGTTGGATTTTGCAGTTGTTTTGTTTTTTTTTTTTTTTGTTTTGTTATTTTCGAATACACCGGTATCTGCTGTTCTTGTCTGCAAGAGAAAAATTGTGTATTCGTCAGTACGTTTTTTTTTTATTTATTTTTAGTTTATACACTGAGTTGCAAAGCTATAATTACACATTATTTTCATTAAATTTCGTAAGTTAAAAAAAAGTAGAAGAGTTTAACCGGCATAAATGTAAAACCAATGGAAAATTAGTAATAGCCGGATTCATGTAATGTCGTATATTGTATAAACATCGTATTCGTATAAAATTAATGTCATAAATGTTTTGTCAACCCTGGAAAGTTTATTATACAATTTTGAAAAATTATTATTAATGCGTAAAAATTCGATCAGACATACACTCGACGGGTTAATACTTCCCGAATATTCACTATTGATCCGGAGAACATTCGTTCCATTCCAATACTCGTATATTTTTTGATGATAGCTATTTGGTAGCTATTATTTTGTAATAAATGGCAATTGTTTCTCTTCTTACACAGTAATGTACTCAGAAGAATTCATTTTTGTGCTTTAAATGCAAAGTCAACCATACCGAGGAAACAAACCATTAATGATCCGCTCCAAATCATTAAGGATCCGATATCGTGATTCCTTACGTAGGTCTCTGCAATAGCTGTTAAAACCAGTTTAAAAGAAATTTGTATTTAAACAGTCCTGCCAACAACATCGATTATTGACTTACCTTTCTGCAGTTGGTTTGTAAATTCCTTTTAGCGAATTCTAGTCGAGCAGTTTTGTGGTGAAGTAATAACCTTGGCACAGACATCAGCTTTTGGCGAGTAATTATTTGGGAAGCCCACTTATGGTTGATTTGTACACATTTACCTTACATTCATCGATGATCTGATTGAGACTCTTCATTGTGTTGCTGGCACAGTTGATTATTTTACGCCGGTCCCGATCAGAAAGATTTTTTTTTTTTGGCCGCCTGTTTTATTTTTATTGTACCATAAGCACTCGGATTATTTGCACAATTTGTGACAACCACATGTAAACGGTTTATTTTTCTAACAATTTCCCGAAAACTTAAGCCATTTTTGGCCTGAAGGGCTGAAATTTTCCCTTTTTTCAAAATCACTTATATTCGATATGAACCACGCTGCATTTTATTGCAAATTGATTAAAATTGCATAAAAAACTAAAATAATTCTTAAATTTTTTTTATTTGTTTACCGTTTATATGTAATTATAGTTTTTTTTTACGTTGAACCAACACTCAGGGATGCCCCTGTTAATGCATTGCATTGTGTTGATATCAGGAATATAGGTTATGGGGAGGAGGAAGGAGGGAGTAGTGTTTGTGGACATTTACCTTAAATTTTTCTACATTGTAAGTTGCTGGGAAGACCTCCGCAGAGAGACGATTCCACATACGGCTAATGCGACTAAAATACAAATTTTCTCTGTAATGCGTTTTGCGATTTGCCGGGCTATAGAAAACAAACGGATGAGATCTACTTGACAAGCGGGTAGTACGAATAGATACCCGGTCCCTCGAGATGAGTCGACTTATTTCAGCAGAATATGGTAATATCTATAACAAAGTCACACAACCCATATTCCGACGATGCTCCAACGAGTCAATAGAGTTTGAAACCCTACTGTCGCTGATAAGCATTAACGCCCTCCGTTGCACACGATTCAGAAGTCCTAAAATAGACTTTGAAGCAGTTGCCAATATATGGGAGTTATATTCCATCTTCGGCCGGATGTAGGTGGTATATAGTAAGGAGATCGGATGGAGTAAAGTGCTTCTTACACCGATTTAGAAGACCAAAACACTTGAAAGCTTCTTTGGCCACTTGAATGAATGATCTGATCCCAAAACATCAAGAGTATGTGAACCCTCAATACCGATACCAGCCATATACACAGATGACATAGTTGAGTCCACGGACCTATGGGTGAACATACAACATTGGGTCTTACGACCGTTAAAATCGACTCTGTTCGACCCTGTCATTCATAATCTGCCTTTTACTCCCAACCTCCTGAAGGCTTGGACTACGATCGAAATAAAATGAATGACAAATGTTACTGTCATCGAAAGGAATAAATTGGATTGAAAGTTCGACCAAGGAAGTCAAGAAAGATCAGAAAAAGAGATGGAGAAAGAAGCGAGACCTGAGTTACCCCTGAACATTACTGAAACTCTGAGAAAATTTGAGAGAAAGCTTTACCGACACCAAAGACAATTAGCTTTGATAACAGTTCGCCGTGCCACACACTATCGAAAGCCGTGGAGATATCTAGAGCAACCACCTGCTCTCACCAAACATGTGAATGGATAAATAAAGTAGTGAATGGATATATAAATTAACCTCTTAAATTTTACACAATAAGAGACTAGTAGGGCAAGTTTTTTATGACTTTTTCGGCGTTTCATCCAAAGGAACTACATAAATTGTGGTATTGATGGAAAGAGGTGTTTTAGGGCCATTCACTGGTGCCGGTCTTCTTGGCAACACTGTCTTAAACAATTATCATTATCAATGAAGGCTTAAAATCAGAAAATTTTCAATTTACACAGGCTTGCAGAGGTGTTCGAAAATTTTGAAAAGCATTAGTGAATGCTCCTTAAACATCTCTTTCCATCAATAGCACATTTTTGTATAGTTCCTTTGGATGAAATGCCAAAAAAAAAATTCAACAAAACTAAAAAAGAGTCGTGTTTCGTGCCATTTAAAACTTTTCTTAGAGATCAGTTATCACACTCTTATAAACAGTTATAAGTTTTAAAGAAAATGTTTGTAATATTAGAATAAATAGCACAAATCATTTGTAGTTATAGTTATGCAACGCAGTGTAGCTTTTGCATACGTTTATACATGTATTTGCAACATTGTAATTCGTAATTTAACAATCGTTTATCCAGTTTTTTCAATATGGCCCTTAACCGAGTCCTATCATTCCACCATTTAAGTTTAGTTGGAAAAATAACGAAACTTTTAATGATGCTGTCGAAGAAAATATTGATTTTCTAAATCGTCGTAACTCTTTGTTTTTCTCTTTACTCTAATTATATTCACAGCAGGCTGAGTTTGAAGAAATTCAAATTGTTTCATGATTTTAATACATTTTGCAATTACTTTATGTCACAATATCTTGAAATCATCATCAGTTTTCTGTTTCTGTTTAATCTGCAAACAACACTCAGTATCATACTAAATGTAAATTTTTGTATTTTTAAGATTTTAATTTAATCCGGTGTTTACAACGTCATGCTCTTGATATTTCTTAGGTAGTCAAAAATGCATCCAACAGATAAGTGAAGTAAAAGGGATGAATTACTGATTAAATAAATTTGTATTTATAGTTTTCAATCCTTAAAATAAACAACACCAGAAGCAGGTGGGTAAATTCAAGGGAACTACCTTCTTAAAACAGAGAAGAAATCACAATTTTTAATCCATCGTCATTACTGCAACCGAAACTCTTTTAAACGAAAAACACACTAGAATATCATTTCGTTTGCTTGGTCCAAAAATAACTGATTCAACTAAAAACCATATCAGTTTTCAGCTGATAAAATCCTTAAACAATTTGTTCTACGTGACACTGAGAGAATTATCTGCATGATATCCGACTTGGGCGATGTCAATTGCATTTCACAATCAATTCAGACCTACGCTCACACTTGGAAAATTTGTAAAATATTTAATACCAAACATGGGGATTAGTAACAACATATGCGAGGGAGACTTTCTCCTTTCGATCCACCATTTTTACCATGTTTCCTGCGAATATTTCCAATATTACACTTTTTGTAATTTAGCACATAAGTACTCCAGGAAATACATATCGCTCATTTGCTGCAAGAACGGCACAACTCAAAAAACAAGATTTTTAAGTTAATGACGCAGAATTATTCGTTATATCACGCATCATATTGTGTAAACAAGTCGTGTTGATATCTTGTATGCTAACCTCTTGAGAAGAAATTATGTCGTTATTTTTTCTTCAAGCTTGGAGTAAATGGAAAACTTTAAACTCGTTTTCTACAAAATCAAAATTTGTGAAAAAGAGATAGGATTAAGAAGAAAAAGCATTCTAGTTGAGAAATGAATTGTGCATTGGTATTAGCTAATTCTGTCTCTTCTGATCAAAACAATACTTGTGTGTACGTAGTGTGACCAAACTCCAATTTAGTCGCAGTCAACGCTGTGTCGATCGTGGCTCAACTGGTTAAGAGGTGAGATTACGATGCATAGCTTGATGCTAAGACCGTGAGTTCAAATCACAGTACGACACCAAAAAATAAAAAGTTTTTCATATAGAGCAAAATTAACAATATAAAATACTTTGTTCAATTGACACATAAATTAACCACTGACGAGTCCCAGGAGGGGGACGAAACTGCGGCAGTCTGGTGTATCCCTTGTGTCCGTAAAATTTTTCAATAAAAATGTTTTCTTCTTCTTCTTCCTGTAAAGAGACTAACTAAAGAAATATTCTACAGTAATTAATATAAAAAAAAATTAATTACGATTGTCATTGTCTGACGGTTGCAAAACACTTTCTAACATAAAATTTTTTAGTTATGACGTTATTGCAGCAAACGCCATATTTCTAGCCAAAACGGTATATGCTAGCTGTCTGCCACTCCTTGTAGGAGTTTCCAAAAATCTTTCATAGGCGGATGTCTACAGGGGAGGAGTAATCTAAACAGCAAATTTCAAGTTTCTAGCATTAGCGTTTTGGACAGGCCGTTGAGTTGAAACCCTTTCTTTTTTTTTTGAACCAAATTTCTACAATGTTTGTGGAAAAAATCCAAATAGAAAGTTTATAGATAATCGAAAACTTATGTAGACTAAATATTTATCCAAATTTTTAATTTATTTTAAGTATTAATTTGTTAAAAGAAAAAAAATAATAAATTTTTATATTTGGATTTAAGGAAATCATTTTAACATTTTGAAATCTTGCTGAATCGAAGAAAAGCGTAAGATTCTGTTATATATGGCTGATCAGTGAATAAGTCCCTACTCCAAGAAACACATACATACATATATTGAATTTCATGTTGCTAGGCAAAGAAGCTTTGTTCCAACCCGTCTCTGGGCCAAATTCAAAAAAGTATTATTTCATTGGTTAAGGTGATTTCCATCAAGCGAATACTTTTATAAAATTCCGTCAACGCCTTTTACTCCACGTACGGCTAGTACAACTGATGTAAGAGTTTTCTCGGTAACGCGCTGTGTGATCCACTTAATGTGATTAAACGTTTATGCTGTACTAAATAAGCAGTCTTTCGAATAAAAGCTCGGGCTCTATGAATAAGTTAACTTATCAAAGTTTTATAAAAATATAATAATCGAAGGTAACAGATTCAATATAGCTGGATACCCCACAGCCATTGATAAACGTCGACGCACATATTCGGCCGGATAAAGGTGGTATATATAGTTAGTAATTCAGAAGGAGTAAAATACTGCGTTGCACACTTATAGAAAACCAAGACACCTGAGTGCTTCTTTCGAACCTGAAAATCGTGCTTATTCTAGCGAACAGCATATTGAATTTTCATGACCAGAACATCAAGATTATTCGTT
This sequence comes from Delia radicum, assembly GCA_021234595.1. Classification (NCBI taxonomy): domain Eukaryota; kingdom Metazoa; phylum Arthropoda; class Insecta; order Diptera; family Anthomyiidae; genus Delia; species Delia radicum. Next base: position 85,264,593 of record CM037853.1, read on the forward strand.
TCCCCAATATTGGTTCCATCCAAATGAAGAAATGACAGTGCTAATCCCATGGCCCAATGGGTTAACGTACAACGTTGGGTCTTGCGTGCAATATCCATCGACCATATTCCTAAGAAAGGTCCTGAATTAATATGTCATTTATAATCTGCCTTTTGGCCCCAACATCGATCAAAGACGCTATCGAAGGAAAGTAAATTGCAAAGGTTGCTGTCATCTACAAAAGAGTAGATAGCGCTAAAAGTTTGACCGAAAGCGGCATTAAGAAAGATAAGAAAATGGGATCAAACCCTTGTGGTACTCCTGAATTTCAGCTGAAACTGAAACGTATAAGAACCCATCTATTCCACATTGTTCAAGCACGAAATAATACCGTCACCAACAACAATAAGCGTTGATACGAGTATGCCATGCCAGACGCGATCGAACGCCTTGGAAATATCTAGCGAACTACCCTATTGATTTCAGCAAAACGCCAGACTCCAACTCTTCCGTAGAATGAAGCTATAAAGTCGATCACTAAGAAGATAGTAAGACTCTAAATAACACTGTGCTACAAAAGAAAATCACTCGTCATATGACCTAGTGTAGGTCTAGCTTATACAGGGGGGAGAAGCATTGAAGCATTTATATTCCATATTGAGGCTAATGCCAAAGCATTGACATTTATATGAAATAACTTTTGTCTTAATGCTAAAATCCCAAGTATGGTCTAGCTGAGTGCATTACAAAACAGGTTTGTAAAATTTGTAATTTTTTTAACCGATTTTGAAATTTTAAACGGCATTTGAATGAAACTTGAATGTTCTTCCCAAATATACATACTTTCTTTATATTATTAATATAAATTATGTAGAGATTTTTTATAAATAAAATTTATTTTTTTTGCAGTTTTATTAGTTTTTTATTTTCAATTTATACCGAGCTTTCAACCTCCGTATTTTTACAAAAAAAAAACAAATCAAACATATTAGCTAGGTTGATACTAGTATTTCGATCTTACTAAAGATCTCATCAGAACAAGCAGTTTTATAAAAGTTCGAGAATCCAGAATAGGCAGAGCTTTAACAAAAAACATATTAATCATCAATTTCGCTCTATTCTTGTCTTCTTAGTAACAAGCATCGTTACCAAACTTGGAAGACCAAAAATGTTCAATTTATATAAAAAAAAATAGTTTTCACTCTGGCTCAAGTAATATTTTTTACAGTTTTATTAGTTTTTTGTTAGTATATATATCGAGATTATTTTAATGTTATGAAATAAACCAAATCATACATATTAGCTAGGTTGATACTGGTATCTTTAATTTTTTTAATTGGGCGGTGATTTCCAGGGTTATTTCAAAACTTTTATGTATGTGCTAGACATAGGCTACAATCGGGCTTAAGGGTAAGAATCTTGTAGTTGGATTAAGCTAAAAATTAGGTATATCAATGCCTTTTTAATTTAAACAAGTGTGGGTCTGGGCTTTTTGTATATAGTTTTCTGAAGAGCCTTTTACACCTATATTTCCAAGAAATTACAACCCTTAGTAAACTAATTAGGCAATATGGGTATAAATTTTTGTTTTATCGTTGCTGCTTACAAATTATTCTGAATTTCTGAATAAAAAAATAACCATATCCCTTATTTCTTCAACTCTATTTACCGAACTATCCGAATTTCATTATGATCAGAGCGAAGCCATCGGGACACTCTCCTTATAAGCAGATCAGTATTCGCAATAAAATTTTTCTATAATGCTAGATGATTTATTAGTGAATCCCAGTTGAGGAATTTTTTAATTATTAAAGCGAAAGGCGGACTTTCCTCCCAGAGTAATCAGTTGTACCTGTGGCAACGTTGGTATGCTACACACAGAGAAGTAAAGAGTGAACTGAATTGAAAAGTTTATTTTAATTTTTACAACTTATAAATGCAGTTATCTATATTAGATTTCTGAATATTTTTGATGTTGCAACTAAAATTCAGTTGAATTAACCGATGCCAACCGACTGAAAACAGCAATAATCGAATTTGAGTCGTAGTAACCGAATTTCATTTGGCAATTAGCTAAATTTTCCGCTGTGTGCACATAAAGGGTCAGTGATGAGTAGTTTAACAAGTCATTCCGCTACGATTTTAATGCATTGATTTATTTTTCGCTCTGAAATTAAGAGATGTGACCCTTTGATGAAAGACAGAAAATAGATTGACAATATGAGAAAACACTCAGGACCTAATATGGTTTTCTGGACCTTATGTATCAGCCACATCACAAACTCTTTCCAAACTCTTAAGAATTGTCCAGACAGAGATTTGGGGAATCCATTTTAACTATAAACCCGTTTGAGAAGAAGTTTTAGAAATAATGTAACTATGTCCAAAGCATCGTTAAAACAGAATTTTGTTCTTTAACATTAGCAGAATCTTTTTGCTAAATATTAGTAAAAAAAACTGTAAAATCTACTAAATTTTAGTTCAATTTTTAGTTGTATGCATACACACTAAGCGCCATATATTAGTGAAAAATTTTATTATAAATAAAAAGCCAACTAAACTACAGCTCTGCATTTATAGGATTAAGAAAATACTAAGCTTTATCTGTTATGTATTTGTCCTTTATATTTCCTTTGTTCCTTTTGTACGACGGCGGTCCTAAAATTAGCCGACCTGACGTATAGATCGCAGCAGTAGGTTAAAAAAAATACTTTGGAGCAAAGTGATAACCTTATAAAACATATGTTTTAAGTTTTAAGGCGCCACGTTGTTAAGTGTTCTCAGTAAATCTGTAAACATGGATAAAATTGGCCACCGTTATGTAATTCAATACTTTCATTTGAAATGTCTCAGTCTAACCAATATTAAAGCCGAGCTAGATTCTACTCTTGGGGAGTCTGCTTCTTCGTTTACGACTATAAAATATTGGGTGGCAGCGTTTAAATGATGCCTTATGATCTGCCAAAACGAACACCGTGGTGGTCGGCCAATTCAGGTGCCCAGGCCAGAAACGGTATAGAAAATCCACAAAATGGTATTGGATAATCGTCGGCTGAAGGTGCGTGAGCTGACTGAAATTATAGGCATTTCAAAAAGTGCTATACATTGCATATTGGCCGAATATTTGGAGATGGGAAAGCTGTGCGCAAAAGTACAAAAACACCGTCGTAAATATGTTGTGAGGATGATGGCCAAATTCATCACGCACCTTATTCGCCAGATTTATCTGCATCGGATTATTTTCTATTTACAAACTCGAAAAAAAGGCTAGGTGGTAAAAGATTTGCCCACAATGAAGATGTGGAATCTGCGGTTGATGACTATTTTAAGGAGCTACACAATTCTTACTCTAAACAATGTATCGACGCTAGTGAGTATCACTGGGAAAAATGTATCGAAGTTAAACAAAATTATGTTGGGAAATAAAGAAAATTTGTCCCAAATTTATTGATTTACAACGAGCTCTGCTGGTTTTGATTATCAAAGTAATATTTTAAGACTTTAGTAAATTCAGCGTAAAAAAATTGTTAAAAAGTTAGTATTTCATCAAGTCAAAATAACAAAATATTTTACCAACAATTTAATTTCAACTAAAAATTAGTTAAAAACTTGCAAAAGTTTTATTACTAACGGCTTTACTAATTTTTCTACTAACTTTTTCCTATTGGTGTACGATAAAGAAACAATCAGGAGACAAAAGTCCCTAAAATTTTGATTATTCAAGTATTGTAATTTCAGCTAAATATGCATTCAAAACTTATTTTTGAAGTCAATTTACTGCTTTCAAATATGTAGTTCTACAAGTTTTTTCGCATCCAACACGAATATATAAATAAAATTTTAATTCAAGTTCAGTATATTACATTTAACAATCCATGACAATTCGTGTTGGAATTTTTAGTTTTGTTCATTTAGGAGAAAAGTTAAAGAAAAAGTTATAGAGATCGGTCGTGTTATCAAACTCGATACCCTACAGGATTTGAATGAATAATGTCACTTCTTGTAACTAATATTTAAAAATGATTCTCAGATTATAAACAAATCGATAATACGAATGAAAAACATTATTTCCCTAGACTTCAAGGCTAATTTTGTTTATGGCAAGTGGTTAATTTTGTTTAAAAAAGTGGAACGAATTCATCATTAAAGTATTACAAAATTCACTTTTTTTTCTGTAGAGTACATTGAATTGTTTTATAAAATCATAGTTTCTTGCAAAAATAGTACATAAGCCAAATAAAATAAAAAAAAAAAAACTATAATGATACCGGCAAAATAACGACCGGTTTCTTTTTTTGGAAAATGACTGGAAGTTACATGTTTTTTTATATGTATCGAACCATTCCGTATGTCAGTCTGTATAAGAGTCATTCCATATCAAACCGAACAATTTTTTACATCACGATTTCTGTTTGCTTTGAAATTTGTTTTTTAAAATCACACTTTATCTCCGAAAAAGGGCGTTTGGTGTATCTCCTAAACTTCTAAACTTGGTGTATCTCCTAAACGGTCATATACCCTCAAAGCTGAAGATTTATGGACATATTTGCGATCATGTATGGTAATCATATATATGCTAAAAATTTCTTCAAAATGCATGGCCGTATATGATAATGCATGTGCTTGTATAATCAAATATAAGCTCATGTATGGTCATGTGCGCTCATATACAGTGCTGCTCAAAACATTTGCAACTGCCCTTGCAGTGAAATAATTTGAGGAGATACTTAGATAATAATTGCTTTATACTTAATACTTCTATTAAGAAATAATCCTTAATTAGTTATCTTTCTAAATTATGATTGAAAAAAATATAGTACAACAATTTTTTGTTATCGTCCAAAGTATAAAAAAAAAGTTGTTTAAGCCTGCTCAAAACATTTGCAACTACCTAGTACCTTCTCTTATTTTCATTTTCTATCGTGTTATTTTCGCATTATTATAACCGTAAAAAGAAGATCATTGTAAAAATGAACTAGATTGACAAAAAAAAAAACATTTCCAAATAAATTTCACTTAGTTGATTTGTCATAAACTGATCGGTTCCGCCCATGTGCTATATTTCCGAAAAAATTAATAAAATGGGTGGCAATAAATTAATAAGCACATTCAAAAGCAAATAATCGACGATTATAACAAAGGTGTATCCCAAAAAAAAAAAAAATATCAAAAAAGTATAATGTTCATAAATCAACAGTATCTCGTGTTATTAGTAGTGGAAACACCAAAACAGTGCATAGAGGTGGGAGAAAACGTAAGACTACACCAAAAGAGGACCAAAAATAAAAAGAACTATACAACAATTCCCTCAAATATTATCAAGAGAAATAAAAAATTTTCTTCAACTTGATATATCCGCGCAAACGATCAGACGTAGAGCCGTATGAGTCGGACTTAGAGCTTACAAAACTGTTAAAAAAATTTTCATTTCTAAGAAAAATAGGTTAGCTCGCCTTCAGTTTGCAAAAAAAATATCTTAATTGGTCTGAGCAGAAGTGGATATGTGTTCTATTTTCTGATGAATCAAAATTTAGCCTACACGGTTCGGATGGCAGGTGTCTGGTGCGAAGACCAAAAGGGTAAGGTATTAATCCAAGATATACAAAAGGTACTGTCAAACATGGTGGGGCAACATTATGGTCTGGGGGTGTTTTTCCGGGCAAGGAATTGGCCCGATTCATAAAATCGATGGAATCATGACGTCAGATGATTACAGAAATATTTTTTCTGACGTAATGTTGCCATCTTGGGAAATGCCGCTTGCTTGGGTGTTTCAACACGACAATGACCCACACGTCTAAGCTGGTTACACAATGGATAGCCAATGAAAAATTGTGTGTGCTTGATTGGCCAACCTGACCTTAATCCCATAGAAAATCTTTGGGAGATTTTGAAACGAAAAATTGGTAATAAAGTTTTCAAAAAAAAACTTGAGGAGCATTCCAAAAGATATAATTGATAATTTAATCAAGTCCATGCCAATTAATAAAAATTTAAATATTACTAACAAAATATTTAAATTTTTATTAATTATCGAAATCATGTATTATAAGTTGCAAATGTTTTGAGCAGAGTTATATATGAGTTGTAACATTATCGTTAACAAATCGTTGTCGACAAGAAATTTATGTTACATAATCCTTAAAATGGAAATAATAAAGAATAATTTAGCGTTTTAATCTTCGTTTCTATATTTTTATTTTCATTAAAATGAAGGTGTTTTTCAAACAGGTGCCATGGTTGCAAATGTTTTGAGCAACACTGTACATATATATCGATTTCAACTATTTCTGAAATAAGAAGCAAACAAAAATAGTGTTGCAAAAAATCGTTCGGTTTGACATTTAATGCCCCATGTCTGTATAAATGTTGGAACATTTTGTATGTTTGTAACTGATTCTACATGAGTAAAATATTCACCAAGATAATACCGAAATGCAGACAATCATCCATCCAACCATCCATATACTGCAACAACGACAACAAAAAAACAGCTGACAATACTAAAGGAGAGTGTTAGTTGAAGCAACAACAGCAACGACAACAAATACAACCGGTCAATGTACCGGCAAAAAGATTGCAAAAACAAAAAACAACAAAAGAAACGAGAAACAAATATACAACAGCACCAACAACAACAGCTGTTTAGACGGCTGATTGTATTCGTCGGCAGAGTTGTAGACGATTTTATTGCGTGTTGGTGGTTGAAGATAATACGAATGTGTTACTCGAAACGAATACAATTGTGTACATGCTCACATTGAGGAATTGGAATGGGGTGACCGCTTTTAGTTCCCATTTGAATTCAGAAACTATTTTTATTGTTTTCATATAAAAAATCAACTTGGATGAATTATCTTACTAACGATACCTAGAAACTTACACGGAACTGTTCAGATATCTCATTCTGTAGTTCGCAAAATTTACAGATGTTGATCCGCGAATTGCCAAGTGTTAACTGATGATAGCTTATGTAGCCATGATTAAGTCTTTAATTTAGCATTTATCCAAGTGGGAATGAATTTTGATTTATTCTAATCCACCAGCTTGTTTTTTAAATGTACCATTGGATGCACCGATAAAAGATGTGGACGCTAATAGTAGGCTTGCTCCTCAAGCAGAGAAACATTCGGTTTATTAAGAAGATTTGGCATAATCGAAAGCCAGTTAGAATTCTAGATACCAGATCCCTGAACCACAACTTTTAAGCCTCAAACGTAAGGTTGGGCCGCTAAAAATAACGTGTGTCCCATATTTTTTGCTCCTTCATCATATATTAACAATTTTTTAATATACCCAGCGAAAAAAAGGCTCCAAAAAGATAAAGCAGCAATACATTGCAATGATTTGGATTTAGATGTTATGAAAATTTGGATTTTAACCAATGAATTTTACATGGGCTTGTCATAGGGTGAAGTTCTCTTTTATTATCCTTATTCATTGTATCTTAAGCAAAGCTTTAATGAAAGTTCAATTCTTTTGTAGCTCACAAGGGAACTCTCCTAGGAGAGAATCCCGATTGCGCTGGAATTTGCATTCTTTTTTAACTTTTCCGAAAACATTTTTTCACATAATTGGTGGGAATGCTGTCTTCAAAGCAGAGGCAATATGAATACCAGCACTTTGCTTTTTTCACGTATTTTAACGATGGGTCCTAAAAATTTCCATTTCTCATATTTCGGATATGGTCCTCTACAAAAATAAATTATATAAATTGTTTCCCTTCCTTTTACCACCTAAGTTGTGAAAAAGAACCTCTTTAGAAGCGGGAATCAGGAATGAATTTGGTATCAATGAAAAATTTGATCTTTAGGAATCACTAAAATTTTTTTTTGTTGATATAGTATAAAAGCCCATTAGGATACTTGTTTATAGTTATTGGACATAATTTGAACTCTTTAGGATTATTTTGAAACACTTCGTGGAGCTTAGAAATCAGGTGCGGAACCAGGGGGAGGGAAATGAGACATTTCCTCCCCCAAAATTTATTTTTTTAATACAGAAATATAAAAAATAATAGAATATTTTGGAAAAACACTCTAACTCCCTCCGAAACCCTTTTAATGGATCCGCCCCTTATAAAAATATATTGTTAACCACCGTCTAAAGAATGAAAAGAAGCATTTTTACACAGGAAAGGCACTTTGCCATCTGGTTCCGAAAATATCAGAAATGCCACTTTTTTGTGTTGATCAAACAGTAATTCGTACATTTGCTCTTCGAATAGTGCCCATGTCTAATATGCTTACTCGATTCTTTAAATTTAAACTACACTCCCGAAAACCAGATTTGTGCTGTAAACTGAATTTTATGTACGTAACGTATGGTTTTGTTACAACGACGGCATTTTGGGTAGAGTTAAAAGGTTTTTCATTGATGTCACCAGAATTCTCTTCTCTTGGCTAAATAACAGTTGTCTTTACCGATTTTTAGTTGGCATATCCAAACAATTTGTGTGGCAATAAATTCGGTGGACACCCTCTGACTTAGTTTTCTACGTATGGTATGGTGTTCCATTTTGTTAGGCAAAATATAAAATGTAAAATATTTGTTGACTTTGATTACGCCCCGAGTCTCAGTGATACAAAAGTTATGTATGGAGGTTGCACACTTTGACCACTTTTGCAAAAGTATGCCAAATTTCGATAGTTCAATGTTAGTTACTTTTATGATTAAAAAAATTGTGCATGGGAATTATTTTTTTGCCATCTAAATTACAAATTCAAATGTTCTCCAAATCTGTAGATGTCCTTATTAACCTGAAGCATCCCTATGGGGAATGAGGAGTCAATTTTCCTAAAAGTGACTGGTTAAAGAAGGACTTATCACAGGACTGGTATAATTTAATACTGAAGTGGGTTAAGCAGCGTCAATTGTCCTAAACTTACCAATACTGTGACTGGTAAAGGGAGGACATGCCACCTAACCAGAATGATTATTAACAAGAAAAAGCCAGTTGACCAGAATTTTACCCATTGGAAGCTGTTTAGTTTTTGTTTATTTTATACGACATGGGCCTTTTGCAACAGTCTTGTGGTATGTCCATCTTTGGTTAGTCCTGTGGCATGCCACTATGTGGTTTAAAGCGGGACAAATGACCCCCTCCTATGACAAGTCAATGTTAAAGTTGCCAGTTGTTTGCATAGGGTAGGGTTTAGCAGAGGACTGGTCTCTGGCACGAAGAGACCGATCCTGTGGCACACGCAGAACCGGTCCCATTCCCCATAGGGATACGTTCATACAAAAAAGCCATTCCTACGTTTCTTGTTGACAGATATTAAAGGTGTCTTTTAGCAACTGTGAAAGCATGTTTTGACGTTTGCATCTGGGAAAATTCACAGCAGCTGTATAATATTCAAATTGTTCGTTGAAGCCCATCTACTTTCAATTGCATTGTGACAAATCCACTTGAGGGTATGACACAGCACACCTTTCAACATTACTTTAGGGTGTGATGACGGTAAACCAATCACTGCAATTATCAGACGGATTCTCTTTAAAATCTGATACATGCACCTTGGATCTGTCCTGTATGATCTTTTCCCATTGCCAATATTGGTCCACTTCCCCAATACCTAATCCAACCTTTTAAAGTAACAGGTATGACGAGGAACTGCTCAAAATCCTTACCATTCTCTGGCACAGCAACTCAATCGTTAAAAGTTTTGATACTAACATAAGTGACACTTTTTTTATTCCAAATGAGGGTGATTTTCAAAGAGTAACTTGAATGCAGGTTTGGTGGTCAAAATTGTTGGTGGTCAAAATTCGGACTTTTCATGACGAAATGATGATGGTGACGGAAAGGAAAGTTGCAAGCAAGACTTTCTTATTATACTTTCTTATAAAGTCCGTTTCATATTTATAACCCATGTGCTTTACAGCTTGAGGTTTTAATTGGGTATGAATTGGAAGAATGTCATATTATAATATTTATTTGGTTTGAATCAATTGTGTATTGTTGTTAGCTGTATTGAGTATTTTCTGAAGGACTTTTTTCCTCGAGTTCCATACGTATAACCCAGGTGAGATTTTTTTGGTTTTCCATTTTAAGCAGCTTTTTTTTAATAATCAGTATTTATTAGTAAAATGCTAAAAGAAATCGTTCATTCTGATTTGGAAAAAGAAAAAAATTTTGGCTTTTACAACCCAAAAACTATTCATTTTCATTTTGACAACTGGTAATTGGAAGAAGTCGAAGTGTAATCGGCAATTTTTTAAATTATAAGGAAATTTATTGAACAAGGAAGAGAAGTGTAAAAAACCAAGTTGTAAAATCGCGATACACTCAGGATTTTAAATGCTGCAAGTTTGTATCATAAGCTGCAGAGAGGTCAGTGCCCTAATTTCCCCTTCTGTGAGCAAACTAACAGCTTAAAGAGTTTTAAATACATACGAAAATATTGTTCGAAATAAAATGAACGTAGCTGCACGACTTTTAGAAAAGCACAAAATCAGACGTTTGGAATTCGCAGAGTTAAACATGACCACAAATTTATTCTTCTTTTTTAAGTTAATCCTTTCACTCAAGGTAATATTTTCGAAAGATAAAAAATGGAATTTGGGTGAAACTGACGGAAATACCCACTATTTAAGAGACTTACGTACAGAAAAACGATACTTCTAACGTCGCTATTTTGGTGGCGGTAATTTCATAATATGGGGTGCGTTTTATTCAGCAGGTACGCTTTAAATTCAGTTCATATCATCAAGTAAGAATCATTACACTGCAGTATTGCAATGCAGTTTGGTGTCATTTTTAAGAGGCAACCCTAATAATAGTGTTTTTGAAAAAATCCTTTTTCGCGATATAGTTCTTATAATTTCAAGATTTTCTAAATAGGATATGTAGAAAACAAAACTAAAAAATTATTACCAGTTGCAAAATTAAAATAACTTGATTTTATTTTTTTACTTATGTATCACATGTATTATGTTGTAGTATTTTCGTTTGTCTGGTACAAAATCTGATCTGGAAACACCACCTAAGTTCTCTTTTTAGAGACAAAAACATTGTCCTCTGCAGTCCTTGAAGAAGTCGAGTGATCATAATTTTTGTGAGCTATGAAATTCTTTCCATTCTTATAATTCGATAGTCATGTCCATCACATTTTTCCGGGTACGTTTCGTAAACGAACTGTTACAAATAGTACCAACATGCAATATGCTGTCTCTGTTTTACATACTAAACAAATGGTGACGGAATTGCAGAAAGTAAATTCCGCTGAAAAATAAAATTTATTTTCCGCAAATGCGCCATAATTTGCTTAGTATGTAAAACAGAGACAACATATTGCATGTTGGTACTATTTGTACACATTGTAAAACAGAGACAACATATTGCATGTTGGTACTATTTGTACACATTGTATGGAGTTATAGTCCGTTCACGAAACGTAGCCGCTCGAGTATTGGAACCGGTATTGCCTGCCAATCACACGCAGAAAAAACACGTTTTTGAATATGTTTGCATGTAATTATATATATGTTTACAATAAAAACAGATATATTTGCAGTTTTAAAATTGTTCTATAGTATGTTTGGGACGTGCAAACATACTTATTATAATATGTATATATATTTGGAGCCAAACATATGTATATATGTTTGCCGGTAGACGTTTTTCACTAGTTCCAAACATTTATATGTTTACAGCCAAACATAATTATATTTGCATGCAAACATTTTATATTAGAAACATGGGAAACGGATGTGTTTTCCAAATAAACGTATATTACCATCACTTATATTTTCTGCAGGGCGTTTTATTTTCAGCATGCATGGAAAAAAGTGGTCACAGTGTGCAGGCAACCCATAAACATTAACCAATCTGCCTTAAATTTGGCACATGTTTTTTTACATCACTTAGACTGGGGTCGAAATCAGAATCATATGAAAATCACATCTTTGTAAAAAGAAACACCCTAACCTGTGGTCACCCTAAATATACATATGTTTACAAATTTACATATTTATGTACATATAATCGCAGTATATAGTATGTATTCCTCTTAATAAGGGCGTTGAGAGTTCTGGAAAATAAACATGTAAAACGCAACCGCATTGAGACGACGACATAATAAATATTGTGCAAATATCTACAGCCATACTTATGCATGTATGTATGTAGTACATGATTTTATGGTGTACATAAAATAAATAAAATTTTAAGTTAGGGAAACATTGGAAAATTTCTGGATATGATTTGGAATTATGTATACAGTCAGTGTTTGAAAAAAAATTTACTGGAATTATTAACATTAAATATTTATATTAACGCTAATTTAAATTATCTGCATTCAGCAGGACAAAAATTTTATTTTATATTTACATTGGCTTTTAAAATAGAATTTTAAAATATTTAGGAGACAGACATTCACTGTAATGAAAGTTTTTGTTAAAATAACTTTCGCAACTATGTATTCACATTTTTGGCTTAATTTATGTACACCGAATAAACTAAAATCTAGATTTATATGAAACATTTGTTGATTCAATTAAAAGTGTAATTGAATTTGGTCCTATAAAGGAACACAATCGAGATACATACCACCCTGAATTTTTCACACAAATGTAGATGAAAGTTCAATATATATTTTTTTAAGAATTTACAAAAAATGCGCATTTCGAGATATAGGCATTTGAACTCAAGCCCCCCAAAAAATTACCTTTGACCCTTCCATGATAAAATCGATAAACATGAAATAAATAAGATGAACACGTATTTTGTATCTTGTATAGTTTAAAAGATATAGTCCAATTTGTAAGTATACAAATTTTAACGTTTTTGCAATTTTCATGAAGTCATATTTCGGAAACAAAATGGTTCCGGAACCTGAAATTTATGTTTAGTCAATTTCTTGTCGAGTATGACAGTTATGATGAATTTCATTGAAATCGATGGTGGTCGATCCAAAAATGTCATATTTTTGATTGAGTTGACACGTTTTTACTCTATATCATTTTAAATTTTGATAATTTTGTTTTTCAATTTCAGCTATTTGGCGATTTTTTTCAATGTTCAATTTAAACAAATTGGTTTTAATTTAGAGATTTTTTTTTTAATTTCAGCTATTTTTTAAATTTTAACTTTTTTTTTAAGTTTGGCGAATTGATTAAAATTACCGAATTTTATACAATTTTGGTGATATTTTTAAATTTTGAAATTTGTTGAGTTTATGGGTTAAATGGGTTTCTGCACTAAATTCATTTTCAATTAAACATTTACTACATAGTATTAAACTTTTAATTGAAAGTGAGTTTGAAAACAAACAAAAGTTTAATAGAAATTTTTATGACAATAACTTTTTCTGTGCACACGTAATTTTTTACATATTATACAAAATTTTTGTATAACAAAAAAAATTTTTGTGTAACAAAAATGTGATCTCAAAGGTTGTCTTTTTCGCCATGCTGTCATAAATTTTATGAACATTTCTCATTTTCGCATGAACCGAACTTTCTTTTATTTTTTTATACGAATTCACTGTTCAGATTTGTCCTTTTGCTTATGCACAAAAAATGCGTTGATCCATTGCTAAGTGGTCAAATAATTTGTGGACAATTGTAAAATATGGTAAGAACTGAGAAAAGTCAAGGATTTACTTGTACACTCATAGAAATAAACCTGTAAATATAGTTAAAAAGGACATTGCAGAAAAAACTGTTAAAACTACAAGATTTTTTTTTTTTGTTAAATATTAATAAAATAAGAAGCGCAGAAATAAAACTGTAAACTTTACGAAATTTTAGAATTAGAGATTTGTATTCGCTTTAAAAAAAATCTAGAAAAAAAAAATTTAATGTAATTTTGCGAAAAACCTGGCTCTGAAGTGAAAAAATTTGGTATTGCATTAAAATCAGTGTTGCCAAAATATTTAGGATCAATGGTCGGTACCATTGTTTCGCTTTTAAATATGACTTTAAATTAACTACACTCATAAAAAAACCCGTACAAATAATTGAAAATTCAGCTACAACAGAAAAAAATACCTGGATTTGTGCCAGCAGAATGAAGTTCAGAATGATAGTCTGCGAAATGTAGGGACCTAAATTTTAAGAGAACTAAATTTGATTTTAAAGTTGTAGTTAAATTAACTAAGAATTTAGCTGAACCAACATAGTTTTTAAGCTGAACTTAGAGTATTATTAATAAATTTTTTAATCTTTTTTACATATTTTTATTGAAAAATATAATTTTGAGGCGCCTGTGTAAATAAATATGCCAGTTAAATATGTTATAACGTAATGGTACAATTAGTCTTGCCGTTCCGTGCCGAAACGAATCAGATGTTTTGTTTTCGGTTTATGTATAGTGCGTTTAAAAAAAAAAAAATTAATATAAAAAAGATTTTGTGACACATTCTGATATTGAAATGACCATATTTTCAAGTATCTCATTCTATCCACCAAAATTTACTTAACTTTTTGCATCTAATTAGATCCAAGTTGATCTAAATTAATCCCACGGGATATTTTGGGATCTATCAGGATCTTAAATTAGATATTTTTGGATACCAAAATGTTGAGATCAACTTTGATGTAACTTAATCCAGGAATATATTTGAGGATCTAATCGGATATTACAAATGAGATCTGCTTTTGTATATCAAATGAGATCTGCTTTTGTATTTTTTTGATCGGTTATTATTTAAAGATTTAAAATAAATCCTTAATTACTTTATAAATTTTATAAATACAGCTGAAAATTTTCAATATCAATTACGAATTTTCTGCATTTCAAATAGAACATTTTAAAATTTATTTGAAATTTTCTTGATTTCAGCGGAAATGGCAAATAAATACAACAAACTCGTTTATAGCTTGAAATCTATTAAAAAATTTATGTTTTAACATAGTTTTACCATATTTATAAGTTAAAGGGTCCGCCATCTAACGTTTTTTTTTTCAACTAGTGCTTATTTCGTGAATGGTAACACTTAGCTCATGTCTGATTTGACAGATAATTAGTTTTATCCTTCCGCTGAACGAATATGGTCCGTATGTTCGTTATCTTGTGAAAAAAGTGAAAGAAACTGGCATCCTCATCGATAAACCAAAGCGTGAAAAGCCAAAAACAGTGCGTACACCCGAGAATATTGCTGCTGTGGCAGAAAGTGTGCGTGAAGCGCCATCAACATCAATTCACCGTCGTTCTCAACAATTGAACATTTTGGAGACATCATTGAGAAGAATTTTGCATAAAGACCTTGGTATGACGCCATACAAAGTCCAATTGGTTCAGGAGTTCAAAAAAAAAAGTTATTTGGCGGACCCTTTATATTCAAGCTATATTAAAAGACCTTATATTAAAGTTTTAAAAATTTGGAAGGAACCAACTATATTTATATTTAAAATAATATATTGACCATATTATTATACATTAAAGTAGATATAATCTTATAGTATAACGTATAATTTCATTAAATTGAATGAGGGCAAAATTCAAATAAAACTATATCAAATCACTTCTAATTGTATCTAAACAAATAGTATAAGTTTAAAAGCAACTATACTCGGAGAGATGAGTTTTAACGAAATTTGTTCACTGAACTGATAAAGTTTTCTTCACAATGTAAATGAAAAATTTCTTAAACTTCATGAAAAAAACTTCGTAGTTTTAATGAAACTATTTTTATCAGGGACCGTAAATAATGATTATTGTTGTTTTTTTTAATTAAAAAAATCAATCACATCAGACATAAAAAAAATTTATTGCACCATTATTATTATTTTTTGACAATCTTTGCATATCCGTCATGATTTTTAAATTTTTGATTTTTAAAGTTTTCTTCAATGGTAATGATTATTTTTGAGTAATAATAAAAAAAATCATCCCTAATCATTATTTTTGAGCAAAAAAAAAATAAAACTCAAAAACAATCATTATATATGATTTTTATTTTTTTCGCTCAAAATAAAACTCACTTTCAATTTATTTGTTTTATGAGGATATGCAACTATGTTGGTAAAAAACCTCACAAAAAAGTCATAAATTGAAAGTGAGTTTTATTTTGAGCGAAAAAAAATAAAAATCATAAATAATGATTATTTTTGAGTTGTATTTTTTTTGCTCAAAAATAATGATTATGGCTGATTTTTATTAATATTACTCAAAAATAATCATTACCATTGAAGAACATCCTTAAGACTCATAATATAATCATTATTGTGTAATTTTTATTATAAAACTCACAATGATTACGGTCCCTGATTTTTATTGAAACTTTTTGATTAGTCGTATGAAATTTTTAATGAATAAAACGAAATTTTTCATAAAATTTTATGAAAAACTGCATTAATTTAATGAAAAGTTTCAATGGATGAGTTACAGTGACATTTCATGGATCTAATGCAAAAATTCATTAATATCATGCCGAAAATTCTCTCAGTGTAGATTATTCTTTAAAAAGTAACTGAATATAAAGTAAACAAAATGTTTATAAAATCTACATGTTTACAGTTCATATCAATTTGTAAAATAAAAATCAAACAAGATCGGACTACAAAAGTGCAAAACAATACACACTTGACACACGCAGAAAAAAACTGGGGGAATATTATCGAAGTGCTTAGTAACTATACTACGACATAACTTTCAAGTTAGTTTTACCAATTTCTTGAAATTTTTTCTAGATTTGTATATGTTTTACAAAAATTTGTAAATATTTTACTAGAACTTTGTAAAACTAACTTGGAACTTACTTATGTAGTTGTATAATTACTAAGCACTTCAATAATATTCCCTTAGTTTTTTTTCTGCGTGCAATGAACAAAACGTATCAAGAATATTTCTTCAAAGTTCTAGATTTTTCGAAATCACAAATGTTTATTTATGATGTGTGTGAAGATAAATTCGAATTTATAAACCAAAGACACAAACCAACGCCTTTAACATACAATGATTTGGATGCTAACATTGCACTGGTACATACTTAACAGAGCTATGTAAACATTAAAAAAATTGCAAAATTAAAAAATACAGCAAATTTAAGAAAATATCACTATCCTACCACATGGAATCGATGGGCAGGAAACCTGTCTATCGAACGACGGTAGCGGTAGTTCTCAAATAATTTCAGAACTATAGAAATTTTATTAAAAAAAATTAA
Source organism: Delia radicum (assembly GCA_021234595.1). NCBI lineage: Eukaryota > Metazoa > Arthropoda > Insecta > Diptera > Anthomyiidae > Delia > Delia radicum. The sequence goes on from CM037853.1 coordinate 85,281,683, forward strand.
AAATTCAAATTTTTTACGTTCTTAAGAGGGATAAGTGGTCACTATGGAGTCCAGGGAAATGCTACCACTATCCCACTATATGGAATCGATGGGCAGGAAACCGGTCTATCGAACGAGGGTAGCGGTAGTTCTCAAATAATTTCAGAACTATAGAAATTTTATTAAAAAAAATTAAAAATTCAAATTTGTTACGTTCTTAAGAGGGATAAGTGGTCACTATGGAGTCCAGGGAAATACTACCACTATCCCACTATATGGAATCGATGGGCAGGAAACCGGTCTATCGAACGAGGGTTGCGGTAGTTCTCAAATAATTTCAGAACTTCAGAAATTTTATAAAAAAAATTAAAAATTTAAAATTTTTTACGTTCTTAAGAGGGATAAGTGGTCACTATGGAGTGCAGGGAAATACTACCACTATCCCACTACATGGAATCGATGGGCAGGAAACCGGTCTATCGAACGAGGGTAGCGGTAGTTCTCAAATAATTTCAGAACTATAGAAATTTTATTAAAAAAAATTAAAAATTCAAATTTTTTACGTTCTTAAGAGGGATAAGTGGTCACTATGGAGTCCAGGGAAATACTACCACTATCCATCCCACTATATGGAATCGATGGGCAGGAAACCGGTCTATCGAACGAGGGTTGCGGTAGTTCTCAAATAATTTCAGAACTTCAGAAATTTTATAAAAAAAATTAAAAATTTAAAATTTTTTACGTTCTTAAGAGGGATAAGTGGTCACTATGGAGTGCAGGGAAATACTACCACTATCCCACTACATGGAATCGATGGGCAGGAAACCGGTCTATCGAACGAGGGTAGCGGTAGTTCTCAAATAATTTCAGAACTATAGAAATTTTATTAAAAAAAATTAAAAATTCAAATTTTTTACGTTCTTAAGAGGGATAAGTGGTCACTATGGAGTCCAGGGAAATACTACCACTATCCATCCCACTATATGGAATCGATGGGCAGGAAACCGGTCTATCGAACGAGGGTAGCGGTAGTTCTCAAATAATTTCAGAACTATAGAAATTTTATTAAACAAAATTAAAAATTCAAATTTTTTACGTTCTTAAGAGGGATAAGTGGTCACTATGGAGTCCAGGGAAATACTACCACTATCCCACTATATGGAATCGATGGGCAGGAAACCGGTCTATCGAACGAGGGTAGCGGTAGTTCTCAAATAATTTCAGAACTATAGAAATTTTATTGAAAAAAATTAAAAATTCAAATTTTTTACGTTCTTAGGAGGGATAAGTGGTCACTATGGAGTCCAGGGAAATACTACCACTATCTCACTATATGGAATCGATTGGCAGGAAACCGGTCTATCGAACGAGGGTTGTGGTAATTCTCAAATAATTTCAGAACTTCAGAAATTTTATAAAAAAAATTAAAAATTTAAAATTTTTTACGTTCTTAAGAGGGATAAGTGATCACTATGGAGTCCAGGGAAATACTACCACTATCCCACTATATGGAATCGATGGGCAGGAAACCGGTCTATCGAACGAGGGTAGCGGTAGTTCTCCTGCCCATCGATTCCATATAGTGGGATAGTGGTAGTATTTCCCTGGACTCCATAGTGACCACTCATCCCTCTTAAGAACGTAAAAAATTTGAATTTTTAATTTTTTTTAATAAAATTTCTATAGTTCTGAAATTATTTGAGAACTACCGCTACCCTCGTTCGATAGACCGGTTTCCTGCCCATCGATTCCATGTAGTGGGATAGTGGTAGTATTTCCCTGGACTCCATAGTGACCACTTATCCCTCTTAAGAACGTAAAAAATTTTAAATTTTTAATTTTTTTTATAAAATTTCTGAAGTTCTGAAACTATTTGAGAACTACCGCAACCCTCGTTCGATAGACCGGTTTCCTGCCCATCGATTCCATATAGTGGGATAGTGGTAGTATTTCCCTGGACTCCATAGTGACCACTTATCCCTCTTAAGAACGTAAAAAATTTGAATTTTTAATTTTTTTTAAAAAAATTTCTATAGTTCTGAAATTATTTGAGAACTACCGCTACCCTCGTTCGATAGACCGGTTTCCTGCCCATCGATTCCATATAGTGGGATAGTGGTAGTATTTCCCTGGACTCCATAGTGACCACTTATCCCTCTTAAGAACGTAACAAATTTGAATTTTTAATTTTTTTTAATAAAATTTCTATAGTTCTGAAATTATTTGAGAACTACCGCTACCCTCGTTCGATAGACCGGTTTCCTGCCCATCGGTTCCATATAGTGGGATAGTGGTAGCATTTCCCTGGACTCCATAGTGACCACTTATCCCTCTTAAGAACGTAAAAAATTTGAATTTTTAATTTTTTTTAATAAAATTTCTATAGTTCTGAAATTATTTGAGAACTACCGCTACCCTCGTTCGATAGACCGGTGTCCTGCCCATCGATTCCATATAGTGGGATAGTAGTAGTATTTCCCTGGACTCCATAGTGACCACTCATCCCTCTTAAGAACGTAAAAAATTTAAAATTTTTAATTTTTTTTATAAAATTTCTGAAGTTCTGAAATTATTTGAGAATTACCACAACCCTCGTTCGATAGACCGGTTTCCTGCCCATCGATTCCATATAGTGGGATAGTGGTATTATTTCCCTGGACTCCATAGTGACCACTCATCCCTTTTAAGAACGTAAAAAATTTTAAATTTTTATTTTTTTTTATAAAATTTCTGAAGTTCTGAAATTAGTTGAGAATTACCACAACCCTCGTTCGATAGACAGGTTTCCTGCCCATCGATTCCATGTGGTAGGATAGTGATATTTTCTTAAATTTGCTGTATTTTTTAATTTTTACAATTATTTTAATGTTTACATAGCTCTGTTAAGTATGTACCAGTGCAATGTTAGCATCCAAATCATTGTATGTTAAAGACGTTGGTGTGTGTCTTGGGTTTATAAATTCGAATTTATCTTCACACACATTTATTTATGAATGTTTGCTGGTATATGCACAAAAATTGCGATACAAGTTCAAAGTTTTTGTGATAACTACACCTCTCTATGAAAACCGTTAAATTAAACATTTAAAAAACTACACTCACTTTTTTGAAAATGCTGCAAACTGAATACTACAAATGCATGTAAACATGTGAGAAAGCAAGGTTGGCCACCTATACCTTTTAAATATTGTTACTTGTTTACAACCCGTTTTAAATTGATACCCAATACAATACCAATACCGAAGCACCTGAATTTTAAAATATCGGTATACCGCAACCGTTCCCTTATTGAAATAAAAAATTTTATGTTTTTTGCAAAAAATACAATTTTGTTTATCAATTACAATTTACAGTGGGTGACAATATATTAGAAACTTTTAAAAATGTTTATTTTTTTCGTCTTTATTGGTCAGTACACTGAGAGAATTTTCTTCACTTCAGTAATCAATTCCTTCATAGGTTTAATGAAAATTGTAACTGGAACTCGTAAATTGAAACTCTTCATAGAATCTATGAAACAGCTTCATTAAAGTCAATTATTATGGAATGTTTTTTGTTTTCATAGAACTAATGAATCATTACGATAATGAAGCGTTTAAAGAATTTATGAAACAGTTTCATAAAATGTTTTAATATTAAGAAATTCTTTGAATTAATCAAACTCTTCATGAATGTGTTGAAAATGTATTGGAACTAGGCCATTGAACCGCTTCATAAGATTTTTTAAAAAATTTCATAGAAGTCCAAAATAATAAAAGGATACGTTGAAATAATAAAGCACTTTATAAAATATGTTGAACACTTAAGAATATAATCTTTAAACTAAATTTTGAAATGTATGAAAATTAATGAAATTATGAAATTTTATGAAAAAATAAAAAATAAGTCTTTAAAAAAATTTCAAAGCTTTAAAAAAGTTTTCATTAAATTTATGAAGAGATAATTTATGAAATCGAATGAATTTTGTTTTTATGAAACTATGAAATTTTGTGAAAAAAAGTTTATGAAAATTTTCTTGAAATTAATAAAATTTCTTGGATATAATGAAATTCTTCATTGAATCCACGAAAAAAAAAATTATAAAATTGTTTTATTACTATCATGGAGAAGAATTCATAGCTCAAATTTTAAGGTTCAATATTTTGTTGAGTAGTTATTATTTTTTAGTACTGCTTTATAACGTCATCATATTAAGTCAATAAAGTTGATGATTGCATCCATATAAGCTTTTTGACACTTAAAGTAATTAACCTGTATGGGATGTGGAGTATTTGTGATATTTCTTGCATGGTATCTTAAGATACACAAATATTAATGCATTATATTTTAGGTTTGAGAAGTTTGGATTAAACAGGCCATTTTAAAACACAAATTTGATTAGATTGTATCCCCATGTTTACTGTTTAGATGTTGCAATTTCGATAATTGCCACCAAATTTATTTTCCGTATTTAGCGGATTTGGATATTTTTGTATCCTATTTTTGTTAGAGTATCCTTTTTTATATAAAAGTCGCCCAATATATGGACACCACGCGAGGATAAAGTGTTTTAATTGTTCATTTGGGGTCTTTTTTCCCTCTGTTTTTCTTACAAATATTACTCCGGTTTATGTGATTTATTGAACCTTGGACACATCTAATAAGAAAACACTATAAAGAATATGTTTTGGAAAGTTTTTATGCTCTTTGAAAGTATTTAGTAGAGCAACACGATTTTTTTCAGATATCAGGATTTCGTACCAGCGCGTTAAAATCCAGAACCAGCCTCATTTGCTAATTAACTTACAGTTTGATGATGTTTTCTAGTTTCAGATTGTTAATTACCTCATAAGGCATTATTTTCAGAGTTTTGAGTCTTTTGCGAAATCTATTGAACAAACGTAAGTCTATAACAGAAGTTTTAAACAATATTTCTTAACAATGTGTATTAGGTTACAAACTTGCTATATTTGTATAGAAAACATGCCAAATATTGATTTCCCAAAAAAGTTTGCATATTTTTTAGACTTAATTCGAAATAATCAAACAAAAAATCAGAATTTTGTAAAAGTTACGAGTGTATTGTCACCCACTGTATAGTTTTTTAAATAGAAAATTGTATTACAAACTCAACGTACACTAAGAGAATTATCTGCATAATATCAATGCATTTTTGCTCTAGATCTATAAATTCACTGAAATTCGTCCAATGAAACTTTTCATTAAATTAATGCAGTTTTTCAAAACATTTTATGAAAACTAACATTTTATTTATTAAACATTCCTAATGAAAAAAATTAATTACAAATATTTTCATAAAAATAATGAAGCTTTTGCATAAAGTTTAAGAAATTTTTCATTAATTTTGTGAAGAAAACTTCATTAGTTTAGTGAAAAATGTCATTAAAACTCGTCTAAGAAAATTCTCTCTTTTATATGAATTTATAATTTTTTTTTTTTTAATATATGATCTCGATACAAATATTAAATATTTGTGGTTAACCACCCAGCAAAACCTCTGTAATACACTAAGAGACTTCTCTGCATGATATAAATGAATTTTTGCATTAGATCTATGAAATGTCACTGGAACTCGTTCATTGAAACTTTACATTAAATTAATCCAGTTTTTCATCAAATTTACTGAACAATTTCATGCACACAAAGAAATAAAGTGCCAACCGAATTGAAAAGTGTATATTAATGGTAACAACTTATAAATTTAGTTAGTACAACGATATTAATATTAGATTTCTGAACATTATGGGTCTAACAACTTAAATTCAGTTGAATAAACCGAACTTTGTTGTGAAAACTAATGTTCAGCTTTAACAACCGACTGAAACTCGTAATAACCGAATTTGAGTCGTAGTAACCGAATTTCAGTTGGCAATTAGCTAAATTTTTTTCTCTGTGTGTTAGTTATTAAATACGTCTAATGAAAAAGTTTCATTAAAAATTGTTTCATTAAAACTATGAAGCTTTTTTTTATCAAGTTTAAGAAATTTTTCATCCACATTGTGAAGAAAACTTCATCAGTTTAGTGAAAAAGTTTGATTAAAACTTGCCCAAGAAATTCTCTCTGTGTAGGTTGGTATTACGGTTGGTATTACTGGCTGTCCATTAGTAATATCAAATTAATATGTTTAAATGTTTTTTATGGTATATTTAGTTAGTTTTTATACAAAATTGAATATAATTAAATTTTTACGACAAATTTGACAATTTTAAAATAATATAATATAAAAATTAAAAGTTTGTGATAACTCTTTACCTGTACACTAGGGTGGGGCTATTTGAACATCTTAATGGGCGCTTCGCGTTTCTTATTCTTGGGATTGTACTGAGCAAAAAAGTCCACTACACCTTACGTCTACGGTAAAAATCGAGCTTCCACATTTTGACTTTTTAGCCGTATTTTGTGAAAGTAACAATGTGTGGGATGGACATATCTCAGGAAGTAGGAGGAGCTTATATCATATTTGTGGGTGGGGTTTTAGGGCTTTTTTGCCGTATTTTGTGAAAGTAACAATGTGTGGAATGAACATATCTCAGGAAGTGGGAGGAGCTTATCCAAGATTATGGTATCAATCTCTTCTTTAGAAGATTCTCTAGCAGACTAATGCATCAATCATATTTGTGGGTGGGGTTTAAGGGTTTAATTTTTAATTTCAAAATAGGCCTTTTTAGCCGTATTTTGTGAAAGTAACCCTGTCCCTTTGCGCTTTCACAAGGCCAAAACTGCCTGAAGGAGCGTTCCAATACTTTTGCGATGTACTAGAGAGTTCTTAACTATTGTCTTGGCTAGAATTTTTGTCTTAGTATTGGATCGAAAATCTCAATGGTTTGGCTGTTATAGGCCAAAATATCAAAAAAAAAAAAACGTGACAAAAGTCTGAAAAAAAACTGCAAGTCAAAATCTGGAAGCTCGATTTTCACCGTAGACGTATGGTCTAGTGGACTTTTTTGCTCAGTACAATCCCAAGAATCAGAAACGCGAAGCGTCCATTAAGATTTTTTTCCTTCCATACTAATCGTCCCACCCTACTGTACACTCTTTACATGTTACCGAGGTAAGCAGTTACCTTGATGGACATGCAGTTGTTAAAATAATAGGGTTTGTAATAGAAAAGTAACAAGTTATTCCTTTATTACAAAAAGTTTATTTTTCCAACCAAAGCTTACAGCTGCGGTCATTAAAATAGTAGTGCTTTAAACATTGTTCTATGATGTTGTGCCATTCTAACTCCGTTTTAGATCAATTGATTTTTATTTTGTCAAAAATAATCCATTCACCATTTTGTGGGTGTATTTTAGTAAATACACCCTACGATGGTGTACATAGCTTCGATTTTATCTTCACTTCATTAAATGTAATAGGTCATAAAAATAGTAGCATCATTTTTGAAAAAAAGAGTATGTCATTTTATAGTAATAATACAGATATTTCCAGCCATTTCAATAGAAATTAATTATTTGGACCAAATCCTTACACAGAGTTGTAAAGAACTTATGTCATATTTTATCAATGTTTTGAAATTTTCTGTTGAATAAATTCACTTCTGCATCCTTGGGGAGGATATAAATTTCGCGATGGCTTATGAGTTAGGATCTGCTGGCTCCATACTTTATGTTACAACATAAATTTTTGAAATACATTGAGTTTGGATGGCGGAATTTACGATTCATTTATTTGATCGACATGTATCGAGTATATGTCCTTTTGGAATCCCAAAAATTGGGAATTAGTCTCTTTTATACGATAAGAAAAATCGGTTTGTTGAAAATTTTAAATATTTGCTCAAATTCGGAACTTGCTTGACATTTTTTTATATTATCGTTCAAAAGCAAACTTCAACACATTTTTGTTGTTTTTTTGTAATATTTATGTAGTTGTTTTTTATAAATGTTTGTTTTTAGTGGTATTAGTAACAAATATTTTAAATTAATTTCAATTAGTTTGATAAAATTTTTATTAAAAATAAAAATTATATTTATAGTAATTAAATGTGCTAAAGTCCCAAAACTTATTTAACAAAATGTGAAAACAATCTGCTGTAGGCTTGTCCCTATCCGGATTTCATTCCTGCCCAAGGAAATCTTCAGGGGACTTTGTTATTAGAATTTCTAAAGATATTTGTTATGTTAAATCACAAACTCAATGAGAATTTCTTGTCCTAGGAGCGTGATTCAAAACTTAAAATATCAAAGAAATAACAAAAACAACAACAAAATATTATCACAATTGGCTTTGTCATCTTCCAAATACTACTCTGTTTTTTTGACAGACCTAGCAATGTAGTGACGTCTATTCAAGTAAATCAACAATAGAAAAAAAAATTATGTTTTTTTCGACCTTTAATTGTGCAATGAAAATGAAAATTGTTCAAGTTCGAGCCCATACTCTATTAAAGGTCGAAAAAAACATAATTTTTATTTTTAATAAAAATTATATCAAACTTGTATAAAAGACAAAGTACAGTCTAGTTTACTCCCCCTGTTTTGTTTAACACATTCCTGAAAGGGTCAAATAATAAATTTAAAAGCAAAAAACTCTATAGATTATTTGTTAGGACAATATCCTAATAAAAAATATAGAGTATGGCCTCGAACTTGAACAATTTTCATTTTAATTTCAATTAGATTAGATATAAATTAGAGTACACACTAAAAATTTTTTATATAAATAGAACATTTTTGGTCTTCAAAATTTAGTAACGTCATGATGCTTGTTAGGAAAAGACCTAACCACGTGATTGATTACTAAGAAGACAAGAATGGAGCAACATTGATTATTAATAGGTTTTTTGTTAAAGTTCTGCCTATTATATAGGCTCTAGCTTTTCTAAAACTTCGGGTTCTGATGAGATCTTTAGCCAGATCGAATTACTAGTATCAACCTAGCTAATATGTTTGATTTGCTTTATTTTTGTAAATATACGGAGGTTGAAAGCTCGTTATAAATTGAAAATAACATAAAAATAATCTTTATTTATTACTTTATTAAGTTGAATAATTTAGTTTTAGTTATTTAAATCTGAATATTTCTTTATTCTAAAACATTATCATAAAATTGATAATGTAATTTTTAAAGTTTATTTTTATTAAATACAAATTTAAAATTTGTTTTAAACAGAAAGAAAATGCAAAAAATAAATTAAAAATGTGTGCGGCCGGTAGGCTAGTTGGTAGCGTGCTCGCTTATCAGTGCGGGGGTCGTGGGTTCGATTCCCACCAGAGGCACTGGTCTGTTTTCGCTACAACGCGCCGAAGGCCATAGTAGCTAGTGCTCGGTTAGGGTAATAGTATATCATTTGTAATTATATGATTATTAATTAATAAAATAAAAAAAAAAAATTAAAAATTATTTTAACCAAAAAAAAAAGGGCTAATTTCTGCAAAGAAAAAATCCAAAAAAATGTTGCCATAACCCCTACGCTTCAATAGAAAGAAAAAACTAATTTCTGTGTGAATTTGTTCACATAAGTATAAATAAATCTGAAAACTAAATGAGAATTTCATGCCGGTTTAAATTCAAAGTTAATAAATTCAAGCTTTAAAAACATTTGGTATGGCAACAACAATTTTTTTTTTGGTTTTTGGGAAGGTATACGACTTTGATCACTTTTTAATCAAATGAGTTATTATTTAATTGAAAAATAATTCAATTAAATAGCTATCAATTTCTAATTGAATTAGCAATTTTCGTTGTTGGCGGAATTTCAGCAATTAAAGTTATTGAATCGGCGGTTTTCGTAATTGAAGTGGGTTTTTATTTTTTGTGTGTAGCTGTTGAAATTATTTCCTACTACTTTAACGTACCTTCAGCTTGCAGAAACTTACTAACAAAAATTACTAAAAACTATTAAAAACCTCATCGAAGTCTTTTAGTGAACTTTGACCGATATTGGGGTTCTGGTTCTGGTTGTGACTTGTCTTGTGTTCTGAAACTTTTACATTTGCATATGACAATTTCATTTTCGTACGTTCAAGTATTCTGCTCGCTTATCCAACAAATATATACAATTCTAAAACAAATATGTATGGTTTCCACAGGTCTTCTATTTAGCATTAGGGCTGTTCTTGATCTTTATTCCTTTTTACTATAAAAGAGAAGGTGTCTTTCAATAGCTTATTAAAAAAAAAAATATGTGGTTTAACACGCCTTTTAAATCACGCAGAGTTAAAACGGCTAAAGTCACTGATATCTGGTCTTAATTATGTCGCATTTTCCGTTCAATTCTTATTTGAGCGGACTTGATGAAAGTCTATTTGAGTTTCTAAATGAATAACAAATTATAATTTATGATAAACTTACATTATTAATGTAATTATATTCCAATATATACTCCAATCTATTGTCGAATGCATGCTCATATTTAATAATTTTGTAATTAGTATGATAACAGTCTTTAGTTTTTTGGGTATCAGTTTTATCTCTTCCCTGAAGGGTGCTTTTTTAGCTACTTTCTTTTTGGCAACACTGTTTTTGGCAGCTCAGCTGTTTTCGTGAAACATGTAACTGTTAAACATGTTCAGTTTGGTCTATAATTTAACCATGAATCGACTTTCAAACGAACAACGCTTGCAGGTTATTGAATTTTATTATCAAAATTCATGTTTGGTTAAGAAATTTAAGCACTTCTTCCAATTTATGGTTAGTTTGAGTGACCTTCTATTCGGAATCTTGCGAGTAAATTTCGCACCAAATTTACATTATTGGACATTAAACCACCAACACACATACGTAGAGTGAAAACAGAGGAAAATATCGCAGCTGTATCCATCAGTGTTGTTGATGACCGTGAATTATAGATTCGGCGCCGTTCGCAGGGGGAAGGATTTTTAAAATACAGCTGGCAAAGTTGGATGAAAACCACTTTTTTATCGGAAAATTGTGTTCTGGTTGAATGGATACATGAACAATTTTGCTGTTGGACAGTACTTTTTCAAAGACGACGAAGGCAGGAACGTTACTGTGAATGGCGAACGCTACCGTGCGATGAATACAAATTTTTTTTTTGCCCAAAAGGGAAGAGCTGGGCTTGGATAACATGTGGTGAACAGTTTATTTCACGTTTGGGCAGGGTTGTTTGCCGTAAGACTTTTTTCTGTGGGGCTCATGTTTATAGGGACAAGCCCGCAATGGTTGACGCACTGGAAGCCAATATTGAAGAATTTATTCCTGAGATACTGGCCGATATGTTGGAGAGAGTATGCCAAAATTGCACCCAGCGTATGAACCATTTGAGGAGTAGCCGCGGTCAACATTTACATGAAATCATCTTTAACCTTCCTATACCCGCGCTAACTTTTGTAACACATGTACCCGCGCGCAGTCTAACAGACCGAAAGTTTGAAGATATAATAAAAAAAAAATTAAGCCATGCATTCAATTTTTTTTTTCATTATTTTCATTAATTTTATTGATTTTCAGTCTTTTACAAACCAGCCATCAAAATCGATGGTTGTTTTTGAAATACTAAAAAAACAAAACAAAAATATTTTTTATTCAAAAAAATAACAATTAACTTTTACAAACTCAAAAACACTTCTTGTACAATACATAAATCACAAGTTGACTTAGTTTTCAGCCTTAAAATAAAAATCAGGACATACCGCGTCGCTCCCGCGTCGGTCTTATAGACCAAATTGTTAATGAATACACAACACGTACGTATCACACAAACACGTGGCATGAACTAAAATAAAGCTTGTAAAAAATCCGGCGGCAAACGGACTACTCAATTTTCTAGCGTTTCTGGAAAAAAAAATATGTATAAAAAAGTGTTTTGTCGGTCTCACAGATCAACGCGCGGGTATAGGAAGGTTACACATTGAATTATTTAGATCGTTCTATCGACTCAAATAAAGATTTCATACATTTCTCTAAATTTCATGTGTTTTTTTTTTTTTAATCAAACCCGAAAGCTGTTAAAAAATCACCCTTTATTTCCGTAAAAAAGTGATGACAGCGACCTCTTGCGAATACAAATAAAATACTTTTGGCTATTTTCTTTATTTATTGATAAAAAAAAATTGCATTTGAAATTTAAAACATATACCTATTTTTTTTTTTTTTTGTTAAAATTTGTTTAATAATACCGGTACATACCGCTTTTAATGTTTCGGTATCGGTTATAGCGATACCGACACGAATGGTATACCGATACCGAAACATATAACAAAAAATCGATACCAATACTGATAGCCATAACGTTATTCGTTTCGGTGACCTACCTTGGAGAAAAATAAATATAAATTTCTTCTACACTTCCCTAATATTCTTTTTATAAATTCGAGAAATATCGAGATAAGTACATACAAATTCATCGATAATTCTCTTACCCCCAATGTCTACTATATCTCAATTAATGAGCGAGTGCGCCTATTCTATTTAATGTTGTGTTTGTGGTATATATAGCGGTTGTTATTTCAACAATGGCATCAGTTGAATACTACAAAGTGAATATAACGCACCAAAGCAACAAAATCAAATTAATATTTTAAACTAAAAACGTTTAATAAATTGTTTGAAAAGTGTCGATACTTAAGTTTGTAATTTTATATAAAAAATAATAATAATAAAAAAAAAATGGCAAATTTACCACTTCTCTTGAGTTTGGCTAGCGATCTCAATCGTCTTTCCTTGGCTGCTTCACCCTACTATGAATCGCCATTACATTATTTACGTCATCCTGGCTATTTGGCCTTATTGAACGCTGATCCAACACAACAAATACTAAAGCATGATAAGGAATTGTCTGGTCCAGTATCTACCATTGGCAAGGATGGTTTCCAGGTATGCATGGATGTTCAACAATTCAAACCCAGTGAGATAAAAGTCAAAGTTACCGACAATTGTGTAATTGTCGAGGGTAAACATGAGGAACGGGAAGATGATCATGGTTATATTTCCCGACACTTTGTACGTCGCTATGCTTTACCCAAAGGTTACGATTCCGATAAGGTTCAATCTACTCTATCGTCGGATGGTGTTCTTACAGTTAGCGTACCTAAACCTCAAATTGAAGATAAATCCAGCAATGAACGTCAAATTCAAATTCAACAAGTTGGTCCAGCACATTTGAATATTAAAGAAAATCCCAAAGAAGAAAAGGATATTGATAAGGAACAGGCTCCACCTAAGTTGTAAAAGTGTAACACTTATTGGCATTTGTTTATGTGAGAGTAAATGGTCTGTTAAATTTTAAGTAATAATTAAAATTATACTATTTGTTAATTTGATCTATTTTATATGAGTTTTGTTTCACAAATAAATTGAATATATTAATAACAAATTATTTGAAATGTCCTTTATTTTGCATATACGATGGAGGTCCCAAAATTAGCCGACCTGTCGTATAGATGGCGGCAGTAGTTTGCGAAAAATTACTTTCGTGGAAAGTGCCAACCTTTTAAAACATTAGTTTTAAGTTTAAAGGCGCCACGTTGTTTAGTATTTTTTTTTTTGTTGAGACATCAGTAATAAACGATATCAGTGAATTTGTAAACATGGAACAAATTTGTCCCCGTTATGTAATCCAATACTTTCATTTTTGAAGGTCTTAGTCTAACCAATATTAAAGCCGAGCTAGATTCTGGGGGAGTCTGCTATTTCGTTTACGACTATAACATATTGCCTGGCAGAGTTTAAACAAGTGTGTACGAGCTGCCAAGCCAAACACCGTAGTGGTCGACCAATTGAGGTGTCTACGCTAGAAACGTTTAAGAAAATCCACAAAATGGTATTGGTATTTCAAAAAGTGCTATACATCGCATATTGAACGAAAATTGGGAGATGAGAAAGCTGTGCGCAAGGTGGGTCCCACGTTTGCTCAGAATAGCACAAATATAGCGTCGTGAAGATGTTTAAATAGAGTTTTTGACGATGTTTCACCGCAATGACCATGGATGAGACACTTCACACCTGAGACAAAGGAACAGTCAAGGCAGTGGAATGGAAGAATCGTATCCAAAGAAGGCGATGACAGTTCCAACTGTAGGCAAGGTCATAGCGTCTGTTTTTTGGGATGTGAGTGGGATACTTATTATTGATTGATTATCTTCAAAAAAAGTAAAAACAGTCGACGGCGATTATGATGCCGCGTTTAAGTGATGAAATTAAGGAAAAAGTCAGTAATCGATAAATTAAAGTTCGAATTGCTTTATCACGCACCTTATTCGCCAGAGTTAGCTTCCTCGGAATATTTTCTATTTCTATTTCAATCTTGAAAAGATGGCTCGGTGGTAAAAGATTAGCCAACAATGAAGAGGTGGAGTCTGCGGTTGAAGGATATTTTAAAGAGCTAGACAGTTTTTACTATAAACAGGGAAACGATAACAGGGTATTCAATAGCTTCGATACTGTCTTCGAATATCGGTGGGAAAAGTGTATTGAGCTAAAAGAAGATTCAGTTACAATATTCACTTAGGGAATTATGTGGCTAAAAATTAATGTTAAAATAATTACAAATGTAATTTAAAACAACGATGACAGTATTTTTTAAAAAAATTACTAAAAAAAAATTTTGTAATTTTGAACTAGTAAAAAACAACAAAAAATGTAGTAAACACAAACGCTTAAAATTGTCAATATAACATACAAACAATAGCAGAATTGTAAAAACAATTTCACATAAAAGTGCTTCAAAATCGTATGAAGTAACTAGACGTAGTCGTAGTCCGATTTGTGCTGGATCGTTGTGTATTTACAACACTAACATATGCTCCAAATTTCCGCGAAATCGAATAATGTTTTAAGGTCGTTAAAAATTTAAATTTTTTCTAATATTTTTTACGGAAATTTACATAGGTATAAGATTATATCTAATTTAATATAATAGAATTTGAAACAAAAATAACGTATTATTTCTTTCAATTTTAAAAATATTAATATTTGGTCTTGTCATAAAAACACGCATATACATATAAACTATCATAGATTTTAAGCTACAAATTGTTACTGAATACGATTTTGTTATATTCATTAATGATTTTGCACAGTGTAATTGACTAGCGCCAAATGCTTATTGGCTCTAGTTTAAGCTTGCGTTTACATTAGACTCGAAATCCAGTTTAAACAAGAACATGCATTAAATTTGGTTTTGCCAAATTGTTTCTTTATACCTTCTACAATGGACCCTTACAAATGAAACAAGAACAAAAAAATATTTAAAAAGAAATATGTACAATGTACACCTAGTTCAAAAGTGACTTACCTCAAAATTTTTAATTTTTCAGAAATCGAAAAAAAATATATATAGGCTATTTCAAATTTTTTGAGCACCTGCTGAAACCGACATACTATGGCTCTTATTTCGTTAAGTTTTATGAATTGAAAAAAACGTTGTACAGGGTTTGGATGACTATACTTGAAGGATATGACGTGCAAAGTTTCACATTAAAAAGTCTTCACCTTAAGAATTGGTGGTCATCTTAAATTCGAAAAATTAAGAAAAAGACTTAAAACTTGCAAGAGTTTTTTCATTCATTCCGTTTTCTCTGTAATAGCTTTTAGCTTTCAGATCCAAACCAATACAAAATATAGTCACTAGACTTGGAGGATATATCCACAAAAAAATTTTTGATATCGCTGCTGGGTGAAAAGTTGCGTAGTGGTTAACAAGTGAAACCAAAAAATTTTCCGAATTTTGAACTTTTTGAAGATTTTAAAAAGGGTTTTCGCGCCGTTTTTAAGCGCAGAATTATAAAAACGGCGTAATTTTATAAAGTTAGAGGTATATCAAGTTGGTGTCAGCGCACCAATATCGTATCACATACATCACAAACTTCAAAGAAATTAGCGTCAATTTTTTAAAAAAGGAATCTTTTTTGCGTCTGACAATCTGAATTGTCTTTTTAGTTGGCTTGTGTATTGGGTGATGGGAGTAGCTTCGTAAAGTGCACCTCCGAGGCGAAAACGCACTTTAAAATTTCTAAACGCAAAAATTTTATGAACTTTTGAAAATTTTTGCAAAAAAAACTATTTTTTAAGCTTTTTTTTATATCAAAACATGGCATGGGAACATATTTAGGTATCTAAATAGATTCTTCGCGACGGACTAAACTGATAAAGTGCAAAAAAATATTTTTTTTCAATCCTGGTGCGTGTAGCGGCAGTTTTTTCCAAACACATTTCGCTTTGTGACAACTAAAGCGCTGTGTCAATTCCGCTCAAACGTACATCGAATGGAAGACTTTACTGAGCTTGATACTAAAATCGAAAACGCACCAAAAAATTTTAAGGATTTAAAATTTTATGGAGGAAACAAAATGTTTCTGACCTCAAAAAGCATCCTTGAATGAAATATTTGATTTTGAAAATTTAAAAGAATTATTTTTGAATTCGGGTTAATAAGTAACCCAGAATCCCAACAAGTATTTTATAATCGGTCCAATATTAATATTTGCAAAAAAAACGCAAATATCGCCAATCTGAAAAAATAAAAAGCAAAAAAAAAAACAAACAAATCGCAAATTGGTGTAAGAAAGTCAGTTAGGTATTCGGTTTTAAATAATAATAATAAAAACAATGCTACCAAAACAAAAAATTGCGGATTAAAAAAAATTGGAAACGGCTTAGAATTTATCACTGGAACCCAATATTTAACTAACGAAACGTTAGTTACAGCTTCCAATTTGCAGAACAATTTTCAATGGTAACAAATTGAAATAGCAAAAAAGTCACGAGTGGTAAAGTTTAAATGGTTATATCACTTAAACCATTAGCGATAGGCAAATAGTTTTTTCCCAAAATATTACAAATTATGTTTTATACTAGCCGTAATTTTGTAAAATGTTTAACAATTTAAAATAAATTTTTATATGCATACACGATCAAAAAAAAAAATTATTTTTATTTTTTTTCAGTGTATTTTAAAAAGTATTGAAGCTTTTACAAATATTTTAGTGTGCTAAGAAAGCCCTTAAGGGGTATTATCCACACGCGTTATCCTTTTTCAATTTTAACAAAAACTGTAATTTTAATATTTTTTTTTAATTTTAAACTTCAAACCGCCGTAAAATTTGCGCCGTTTAATAAAAATGATTAACGCGAACGGATTTCACATGCTCAAATATCGGCTTATACCACACAAGTCGACATTGATGTCAGACAGAAAAAAAAAATGTCTAGGTGCCGTAAATTTTTGAAGGTGCCCATAAGCAAATTTCTACCAATTGATATATGTATAAAGAAAGACATAACTGTTTTTTAGCAACAGTTAACAACAACAAAATACACTGGTATTTTTTTTTTATAGATAAACAAGTGTATTGTGCATAGTTTAAGCATATAAACCCGAAAAATTAGAATATTAAGTTAAGTCACTTTTGAACTAGGTGTGCAAATATGTTAAACAAAGTTTTGTGGTGAAAAACTTTTTTGGATGTAAAAAGAAATTGTGTAGTAAGGAAAATATTTTTGTTGTGAAAAACAAAAATTGAGGTGAATTTAAAAAATTAATTAATTATTAATTTATGATGTAAGCACCTCTTAGCGTCTGGTTGAAAATATGGCTTTATATTTTATACATGTATAACCAGACGCTACTCTGAAATTGTACTAATATTAATGTTTCTAATTATTCGATCTAGGCGGTTAATCGGTTTTGGCATTATTCGAAAAATCGCTTAATCCCGGTTAAAAATAGTTTTTTCAGTCGTTTATAATTAGATGAATATCATTTTATTCGATTATATCAGAGTTTTGGTCTCATCTAATTTTATCTCATTAATTCAATCTAGCCCCCATAAATAAAATTATTTTGTTTAAAAGTGTTTTGAGCTTCCCTAAAGATTGATATACTAATTAGGATGGTCCGTTTTTATTGTTTCGGATCTTTTCTTAAGGAGTCTCAAAAGTTGACAATTTGATAATACATAGTAACTAACCAATTTGCAAAATTTTTTCGAATCTGTTGTCAACTCGTTGTGCCTAACGGGACTAATTTTTATAAATCGTTATTTGGGATTTTGAAAACTGAAATCCCGGCATTTTTGGGGATTCAGCGATTTCGGGACAAATTTATTTATGTTTTTTAGTTATATATGTATAAAACATTTAAATAATACTAAATGTTACTATTCACATCTTGCAGTATAAAAAAAAAAAACAAAAACTATTAGCTCGTTACACAGGTCAACAGCAAAAAAAGGCTTGACTAACCACTATATAGATTTGATGCATCATGGCTGCCTAAGTACAAAAATGGTAAAATTTTTCAATTCTATGGATAATTTTTTTTTTAAAAATTTTTTAAGTAAAATTGACAATATTTTGAGACATTTCTCCACTTATGTTGTCATAACTCAAAAACAACTAGTCCGATTTTGTCAAATTAAATTTACAAAAATTAAGGTTTACAATATCTTTAAAGAACGTGTACAAATTTTTTTAATGCGATCAATAGTTTCAAAGTTATGAAACAAATTGTTAGCAAAAATAAAAAAATGCTAAAAAAAAAAAAATTTGAAAAACAAAAATCTGGAAAAAATCGAAAACTGCAAAAAATATTACTTTTTATTTTTTTGTAGTAAAGCTACATATCATGCGAATTAATCTAGATATGGATCATAAAAATCGATGCATGCTTTACATTTTTATTTACAATTAATTGAAGGTATCGCATATTTACAAGCACTGTAGAAAATTGTACCTACTATATAATGAAAATGCAGAACATAAAAACTCAGGTGCATTTTACGACACGCATTTTGGCAAAACCCCTTTGGGAAAAACCTCTATGGCATTTTTATGACATTTTCATAATTAAAAAAAAATAAGTAATAAACAAAAGATTGTTTAATTTTTACGATTGCGGTAGGATAGTAATAAAACGCTCATAAATGTGCGTGTACGCTGAAGTGCTCTTATTTTCCGTTAGCTACCTGTAACGGATGATTTTTTTTTTTCATAAAAGTCCTTAATGTTTTTTAGGATTCTTGGGAATAATAAAAAATTTGCAGCACACACAAACTGTATCCACACAAAGCGTTATCCCAAATTATAGTATCAGTATTTATAAGATCTCCTTGACCCTTTTTATTTCATTCAAGAAGTGTTTGCGATAACGCAAACATCATTTAATACCTACACAAAAATTAGAGTCATACAGCTTAGAAGTTAAAAACAATTTTCAAATATTATAAAATGAAGAAAATAAAATAAATAAATAATAAAAATGAGCCAGAAAGCCAGAACATTTTTATGTAAAAACGATCCAGATTTATTTTGTTATGTGTGCGGCCAATATATCACCGGGAAAAAACGGAAGTGATTCTTAACTTCATTGCAAAAGTCATATCAAGGTTGCTATAATATCTATCCGCACAATTTGAACCAGCATTGGACACCGAGTACTATATGCATTCCATGTCGATTGAATTTATCTATGAAGTCTTCTAACGTAAAGTAAGTATAAATTAATAGATTTGGAATATTTTATAATTACAATATTTCTTAATTAAAATTTGAATTCTTCATATTCCTGATTTCAATTTTTTTTTCCATTTTACAGACGACACTTGGAAATTTTGAAGCCTATGCTATGGAGAGAAACAGCGAACCACGCATCCGAGTGTTATTTTTGTTTAAGTACAAAAAGCATATTTGATGGCCCACAAATTCGCAAATTGGTGAACGATACTGAATTTGGCAGTTCAATGTCAGAAATTGAGAAGAATGCATGGGATTCGTTTGTATGGGCTATTCAAAATTTCTTAGGAAATAACAAGGGTGATGATTACGTTGCGCACATTGAAGAGATGTTAACTCACTTCCAGAATCTTGGATGCAACATGAGCATCAAATTACACTACCTGCACAGTCACTTAGATCGTTTTCCTGAAAATCTAGGAGACTTGAGTGAAGAACAGGGCGAACGATTCCACCAAGATATCCGGACAATGGAGGAACGATACCAGGGTCGCTGGGATGCACACATGATGGCTGATTTTTGCTGGAGTATTCAGAGTAACACTTCGTTATTCAACAATAGTAGAAAATCGACTAAAAGAAAATTTCAGAGTTTGTAGTTTATAATACATATTTATTTATTTATTTTCTTGTTTTATTTATTATAATAAATGTGAATAATAAAATATAAATTTTCTACTATTTAATTTATTTATTTATTTACATTTAAGCTCATCCAACACAAATGTCTTTCCGAAGAATAGAATCAGTATATTCTAGGTAGGGTTTTGCCAAAAAATACACGAATGTTACTATGTAATGCATTTTTGATGTGAAAATTTGTACATAGCATGGGGAAAATGTTTTCAAAATTCAATCAATCGAAAGAAGAACATTGACTACTCAATTTTATGTATATCAGACAAAAAACTAAAATTTGGTGAAAATGAGCGAATTCACTTAATTGTGAATAAATTCGAAAAAAATCAATCGATTTTTATGATCGATATCTCATTTTGTTCCTATTACATGTGGCTTTGCGATAAAGCAATAAATCTGAACGATTTTTTGCCGTTTTCGATTTTTTATGATTTTTTTAAAACAAAAAAATTTGCTATTTTCACGTAAAAAAAATATTTTTTCCCTCAATTTTTTATTATAACTCCGAAACTACTGAGCCGATTGAAACGCAATATATTAACGGATTAAAGGCTATGTAAATTTCAGTTTTTCTAAATTTATTTGAATAATATCGGACTAATTTTTTTTTAGTTATCATTAATTATGTGGAGAAACGTCTAAAAAAATTTATAATTTTACTTAAAAATTTTAAAAAAAAAACCTCTCCATAGAATTTCAAAATTGAACCATATTTGTACTACTGGGACCACAATACATCAAAATTGTATAGTGGTTTTCAAAGCCCCTAAAATTTTTTCAAAATTGTTGCCTTGTGTTATTGCCAAGTGCTCCGTTTTTAACCCAGTATTTTTAAACTTTTATATTTTTTAATTGATAAGTATAATTAAGCGTATAATTAAAGTATAATTAAACTAAATTAACATATTCACTTCAAGCGTGAATAAAAACTTGTGGAAGATTGTTGTTCAGAGTTGCCAAATAATTATTTGAAAAAAATCAATTTTTTATATTTTTTGATGGGACATTTTTCAAAAATTATTTAAAAATATAGAAAAGCCTAACCCCTTACATATTTGTTATTGTTATATTAATGAGACAATATAAAAATGTTTTCTACGCTAAAAATTAGTTCATCAGTCATTTTTAACAATCTGACCGATCGGACCATGAATATTTTAAATTCAGAAAGTCTAAAATATTTCAAAAATTTTTCCGTTTTGACTCAAAACATAAATAATGGCTGGTTTTTATTTAATTACTAAAATACTTATAAAAATTGTAATGCCAGGGTTACCATTTTAGAAAAATGGTCAAAATACCCGATATTTAAAAAAAAAATCCCAAATCGATTAATTTACAAATTATAAATTTCATATATGTACATACATACATATATTTGAACAAAGATTTGTTAACAAATTTATACAAAATTAAATTTTTTTATATTCTGTAAAAGTTTCAACTTTGTTTGCAAATATTTCCAATAGGGTGCAAAAAAAAAATTACACAAATTACTTAATGAAGCATTTTTCTATATTATGTATCTGCGAAGTTTGGTTGAAAAATGTCGAGCAGATCTATGACATGTCTTCAATAAGTCCACGATGTAGGAAATATATTGAATAATGATCTTAAAAAATATTCTTAGATCTTATCCAGTCTATAAATTCAAAAGTATGTATTTTCTTTAAGTTGTATCGAAAGGTTAAAAAATTATTTCAATTTTTCGTTCAATGGGAATTCATTGCATATTAAATATTTAGTTATTACATTTAGTTTCAGCCAATTAAATTGATTTAAATTAGATTTATTTACTTTTGTGAAATATTATAAAAGCAGAATTATGATTTAAAAAAAAAAAATTTTTTTTTACGAGGTCGGATCAATAAGTTCGTGACTTTTCGAACTTCCCTCATAGGTATATGAAATGCAACACTGCTCCCATCAAGTACCACTTGCTAATAGATTACTGTAAAATTTTGAGCAAGTTCCGTCATTTACTTTGTGTTTAACAGCTGTTCAAAACATACAACCTCGTGGATTTTTTTAAAAATGGAATAAAGTGAATTTCGAGTGCTCATTAAACATTATTTTTTACAAAAAAAAAAAAAAACAGTCAATCAAAACACCATCGATTTCAATGGTAAAAAAGTGGTTACTGACTTTCGTTGTGGTCGCACAAGCACAAATGACGCTGAACGTTCTGGACGGCCAATTGAGGATAATACACCCGAAAAAGTCGAAAAAATTCACGATATGGTGTTGGCCGATCGAGTAAAAGTGCTTGAGATTGTTGATGTCATAGGCATTTCATATGTCAGTGTGGTTTCGATTTTAAATGATCAGTTGGGTTTAAGAAAGCCGTCTGCAAGATGGGTGCCGCGTTTGCTCTCAATTGACCGTAAACATTATCGTGTGACAACTTCAAAGGATTGTTTGGAGTAGTTTAACCGCAATTCGAATGAGTTTTTACGACGTTTTGTAACTGTGGATGAAACATTGATCCATTACAACACTCCGGAGACCAAGCAGCAGTCTAAACAATGGGTTTCTCCATGTGAACCGACTCCGAAGAAGGCCAAGTTAAGTTTGTCGGCTAATAATGTGATGGCAACAGTTTTTTGGGATGCACGCGTTATAATCCACATCGATTACCTTCAAAAGGGAAAAACAATAAACGGCGGATATTATATTATTATTGGACCGATTTAACGTGGATTTAAAAAAAAAGACCCCATATGTCGAAGGAAAAATTCTTTTTCATCAAGATAATGCACGGGCGCACACGTGTGCAGTCTCAACGGCAAAATTCCATGAATTGAGCTACGAATTGGTACCTCATCCGCCATATTCTCCGGATTTAGCCCCCAGTGTCTATTTCCTATTTCCAAACCTAAAGAAATGGCTCGGTGGAAAGAGATTTAGCTCCAACGATGAAATTAACGATGCCTATTTTATGGACCTCGAAAAATCCCATTTTTTGGACGGGATACATAAATTGGAGAAACGTTGGACTTAGTGTATTGAGATAAAAGGAGATTATATTGAAAAATAATTTTTTTCTTTTGCAAAAAAACTGTGTTTCATTCAAAACGTCACGGACTTATTGATTCACCCTCGTAAAAAAACTGTCATTATAGTTGTTTTTTTTTATTATATCATAGAAAAACAACTGTTATTGCTGTTAATAATAACAACTGCTGATTCCTAAACAAACAACTGACATTAACTGTGAAACTTTTTCGAGAAAAAAAAGATTTTTCTCCCTTTTTTTCGGGTAACAAAGCAAAAAACTTCAAGAAAAGTCTGGAACATTCTTTTATAAATGTTGTTTGTGTATTCATAAATAATATATTTGGAGTAACGGTCTCATTTGAAATCTTTTAAAATACATATATCATGTTTACATGCTGTTTTTTGTCAAAAAAAAAAAAAAATGCTCACACAAGAGATAAAAAAAACTTTCTAGAAATGTTTCTCTTAAAAATGTAGGTCAAAAATAATAAATACTCAAAAGAGTAGAAAAACTCTCAAATTTACCGTATTCTTTTAAGTTATGTACTCTTCGACTCATTTTTAAATTAATTAATCTCGAAAATTCGCTCAAAACAATTTTTTTTCTCTTTCAATATGGCGCAAATATAAAAGGCGATGAGCTTTTGCGGTTCTCTTCAGTTGTGAAAAGAAATCAAACAAGCAAACTTGAAAAGTGCTGAGCGTGTTAATTAACACTACAACAAAAAATTTTATTTCTAAAGCCATTTTGTTGCATTGAAAGGAAAAAATCGAAATGTCGCTTGTCCCATTATTAGTGAACTTGGCTCGTGAATTTGATACTGATTACCATCGTTGTGGTGGTGGCTTGGACGAATGGGATCGTTTGTTGGATGATGACTTCGGTTTTGGCATAAATCCTGTTGATATTTTCCGTCCACGCCTAACGCATTTACCGGCCAGACGTCCAGCTTATGCGCCGTATTTGTTGGGCAGACGCCATCGTCATAATCGTGAAAAACACGACTCTACCTCAAACACCACCACTGCCCTAATGCCAACAGTTGGTAAAGATGGTTTTCAAGTATGTATGGACGTGTCACAATTCAAACCTAGCGAATTGACTGTAAAAACAGTGGACAACACTGTTGTCGTTGAGGGCAAACACGAGGAACGTGAAGATGATCATGGTCTTATTCAGCGTCACTTCATACGCAAATACACTTTGCCCAAAGATTATGATCCAAGTCATGTTGCATCGAGCATCTCATCGGATGGCGTGCTAACAGTTAAGGCTCCTCCACCACCAACTCGGGCCGTTACAGGCAATGAACGTGTTGTTCAAATACAGCAGACTGGTCCTGCTCATTTGAATGTAAAACAACCGGATCCAGCTCAGGCTATCAAACAATCTCAGTCTAATGGCTCAGAACGTGGTGAAAAAGTTCAAGGTGGCAAATAAGTTGTGTATTTAAAATTTATTTTTGCATCTACATTTAGAATGTATAGTATTTCACAATTTCTTCAATTCCATTAATGTGTAATTTTTCTTTTTGTTTGCATTTAATTTATGTATGGTACTACTGTGTAGTTTCCAACAAATTACTGAATTTATTAATAAAACAAGTTTATGTTTGAAATTCATTTTTGCACGTTTTTATATTTTTTGGGTGGGTTAGTGCAGGACGAGAGGCCTACTAATTGAGTTTCCCAGATGAATAGTGGACTTTCAATAAATAAAAGTTGAAATCAAATGCGTTTCGTCTGTAATGTAAAAACGCTTCCTACGACATTGTTTCCAAAGCGTGTTTTGAACGAAAATACCGTTTTGCAGAGAAGAAACTGAAATTGAGTTTCAATTAAAGTATTTGTTAATACAATTAAAAGTTTAATTGAATTACTTCCTTTTAGTTTCAATTAAAGTATTTGTTGATTCAATTAAAATTTTAATTGAATTAGTTCATATTATTTTTAATTAAAGTATTTGTTAATTCAAATAAAAGTTTAATTGAATTAGTTCCTATTCGTTTCAATTAAAGTATTTGTTGATTCAATTAAAAGTTTAATTGAATTAGTTCCTATTAAGGAACTATTTTAGTATTGACTAAAATAGTTTGTAACTATTTAATTGATTTCGTGTTCAATTGAGATATTAATTATATCTATTGAAAATGTTATTGAATAATCGTTCGTGTGTGTTCTGGAATTAGTGGAGAATAGAAAACGGAAACTTTTTCAAATTCGTAAAATTGCAAAATCGATGTTCTTGAATGCGTACTTCTTGGTGTTTTTAAAGTGTATGTTAAAAAAAAAATATTTTAGCTGTCAAAACATGTAGATTTTTGGCACATACAAAATTAAGATCGTCAAATTGCAAAAATAGATGTGAATTTAAGTAAAATTTGTGATTTGGTAGAAATTTTTTGTTTTTAAGATGGAATTAAAACAATTGCAATTAATAAAAAAAATTAACCGTAAACAAATCAAAGTATTTTTTTTAACCACCAGAAAGGTTATTATTTGAAAAAGGACCATTTTAAATAGCTGCCAGAAAATCATGTGTAATTTCGAAAAAAAAAAATTAAATATTTTAGAAGTTTTATAAAACAAATTTTTTTTATGTTGAAAAATGTTATTTGCTTGAAATTGATAAAACTAATTCTAAATTTTATGAACCAAGTGTTCGTTTTCTTTAAACCACATACATATATTTAAAAACAAAAAAGTATATACTAATTACTTTCACCACCAAACACTTTTGAAGAATTCAATTCCCGTAAAAAAATAGTGAAAGTGAATTCTAGAACACCAAAGCATTTGAATTAGTTTTTTTTTTTGAGGAATGGGATTCCAGAACATGATTCTTTTTAATTTTAAACAAATTTTTAGGAGATGATCATATTAAAACTTTAATAAAAATTAGCAAGAAATCGGGCTAAATTGCACGTTCGAGGAGTTTCTCAAAAAAAAAAAGTAAGTGGACCCCTTTAGAATTAAAAAATAGTTTTTTCCTATCTTTGTTTTAAGGATTCATAATACGCTGCGTCCTACACATCCGTTTAAATCACCCACCATTTACAAAAAAAAATACTAAAATGTGAGGGTCTAGGGCCCCGGCCCCAAGAACCGAATATAAAAAACATTATTTTTTTAATTCCAGAGGAGATTATATTTTGAGGACCGCCCCATAAAGTGCAATGTTGTAAAAAAAAAAAAAATGGGTAAAAAAAGATCAAAATTAAAAAATTCCAAAATTAAAAATAATTACCAAAATTAAAAAAATACTATTTAAGTTCGAAGCCATACTCTATATTTCTTTATTAGGATATTGTCCTAACAAATAATATAATAATAATATATATAAATATAATAATATAATTTTGTAAATATACGGAGGTTGAAAGCTCGTTATAAATTGAAAATAACATAAAAATAATCTCGATGTGTATAAAAACAAAAAACTAATATAACTGTAAAAAATATTACTTGAGCCAGAGTACAAACTAAAAATTTTTTATATAAATAGAACATTTTTGGTCTTCAAAGTTTAGTAACGTCATGATGCTTGTTAGGAAAAGACCTAACCACGTGCTTGATTACTAAGAAGACAAGAATGGAGCAAAATTGATTATTAATAGGTTTTTTGTTAAAGTTCTGCCTATTATGGAGGCTCTAACTTTTCTAAAACTTCGGGTTCTGATGAGATCTTTAGCCAGATCGAAATACTAGTATCAACCTAGCTAATATGTTTGATTTGCTTTATTTTTGTAAATATACGGAGGTTGAAAGCTCGTTATAAATTGAAAATAACATAAAAATAATCTCGATGTGTATAAAAACAAAAAACTAATATAACTGTAAAAAATAATCTTTAGAGTTTTTGTTTTCAAATTTATTAATTTACCACTTTCAGGAATGTGTCGATAGATCTATTTGGGGAATTTTCTAGGTTCCCATTATCAGAACACGTTTTGAAAGAAGTGACAATCCCATGCAAAACATCAAACATTCATATAAACTAGTTTTCTCACTAAATGAGAACTAATATATGAGCTCGAAGTTAAAGATTCCCAGGAAAAAATTACACATTGCAAAAAGAAGGTGATACCGACACTTGCTTACATATCTCATTGCAAAATTTAGTAACTGCAATACCAAACTCATTCCAACGATAGAGTCAAAAAAGCAAGTAGTATTGTAATCAATTCTTTAAATTTAAACCAGAAAGCATTGAACTCAACAACAAGGTAATTATTTACTTAAAAAAAAAATAACAATGTTATTAACTTATATGTATAACTTTTTGTACTCAAGAAGTAATCATATACGTTATTGGAAGTAGTTCCTCATATATTTTTTCAAACAAATTTTTATTTGCAGGAAAATAGTACTAAAAACAGAAATTGCAGGTTGCCTAAATTTTGTTAAACTGTGGTTACGTATAAATTAGGGAAGTGCACGTGAGCAGAAAATTGTGAGTGGAAGTTGAAATTACTGACGTTATCGTGAGTGAGTGAGTGTAAAAAAAAAATTCCGAGGGTGATTGTGCGTGAGTCATATTTTTGTTTTTCAATTTTGAATTGTTCTTTTTTTTGAAAAATATATATTTTCGTGGTTTATATCTCCAAAATTATGACAATTCGATGTTTCACTTTTTAGGATTTTATTTCCGTTATATTTGAGTGACCTAGGAGAATCACGTTTGAGTAAAAGTTGAATTTACTTATGGAACTACACCTTTTTTTTTAATGTACGTATTTCTTATTTTTTTAATGGAACTATTTCTTTATTAAAAAATGTATGTAGTTCTTAAAAATAAAAAGTAAATGGTTCTTCGGTAAAAAAAATAATCAATTCTAAAGAATCAATTATTTTAGTCTCACGCCCTGTTAAAAGAATCGAGTAGGTAATCTAGTAAGGAATGCGTTCTGCCCAAAATGCTTGATTACAAACCAGCTTACCTTTTTGGAAATTTTTTGCTGGGTTATCACCATTGATCAAAAATAAATTGAAAACTTGTTCATTATGTGAAGGCTCTACCTTTGGTAGATATACTACACACGTTTTTTGTTAAAAAAATACAACTAAAATTGAAAAAATTTTCAAAATTGAAAAAATTGTTACGACTGAAAAAATAAATCGCCACAAAAGAAAAATAGCTAATATATTAAGGCCTAGTTTTTGGGATGTCAATTAAACTTAGTTTATTGACCTGTTAAGTTAATCTCAAAACAAAATTAAACTGAGTACTTTTTTTCAGTTTTAGTTTAAGAAACGTCAAATAACACGACGATGCCACATTAATTTTGAAAAAAAAAATTAATTTTCGCCTGGAATTAAATTTAAATTTTCTTTGTAAATACGTTACAATGTGGCATCACATAAACAAATTATTATCTAGCAGCTGTTTTGTACTTTAGTTTAACTAGCCAATTAGGATGGGTTAAACCTTAATTAACAAACATATTAAATCTAAATCCTAAAAACTATGCCTAAGTATTCGCCAATAATTTTAAAATATCGCCAAAATTGAAAGAAATTGCAAAAACTTCAAAAAAAAACCATTAAATTTTACAAAAAAATTGAAAAATCCCAAAATTTAAAAAATTATCAAAGTTTAAAAAAATCGATAAAATTTAATAAAAATGGTCAAAATTTACGAAATTGAACAAAATTTGAGAAAAAAATTTTCAAAATTAACAAAAAGCGATAAATTTTAAAAAATCGCTAATATTTGAATTGAAAATATCACCTAACTAAAATTTAAAACGTCCATATCTTGGAAACAGTAAATTTTTGGCATTATTTTTTTTTTTTTTATTTAATAAATTGTTGGAATTTTCCCACATTGTTATCACTATAGGTTATCAAAACTGGAAATTTTGTGTGCACAAAATTTATTTTTAATTAAGCATTTTATACACATATTATGTATTAAGCTTTTAATTGACAGTGAGTTTGAAATCAAACAAAAGTTTAATTGAGATTTTATTGGCAATCATTTTTTCTGTGTGCAATTCACGCGTTAATTACACGGTGCTACAGTGAAAAAAAAAACTTGGAAAACGACCTATCGTGGGTTATAGGTCTTGTTGAGTTCATTACAAATTGTGTCAAAAAATTTCAGAAACACCCTCAAATTCAGAAGTTACTCTAAAACACCAGTTTTCAGTGATGTTCGTCAACTTATCGACCTGTATCTCAGTCAGTTTTTGTCCGATTTAAAATTTTTTAACGGGTTTGGAAAGAAAACTGATTACGCTTTAAAATTACGTGCATTTTGATATTGATACAATTGTAAGTTATAAGTATTGTTTTTGTTAAGAATATCTACAAAAAAAAAAAACGAAAATTAAAAACTTTTTTGATTTTAGTAGCTTTTCATTGCTTATTTTAATATGAAATCTTATAAAAATGTATACCAACTTATAAAGCAAATTTAGTTCTTAACAAAACATGGTTTTCATTTTTGAAATCGGATGGAAATTGTAAAAGTTATTCAACTTTTCATTAAAACCTGTTTTTAACTATACATGTTAACTTAGGTTAAGCTATTTGTACAGTTTTTAATTTACGTTTGTAAGTCAAGTGGTTTACCAAAAGAAAAGTCTGCAATCCCAAAATTTTTACTTTAGAAAAAGTTTAGTAACTTTTGCAAATATAAACCGATTTTAACAAATAATATCTCGTTTTTTTTTCTATATAAAATTGTCTTTAAAATAAAATTAAAATTGAAAATAACTCTTGTTGAATTTGAAAAATTAGGAAAAAAAAAAATAAAAAAATTATAAACTTTTGATAAACACTTACCTAATTTCTTGGAATATATTTTTTTTGAATACATTTCATGAAAGCTTAATTCTTTGCCTTTCCAAAACTGTTTAAAATTTTGAAATCGGTCAAAAAATGTGTGAGTTAGAGGTACTAAAGTGCTACGAAAATAATTCAAAATTTTGAGGGTGTTTTAAAATTTTTGAAAACGTTTTTTGTATGTCCTCACCTAGGCCTACAACCCATACTAGGTCGGTTTTCAAGTTCTGACAAAAAGTGTTTTTTTTTTGTAGCAGTGTGTTATCAATAATTATAATTCCCACTATTGGTTATACGAATTGCAAAATTATTTAAAATTCTCTTTTAAATTTTTAATTAAGGCTATTTTTTTTAACATTTAATCGATTTTTTAAATTTTGGTAATTTTTTTTCAATTTACACGATTTTTTTAGATTTTGAAATTTTTTTCAAATATGGCGCTTTAATTTAATTTTGTAAATTTTTGCAATTTCGGTTATTTTTTAAAATTTTTTTTAAATGTTGGCGATTTGATTTAACGTTTAAAAAATTTTTATGAAAAAAATTTAAAATTTCCTGTATTATTTATACAAATTTTTAAAACTTTTAAATGCTCCGACTTATAAAATATGTGCATAATGCGGTATTTTATAAAACGAAACATATAACCGTTGAAAAAATTTGCATGTACAAATTTCAAATTTTCTGGTAACAAATCTAGTTTACGGGAATAGCTATTGTTTCGATCCGATAATTAATGGCAAAGATACAAAGAATTCAAAAAAAAAACTTTGGAGGCCCATAACTCGGGAACCAGAAGTCGCCGACAAAAAAAGCGTATTTATGAGCTCAGCACTAAAAGTTCTATCAATCGTGAAAATTGGAAACATCTCCGAGAAATGACCGTAAACTAGAGTTTGACCAAATCATGTCCATAAAACCATTTTTCATAAAAATATTAAAAAAAAAAATACAGTTTGAAAATAACAGTATATTTATAATTTAATAAATCTCTTAACACCCTGTTATTAATTCCCATATTTTAAACAGCTGTTTAATGTGATTTTATGTCATTATTCCGAGGTGAATGACAAACAAAACAAACATTTTACTAAACGTTTGAAGGGATCTTATTGTTTATCTCCTAATAATGTCACTTTTTCCGGCCTATTCCAATGAAGATAACATACACAACAATGCAGAACAACCAACAACAACTGGCGAAGCAACCAATAAATGGTTGGAAAACAATAGTTTTGCTATTAAGCCACAAGACTTACAAAAACTAAAAGATAACGAAGACAAACCAGCGAAACACCCTGATGAAACCGAATCCGATAGTACAGCCTCCAGCAGCAATTTGGACATCTCTAGTGATGCATTACAAAAAGATGATAGGAAGCCGAAAAAACGACAAAAATTGAACAAAAAACAAAGAAAGGAAATGAAAATATCTTATGTGGAGCCTACTTTGGATTTTACGGGACAAGAAGAGTTCTATGTGGATAAAAATAGAGCCAAACAATATAACACCATTAGAACTTTACACAAACCAGCTTGTCCTAGATATCGTAGCTATTATCATACGTTAGGAAGACATTTCTATGGAAAAGAAAAGTATAAACCTAAACGCTATTATAAATATAAGGAAGATACTTTTTCAACAGAAAACTCTCCAAATCAAGAATATCCTTTGCCGGAAAATGAGTATACCCTTAAAATGGGTGAACTTAATCGTAAAACAATGGATCATGCACAGGAAATACAACATTGGTTGGATTTGATTGAATTGCAGGTAAAATAATATGAAAATGTAAAAAAACCCTGAGGATTCCAATTAATGTTTGCTTTACAAAAAGGAAAATATAACTGGTTCCTTAGATTCTAAGGACTTTTTCCTATAAAAAAAAAACACTGTTGCTCTGAGATATGTATTAGAGTTGTCAAAACCGTTTTCCAAAATATTCGATAAATCAGTTTTTTATATTTTTGCGGTTTTTTAAAAGCGGTTTTTTAAAAGCGGTTGTGGCAAAAGGGCAATTTTCGATTAATTCGAGAAACCGAATAAGAATTTTTTGGAATAATGTGCAAGCGTTCATTTAAATTTAAATGCTAGCAAGTACAAAACACTGAGAAGACAAATTTTGGCGTGTACCTTTTATGCATTTTTGATACTTATTTTGAGTTTTCCCAACAAAAGTTTAACTCAGTTTCAAAACAATACATAATTGGTGCCTCGTTAATCCATGTTTTCCGTAGGTCGAAAATTTTACATAATACCGTGTTTCCACTTGCATGTTTTGGGCAAAACATGTGTTTTGGTGAGAAAAAATATATCGGAAAACATGTACAAAACAAGTTTTGTTACAAAACACGTCCAGTTGATGGTAATGGCTGAATATTTTCAAAAAAAGAAAAACATTTTGTATACGTGAGGCAAAAAACGGACATTTTAATAATAACGTTTAGTCTCTGTTTGAATCCTAATACCTGGGATATTTAGCGAGCTCATGTTGGTCGATTCACCAAGCTATATCAATTTTGAGGTCACGCCGCTAATCTATGCATATATGTATGCCTAAAAATATGTGAAAATCGCAATAATATTAAGAAAATAATGTACGTACCAATATGCGCAATATGGTTGAACTTCCCGACTGTTTGCGGCACTTACATATTTATGAACACGTATAATTTTTTTTTTTTCTCGATTAAAAAGAAGCCATTTTTATGAAAATATACTACGTATGTATGTATATTTTCTCATATTTTATTTTTCTTTAAATTTGGCTTTTTAAATTTTAAAACACATATTTTATGAAAAAAATTACATTTTTTTTCCATTTTATTGATATTAAACATAACCTCAAATATAAACAATTTTTTATACAGAGAAGTGGTGCTCCTCAGACTTTTTTTTCTTTTTCTTTACTTTGACTATTACACAAACACACACACACTAACAAACGATCGCGTTTTTTTCCTTACCGGCATTTTGCAAACACAAAATATTTTGCAACCTTAAGCAACACAATTTGTATCACATTTTTTGTTTATATTTTTATAAACTTTTATTAATTACAATTAACTTTAACATTTTACACACATTTTCTTTAACAAACATCGATTTTTGCGATATTTTTTACAATTTTTCCTAAACTTTCCCGGGAACATTTTAAAGTAAGACACGCACGTGCTAGCCGACAAATTAGAACTAAAGAAGTTAAGTGCAATACAAATGAAGGTCTAATAAGAATGAAAGAGAACAACAGTTAACTAAATTGTTAGAGTTGCCTACTTTTATGTTTTTTTTAATAATCGGTATTTAAGTAACGGAAACGGATTAGCATCACGTGATTTTAGTGATATCAGTAGAATTTAAATTTATGACACTACACAGGTCGAAATTGTCCACGGTACAAATAAAATAGTACTGGGACAATAAATATTGTTTTTCTTAATATTTTAGTAACACTCAAAAAGTGCTTTACTAGTACTGTTTTCTGTGAATTTACAAAATTATTTAAAGCAATTTCATAAAATTTTGGTTATTTAATGTGCAGTGGAATTCCTGCACATCTGTGTTTTTTTTTTTTGCAGAAATTCCCTTATAATGAACTTACACTTTCAAGAAATTTGGTTCAAAATCGAGTTAAATCTAGTTACAAATCGGCCTCGTTAACATTATGGAATTTAAAAGGCAAACTGGATTTTGGCTTGACAATAACAACATTTTGTAAACAAAACAAAATAAATTAAATAACCTCAAACTAAAAATGTTTCTAAAAAGTTATTAATTTATTGACGGAAGACAAAATTTGCAGCGATTATGAAAGAAACAATGTTATAGTTTTTTTTTTTTATTGGGCATAACTTCTGGAAGTACGATATTTATTTTTGTTCTTCTGTTTAACATATCAATGGTATTTGCCCAAATTGTCTTCACCAGAAACAAAAATAAGTAACTGGGTGATGAATTGAATTTATCTTTCAGTAAAAAATGTCATTTTATTGAGTTTAACGCTCGTTTTATTTATTTTTTCTCTTCCAAAATAGTGGAAAACACAGTGTTGTATCGCTACAACCTAATCTAGCTATGAATTTGTGTGGAAAATCTGGTTTGAAATTACGTTTCATAACCAGATTGTCTATAAAATCTGGTTTAAACCAGATTTCAGGTATAATGTAAATTCACTATTAAGAAAATGAGATAATCTGCGATAATTCAACGATAAATAAGAGTCGATAAAGGAAATTGAAAAAATAAAATTTTAATAAAAGCAATCAGAATCAAACAAATCAAGGCAAGTCATACTACAACCCAAAATTTTAAATAAATTTCTAGATAGTAAGAATAAAAATAGTTGAAAGTTGCAGAGTACAAAATTTGATCAAAATAAGTTTGACGAAAAGATTTCACACTACCCAGCAAAAATATGTTCTCTTCTTATTTGGCATTGTCAACGATGACATTAACATTGGCTTGTCATGGTTTCTGTCTAAAA
Source organism: Delia radicum (assembly GCA_021234595.1). Classification (NCBI taxonomy): domain Eukaryota; kingdom Metazoa; phylum Arthropoda; class Insecta; order Diptera; family Anthomyiidae; genus Delia; species Delia radicum. Next base: position 85,315,988 of record CM037853.1, read on the forward strand.
ACCTTCTTTGGAAGTTATTTAGCCATAAAATTATTACTTCCTAAGACAAGTCAATGTTAAATTCATCGATGAAAATACTCAATTAGAAGTATTCTTTTGCAGAACAGCTTTTGCTGGGTATCGCTATCATGTTAATTTAAATAACTTTGATTAAAAGTCATCGTTAATTCGAAAGACGTTGTATTATTGTTTTCTCACGTTGTGATTTGGCCAAAGAACATGAGGCTCTGATTAGTTTTTAACGTTGACATTTAAATTTGTAGTAATTATTTAAAATTTGTACAGAAAATTTCAGAAATCATCCATACAAAAGCCCAAAATTCGAACCGGTTTTGAATTAAAAATATCGAAAACCGGTTTTTGCAAAATGCGGTTGTTTTAAGTATTCGAAACCCGAGTTCTGAAGTAGGTCGTATATTTGATAACTCTAATACGTATTTATCAGGATTGTTTTTATCCTCAGGTTTTCTAAATAAAAAGTGTATTTTCTAAAAATCATAACTACATTGTAAATTTTCAATTTTCTGAATCAGACTGCGTAGTTTCTGGTATTGAACCTTCGTCAGTGAAACTGTTTTTTTGAATAATGTAATATTTGTTATGTTTTTATTTGATCGATTGCGTCTATACGAAATTTTCTGTGCAATCACTGATAGATAAACTGATTTCTAATGCCACATGCACTCGCACTACACGTTAGACAGAGCGCTTTAGCGCACTGATATATCGTCAGGTCGAGTTTTGTTGTGATTAAAACTAATTTTATTCAATACACGGTGTTTTTGTTCTTGCATACATATTCTCAGAAGTACAACTCCAACACAACACAACAGTTCTATTTTTAGAAACTTACCTCACTCTAATGTCCACTGTTTTCCCATATGTTGTAAGTGATGCCACATCTATGATATATTATTTTTCGATCTTTTATCATAAATTATGATGTGAGCAAGATTATTTTTTATTAAAAAAAAAATAATAATATTAACCACTTATTTTGAAAGTGGTATGAGTCCATTTTCAAAAAACAAAAATTAGGTATTGATGGGAGTCTATAATATTTAATGGCTTCTATTCGCTGCACAATTTTTTTTTATCAAAACTTAAAAAATCACTAAAATTTTAACGGAATTTTCATATTGTCAAAATCTGCTCTTCGAATTTTCCTAGCACGTACCCTTTGTGAAATCCGCAATTTCTTTACTTTTTTCCAAATGCATCTTTTGAAGCAAGTTTGATTATTTGCAGAATATGTTTTATGTATAAACTACACCTTTTACAACTGTAATTCAAAAAATATCAATTGAAATTCAAAATTTCCATTTGAAATTCAAAATTTCCATTTGAAATTCAAAAAATATCAATTGAAATTCAAAATTTCCATTTGAAATTCATAAAATATCAATTGAAATTCAAAAAATATCAATTGAAATTCAAAATACATCAATTGAAATTCAAAATACATCAATTGAAATTCAAAAATTTCTATTTGAAATTCAAAAGTTTCTATTTGAAATTCAAAAATTATTCCATTTGGAATTCAAAACATATCAATTGAAATTCAAAAATTTCCATTTGAAATTCAAAAATTTCTATTTAAAATTCAAAAATTTCCATTTGAAATTCAAAAAATTCCAATTGAAATTCAAAAAATATTCCATTTGAAATTCAAAAAATTCCAATTGAAATTCAAAATACATCAATTGAAATTCAAAAAATATCAATTGAAATTCAAAAAATATCAATTGAAATTCAAAACACATCAATTGAAATTCAAAATATGTCAATTGAAATTAAAAAATTTCCATTTGAAATTCAAAAAATTCTAATTGAAATTCAAAAAGAATTCCATTTGAAATTCAAAGAATTCCAATTGAAATTCAAAAAATGTAAACAAATCAAAATGTAAACATTAGGCCAACACTTTTTTAAGTATTTGAAATGGTAGAAATTGAAACCCACTTACTGAGTTCGCTCCATACCTTTCGTTTAATTTCGCTAAGCGTTATTGACGGATTCGACTCTACCCACTCCAAAATTGTTTTATCTTCATTTTCAGCCAATATGTAAGGCTTAGCACCGCCTCGTTTTGACAGTTGTTCTTGGTCCTTAGTAACCCACGTATAGGCCGTGTTGTACGGAATTCCTAAAGAACTTGCAAGCTCCGTCCAATCACAGCCTCTACTTGCATATTCAATAATGCGTTTCCGGTCTTGGTCGTTATAGCACTTATAAGTTTTTCGTATAACCGATTCCATACTGGCAATGCTGCCTCTGCATAACGGACATTGCGTTTCGGATGTAAAATCTTGCACACAAACCAAATGAAACAAATGTCTGCAAGGATTCATTCGTTTTATAATACCACAAACCATATTTTTTTGACAGATTGCGCATAAATCTTTCACTTCCATCGTGCTTTAAATTTAAAACAGAAATAAAATTTTTCTAACAAATTTAAAGAATTGTTTTCCATAGCCAACTTGAAAAATTTGTATATTTGAATTTAATTTCAGTGGAAATTTTGTATAACTATAATAATTCGAACAAATTTAAATATTTGAACAAAAAATATAAAAATTCTTATAAATTTTTGACACGTTTAATTGAACAAATTAAAATATGCCTTTAAACAGCCAACTAAAAACGAAAAACATATTTGAAATTATGTTTAAATGAAGTTTTTTGATTCATCAATAAATAAAAGTCTTTTAAAAAAAAAATTTTTAAATTTAATTCTAAAGAAAATGTGAAAAAATTCAAATGACGTTTTCACAATATTATTTTGAAAACCGAACTATAAAAGTTATTTTTGAAATTAAATTTTAAAAAATCCTTTGGGACTCCTATTTTTGTTTTCAATATATATTACATTGTGGAGGCTAAAAAAGTTTCATCAAAGTCAAATTTATTATTCCAGAATTTCATGTCTCTGGGTTCTTTAATTAAGATGAAATGAGGCAGCCACGTAGCCAGAACAATTTTTTACCGGCCCAACAACAAATTATATAACAACAAGAGAGAAATATTATTTTTTTATGTATTGTTCTTGTTGTTTTTGTTGTTGGGCCGGTAAAATATAGTTCTGAGGGGTTCCACTTTCACTCGGTATTTTCTTGCATTTACTACCATTTTAAAATGACATTCCACAGGATCTTTATGATAGAGTTAAACTAATTTTTCAAATTAATGGTTTCCCACTTCAGCGGTTTCTCTTTATTAATGACAAGCGAGTACGTGAGTGAGTAATCCATCCAAACACTTACTCTGAACGTCACTAGTTTATTCATCAATAGTTGCATGCATAAATATTTTATGGCTTTATGACAGGTTATTACAAATATTTTCCAACAAAATCTTGTATACTCTCCTGCAATAAATGCATTAAAAGTTTTAATAATGTTTTTATCACCCATGACAAACCAAAATACTCAAAAAAAGTGTTGGCCTAATGTATTAATTTCTTAAATTAATTTGTTTACATTTTTTGAATTTCAATTGGAATTTTTTGAATTTCAAATGGAATATTTTTTGAATTTCAATTAGAATTTTTTGAATTTCAAATGGAAATTTTAGAATTTCAATTGACATATTTTGAATTTCAATTGATGTGTTTTGAATTTCAATTGATATTTTTTGCATTTCAATTGATATTTTTTGAATTTCAATTGATGTATTTTGAATTTCAATTGGAATTTTTTGAATTTCAAATGGAATATTTTTTGAATTTCAATTGGAATTTTTTGAATTTCAAATGGAATATTTGTCGCGTGAGCGTACCAATTGTAATAGAATTTTATTGAAATTAGAAATGATAGTTACCTTTACGGTATAATTGAGGGTGTTAGGCTGAATAGTAAAAATATTGTAAAAAATGGTAGTAAAAGGCAGTTAAATCGACACTGTAAATTAAACAGCTGTTTTGTAGTTGATGTAAAATGCTTTTCTTTGCCATTTCCGCCTTTTTGATCTGGATTTGATAAAGAAAGGAAGGGACTTGGCAGCTACCTTTATACACCCACACAAATTGAGATTGAAACCAAAGGAAAGTGGATTTTGGATTCCTTTTGAATTGTTGGTGACTGGTCGAAGGATAAGGAGAATACCAACACCCACGTTAAAAGATAAGTGCTTATCAAAACGGTTAATTTTTATTTACCTTGTTCTACAAATTTAGAAGAAAACTTACCTCTGGGTTAAGAATATTTAATTTTATGCTTTCCCCATTAACCAACGCGGTAAATTTATAAAGTTTTTTAACCTTATAACCACAGGGTCTATATAATACTTTTGAGCTCAAAGGGGGTAATAGAACTTGTAGGATTTTTTGTCGTTTACGAGGTCCTTAAGAATAATTTGGACAATCTTATTGTTGGTGGGTAGGGTAATATTAGCAAATATATATTAACCTGAAAAGGAAAAGTATATGGAATATTATTAAAGAAAAGGTTTTTCATAAAATTTAACCAAAACTAAAATTGTGCTTACCTGGGTACGCCGAGGCCCTTCCAAATTCTCTGGTGAACCTTTGCCTAGAAATAGATACTGCTGACATCATCTTGACTAAAAGATTTGCACATCCGCTGAAAACAAAAAAAAAAGAAGAAGATTATGATATTCATCATTTACAAAGTGCCAAGTTATGAAGTTACAAAAGTTCAATTAAAATCTAAAGTTTAAGATTTCAGGCACAAGCTTGCCATTACATATATCTCCCGCACGTTAGTTAGCCATTTGTAAATTAAATCCTTAAAATTTTTACACAATTTATCCGGGTCTTGCTATAAATTAAAGAAAAAAATTAATTAAAAGTTTTGTGAATATTTTGAATTTCGGCTTATACTAGATTGTAATCTAGTCTGACCGTATCCGTTATCGGAACTATACACTGAAAGAAAAATTATTGATACAAGAAGTATATATAGCTATAAAAGAATTATTGTACACTGTTAAATCCTATTAGTGGAAATTTTGAAAATCAAAGATGGGAATACTTTGAATAACCCTATCAATGGTATTCTTGGTAATACATTTGGATAATAAAAAAAAAAAACATTTATATGAATTTGAAAATTAAAATTATATTTGTTGTTCTTATTCATCATATGATGACGGTTTAAGAAACAGAAGTGCAAAAGTGGGGTGAAATGTAAGGATGTTGGGTAAGTTTAGGGGCAATCACCAATATAGGCAAGTGATTGCCATGGCAGCTTAAACGACGAACATGGGAGGGTAGCCATCGTTGACATAACATCTCGTCAACTGTCGATATTGATAAAAAAAAGGTATGAAAGGGTTGGTATTGTACTATTATTTTTTTTTTTGGTTTTCTTGTTTGTACATTTAATTTAATTTTATTTTTATCGTCTTTAAATTCATTTTTATTTTTTTTCATTTTCTTTGATCCCCCAGTAAATTTTAATAATCCCCAAAATACAAGACTGGTATGATTTTTTTTCTGTCTGTTGTCATCTGTCTCTAACGAATTGCCAAGATCCCCGACCACCGACGAGCTAAGCCGCTTTACGCGGGCATACCAGCAAAGGCATTGTTAGTGGCAACTCAAAACTTTTTTTTAAACAAAAATTTAATTTTGCAAGACTGCAACGACAGAATGGCGCCCAACGTGGGGCCCAAAGAGAATGTATAATTTGCAATAGTTTACTGGATTTATAGTTATGTTTGACGTCAATGTAAGTCCCGGTGGGAAAGACAAAAGTCCTCATCGCGTTGCTACACTTGTAGTTCGGCCATAGCTACTTTCTAATCATTTGATTCGCGCCTAGTTTCAGTTTTTTTTTGGAGTCTGAAATATGGACACCCCAGTATTGAGGTGCAATTTCAATTGCCTGATGAACACTGAAGTTGGGAATAATTTTTTTTATAGTTAAATTTCCATTATGGTGAGGTTCACAGGATAGCTGAGGCTAGTCCTGTTAAGCTAAGGTATACATTGTCCTTCTTACTGTCGCAGCTCAGTTGTTTTGTAGTTCTCTATTTCAAATTTATTCTATTAATTTTATTAACTTTTTATTAAATTTTGTACATTACCAAAGAAATTACTATGACCCTTTTCGGAAAAGAAAAAATTTTTTTTTTCCGCAATTTATCACACGATATCGAATAAAATGTATGATATATAGATTTTACTGTATATCGATTAACATACCCAACAAGTTTCATTTCACCCGAACACTATGCACACAACACAGGTATTGAATTTAATTTTGGTTTTAAATTTTGTTAATTAAGAAAAAAACGTTAACATCTGAAAATAACTTTTTGCCAGTTAAAAACCTATAGCGTTTTATATTAATATATATATATATTTTTTTTGTATTTTTTTTTATTTTTTTTAATCAATTGGTTATAAATTTGGCCGTTTCCTTTTGAGTGCACATATACACAGGAAGATTGTTAGACAGGAATATCTGGTAAAGGTTCTCATCAAAATAAGATATGTTTTTTAGCGAATAATGATGGTACATTTATAAATTTCGTGACTAGATCTCGTTTTCTAAAAGTTTTTCTACGCACTCTGATATATCTATGATTTTGGCCTACACTTGACTGATTGGAATTTATTCTTGGTGAAATAGGAGAATAGTAACATTTTTTTTGTTGTTTTGAAAAATTTTAAGTTTTGCGTTAGATATTATATCTCTTGTTGCGGATTGGTCAGTGGAAGTTTAGTATTATAGAAGGTGTTGGTTATTTTGTATTAGGAAAAAGCTTACTAAACAAATATAAAAGTTAGGTTATAGATGGTAAGGACTAGACTTCAAAGTAGATTGAATTCGGAAGACCCGAATGATAGTAGCGAAAACATGGTCGCCCCAGTACTAACGGTAACAACATCAATATCAATACCAACAACCACAACATCATCACAGACCACTGCAACGATGCCAGGCCAGCAAACTGTTCCAGTGACAGCAACCACGACTGTTCCTTCAACTCAATCATCTCCCTTTCAACAGGAGTTACCACCAAACTATTCAGATATATCTGTGGACTCACCAACCTTTAACGAAACGATTGTCTCGCCTAATTATCACAGTGTGGCCGCTCGGGATATTCGTCAACAGTTTCGGCAAGGGAACCGAAATCAGCCAACCCCAATAACAGGTTCTAGAAGTGACAACGCCACTCATAATATGGAAGAAGCAATTAGATCTTCTCTAGGTCTGGCTCAGATTGACATGATGAGAAGTATCGAGGATCGTCTGCGAAATCTTATACCACAATTAGTCCAGGAGAGTCTGAACAACCATGGACATAGTACACCATCTGCGTCTAGGCAACGCCAGCCAACAACACAACAGTCTGCGAGGCCAGTGTTGGGCTCAAATCCGCCCTTAAGACAAAATTTTGCACAAAGGAATAATAGCCAAGTGCCAAATGTTTCCCAATTGCCCCCAGCAGCGATGCATCCACATCAAGGATATTCAAATACACCAAGGCACTCAATGCCGAACTTTATGAATTGGCAGCCTGCCGCAAATTACCCGCCCCAGGCACCGTTTATACAAAATACCCCGCATGGAAATCCACATCAGCCAAATCACCAATTAAATTATAGCAACCAGGTTGGTACTAATTTCGGTCCTAATCAAGGTTTTCAGCATTCAGCAGACAATCCCAACAAGTCAGTTGTGTCGAAATGGGGAGTAGAATTTGATGGTTCAAATAAAAGTATGGGAGCTGAAGAGTTTGTATTTCGCGTTGAAGTATTGCGTCAAGATTATGGATGCTCTTGGCAAGAACTAATAAGAAATTTTCATTTGCTGTTGACTGGTAAAGCACTGGATTGGTACTGGATGCATCGCCGGCTAAATCTTATCCAATCATGGGGAGATCTCCGAGAAGCCTTCCTGTTACAATTCCGAAGATTTGAAAGCGAATTTGAGATTCAAAAGAAAGTAATGGAACGCCGCCAGTTGCCTCAGGAGTCATTTGAGGATTTTTATGACGCGGTAATGAAAATGAGAAATCAACAACGTAACCCATTTTTAGAACAGGATCTTGTAGAAATCATGAAAAGTAATTTAAAGCCCAGTCTGGCACAGTTGATTTTCCCAATAAGAATTTATGGACTCAGCCATTTCCGCCAGGAGTGCAAAAGAGCCGAATATTTACTGCAAAATCAGCGGCAGTCGTACCAACAGCGTCAGCCATTCACACAAAGGGTTAATGAGCTATATAGTGACACTAGTGACTCTCCTGATTTATCTTTTGAAGTAGAAGCCATTTCCAATACAAATAAATATACGTGCTGGAATTGTAAACAAACAGGTCACAGTTTTGTTGATTGCCCATCACCCACTAGGAGAATTTTTTGTTACAAGTGTGGCAAAGACAACGTTGTTTGTCCAGAATGTCCCAGGTGCCAGGGAAACGTGAAAAGGAGCGTGTCTCAGGCTGGGGAGACTCGTTCGACTCAGACATAAGCCCAGTTAACGAGTACACACAGACTGAATCATATCTGCCATTACCATCTGATAGTGAACAAGTATCTATATTAGTTAATAAAGAGAGAGTGAAAGAGGAGAAAAAGGAAGTAAAGTTAAAAGTAATAAGACCATTCCATGTTAGATTAAAAGAGTACACAGATATTAGAAATAGAATTTTTGGTAAACCATCAAGGAAAATCGTTAGAGCACGTGAGCGATATAAGGAGCGTAAGAGGATTCGAAAGGAAATTGCTGCAGCTTCGTTGTATGAAGGTAATGATACTAGGTTTTACACTCGTATAAAAGTAGGAGACGTTGAGGTTGAGGGCTTGCTTGATAGTGGGGCTACGGTAACCGTTCTGGGTAAAAATTGCCTCGAGTTTGTGGAAAAGTCTGGCCTAATTGTATATAAATTTAATTCTACCATTAGAACGGCCGATAGTACAAGGCATAGAATAATTGGTAGAGTTAGATGCAAGGTGCATTTTAACGATATGGAAAAGATGATAACGTTTTATTTAGTTCCGTCCCTTAACCGCGAATTATTTTTGGGAGTGGATTTTATGAAATCCTTCAAACTTTTTGCGTCTATAAGTAGTATATCTACGAATAATGTACCTCTTTGCGAGGAATCTGAATCCGGTACCGAGGACGTCAAAATTCACTCGCTGACACCTGAGCAGCGACAACAGCTAGATTCAGTGGTTCTTAAATTTCCCTGCTATACAAAAAGTGGATTAGGTAAGACAGATTTAGAAGTGCATACCATAGACACTCGCGCATCAACTCCGGTGAAGGATAGACATTACCCTGTCTCCCCAGCTGTGCAAAAGTTGATGTATGCCGAGCTAGACAGGATGCTTGACCTGGGTGTCATTGAGCAAAGTGAGAGCGCCTGGAGTCACCCAGTGACTTTAGTGCGAAAAGGTGAAAAAAATCGTTTGTGCTTAGATGCACGTAAGCTCAATGCACTTACGGTCAAGGACGCCTATCCGCTACCGCACATCGAAGGTTTGCTCAGCAGGTTAGGAGACACACATTTTATATCAAGTGTCGACTTGAAAGACGCCTTCTGGCAGATACCACTGGATGCATCAAGTAGAGAAAAAACTGCATTCACGGTGCCAGGAAGACCTCTTTATCATTACACGGTGATGCCTTTTGGGTTGTGTAATGCGGCTCAAAGACTTTGCCGTCTGATGGATAAAGTGGTTCCCTCAGCTATACGTGATAGAGTTTTTGTCTACCTTGATGATCTTTTGATTGTATCTCCAGATTTCAAAACTCACCTGGAGTTGTTACAGCAAGTAGCGGAATGCCTTTCTAAAGCTGGGCTTACTATAAACGTACAGAAATCAAAGTTCTGCTTTAAAGAACTTAGGTATCTGGGGTATATAGTAGGTGGGGGAAAATTAAGAGCTGATCCGGATAAAATTGATACAATTTTTAAATTTAATTATCCGAAAACAGTAAAACAGGTAAGAAGTTTTATGGGTGCAACTGGGTGGTATAGGCGTTTTATACCTGATTATGCTACGATTGCTGCCCCCATTTTTGAGACGTTGAAAAAAGGAAAAGAATTTATCTTCACAGAGGAGGCCAAACGGGCTTTTGACGCGCTAAGGAACGAACTCGTGTCGAGCCCTGTACTGACACATCCCGACTTTTCTAGACATTTTTATGTCCAATGCGATGCCTCAGATGTGGGCGTAGGAGCAGTCCTTTTTCAACGGGATGATGACGATGGTGAACATCCCATTGCATATTTTTCGCAAAAACTGACGCAGGCACAACGGAATTATTCTGTCACGGAAAGAGAATGTTTGGCGGTCGTGTTGGCCATTAAAAAGTTTCGCCCCTACATCGAGTTAATGCCGTTTACGGTAATAACGGATCATAGCAGTCTTAAGTGGCTTATGTCACACAAAGATCTATGCGGGAGACTTGCTCGCTGGAGTCTACATTTGCAGTCATTTTCATTTTCAATCGAACATCGACAGGGTAGTAAAAATATTGTACCCGATACTTTATCCAGGTACGATTTAGAGGAAATCTCCTCGGATATGAACGGTTTTATTGATTTGGATAGTGAGGAATTTAAATCCGACGATTATTTGGAATTAATCGCCACAATTAAGGAAAATGCTGACCAACTGCCGGATTTAAGAGTAATCGACGGATTTGTCTACAAGCGGACTTTGCCGTATGATGGTATACCTCTGAGTGAGGATTTTGCGTGGAAATTGTGGGTACCACTCAGATTGACTGGTGATATTGTGAAAAAAGCTCACGAACCACCGGAGGCTTCACATGGGGGTCTACACAAAACATTAAGGAGAATTCGCGAATATTTCTACTGGCCTAACCAGAATACGCAAACAAGGACTTATATTAAAAATTGTAGCGTTTGCAAGGAGGCAAAACCCGCGAATTATATCATGCGTCCACCAATGGGTAATGAATTCGTGTCTGAAAGACCTTTTCAAAGGATATATATTGATTTTCTTGGGCCCTATCCCCGGTCAAAGGAGGGCAATAGTTACATTTTTATTGTCCTTGATCATCTGACAAAGTTTGTGTTGCTAAAGGCTCTGGCAAAGGCTGATACCAAAAGAGTAGTCAAATTCTTAATTTCTGAAGTATTTCATAAATTTGGTACGCCAGAATCTATTTTGTCGGATAACGGTAAACAATTTACCAGCAAGGAATTTTCCGCTTTAGTCAAAAACTTCGGTATAAACCACATAAGGACGGCTACACACTCTCCGCAAGCAAATGCCTCGGAGAGGGTAAACCAATCGATATTGGCGGCGATAAGATCTTACTTGGAGGGTGATCACACTGATTGGGATAAATATTTATCCGAAATTGAATGTTCTCTTAGGTCGTCAGTGCATAGTTCAATAGGCGTGTCCCCATATTTTGCTCTTTTTGGTAACAATATGATAAGTCACGGTAGTTTATATAGGCTTGCTAGAAAGTTAGGTATTTTAGATGATCCGGAGAATAATTTGGTGCCCAAGTCAACGAAGTTAGACCTGATTCGTAATAAAATTCGAGAGAATTTGCATAGGTCTTATGATATTAACCGAAAATCGTATAATGTGAGAACCCGAAATGTTAAATTCGTCCCCGGACAGGAAGTATACCGTCGTAACTTTCAACAAAGCAGTTTCAAGGATAATTTCAATGCCAAGCTCTGTAGAAAGTTTCGCAAGTGTAGAATTGTACGCCCTGTTGGGAACAGCCTATATGAAGTTGAGGACTTGAAGGGTTATTCTTTAGGTGTATTTCATGCTAAGGACCTCAAACAGTGAGAGTACGAGCTTTTTGCCCAGTCTATGAACCGGTTATTTTAAACCATAGAATATCTTTGGTATGAGGAACAATTTTTATTTGTTTTTATATAAAAGTTTTTTAGTACTAAATTTCGGTACAAATCTATTTTCATTTATAAACTTTTTTCGATTCCCCTTTTTTTAAAAAAAGAAAAAAAAACTACATTTTTTTTTTAATTTCGATTTTTATCATTATTTTATTTTTTTTCTTTACCTTTTTGAATTTTCTAAATTTTGATATAAATGAGCAAAAATTTGTTAATTTTTTTTGACCTATATTCACGTCTTTAAACTTTTTTTTTGCAAAATTTATCAATTTTCATATAAAACGCGTTTACAACAAATATTTTCTTATTTTTTTTATAAATTTATATCGATTGTTAATTATATTTATATTTCATAACAAAAACAAATAATTTCCAAGAACAAATGTGTCAATATTACATACACACTTCTCAATAATTTGATTTTGAGAAACAAGAATCCCAAATCTTTTTGAATTCAATTTCATTCACTTTCAATATAGGCCACACTCTTTCAATTTAGTTGTAAACAAACCAAAATTGGTCAATTATATTGAAAAACTATGGGGCACTCTAGAAATTTTTGTGAAATACATCAAATTCGTACATTTTCAAATCATTTGTGGGTAAACAAAGATTGATCAATAATATTGATCGTCTGAGCAAAACTCTATTAACACTTTGGCTAAAGGCACTTTTGCTGGAGCTACGAATTTATTTTGTTGACTTTTTTTTTGCTTTTACTTCTAACTAATTTCTTTGTTTTTTCGGTAGGTCATTTTTCATAAAATTTTTTTTTTGCTAAATTAAAGTAGTTTGTTTTAAATTAGGCATAATGAATTTTTATAAGTTTTAGTTAACACTCTTCCTTTTTTATTATTATCGTTTCAACATGCATTACAAATTGATAACACTGAAATTAATTAGTTTACTTTCTCATTATTCGTTCTCTTAATCGCTTTTGTTGTTTTTATGACATTCGTATGAATTTCATATTTTGCTTTAACTTTTTTTCGAATTTTATTGAAAGTAAAAACAAAATGCAATTATTTCGATTTCGCTTGTTTTGTGGATCGCATTTGTTTTTTTTATATTTTAGCTTATTTGAATTATTAATTAATTAATTAATTTCTTGCTTTTTGGTTTGATTTTTTTTTTTTTTGTCACAAAATTATCTTTTATAGTAATTAGATAGGTTTAGATTAGTTGTTTATTTTTTTTTAATTTTTTTTCTTTGAATTTTGAATTTTTGCACTAGATCTTTAATATGAATTAGTTGGGTTTTATTTTTTTGAATTTTTCGTTTAACTTACTCTTGTTGCTAACTTGATTGATGAACTGAGATGAAGATTCCCGTCTTTACAACCGGTGGCTTTCCAGTATTCGTATGGAAGGTTGAAAACGGGAATGCATGGATATAATATGGTGACCGTTATAATTTTTTTCTTCTTGTTATATAATTTTTTTTTCATTTTAGTTTGGCCTTAGTTACAATTTTCGTTTTCACTAATAATTTTTTTTATAGTTTATGGAATTCGCGACACTTATGTCTATGATTTATTTAATTATTTTCTTTTTTATGATTTTGTATCACCATACATTAATTTTTTTTTTCAATTTTATCTGTGGAATTTTTCTTGCTTTCGGTAGCCATTTTTTTTTTATACTATTTGTTTCAGGCACTCTTAATATGTCCACTTACACTTTTAAAATATGCATATTTCAATTTATCATGAAACTCTGATCACATACCGGCACTTTATTTTATTGTTCTTACACTTATTGGATTATTTTATCCTGAAAGATTTTCCGAATTTAATATTTTCTTATTTTTTTAATTTTTAAAAACCGACCGCGCACACGAGTAGAACACGACTAAAATGACAAGCGACAGAGTGATTCAAGGGAGAATTACAATTGGCCGTTTTTACACATGGTGGTGCCAGATCTCTCAGTGAGAATATGTACACCTAGAGAAAAATTGTTTCTCCCCCCCATGAATTCACTTGGCAGTGTGCGTCATGGTCGGGTTTGTCGCGTGAGCGTACCAATTGTAATAGAATTTTATTGAAATTAGAAATGATAGTTACCTTTACGGTATAATTGAGGGTGTTAGGCTGAATAGTAAAAATATTGTAAAAAATGGTAGTAAAAGGCAGTTAAATCGACACTGTAAATTAAACAGCTGTTTTGTAGTTGATGTAAAATGCTTTTCTTTGCCATTTCCGCCTTTTTGATCTGGATTTGATAAAGAAAGGAAGGGACTTGGCAGCTACCTTTATACACCCACACAAATTGAGATTGAAACCAAAGGAAAGTGGATTTTGGATTCCTTTTGAATTGTTGGTGACTGGTCGAAGGATAAGGAGAATACCAACACCCACGTTAAAAGATAAGTGCTTATCAAAACGGTTAATTTTTATTTACCTTGTTCTACAAATTTAGAAGAAAACTTACCTCTGGGTTAAGAATATTTAATTTTATGCTTTCCCCATTAACCAACGCGGTAAATTTATAAAGTTTTTTAACCTTATAACCACAGGGTCTATATAATACTTTTGAGCTCAAAGGGGGTAATAGAACTTGTAGGATTTTTTGTCGTTTACGAGGTCCTTAAGAATAATTTGGACAATCTTATTGTTGGTGGGTAGGGTAATATTAGCAAATATATATTAACCTGAAAAGGAAAAGTATATGGAATATTATTAAAGAAAAGGTTTTTCATAAAATTTAACCAAAACTAAAATTGTGCTTACCTGGGTACGCCGAGGCCCTTCCAAATTCTCTGGTGAACCTTTGCCTAGAAATAGATACTGCTGACATCATCTTGACTAAAAGATTTGCACATCCGCTGAAAACAAAAAAAAAAGAAGAAGATTATGATATTCAACATTTACAAAGTGCCAAGTTATGAAGTTACAAAAGTTCAATTAAAATCTAAAGTTTAAGATTTCAGGCACAAGCTTGCCATTACATATATCTCCCGCACGTTAGTTAGCCATTTGTAAATTAAATCCTTAAAATTTTTACACAATTTATCCGGGTCTTGCTATAAATTAAAGAAAAAAATTAATTAAAAGTTTTGTGAATATTTTGAATTTCGGCTTATACTAGATTGTAATCTAGTCTGACCGTATCCGTTATCGGAACTATACACTGAAAGAAAAATTATTGATACAAGAAGTATATATAGCTATAAAAGAATTATTGTACACTGTTAAATCCTATTAGTGGAAATTTTGAAAATCAAAGATGGGAATACTTTGAATAACCCTATCAATGGTATTCTTGGTAATACATTTGGATAATAAAAAAAAAAACATTTATATGAATTTGAAAATTAAAATTATATTTGTTGTTCTTATTCATCATATGATGACGGTTTAAGAAACAGAAGTGCAAAAGTGGGGTGAAATGTAAGGATGTTGGGTAAGTTTAGGGGCAATCACCAATATAGGCAAGTGATTGCCATGGCAGCTTAAACGACGAACATGGGAGGGTAGCCATCGTTGACATAACATCTCGTCAACTGTCGATATTGATAAAAAAAAGGTATGAAAGGGTTGGTATTGTACTATTATTTTTTTTTTTGGTTTTTTTGTTTGTACATTTAATTTAATTTTATTTTTATCGTCTTTAAATTCATTTTTATTTTTTTTCATTTTCTTTGATCCCCCAGTAAATTTTAATAATCCCCAAAATACAAGACTGGTATGATTTTTTTTCTGTCTGTTGTCATCTGTCTCTAACGAATTGCCAAGATCCCCGACCACCGACGAGCTAAGCCGCTTTACGCGGGCATACCAGCAAAGGCATTGTTAGTGGCAACTCAAAACTTTTTTTTAAACAAAAATTTAATTTTGCAAGACTGCAACGACATATTTTTTGAATTTCAATTAGAATTTTTTGAATTTCAAATGGAAATTTTAGAATTTCAATTGACATATTTTGAATTTCAATTGATGTGTTTTGAATTTCAATTGATATTTTTTGCATTTCAATTGATATTTTTTGAATTTCAATTGATGTATTTTGAATTTCAATTGGAATTTTTTGAATTTCAAATGGAATATTTTTTGAATTTCAATTGGAATTTTTTGAATTTCAAATGGAAATTTTTGAATTTCAAATAGAAACTTTTGAATTTCAAATGGAAATTTTTGAATTTCAAATGGAAACTTTTGAATTTCAAATAGAAACTTTTGAATTTCAAATGGAATAATTTTTGAATTTCAAATAGAAACTTTTGAATTTCAAATAGAAATTTTTGAATTTCAATTGATGTATTTTGAATTTCAATTGATGTATTTTGAATTTCAATTGATATTTTTTGAATTTCAAATGGAAATTTTGAATTTCAATTGATATTTTTTGAATTTCAAATAGAAATTTTGAATTTCAATTGATGTTTTTTGAATTTCAAATGGAATTTTTGAATTTTAAATGGAGTTTTTGAATTTCAAATGGAAATTTTGAATTTCAATTGATATGTTTTGAATTACAATTGTAAAAGGTGTAATCAAAAAAAAAAACATCTTATTTTCCAATTTCTTAGGCCTAGTTTTTTGGATGTTTATTAGAACTTAGTTTATTTGTCTGTTAAGTTAATATCAAAACAACATTAACTCGAGTTTAAGAAAAGTCAAATTACATGATGATTATTTTTCAATTGAAATAGTCCTACAATATAGTCTTATATTTTGTTTGTCAATGTGGCATCACCTAAACGAAACAGCTGTTTTTTGTTGCCAAATTTATACTTTAGTTTAACTGGCCAACCAGGTTGGTTTAAACCTAACCTAACAAAAATAGACCTGAGTAAAAAGCTATAAAAGCACCTGTTTTACTCACAGCGAACCTGTTTTACTCACGCATTGGCTTGTCATAGTCAAGAAGGTGTTTATGCTAGTAAATAACTATTTTGCACTTCATAAAAACGAGTGATTTAATTGTATAATTCTTGGATGTTCTTTTTTATGCGTTTAATAAATTAATTTTTTAAGTGTTCAAAGTGTGCTGAAAAATAAGTTCTTGTGAATGCATTTAAATATGTATTTAATAAGCGATATGTATTTAATAAGCGATATTTCTTTTTTTTAGAGGTTTGTGGTATTTTTTAAATAAATCTGTGGGATTTTTAAATAAATCTAAAAACAAACAAAATAAATTTCATTTCGCACAACTTTATAATCAGGGGACATATTCTCTATGAAAAACGATATCGTTTCTTTCAAAACGATACCTAACTTGCTATCGTTTCTTACAAAAACGTTAAACTAAACGAAGGAAAATTGTTGTTTTTTTTACCAAAATTGTTAACATTATTTAAAATTTGTATGTAATCTGTCGTAATTTAACTTCGAAAAGTGGACGATTATCGTCGATCGTCCTACAGAATTCCTAGCCAGACTATAAAAGTATTTCATTCGTTTTTGTTGCACTGTATGTTTTATGTAATTTAGTTTGTTTTCAATTTTATTTAAAATGAATATATGATGGACTTATTGTAAAAACTTGATAAGCTACATTTTATGTTTATTTTGTTTTTGCCTTTTAAAGGTTTGAAAAAACGCAAAAGTATTACATTTCCAGGCCGTTTATACCCCAGGTACTTGTAATAAGTGTTCAAGCAAGACTTCTTTCAAATGTTAATCAATGAACTTCTAAAATTCAGCAAACTTCTGCAAACCAATAAATGTGGCTTATCACGTTTTAACCATAAGCCGGAAATTCCGACCAAAATTCCCGGGAATTCATCGGAAAAGAAAAATCGACAAAATTCCCGAGTTAAACACCCTAATTGTATCGTATGAAAAATAAGACATTGATGCGGTTTAGTTTTAAATTAAAGTCATTTTGGAAGCCATTTAAACTCAATTTTTGGAAGTGAAAAAGCAGCATATACTGCTGGTTTTATATGCGCTAAAAAATGCATTCTTAAAGAATGCATTCGTTTTATTTTTGCTGGAAAATTAAAACCAATATAAACCACATTTGAAAAACAAAATTTTTAAATGTTTTACTTTTAAATATTAAAAATTAAAACCGAAAGTTTATTTTTCGATATTTTATCATAAATTATGATACACGAACAATGTTTATTAGTAAAAAATGTTGTATTTTTGATTTGAATTAGTTCAATTCTTACAATTTTGTTTTTTACTTCACATCGGGTAAAGCGTTGATCTTTTTCCTTTAAAATTTGGGTAGAATATTCTAGCCCTTCTACATTGGTTCTCGGATGATTTTCGGTGACGCGAAATGAAAGATGTAAAGACCTGTCAGTAGATAAAGTCTGCTATAAGTTGGCGGGCAAAAACTTTTTTGAGTAAAATATAAATATTGCACGGTTTTTTTTTTTTTTGTTTAACAAAAAACAAATTTTTAGGTTTAACTAACAAACATAATTAATCTACAACCCAAAAACTAGGCCTAAGTATGTTTTTGTTTTTGTGTCGAAAAATCACGGGTTTAAAATCAATTAGAAGAATATTTATTTAAGAAATCTATTAAAATATTAATCCACTTTTTAATTTGCTTTTTAAGACCTGGTAACTTATCTAAAAATAGCCAATACAATTAAAACCTGCTAAATTAATTCCAATTAACCGAAGCTCAAATTTCAAATTTATATGGAAATATCCGTGGTTAACGTTAAACTCTGGTTCTTAAAAAAAAGGTTACTCGGCCTTAAAATATTTTGTTAATTTTAAAAATTATTAAAGATTATTTTTTTTTTTAATTTTTGTATTAAAAATACAAAAATGGTTTTTTCGAACTTTCCACATTTTCATAAGTTTTGTACACGCAAAAAATAAACAAGTGTTCTAAAAAAATATAGACTTTATGACCGACCGCTATTTTGCTTGCCGTTTTAACATTTTGTTAAGCTTAATAGTTTTCTTTTGTATGTCAGTCAAGTAAACCATTTGTTAAATTGTTTAACTTATGCTTTGTTAGTTTTAATATTTTATATATCCTTTATTTTGTAATATTACAAAGTTCTTTGTTGATAATAAGTACTATTGTTCTTTAAAATATTTCACTTTGTTTGTTTTCCAATTTATACGATTTTGTAGCTTACCTAAGTTTTTTTTTGTAACTTTCTAAAGTAAAATATTCAAACTAACAAAGCATAAGTTAAACAATTTAACAAATGGTTTTCTTGACTGACATACAAAAGAAAACTATTAAGCTTGGCAAAATGTTAAAACGGCAAGCAAAATAGCTGTCGGTCATAAAGTCTATATTTGTTTAGAACAAAAAAATTAAAAACTTGTTTACAAAATGTTCGGGAATTATTTGAAATTGGTATGTATTTGTGTTCAAACAAAATTGAAGCTAATTTCAATGAATTTTTATTTTATTGTATTTCTCATTTAGCTGTTTCTTGTCTGGAACTGTCTGCCGTATATCGACCAGTAGCATTATTACTTCTGCTACATTCCTAGTGTTGTAATTTAAGCATTTTTTTTATAATTTTTTATACAAAAAGAATAAATGAATTCATATAATTAAAAAAAATATATTTGAATAGAGGGCTTTTGTATGGAAAGGGATTAAAAAATATTACATATAAAAATGGATAAAAACGAACAAAATAAAACTTTTCTATTTAATAAAGTATAACAATGGAATTTCATATAAAACCAATCAATATATGCAAAGTTTACAAAGTTGTTACTGTATAAATGTCAGCAATTTTATTTGACAACTTTTTTCCCAAGTTGTTTGTATAACTTGTCGAAAAACTTTTCAAGTTGTATTCTATAAAATAAACTAATTTTGGTTGATTTTACACTTTTTATTTTATGCGTGTAAGAATATTGTTTTACCTCAGGTCCAAAAATCTAATATGATAATGTCATATTAGATTGTATTTGTTGCTTTTCAAAAGATTTGATCATTTTCATGATAGACAATACAATTGTTTCATTGGCATCACCCAAATCTTCAGTTGTCTGCAATAGTAAAAGATAATTGGCTTAACACAAACCGAGACATTACATACAACAGACAAAATAAACTCTATTAGAGTCTTTTTGTCTGCCTTAGGCGGAGTTTTTGGGATGTACATTGTCTTTAAACTTAGATTAACGATGGTTTGTAAATGGAATACTTCTTCTGAAATGTGGTTTATTTTATTTTGTTACAATAAAGGCCACAGTTCTAAATAAAGTGAAGTGGTTCCGACAATTTTTTGTTAATAAACTTGAAAATAAATGGCAGACAAAATTCGTTGTCGATTTAACTAAACCGAGTTTAACTGACCTCCCAAAAACTATCCCTTAGTATATAAACAAGCCTGATCTGGTAAACCTAATTATAAAATCAAACTATTTACCCCGGTTAATGCTAAACTCTCTTATAACGAACTTATTTATACGTTCGCTTTTACCGTTTTAGTTTTAACCGGGTTTTGCTGCATATAAAATTGAATTAAATATTTTCTTATATCTTCTCTAATTTACGCAGGATCGAAATCCCTATAAATGGTCCCGATTAAGAGTGGCTGAAAAGAAAATTGATTATGTTTTAAAAGCCTTCAACTATCATCCAGGCAATGAGGATTTATATAAAGTATATATAACAACTATAACACAATCTTATACTTCACACGATGTTAGTAAAATGTTGGAAACACTGCTCCAAAAAGATCCCTATAATCTAACACTGTGGCAGGCTTTAATAATGTGCACCCAGGGTACAATGGCAAGATGTACAGTGCCAGAGGTCTTACAAATCTATGAAAGATGTATGAAAAAGATGTTTCATAATCAGAAGCAGGCACTGACAAGTCAAGTTACCGATACGGTAATGATACGACTATTTTATAATTGCTCTTTATTTCTACGACAATCGGGATTATATGAACAATTTTTTGCTTTAATCAAATTGGCGGTAGAGCTTAATGTAGCGGTTAATACCCACCTGCTGGCAGATTTACAACCGCGAGCCGAAGATGATCAAACTTTAATTGAATATGAGGAATTAATATTGCAATCGGGTTTGCCAATGAATGAAATATGGTTAAGAATTGAAAAACTAAGACAGGCATTTAATTTCTTACCCTATCCGGGTGATAATGAAAAATGTAGTGATCCCCAGCGTATAGTTTTCAATGAAGATGTCTGTCATTATGTTTATCCCCTGAAATCACAAGAATATACATTTAAATTGATATTGATTATATTAAAATTGTTAAAATTTCCTTTTATATCCACACATGGCATGTTTTTACAATTTGAAGGTGATACAGATGCTATCGAAGATTTACTATCAATCTTATTAAATCATCATTATATTTATTGCACAGATCAGGAGGAATTTTTCGAAAGTCTTTATGAGTTATCTAAAGAAATGGTTAATACTCCCACATTTTTATCCAGCTGCATAGCTCATGAATTGTATACGAATTGTTTGAAAAAGTTTCTTCTAAATTGTTCGTTGGCTTTTGAACTCATCGATGAAAGAAAACGTTTAATTTTTCTGTTACAATGGTGCCGTTTTGAGCGTTTATTATTGATATTGGAAAAGTTAAATAAAAAACTAACTCCTGAGTTTATACAAGAAGGTAGAAAACGTTTTAAATCGTTATTAAAATTGCCCAAAAATCGCAATTGTTTGCTATTGTATGTAGAATTTGGTTTATATGAACTTCAAGCTGATGCTGAGACACAAAATATTGAAAATATTTTCGGAAATCTTATAGAAGCCTATAATAAGGAGGATAATCTTAAATCTGATATGGCTTATGTATATTTAATATATGCAGAAATTGTATTAAAATGGCAAAATATAGAAAAACTATCACAGTTATTAACTATCTATGGACTGGGTTTGGAAATAACTCAGCTTAACGACATAACAAATGCTAGAAAATTGTTGGCTTTGAAAACTATACGAGAAGATTTAGATAAAACAATTAAAATAGAACAAAATGTGGAAATTTTAATATCAGAACAACAATTTTTGCCCGACTATACTCTCACCCAATTGAATATCTATTGTTTATTGGCATATAGTTTACAACAAAAACAGCAAGCTTTGGAATACTTACAAAAACTATTGGTAATCTTTCAATCTACAACAAATGTACGTCATCTATATTTAAGGGAACATATCTATGAAATGTATATTAATATATTACAATTACCTAAGGGTAATAGTTACATCTCCCATGCATTACTACAACAATCTATATATAAGGGATTACAAGATTATCCTCATAATTTATATTTATTACAAAAATGGGGTTGTCTACAATCTATGGCTTGGTATAAATTAAGAGGTGGCTATTTAAAATTAAATCCCTCCATTAAAGCTGTTATATATTTAATAGCTTTAGCTCGTTGTAGATTTATAAAGACACTTTCTTTATCGAATTCCCTAGAAGCACAACATTTTAATTTCACGTCTCAAAATGATCTTCATTATCATGAAATCTTAGTTAGACAAAGAATTTTAAATCTTTTCAAGGTATTAATACCCTCAGACTCAAACTCGACGTCCCCATCATCATCATCGTCATCATCGGCTTTATCAATATATTCTTCTTTACAATGTAATTCATTATTTTGGCGTTGCTATTTACGTTGTTTATCTGATCAAAATTGTTCGTTTGATTTAAGTAAAAAATGTTTACTTATGGCTTTGGATGAATGTCCCTGGAGTAAAGCTTTATATTTGGATGGTGCTACTTATATACCACAAGAGTTGTCTCATTTACAGGATTTAATTATTGAAAAACAATTAAGAATCTATGCTTTACCTGAAGAATTGGAAATATTGAGAGAACGATAGTTTTTAATTTAATATAATCGAGTTTGAAATGTAATTTGTGTATGTTTTTGTTAATTAAATTAATATTAATAAGACTGTTAAACACTAAAATTGCATCTTAGATGCGACTTATCACTTGTGATAGATGTTACGAAGTAGATCAGGAATGTAAACGCCAAATTTTAATATTAGCTCCACTTTTCGAAATATTCTCGAATTTGACTTTTCACAAAAATCTACCTTTTTCTTTAAAATTTCTTATTAATTCATATACCCGAATAAACTACGAATAACTTTTAATATGGTTTTAAAGTACACAGAAAAAATACGGGTTTCAATTAAAACAATTATTGAATCAATTAATATTTTAATTGATTTTGCACTTATCACGGCAATGATAATATTTATTAAAACTTTTATTGAAAATAAAAAGAAAAAAGGCTATAGATAACTATCTGCAAATGATACTAAAAAAAGGTGTGTGAACGACACGTTTGTATGTACATAAGTTTTTGGTAATGCTGTGTCTGTATGCTTGTTTTGTTTGTAAACTACAAATGTATTTGGCATTTTATACTGAAACTTTTCTATTTAACATACAGTATATGAAAAAATGGTTTGAGAATTAGCTCTAAAATAAAATATGTATTTATATATTTAAAAGTCAATTAAAATATTAATTGATTCAATTAAATATTTGTTTAGAAAGAAATTAAATTCAATTCAAATCTTTTAGTAGATGTTTTAGGTTGATAGTTTTTTCTGTGCATGGACTTTAAGCATTAAAAACCTTATCAATTAACTTTGATTGGGTGAAGGATGTTGGATATCCTTGCAATTAAAGTAAAAACTTCACATATATTTCTTTTTTTGTGAATATTATCAAATACCTTAATTGAATTTGTAAAACATTAGCAAATGCTGTCAATTTATATTCCACTTAATTAATTCCAGCAAAAGAACCATCGTTTTCATATAAAAATTTGCCAAACATTCAATCTGAAGTTCAAAATTTTTGACATATTTTTTAAATAATAAAAAAATACATTTTTGAACATACACCCAGGCATCCGATGTTAATACTTTTAATACTTTTTATTTTGTTTGTTCCTCAATAGAAAACAAACACTTGTGTACAAATAAATAAATTTTTCTGTATGAATATTTTTTTTGCATAAAATTTTTTATTTTTTTTTTTATTTTTCAAAAACAACATTAAATTTTGTGAACATTTTTAAAATCATATAAAAATTGAGGCTCTTATACAGAATTTGTTTAATAATTTAATAAGGAATTTCAGTGTCATGAATGCCACTAATTGCAGATTTTAAAATTTTAATAAATAAATTGCAAAACAATGGTGGAATGCTAAAAGAGGCTTTCTGTTAGAAAAATAGATTCCAACACTTGATTCAAAATTTACATTCTGCAAGCGGACAAATTGGTTAAAAAAAATTTTTCGATTTTTTTAAGAAAATTGATTATTAATAGATTTTTTGTTAAAGTTCTGCCTATTATATAGGCTCTAGCTTTTCTAAAACTTCGGGTTCTGATGAGATCTTTAGCCAGATCGAAATACTAGTATCAACCTAGCTAATATGTTTGATTTGCTTTATTTTTGTAAATATACGGAGGTTGAAAGCTCGTTATAAATTGAAAATAAAAAAAATATATTCCTTACAGTATCAAAAAAATTTCAAAATAATGGCGAAACGCGAAAAAAATCTGGTACAGTTAATTGATTTTAAATGTTAATCCGCGATTTCCTTTTTATGCAAATAAACAAATTGGTAAATAAAATTGTTGCAATTTTGGTTTTGCAAATTTTGATTGCATTTTGATTTTTTTACGCAAATATGAAAATTTTGAAGAAAAATATTTCTGATAAAAATACAATTTAAATAAGTACTTAAAAAATTTGCAAATAATGGCAAAACACGAAAAAAGCTTTCTGGTACAATTAATTGATATTCAAATTTAATCCACGATTTACATGCTGCAAACAATTTTGCAATTTTTTTATACGAAAATATAAAAATAATATATTTCTATTAAAACTGCAATTAATCCACGATTTACATAGTACAAATCAACAAATTGGTAAAAAAGAAATTTTGCAATTTTTTTTTTGCTATTTTTTTTTTACGAATAATGATTTCTAATAAAAGTTCAATTTAAAATAGAATTAAAACAAATCCAAATAATGGCGAAACGTGATGCAGGCTTTCTGGTACAATTAATTGATTTTAAAATTGAATTCACTATTTACCGGCTGCAAACGAACGAACGAAGTTTTTTGCAATCTTTTTTTTTACGAAAATATGAAAATTTAAGAGAAAAATATTTCTAATAACAATGCAATTTAAAAACAGTTCTTGAAAAATTTAAAAATAATGGTGGACCGCGAAAACGCTTTCTGATACAATTAATTGATTTTAAAATAAAAACATTCTGCAAACGAACAAATAGGTGAAAAATTTTAAAATTTGGTAAAAATTGTCCAAATTATAAAAAATAAAAAGAAAGATATTTATACTAAATACGCAATTGAATACAGTACTTCAAATAATTAAAACTATGCAATCAACATTCCACAATAATACCTGTTTTTAAACAAAAGATGAAAAAGAAAAAAACGCCTTGAAACGTTTTATTTTTCAAAAGACATTTTGTTTTTCAAAATAATGTCTTCAACTTGGATATTTTTTCCTAAAGAATTTACGAATTTTCTTCTTTTCTATTGAGCTATAAACACATTTTAAATTTCTTTGATATTTATTTTTGATAAAAACAATAAATAAAACGTTTTCCGGTGCCTGCATACAGCATTTAAAATCGTTATTTTTTAAGAAAACGCATTGCAATTAAGTGAAACTTGGCTGGTATTGTGTTAAACATATTTGAATGTTTTTATCTGCATTTTATTAATTAAGTTTTGTCACAGACTCCCTATTTTTGAGGCATAGAAATATATCAAATTTTTGCAGTTTAAGCAATTTTTTCTTAACCTAAAAGAGAAGTACGCAAGTTTTTTCATAAACTATGTAACCTGTGATGTTCACTAAATATACGCATTAACGTCTTGGGTCTTATTTTCGGTTTAGATATTTTTTTAACGAAATCGTGAAAAATGAGAAATTTCAAATTTAAATAGATGCATAGAAA
The DNA here is from genome assembly GCA_021234595.1 of Delia radicum. Classification (NCBI taxonomy): domain Eukaryota; kingdom Metazoa; phylum Arthropoda; class Insecta; order Diptera; family Anthomyiidae; genus Delia; species Delia radicum. The sequence continues at coordinate 85,341,749 of CM037853.1, forward strand.
ATATTATCGCACCTTTCAAAATGTGTACTATATTTATTAATTTAATATATATATTTTTTTTTTTATTAATTAATAATCATATAATTAAAAATTATATACAATCACCCTAACTGAGCACTAGCTACTATGGCCTTCGGCGCGTTGTAGCGAAAACAGACCAGTGCCTCTGGTGGGAATCGAACCCACGACCCCCGCACTGATATGCCAGCACGCTACCAACAAGCCTACCGCGGCACGCAATTTACTATATTAATTGTATTAATTAAAGAGCATTGTTGATACTATTAGAAAGTTGCAAAAAAGTTGCGTTACGATTTTAAATTTTGTATTATTTTATAAAAATTTTATCAAAAAAATTTTAATTTCCTAAAAAAGAGTGTTTTGCAAATATTTCTTTAACTTTAAAAATCTAAGGACATATTAGTCAACTGCGTCTAAAAGTCTTTTATAAATTATAAGTCGCAAACCCAATACATAAAATTTTTCTGATTTTGTTTAATTGTGTAATTATTATATAATTATTAATAATAAATTAAATTAAATTTTTGAAAATTAAAATTTTAGTTTAAAAAATGTTATAAGGAACAAATTTAATAAAAGTTATATTTAAAGCCTACGGTAAATAATGTTACAATTGATTTAAATAATGGAACCCTAATGAGAATGAAACCGGGCTCACTTTGGAACTCTTACAATAGCAACGATTTTTTGTAATCGTTCAATAGAAACATTCTGCCGAGTGATTACTTATTTTTCAACATTTTGTTAGTTTGGGGTGAAATTTAATAATTCTCTGAATCATTTAAGAGTCTTTTATGATCAGGGACAATACCGCTTAAATACCGTTACCGAAATAATTGAAATACCTTTATCCGCAAAATACCGTTACCGAAATAATTGAAATATCAATATCCTTAAAATACCGTTACCGAAATAATCTGACAAAACCAGAAAAAATAATCGCTGTTAATGTAAAGGGTCCGCCATCTAACGTTTTTTTTTCAACTAGTACTTATTTCGTGAATGGTAACACTTAGCTCATGTCTGATTTGACAGATAATTAGTTTTATCCTTCCGCTGAACGAATATGGTTGTGTATACGCTTGAACAACGCTGGGAAATATTGCGACATTACTTTGAAAATCACGGTAATGTTACAGAATGTGTGCCGATACACCCAAAACGAGTCACTGTTTGTTGCGGATTTTGGTCCAGAGGCATAATTGGGCCATTTTTCTTCGAAAATGAGCAAGGAGTGGCCGTTACAGTCAATGGCGATCGTTATCGGGCCATGTTGAACGAATTTTTGTTCACAAAAATTGAAGAGGAGGAAATACAGCTGCACACAATCGATAATGTGCTTAAAAATTGGACCGATCGTGTAGGCTACTGAATGGCCAGCCAAGGCAGCCATTTGAATGAAACTATTTTCCATTATTAACCGGAAGGATTGTACTTTCAAATAAAAAAAGAAATTTGAGAAAATATTCAGTAGTTTTTCTTTATAGCATTTTCAAAAAAAAAAAAGTTATTTGGCGGACCCTTTATATATATTTTTAAAAAGCTTGATCATAAACTAACTAGTCATTATAATTCGGGCATAATGGGGCTAAAATAATCGATGTGCATTGCCATTACCTAAATAACTTAAATAACGTTATCCTTACAATACCGTTACTAAAATAACTGAAAACCCGTTATCCCTAAAATAACGTTATCGAAACAAACGAAAATATCGTTACCGCTAAAATATCGACACCGAAATAAGTAAATTACCGTTAACGCTAAAACCCCGTTACCGAAATATCGTTACCCCTAAAATACCGTTACCGAAAAAAGTAAATACCCGTTACCGAAATAACTGAGATATCGTAACAACTAAAATACCGTTACCGAAATAAACGAAAATAGCGTTACCCTTACCGATACCCGACTTACCATCCATAGTTATGATTCATTTTTTAATCACTTGTGAGTGTTGGAAACATTTTCTAAAATTTTCAAACATGCATAAATCTGACTTAATTACACGGTATGACAAGAAAAATGAATGAGGTTCTGACAATCACTTGTATATATTTCGGGTCGGGTATGCTGATTTCAATGGCGTACTTTACATTTCGATGTATGGTACAGTTTGACGCATCTTCAAGTTTTTTATGCACAAAAATTTGCAAATGTAATAAATCTGATTTCTTTCTGTTGAAATCTAAGAACCAGACCAATAGTAATATTTATGGTACATATTTGATTTCTAAAGCTTGAAATTAAATTCGCTGTTGAGCGGCTTTTTTACAATTTCTTCAGTTTTCGCGAATTTCAATCAAATGTTCATGCAGTGAAAAGGGTCATTTAAGAGGAGTGTTGTATTAGTAAGAAAAAAGTTATTTTATCAAAGCGTTTTTTATGCAAAATTCGCGATTTGTCAAACATTTTACAAGGCACCATTGCTTTGCAGGATGACCCCAGCTTTTAGTATGCTATGTAACATCATCGCTTCCAAATTTTCAAAATTAGATTTTATCTAAACAACACTGTGTTTTTCCCTATTTTGGGAGAGAAATTTGCAAAATGTGGTCTCACCTTGTGGAAAAAAAACTACAAACAAATAAAAAAAATGTATTTTATTTAGTAAAACTAAATAAAACGAGTGTTAAGCCCAATAAAAAAGCATTTTTTATTGAAAGAAAAATTCATCATTCAGTTACTTATTTTTGTTTCCGGCGAAGACAATTTGTATAAACATCATTGATACCATCATTGACCAGAAGAACATCATTGACCAGAAGAACAAAAACAAATATCGTCCTTCCAAAAGGTCATACCCCATTAAAAACACTTTTCAGCTAAATTAACATTGTTTCTTTCATACACTCATAATAATCTATAGGTAAAATACACGAAAACCGTTGTTCATTTTACGAAAATTTTGGTTATTTTGACATTACGAAAAAATTTGTAGAATATACAAATCACATTTCGTAAAGTTTTGTAAAAACTTTTTTTAAATAAAAATGTGGTGCATACCTTACTGGTTTATTTTAAAATTAAAAAAAAAAATGTAATGGTGCCGCACCAGAATCGAACTCACGATTTCAGCGACGTCCTGCTGTGTTGAAGTAGACCCCTCTACCATTTGCACCAAAGTAGCTGATGCAATACAACAAACTAAAAAGGAACTTAAGTCGAAAAAATTATGAAATTTTTATGAAAACAAGAAAAATATGCTACAAATACTTAATAAAAAAGGTAAAATGGCAATTAAATATTTTTAGTATGTTTATTGAACTAAATAAAATAATATAATTTTTTTATAAATATATCAAATAATATATTAAAAAACAAAATAAAACAATAAAAAAAAAATAATAATAAAAAACTTAAATAACAATTTCAAACTAATTGCATTTTATTATTAAATATTTTATCTTTTTAAATATTTGTTTTATTGAATTTCATACTAAACCCGGCAAATAAAGTGGAAGTAGTGTTTTCGGGTCCTCTTTAACTTGTTTTAGAATCCTCTTTATTAAACAAAATACAAAATATCCATTTATATCAAAACACAAAAATAGTAATAATGAAATAAAAAAATAAAACATAGAAATTTAAAAAACATTAATAAACAAAAAAAATATAAAAACTAAAAAAAAAAAAAAAAAAATTTGTCCTGGCCAGGAGTTGAACTTGCATCCTTCTGACTGCAAATCCGACCTCTAACCACATCAACATCCATATGTAATATTTGTAACATTACAAATTTTTGTACAATGTACTAAAAAATATTACGAAATCATGTTTGTATTTTTTACGAAATTTGTAAATTTATATAATTTGTTTTATACAAAAGTTTTGTAATATAAACAAAATGTTTGTACATTCTACGAAAAAAAATTTACGAAAAATATATTTGTATTTTTAAGCATGGATTATTATGAGTGTACTGCTATAACTGAAATCACGTGATGCTAATCCGTTTCCGTTACTTAAATACCGATTATTAAAAAAAAACATAAAAGTAGGCAACTCTAACAATTTAGTTAACTGTTGTTCTCTTTCATTCTTATTAGACCTTCATTTGTAGTGCAATTAACTTCTTTAGTTCTAATTTGTCGGCTAGCACGTGCGTGTCTTACTTTAAAATGTTCCCGCGAAAGTTTAAGAAAAATTGTAAAAAATATCTCAAAAATCGATGTGTGTAAAATGTTAATTTTAATTGTAATTAATAAAAGTTTATAAAAATATAAACAAAAAATGTGATACAAATTGTGTTGTTTAAGGTTGCAAAATATTTTGTGTTTGCAAAATGCCGGTAAGGAAAAAAACGCGATCGTTTGTTAGTGTGTGTGTGTTTGTGTAATAGTCAAAGTAAAGAAAAAGAAAAAAAGTCTGAGGAGCACCACTTCTCTGTATAAAAAATTGTTTATATTTGAGGTTATGTTTAATATCATTAAAATGCAAAAAAAATGTAATTTTTTTCATAAAATATGTGTTTTAAAATTTAAAAAGCCAAATTTAAAGAAAAATAAAATATGAGTAGTATATTTTCATAAAATTGGCTTCTTTTTAATCGAGAAAAAAAAATTATATGTGGTCATAAATATGTAAGTGCCGCCTGCAGTCGGGAAGTTCAACAGCCATACTCTGTGCGCATATTGGTACGTACATTATTTTCTTAATATTATTGCGATTTTCACATAATTTTAGGCATACATATATGCATAGATTAGCGGCGTGACCTCAAAATTGATAGAGCTTGGTGAATCGACCAACATGAGATCGCTAAATATCCCAGGTATTAGGATTCAAACAGAGGCTAAAAGTGGATATTATTATTAAAATGTCCGTTTTTTTGCCTCACGTATACAAAATTTTGTTCTTTTTTATACATTTTTTTTAAATATTCAGTCATCACCAACTTTATTTTATGCTACGTTTCCACTGGAATTCTTTTTTACGTGTTTTGTAACAAAACTTGTTCTGTACATGTTTTCCGATGCATTTTTTCTCACTAAACCACATGTTTTGCTCAAAACATGTAAGTGGAAACACGGTATTATGTACCATTTTTGACCTACGGAAATATACCCACACACAGAGAAAAATTTAACTATTTGCCAACTGAAGTTCGGTTACTTCGACTAAAATTGGGTTAATACGAATTTCAGTCAGTTGGTATAAAAGAGCATTAGTTTTTAAAACAAAGTTTGGTTAACTCAACTGAATTTTAGTTGCAAAACCCAAAATTTTCAGAAATCGAGTGTAAATATCGTTTTACTAACTGAATTTATAAGTGCATACCATTAATATACACTTTTCAATTCGGTTGGTACTTTATTTCTCTGTGTGCAATATATATTCTTTTGAAACTGAGTAATTGTGGTTAAATAAAAACAATTTACAACCCAGCTAATATATGTTTATATATGGAACCATATATTGGCGCATATATAAATCCATATATGGCTAAGTATATGTTCGCATAATTAAATTTAGGGTATATGAACATATATGCTCATTAGAGTGGTTTTAGTGTATATGGGCAAATTTTTTTTTTTTAATTTGAAGGTGATCAGGTCTAGGCTTGTGTCATTTAGTGTAAAAATGCTATTGTAAAAGTTTTAGCTCAATCGGACTATGCCTTCCCGACCCCATTCAGCCCCAAAGTTTAGAAAACGGAATACAAGGCGAAAAAGTCACTTTTTTTTAGTTTTTGTAAAATTTTTTAAATGTTAAAAGTTTTTACTCAAGAAGGTAAATTAATCGAAATGAAGATATAATTATGTTTTCAAAAAGGTATAAAAACACAAAATCGGTTAAAAACTAGCCCAGTAATAAATAATGCCCCAGACCACTAAGGTGGCAATTATTACTTGACCGAGAAATTCGAGCACACATTTTAAAAATTTTTTAAATTCATTACTGAAATATTTAATTTTTGCAAATTTCGAGGAAATTGTGTTTTTTGGTAATTTTTGCCTTATTTGTTGTCATAAAATATTTAAAATCGAAAATTAGCTACTTTTGTACCGTTTGTTATTTTTGTTTATCATAATGACTTAAGGTTGAAAATAAAAATCACATCATTAACCCATGTGGACCAGAGGCCCCAAGAGACCCCACACTTATATATTTCAATTTACAAAAAACGTTGAAGATTTTTTTACTACTTTTGAATTTTAATAAACGTGATGTAAAATATAATAACACAATATTTGAAGATTCTGTGCCAAAAGTTTTGGACATATTAAACAACTTTAACCCTTGCCGAGCCGCATTAAGGTAAAATAAGTTACTGCGAGAATTTATACATATTTGAACAAAAAGTATTTAAATTCTTTTTTTTTACAAACCTGGCTTAGACCAGTACTTTAATCATTTAACATATATTTTGGACTAAATTAACCCTTATATGCTCTTGGTGTCAAAAAGACCTATAGTTGAAAAAACTTTAAAAATATGTTGTGGTATTATTATGCTTGTGTTAACATAACACAACATATTTTTAAAGTTTTTTCAACTATGGGTCTTTTTGATTTGAAAAACCCCCTAAAAATTTTGTCCGTTTTTGACATCACATTAGGACAGGTCAGGCCATCCAAAAAAAATACTTCTTCTACATCTCACAAATTTGAGTCTTTTAAGTAAAAAAAATATATTTCAGTAATCAATTTAAAAAATTTTTAAAATGTGTGCTCGAATTTCTCGGTCAAGTAATAATTGCCACCTTAATGGTCTGGGGCATTATTTCTTACTGGGCTAGTATTTAACCGATTTTGTGTTTTTATACCTTTTTGAAAACATAATTATATCTTCATTTCGATTAATTTACCTTCTTGAGTAAAAACTTTTACGACATTTAAAAAATTTTACAAAAACTAAAAAAAAGTGGCTTTTTCGCCTTTTATTCCGTTTTCTTAACTTTAGGGCTGAATGGGGTCGGGAAGGGATAGTCCGATTGAGCTAAAACTTTCACAATAGCATTTTTACACTAAATGACACAAGCCTAGACCAGAGCACCTATAAAAATCGAAGATCGATTTTATAAAACCACTCTAATGCTCATATATGGACACATTTATGATCAAAAAAAGCAATTTACAATCCGGCTAATATATGATCATATATGAAACCATATATTGACGCAAATATGAATCGGATTCGTAAATTGAGGGTATATGAACATATATGCTACCTTAAACTTTGACCCGCTTAAGAGACAACAATACCGAACTGCCTTAAAAAAAATCAATAAAATTCTCAGTACCACCCACCTATAGTGAAAGGTTTGTCAAACTGTGGGAGTGTTTTATAACTATCTATGCAAGAAGTTTTCATATCGAAAATAGCAACTCTATCATATTTTGTGTTGTTATTTTCGATATGATACTACTTTTAGTGCGAAAAGTGCTTGTAGGACACCTAAACTGCACTGTGATTTCAGATATAACTTTTATTGGCCAAAATTCTATTTTTCGCACATTCACTTTTCGTTTCTTTGTTGTTGCACTCTAATCGTAAATACTTCAAAACAATAGAAAACAGATTTTGTTTTTGTAAATACTCATTTACCGTTGTTATAATACAACAAACTGAAGTTGAAGTTTATAAGTAAATCTACTAAGTTCCAGTTTTTGTATGTAGATTATCTTTAAACTTAGATTAACGAAGTTTGTAAATGGAATACTGCTTCTGAAATGTGGTTTGTTGTAATAATGATCAAAATTCTAAACAAAATTAAGTGGTCCCAACAATTTTTTGTTAATAAACTAGGAAATGACAGACAAAATTCGTTGCCGGTTTAACTAAACCGAGTTTAACTGGCATCCCAAAAACTCAGCCTAAAAGAATAAATTAAAAATAACATAAACATAATCTCGAGGTATATATATAAAAATAAAAAACTAATAAAACGGTAAAAAAACATTACTTACTTGAGCCAGAGTAAAAACTAAATTTTTTTTATATAAAGAGTTCTATTTTTGGTCTTCAAAGTTTAGTTACGTCATGATGCTTGTTAGGAAAAAACTCTAGCCATGTGTTTGATTACTAAGAAGACAAGAATGTAGCAAAATTGATGATTAAAAGGTTTTTTTTTTGTTAAAGCTCTGCCTATTCTGGACCCAGTAAAATAGTAAAATCCAAATAACTGGTTGCTGAATAACTTATACTGTATTATAACAGGTTTTAATTTCTGTTCTGCAACTGGTTCTTTTTATATGGAGTTTGTCCTATTTGCAATAGGTTCTTT